>CM060593.1:45431343-46126343 GCA_030578255.1 Tiaroga cobitis
AGATTAAGTTAACAAAACAATATGTTTGTGTTGATACACATTTAAATGTCGATTCAATTAGTAAATAAAGGGTTTGAATATTTCGTTTTATTTTGCACTCGCGTCAACCAAATGTTTTCAGGAACTAAAATTAGATGCAATTTTAGCTTTCGTTAGTTTTATAGTAAAACTGACTAATGTTAATGAATATGACAAGAACTTTTTGACTAAATTTAAAGGACAAAAACTATAGCTAAATAAATCCTATTTTTATTTTTAACACAGAATAAAAAATGATTAAGCTTTTATTGTTATTTTTATTTCTTATGTATCTCTCGTGATTATTTTATGATTGTTTTTTAATAATCTGTGTGTAAAGCACTCACTTTATATCAGTAACTCCCCATTATAAGACTCTTTCAACTGAGGAATAAATACATCAGTGAAAATCTAGTATCGAATCATGAAATTTTCAACACGTGTGTGTGTGTGTGTGTGTGTGTTGTTACCTCACAGAGGAACATGAACATGCCCGTGTGTGTGTTCAGTAGTGTGGTGACGCTGAGTGCTTGTCTCTCATTGGTCGTCAGTGGATTGAAGAGCAGCTCTCGGACGAGTAAGCCCCGCCTCTCCTGCGTCCACACGTCAATCTCTTCTTGACAATATGCAAACGTGCAGCCCTCACCGTATTTACACACCTGACTCTCCAACACCTCTACACACACACACACACACACACACACAGGGAGGATTCAATCACATTAATCAAGGTACTAGTTAGGCTTGCTACGATAGTCGGTGTTGGCGGTGTTCAAGAGCAACTAAAGTCCCCACCGTCACCCCACCATTTGATTATTTTTCAAAATAAAATCATGTAGTTCAGTTAGAGAGAACAGTCACTACAATTAAAAACTGAACGTGTCTGCTTGATAAATCGTGAGCTGAACGAGAGAGTCGCAGCACAGTCGCATTTCATTAACCATCCAGGTAGTAGCCTATATGCATTTCCGTGTTGAAGGCATCGCTAGCTAGCAAACAGTAGGCTTAACTAATAGTACTGACAGTAACTCGCGTTTGAGCGGCGAATGGGAATGGGGTCGAGCGTCATCGAGCCCTGTTTTAGCCCCGCCCAAAAAATCCGTAAAATAGCAATGGTGAAAAACTGTTTAACGGTCTAACTCCGCATTTCAGTACTTCACAGTTCACAGTCTTTGTAATATGTTTTAGCAATACATTTGTAACATTTATAATGGGTTTAGAATTTTTTTGTAGAATTGCCTTTACAGGGACTTTAAGTATAATAGGCTAATGAACTCACAATTCAAGCAATACGCCCCTGAATTGTCGCTAATTTGAAAGCAAAACTAAAATGCGCACGTGTCCACGAGTGTTTTCAGTTCATTCCTATTGTCCACAGTCCACACCATTATGAATGCCTGTGCGGACGCGGTTGATACTGGTGTTCTCACACGTCGATTAACCGGTGGAAAAATATCCTAGTACTCGCGAAATCACTCAGCATGTGACGCACCTCTGCAGAGCACGAAGGCGGCCTGGAAGTTGTTGCGAGTTGGGCGGGGCCGGATCCGCCTCCAGGGCGAGTTAGCTCCGCCCCCCCGCCGGCACAGCAGAAGCTCCTTCTGACAGCTGTGGTTCACATCAGACCTGAGCTCAAAATCCAGCACACCTGGACCTGAGAGAGACACACAGACACATGAGGTAAAGCCAGAGTATTACAAGTGACGCGAGTTACGTAATCAGAGTGCTTTCAAGTAACTAGTAAAGTAGCGTTACTTTTAAATTTGCAACAGAATATCTGACAGCTCTCCTGTCCCCATGCTGACAGAAATCAGATGAGAGAGATGGATGGATGAGAAACAGATAGATGGATAGATGAGAGAGATAGATGGATAGATAGGATAAGAAATATAGATGGATAGATGATAGACAGATAGGATGAGAAATAGATAGACAGATAGATAGATAGGATGAGAGATAGATAGATAGATAGATAGATAGATAGATAGATAGATAGATAGATAGATAGATAGATAGACGGATAGATAGATAGATAGATAGAGATAGATAGATAGATAGATAGATAGATAGATAGATAGATGGATAGATGGATAGATGGATAGACGGATAGACGGATAGACGGATAGACGGATAGATGGATAGATAGATAGGATGAGAAATAGATAGACAGATAGATAGATAGATAGATAGATAGATAGATAGATAGATAGATAGATAGATAGATAGATAGATAGATAGATAGATAGATGGATAGATGGATAGGGTAAGAGATAGATTATAGATAGATAGATGGATGGACGGATAGACGGATGGACGGATAAACGGACGGATGGATAGATAGATAGATGGACGGATAGACAGACAGATGGATGGATGGATGGACGATAGATAGATAGATAGATAGATAGATAGATAGATAGATAGACAGATAGATGAGATAGATGGATAGATAGATGGATAGATAGACGGATAGATAGACGGATAGATAGATAGATAGATAGATAGATAGATAGATAGATAGATAGATAGATAGATAGATAGATAGATAGATAGATAGATAGATAGATAGATAGATGGATGGACGGATAGACGGATGGACGGATAAACGGACGGATGGATAGATAGATGGACGGATAGACAGACAGATGGATGGATGGATGGACGATAGATAGATAGATAGATAGATAGATAGATAGATAGATAGATAGATAGACAGATAGATGAGATAGATGGATAGATAGATGGATAGATAGACGGATAGATAGATGGATAGATAGATGGATAGATAGATGGATAGATAGATAGGATGAGAGATAGATTATAGATAGATAGATGGATGGACGGATAAACGGACGGATGGATAGATAGATAGATGGACGGATAGACAGACAGACAGACAGATAGATGGATGGATGGACGATAGATAGATAGATGGATAGACGGATAGATGAGACAGACAGACAGACAGACAGACAGATAGATAGATAGATGGATAGACGGATAGATGAGATAGATAGATAGATATAGACAGACAGACAGATAGATAGATAGACAGACAGATAGATAGATAGATAGATGATAGACGGATAGATGAGATAGATAGATAGATAGATAGATAGATAGATAGATAGATAGATAGATAGATAGATAGATAGATAGATGGATAGATAGATGGATAGATAGGATGAGAGATAGATTATAGATAGATAGATGGATGGACGGATAAACGGACGGATGGATAGATAGATAGATGGACGGATAGACAGACAGACAGACAGATAGATGGATGGATGGACGATAGATAGATAGATGGATAGACGGATAGATGAGACAGACAGACAGACAGACAGACAGATAGACGGATAGATGAGATAGATAGATAGATAGATATAGACAGACAGACAGACAGACAGACAGATAGATAGATAGATAGATAGATAGATAGATAGATAGATAGATAGATAGATAGATAGATAGATAGATAGATAGATAGATAGATAGATAGATAGATAGATAGATAGATAGATAGATAGATAGATAGATAGATAGATGTGAATCACCTGTAGAAGTGAAGCAGCTGCTGCAGGCTTGAGTAAATTCATGTGTTTGTTCCAGTGGGTTCTTGGACAGACAAGAAAGTGTGGAGGTCACATGACCGTTCCTCTGTAACACACACACACACACACACACATGAACTCTCTCTCATGTTAAACAGAGATACTGTAACGCGTTCACATCACCAGCAGTCAGAGACGTCACACTCACCTCATGAGAAGAGTTCGTCAGTTTGACCGACGGCAGAAAACTACGACAGACTTTCCCACCTGACAGAGAAATTAAGTTATATAAAGTTTTCAGTCTCTGAAAAGGGAATTTAACAAGTGTTATTTCTAGAGATTAATCAAATATATTAAAAAGTAATATGAATGTGATTGAATGTGATGAATGTGAAGTCTCTCAAGTTCAAGATATCAAACCAAGATGCAAAAAGTAAAGTAATTGGATATAAAGAGCAGAAACCTCGAAAAGCATTAAGATCTTGAAACTTTGGGGATCACAAAATGAAATTATTTTACATTTATTAGCAATAACTTTAGAAAACTGTTTTAATATCTCGACACTCCTAGTTTCTGTAAATAAAAGATTTCACTTTATTTTGATGGTCCGTTTAACACATTCTGTTGACTATAATAGGCGTTGCACCTACATGTCTAACTCTCAGTAGAGTATCAGTAGAGTATCAGTAGAGTAGATTATCATTAGAGTAGAGTATCAGTAGAGTAGAGTATCATTAGAGTAGAGTATTAGTAGAGTATCATTAGAGTAGAGTATCAGTAGAGTAGAGTATCATTAGAGTAGAGTATCATTAGAGTAGAGTATCATTAGAGTATCAGTAGAGTAGAGTATCAGTAGAGTAGAGTATCAGTAGAGTATCAGTAGAGTATTAGTAGAGTATCATTAGAGTAGAGTTGATTATCATTAGAGTAGAGTATCATTAGAGTAGAGTATCAGTCGAGTATCAGTAGAGTATCAGTAGAGTATCATTAGAGTAGAGTAGATTATCATTAGAGTAGAGTATCAGTAGAGTAGAGTATCATTAGAGTATCATTAGATTAGAGTATCAGTAGAGTAGAGTATCAGTAGAGTATCATTATAGTAGAGTATCATTAGAGTAGAGTATCAGTAGAGTAGAGTATCAGTAGAGTAGAGTATCATTAGAGTAGAGTATCAGTAGAGTAGAGTATCATTAGAGTAGAGTATCAGTAGAGTATCAGTAGAGTAGAGTATCATTAGAGTATCAGTAGAGTAGAGTATCAGTAGAGTATTAGTAGAGTATCGTTAGAGTAGAGTAGATTATCATTAGAGTAGAGTATCAGTAGAGTAGAGTATCATTAGAGTAGAGTATCAGTAGAGTATCAGTAGAGTAGAGTATCAGTAGAGTATCATTACAGTAGAGTAGATTATCATTAGAGTAGAGTATCAGTAGAGTAGAGTATCATTAGAGTATCATTAGATTAGAGTATCAGTAGAGTAGAGTATCAGTAGAGTATCAGTAGAGTAGAGTATCATTAGAGTAGAGTATCATTAGAGTAGAGTATCAGTAGAGTATCAGTAGAGTAGAGTATCATTAGAGTAGAGTATCAGTAGAGTAGAGTATTAGTAGAGTATTAGTAGAGTATCATTAGAGTAGAGTATCAGTAGAGTAGAGTATGATTAGAGTAGAGTATTAGTAGAGTATCATTAGAGTAGAGTATCATTAGAGTATCAGTAGAGTAGAGTATCATTAGAGTAGAGTATTAGTAGAGTATCATTAGAGTAGAGTATCAGTAGAGTAGAGTATCATTAGAGTAGAGTATCAGTAGAGTAGAGTATCATTAGAGTAGAGTATCAGTAGAGTAGAGTATCAGTAGAGTATCAGTAGAGTATCAGTAGGCTTATTAATATTCTTTTAAGCCAATTTGCTACAATGTCTAATAACTCTCATTAGAGTATTAGTAGAGTATCAGTAGGGTTAGAATAAATTGAAATGTAGTTGCAAAGTTACTTCAGTCGTCAGTAGATTGTCTGTTGGAGGATCATCACAATAGTCAAGTCACCTTAATTTATATAGCACTTTTAACAATACAGACTGTTTAAAAGCAGCTTTACAGTGATAATAGGACATTAAAGTAACAGAGATAGTTTGGGATTTACAGCAGCTCTAGAATAAAGTTATTGTCCAGCTAAAGTTAGTTTTGATTGATTCACTTCCGTCGCCACAATCATTAGTTTTTAACTTAAGTCGCTTACACGACACCGTTCTAACAGAAAACCCTTAACGCGATCCGGCTGCTCATACACACAACAACAGTGTCTGGTGGCTCGAGAACGCAAACCATGAAATAGCAGTTAGCGAACTATAAATATAAACTATAAAACAAAGAGTAAGCAGATATTAAGCAGACGGTCTCATAATACTCTAACGAGAGTTAGTTGACACATAGGTGCAAAGTTACTGAAAGTCAACAGGATGTTCGACAGGGACCATCAGAATAAAGTGTCACCAGATAAAACATCTTAGTAATCATGGACCTGGCAGACAGAATTCAGACAGCGAGTCGAGCACATCTCCTCCCACCACCAGAGGGCGCTGCAGGAGAACCGCGTCTGTGGACGGACAGATGGAGTCTAACGCGTCCAGGGTGGAGCACGAGTTCGTCTCAGGCTTAGTGAAAGAGTCCAGCGAGTTCAACTGACTCCCGACGGAGGAGAAGAACGCGGGAGGAAGACGAGGAGACGGAGACGGGGACGGGAAACACACCAGACCGGTGGGAACGACTCCACTCTGAGTGACACACAGGGAAAGAGTCAACGGGTAACTATAAGCTGGATCACAAACACACGCTTTCATTTCATATTCATTAGGGGTATAACAATATATCGTGTCACAATATATCGCAATACAAAAATGCATCAATATGTATCGTGGATCAAAGTCCTTTTAGGCAAGTCATGCCACTCGGCCGCCATCTTGGCAACGCCTCCGGGCAGCTATTTCGGACTAACAAGACCAGGCTCCTATCTAAATGAATGGGCAGAGAGTCAGAACTGCACTTTCACTGGTCACCGGGCCATAAAAACTGCTTAGAAACAGCAGTAAAATATGATAAAAATCGCTGAAAAAGTGATGACTTTGCCCCAAAATAAGGTTTAAAAGGTCTTTTTCCCCCACAGGTTATACGTTTACTACGCATCAGTGGGACAGTGGAACCAGACGATAGGCTTACATGTTTCCCGGCTTGACTGTTAAAAGCAGACGATTGGGTTTCCAGCGGGAGGGGCGGGGCATGTGCATACAACCGCCATCTTTGGCGTTACGGGTTTTCCCTGTATAGTTGTATTGAGGATTGAGGAAGTGACATGTCTCTATATAAATTGTCTCTGGTATAATTCACCCAAAATGAAAATTACTGTGTGAGAAAAAAATTAAGTTTACAGAGTTTTAGTGTCAGTACTACATTAAACTACTGTATATAATGTTGAATATAATGTATAATAATGCAACGGGGGAATATTTGTGGGTCCTCCTGATAATGCCAAATGTTACCAGTAAAAAGTGGCCTACATTATTTTATATACATCTAGTCAGTAAAGGGTGCAAACATATTTATCTACAATAATTCAGTATTTTCAGCTTGAGAATCATGAATATTGTTATTCTGGCGTCTCTATTGTCCTGTGCGTTGGGTTTCCAACACAAGTCCAAGCCTATTCATTTACACTTACAATGTAACACCAAATTTAGCATTTCAAAGGTGCATTGTGTAATATTTAGGAGGATCTGTTGACAGAAATGTAATATCATACACAACTATGTTTTCAGTGATGTATAAAGACCTTACACAATGAACCGTTATGTTTTTATTACCTTATAATGAGGCATTTCTCTCTACACACACCGCAGGTCTCCTTACATCGACATGTTTCTACGGGAGCCCTGAACGGACAAGCGTGTTTCGTCACTATGTTGTTCTTCGTGTAAAGATCTAGCTAAAGTCAGCGAATAAAACACTGATACAACGATGAACAAGTAACAATAATATTCACAATATTATTATTAAGTAAACCTAATTTCTTAATTGATCTTTGTAAAGAAACCTCATTGCTGAACTGGCTACTCTCTGCTGTCTCAGACGACGACATCACTTCCTGTCGGCCACCGTAACTTCTGTTGGGTGCGATTCGCAACCTCACCACTAGATGCCGCTAAACATTACACACTGCACCTTTAATCATCATATGCCTTGGAGTATCGCAGTAATATGGAACTGTGAGTTCAGTGTGGAGATATGTATTGAATCGTGAGATGAGGGCATCGCTACACCCCTGATATTTATATTCAGTGCCTTCACCTGCGGTGTGTCTTCCTCTTTGGACATGCAGTCCAGCAGATGGTCCAGCTCGTCCCCCATCAGGTCGTTGTCCTCCAGCGGCTGAGACACGGGCACTGACAGACCCAGGGCCTCGCGGGAGTCGCTCACGGGGACCGGGGCCGGTAACACAGGAGACGAACCCGCTGTCAAGAGACGACAACAACACTGAACACACACGCGTAATCAACAGCAGAGTTTAACAGGGACACTTGCGTACTTAACGACCCAACATATATTGTATACTTGAGACCAGTGTTGGGGGTAACTCATCACCAGTAGCTTGAGTTACGTAATCAGATTACTTTTTCAAGTAACTAGTAAAGTAACGCATTTTCAATTTACAACAAAATATCGAAGTTACTTTTTCAAATAAGTAACGCTAGTTACTTGTTCACATCTATTGACTGACAGATCTCCTGTCTCATGTTGAGAGAAATAAAGTGTGCGCGCTTTGTAAACATGATGGTTATTGTAGTTCTTGACTAAATGTGAGCATGGATTTACTCATCTCACTTGCACGAAATCATACAGTATTCCTCAAAATAAATAAAAACAGTCAAATGCAATCTCAGAATTTTACGCACACTTTTATAATTAACTATATTCAATTACACAAAAACACTTTATGCATTTAATCTCACTTTATTAAAGTCTTTGCTGCTGACCTTCAATGATCTAATTCAACCATATTAATAAGCAAAAATGACTTTCTAATTAGATTTCGAAATAAGCGTGAACTTCCTTCTCCTGTGTCCTGTT
Source organism: Tiaroga cobitis (assembly GCA_030578255.1). NCBI lineage: Eukaryota > Metazoa > Chordata > Actinopteri > Cypriniformes > Leuciscidae > Tiaroga > Tiaroga cobitis. The sequence continues at coordinate 45,440,034 of CM060593.1, forward strand.
GTTCTTTAATCCAGAATAGCAGAAGCTGAAAGGTTTGTTTCTACTGTACACGTGTAAATGTGCATTTCCTTCAGCCTGAGGCTTATTCATTTCACTTTTGTTGTGAGAGGGTCTTAACATTTGGCAAAAATAAACCAGCAAGCCCAGCCAGTAATGCAAAAGTAATGTAACGCATTACTTTTCATAAAGAGTAACTAAGTAACGCAAAAGTATTTTTTTTTTGTTGGAATAACGAAATATTGTAATGCATTACTTTTAAAAGTAACTTTCCCCAACACTGCTTGAGACATTATGATTTACGTACTTTGTATTACACTATGTATTGATTTTTTCAAAATATATATTATTACTTCCCTTTTTTCCCGTTGTTTAATTATTATAATTTATTTAGTTTTTTTATTGGGTGGGATACTATTTTTTCCACTATTCTCCTGCATCTGTATACAGTTATTATTGTAAAAGTTCAATAAACAGATTTAAAAAAGAAAAAGAAACACTTGCATACTATGCACTACATACTATACTTCTTTGTGAACCTGTATGCAGCATGTGTATCTCTATCATTATTTCAGAAATAAATTATTATGTTGTATGTCTATTTACATTTTGTGTAAAAATATCTTACATTTTAGCAGTCAGATAACATTATGGGTCAAGGTTTTGTTGATTTTAATACAGTATTTCTCACAGTGTGCTTATAAGATGTTTATAGAAGTCTCTTCTGTTTATCAAGACTGCATTTATTTTATCAAAAATACAGTAAAAACAGCAATAGCTGTTTTCTATGTGAACATATGTTAAAATGTAATTTATTCCTGTGATCAAAGGTGAATTTTCAGCCTAATATGATGATTTGATGCTCAAGAAACTGAAACCGTTTTGAACATTGATAATATTAAGGAATATAATTATCAATGATAAAAACAGTTGTGCCGCCTCATATTTTTTTGTGGAAACTGATACATTTTATTTTTTCAGGATTCTTTGAGAAAGTTGTAACATTACAAATATCTTTACTGTCACTTTTGATCAATTTAATGTGTCCTTTCTGAATAAAAGTACTAATTTCAGATTTTGAACAGTGTGCATTTACACATCATTTGTTAACAACACTACTAAACATAAACAAACATTAAACAATACTTCTACAGCATTTGTAAATCTTAATCTAACATCGCTGTTAGTTAATGTTAGCTAATGCAAGTTAACCAGTGAGATCTTAGTGTAAAGTTTATGCATTTGGCAGACGCTTTTATCCAAAGCGACCTTCAAAGTATTTCATCAGCTCAAGCTTTCTCTGGGGAGTGAGCCAAAGACCTTGGCGTATCTAACGCTGCTCTTCACTATCTGAGCGACAGGAAAACACGCTGCATTCCCTGCATTTCACACAGAGTATCACGGTATTCTCAACATAATAAATGCCTCCAAGTACCTGCAGAGTCAGCCGCTCTCTCCAGCTCGACAGACGATATCTGCAAACAAGCACAAAACACAAGAGAGAGGGGGAATGTCTTAATCTACTCAACTGAGATGCAACGCACAGATTAAAAATCATGCTATGCTGATTAGTGAAAATGTTGATTTTGCTTTTTGAATGAAGTCCTGCCTCATCTAAAGGTGGCGATACGAGCCCGTCGTCCTCAGATCCTCCCGCTTTCCCACTCTGAGACAGAATAATAAAGAAAATGTTACATTAATGGATATGATTATCTTCATTAAACATCTCTTTATTGCACTGAAACATAACGTTTAAAAACATGTCCTGCCGGGGATTCTGGGTGCTCACCTGAGAACTGATGTACGCTTTTCTGTTTCTCAGGCCTAGACTGACTGCGATTTCCTGGGACAAATTACTGACCGTCTGGTCCTGAAAAAGACAGAAAACTTCAGAGTCAGACGGAAGTCGCGAGCCCTAGACCACGTCACATGACCCCGACGCAACTAATCGAGAACACCAACTAACGTGCAGCTAAACACTGAAAATGCTCCAGAAGATTAAGTTAATTTATCTGTTTATTAGACATATCTCAGAGATTACCAGAAAAAAAAACATTTCTGATTTTCTAATACAGATAGATAAATACATAAATATTATATTTTATAAATCACTTTCTTAATATACATATTTAATAAATATTATTCCCAGTTATCCGTTTATTTCAGTTCAATTTCTTAAATATTTGTCATTCTAAAATTGCTGAATGTTTTTGAATAATATGCATTTATTTTTACTGTGTATTAATTTAGTCTATTTAGTCAACTGAAATGTTTTAAATTATTTAGTGACACGCTGCTTTAAATGTCACATTTATACATTTAGTTCAACTCTATGAAATGGGCTGAGTAATATAGATTACAAAATAAAGAAATACATATAAATATAATAACTTTGTGCATTTTAGTGATATTGAATAGTATGAAATGGCTTAAGTTTGTTTTATTTCCCATTGGAAACATAAACTGGACTAAAGTACAAAATACAGTAAAAATGTAGTTCAATAATTTTACATAATTAGAATGGTAAATAATATTGCATATTAAATAATATTTTTTTTTTCTTTTAAATAACACTACTTTTTAGCTAAATTAGGAGATTTAATCACGTTTATTAAGCACGAATATATTAACACACATTAATAAACAGCAACAGTTACGCCAGTTAACCATTTATGTTTAATTTCATAAACCTATATAATTGTGAAAATGCTGAATATTTTAGAATATAAGTTTTTGAATATAAGTTTTTATTATTTTATTTTTTCATTAAATTCCCTGTGTATTAATTGTGTCTATTTATTCTTCTTTTTTTTTTTATGATTCATAAAATGGGACATACAGCTTTAAATGTCACATTTATACTTTTAGTTTAATTGTACAAATAGTGATGAGGGTTGAACTGTATAGATTAAAAACAAACCAATACAAATAATAATTGTTGGCCTTTTAGTGATTATTGAATAGTGTGAAATGGTGAATAATTATTAACATATTAAATAATCATGTTAATTAGTTTTTCACTAAATTCCTCTACAGCACACATTAATGCGCAGAGCCAGGATAGAGGCTTGTGTGTGTCGTGTTTACCTGTGGTGTGTGTCGTGTTCACCTGCGGTGTGTGTCGTGTTTACCTGCGGTGTGTGTCGTGTTTACCTGTGGTGTGTGTCGTGTTCAACTGCGGTGTGTGTCGTGTTTACCTGGGGTGTGTGTCGTGTTCACCTGCGGTGTGTGTCGTGTTTACCTGCGGTGTGTGTCCTGCGGTGTGTGTCGTGTTTACCTGGGGTGTGTGTCGTGTTCACCTGCGGTGTGTGTCGTGTTTACCTGCGGTGTGTGTCGTGTTCACCTGCGGTGTGTGTCGTGTTCACCTGCGGTGTGTGTCGTGTTCACCTGCGGTGTGTGTCGTGTTTACCTGCGGTGTGTGTCGTGTTCACCTGCGGTGTGTGTCGTGTTCACCTGCGGTGTGTGTCGTGTTCACCTGCGGTGTGTGTCGTGTTCACCTGTGGTGTGTGTCGTGTTCACCTGCGGTGTGTGTCGTGTTTACCTGCGGTGTCTGTCGTGTTTACCTGCGGTGTGTGTCGTGTTCACCTGCGGTGTGTGTCGTGTTTACCTGCGGTGTGTGTCGTGTTCACCTGCGGTGTGTGTCGTGTTCATCTGCGGTGTGTGTCGTGTTCACCTGCGGTGTGTGTCGTGTTTACCTGCGGTGTGTGTCGTGTTTAGTGTCGTGTTTACCTGCGGTGTGTGTCGTGTTTACCTGCGGTGTGTGTCGTGTTTACCTGCGGTGTGTGTCGTGTTTACCTGCGGTGTGTGTCGTGTTTACCTGCGGTGTGTGTCGTGTTTACCTGCGGTGTGTGTCGTGTTTACCTGCGGTGTGTGTCGTGTTTACCTGCGGTGTGTGTCGTGTTCATCTGCGGTGTGTGTCGTGTTCACCTGCGGTGTGTGTCGTGTTTACCTGCGGTGTGTGTCGTGTTTAGTGTCGTGTTTACCTGCGGTGTGTGTCGTGTTTACCTGCGGTGTGTGTCGTGTTTACCTGCGGTGTGTGTCGTGTTTACCTGCGGTGTGTGTCGTGTTTACCTGCGGTGTGTGCCGTGTTTACCTGCGGTGTGTGTCGTGTTCACCTGCGGTGTGTGTCGTGTTTACCTGCGGTGTGTGTCGTGTTTACCTGCGGTGTGTGTCGTGTTCACCTGTGGTGTGTGTCGTGTTTACCTGCGGTGTGTGTCGTGTTTACCTGCGGTGTGTGTCGTGTTTACCTGCGGTGTGTGTCGTGTTCACCTGTGGTGTGTGTCGTGTTCACCTGCGGTGTGTGTCGTGTTCACCTGCGGTGTGTGTCGTGTTTACCTGCGGTGAGGCCAGCAGACACGCAGCGCTGCAGTCATACGCCTCCCTCAGTCTCCCAGACTCCTTCAGGCACACGGCTTTGCGGTATAACGCTTTAGCGCGGTCTTTACACACCTCCAGAGCGCGCTCGCAATCCTTCACCCCGCAGTCAAACTCACCCTGACGGAGAGATACAACATATTTATACTCTTGCTTTACATTAGTGATCAGTGCTCGACCAACATATCTATATTTGTTCTGTTTGGCCGATAAGTGTCAGAAGCTGGCTTTTTATTTTTAAATATTCCGTTCTTCACTAGTTTACTGTCTGTTTTATAATTAAACAGAACCGATAAACAAAGAAGGTGAATGGCATTTAAAACAAAGCATTAAAGTGTTTACCTTTCTATTTTTAAAAATAGAAATGCAAACACTATAATACTTTCTCATATACAGGTGAAACTCGAAAAATTTGAATATTTGTCTGATAGCATCCATGCCACGGCGCATTGAGGCAGTAATTCATGCAAAAGGGGCCCAAACCAAGTCCTGAGTACATATGCATGATTATACTTTTCAGAGGGCCGACATTTCTGTATTTAAAATCCTTTTTTTTATCGATTTCATGTAATATTCTAATTTTAAATATATGGGGTTTTCATAAGCTGTACGCCATAATCATCAAAATTATAACAAATAAAACTCACTTTGCATGTAATGAGTCTACTAATATATTAGTTTCACCTTTTAAGTTGAATTACTGAAATAAATGAACTTTTGCACAATATTAAAATTTTTCGAGTTTCGCCTGTACTGTCGGCGTTCAGAAAATACGAATTTATATAATGTAAAGTTGCACTACAAAAATACACCATATAACTTGTGTCTTTCTAGTTGTAAAAAAAAAAAATTCTGCACGCATTTTGCAGAACAACATTGTTTTGGTTGTGCTTTGGCTCTGCGTGACTGTGCGGATGAATATGGTTCTCCTACGGCTCACTAAACATTCACTACTAGACCCAAGAGATAAAACCAGTTTAGACGGAAACTTCCTTTTACTTCCTTAAAATAAACTCCAGCACAGCTACAACAACCATAATAAACCAATCTTCACAATAGATAATGCTCTACAGTGAACTCTGTTAGAGAGCTACACATGACAGTTTACCTGTTCAATAAAACACCTTTGACCAGTTGTGTTTTTATTACTCAACCTCTTTTACAGCATTTCAAATCCCTCAGTTCTCGCCATCTCTGAAAAGCCAAGCTGATGTTGATTCTTGTTTTATGACGAGCTCTTTCGCTCTTTTCTCCAGCAGACTCTCCTCTGTTCGGCTAATTTTTAACCGGTGATTCCACGGATGTTGGAGATTTATAGGCTCCATGTCAACCTTTCTCACTCGTTGTGACGACTGACCTCTGACCTCTCACACCAGACACACACACAGCAGCTGGAGCAACTTTTCTCTGTTTACGGATACGACACGAGACGGGCGAGGTACATTAACGTCTACACCATTTCCCGTAAAAAATAAAACAAATCTCGACAGGTCTAAAATATAAACACTTATAATAGGCTTACCATAGTGAATCAGAATAAGACAAAAACACATTTTGGAAGTAGGAATGATGATGTACTGACTCATCATATATGTCATCATGTCACTATGTATGTAACATTTTGTTAATTGTGAACAAAAAAAGTTACATGTTGTGAATTTAAACATGTCTTTGAGCGGATTCAACCGGTGCCTCAAAACCCTGAGAAACACCAGAAACGAGGATCGATCGACAAGCACAGATTAAATCATCTCGATACTGAAGCACGGAATAAAGGGATTCAGACATGATTTAGGTTTACAAAAACATTTCTTTTGTTCATTTGTGTGACACTTCTGATATTTTCATTTTCAAATTGGATTAATTGGATTTAGTGTTGACATAGATTTCACAATTCAATTTGACCGAATTGCTCAAGTAACCACTTAGTTAATGCTGTAAACTTCAAAGACTCTCACAGTAGGTACATTAATATTACAGTTTAAAATAAAAAAGGGAGCACAAACTGCCCGCTAAAGATGAACATCTAGAAGTCCTCAACCCATTTAAATTGGTCTCGTTCTTATAGTGTGCCTCGTCTGAAGGCCTCAGTCAGATCACGTAATCTAGCTGGAGTTAGAGAGGGATCTGTGACCTTCAATAAGCTCTTACTCATGCCATCATACCGACCTTGCTCCTTATCCACGTCTGGAGATATCCTCGCCTGGTTCCTTAGGAATCCTTGAACATTCCTCGCATCCCAGCGCATGACTTATTGACGCTAATGTATTCCTGCCGTCGAGTTTATATCCACTAGCTGAACAATAAACCTCAGAAAGAGCTTGAACACTGAACTCTTGTCTGTGCTTTTAATTTCTTCTCATGGCGAGGGGCAACTGAGTACTGGGGCAAAAAGGCTAAACCTTACTATATAACAGCAAATAAAAAATGCTTCAAAACACACAGACTTACTAGATTACTGAGCGCACTGTTGGTTACAGGGTTTACTTTCTTTTTTCCCATGTTTTTAACTATTTCTTTATTTGGGAGAATTAAGAAGTTGCTATCTGAAGTATAAATTGCTTATTTTTTCATGTTTTTTTTTAAATTACTTCTAATTTAGTAAGTTTATTGCAATTGTTATGCATGTTTTATTTACTATCTATTTACTATCTCTGGCTCAGGGCCACTACAGATGTCACAATGACCAGGTGTTAAAGGTGCATTTGGCAACTCTAGCCATTTCTTCGCTGATTTTCACTTTTGTTGTGGCACGTTTTCTCATCGAGCTCCCCCTACAGCGGTGCGGCGTATATTTCACAACACTGTCGTATAAACACTCACTTGCGGCGCCCTCCTCCCCCTTTCTACCGCTGCTCATGTGCATTTGTTATTATCGGAGCAGGCCAACTTTATCGTTTGGAGCTTTGTCTACCGAGGTGGTGATACATCATACACAGTATCTTATGGCGTGTGTGTTAATGTCGAATTGACGTAAAGCAGTGTTTCTCGCTTCTCACGAGACTTCCAATTTCCAACTTATCGGGACGCAAGTCCCCATGTTGCAAGGTTGGTTTTACGCCTGGGGGCGCTGGTTATTTAATCATCCAAATGATTTCTACACGGTTTTATTAAGTTGAAATAGTTGCCAAGTTCCCCTTTAAGGAAGTTGCCAGAATGCACAGAAAGAGTCAGGGCATTGACAGACAAGAGGCCCCAGAGCCTCAAGAGCAGGACAAGGTAGTGCAGAAATGCATCAATCCTGGCCAGTGCCATGGACTGGTCATTACCAAGCGGCAACCTCCCTGTCTCTCTCTTGAAACCAACACGGAAGTGAATTAAACTGCAATTCTTACTAGATTTGTACTCAGTACTCAGTTGCCCCTCGCCATGAGAAGAAATTGCAGTTTAATTCACTTCCGTGTTGGTTTCAAGAGAGAGACAGGGAGGTTGGAAATACAGAACAACCTCTTGGACGACAATCAGTCTGGTTTCAAAAGCGGACACTCAACTGAGACTGCCCTGCTCTCAGTAATTGAAGCTCTGAGACTGGCAAGAGCAGCTTCCAAATCCTCAGTCCTCATCCTGCTGGATCTGTCTGCTGCTTTTGACACAGTTAACCACCAGATCCTCCTGTCAATCCTAAAGATGAAGGGCATCTCGGGAACTGCACTCCAATGGTTCGAGTCTTACCTCTCAGGTAGGTCCTTTAGGGTGTCGTGGAGAGGTGTGGCGTCTAAGACCCAACATCTAGCTACCGGGGTGCCTCAGGGCTCAGTGCTTGGACCACTCCTCTTCTCCATCTACATGACATCACTAGGATCTGTGATTCAGAAACATGGCTTTTCCTATCATTGCTACGCTGATGACACGCAACTCTACCTCTCATTCCAGCCTGACGATCCGACGGTAGCTGCTCGTATCTCAGCCTGCCTGACAGACATCTCTGGCTGGATGAAGGACCACCACCTTCAACTAAACCTTGCGAAGACAGAGCTACTTGTGGTCCCGGCCAACCCAACACTTCATCACAACTTCTCCATTCAGCTAGGCTCGTCATCCATAACTCCATCAAGGTCAGCTAAGAACCTTGGGGTTGTAATTGATGATCAGTTGAAATTCACAGACCACATTGCTAGAACTGCCCGGTCCTGCAGATTTGCTTTGCACAACATTAGGAGGATCAGGCCCTTCCTTACAGAGCATGCCACACAACTCCTTGTCCAAGCACTTGTTTTATCCAGACTGGACTATTGCAATGCTCTCCTGGCTGGTCTTCCAGCTTGCTCTGTCAAACCTCTACAATTGATCCAGAATGCTGCAGCCAGAGTAGTCTTCAATGAGCCGAAGAGAGCACACGTCACTCCCCTCCTCAAACAATTGCACTGGTTGCCAGTTGCCGCTCGCATTAAATTCAAGGCACTGACGTTTGCCTACAGAACAACCACTGGCACTGCTCCCTCTTACCTAAACTCATTACTTCAGACTTATGTGCCATCCAGAAACCTGCGCTCTGCTAGCGAATGTCGTCTTGTGGTACCATCTCAAAGAGGCACAAAATCTCTTTCTCGGACCTTTACAATGGCTGTTCCCTGTTGGTGGAATGATCTGCCTAACTCAACCAGAGCTTCTGAGTCAGTAGCCACTTTCAAGAAACTGCTGAAGACATATCTTTTTCGGCAGCACTTGATTCAGTAGAATTAACACTTTCTCTTCTCTTCTATTCTATAAAAAAAAAAAAAAACTGCACTAAAATTAAACTGAGAGGGGTTATAGCACTTACGTATTGTTGTCCTACTGTTAGTTTAACTGCTTCTATTGTTCTCATTTGTAAGTCGCTTTGGATAAAAGCGTCTGCTAAATGAATAAATGTAAATGTAAATGTAAATTCATCGACTGACCACTTGAGGCAGGCTGCAGAAGAGAGTCAAATCTGCATCTCCCCCATGTTAAAATGCCTAACTTTACAGAAGAAAAAAACATGTTTACAGCCTGGAGCAAAAAGTGGTTTTGATCTTTATAGCTTATTTTGCCCTTCATGACAACTGTGAGGGGGGTGAATCCGTTTAAATTATATTAAGCCTGCATAATTAAGGGCGTGGCCACTTGAGTGACAGGTGGATTGCGGCCGTTTGCCTGCTGTCTGTTAGCGTCACTCTCAGCTAATTCCAGCAGCTGCTGTACTTGCCATCTCTGCCGTGTTTGTGCTTTTTTCGGGATTATTTCATACAATTTAATACACGCATTATACCTTCGCCCACGCCGTTGGATTCCGTTGTTGTTGAGTATGGAGAGAACAGCCAGCGCTGTATTTCCAGTTGTTTTCCTCGCATGCACTAACGTTAATGGATGTCTGACAATTTCGTTGCTAAAAACGTCTATAGATATAGACCACACTCGTTACGCGGTACTGTTGCTCTCACGGAACAGATATGCTTATTTAACTTTGTAGTGTAAAATAAAAAGTACCGTCAGATGAAATCCTGCAAGTGTCAGTGCTTTCTCTCCGTCCATGCAATAGATGCACACACTTGAATGAGCGCGGATTTCTAGTGCATTTACTTGAACTTCTGAGGTAATATCTTTGGTTTAACCCATTTGAGAAATTGAGAGGCGGCCAAAATCAGATTTTAAAATGGACTGAATATTGTAAGTTACTGCATGATAATACATTTTTATAGTACAATAATAATACATCACGATACACAGTCTCAGTGTCTCAGTCTCACGCACGCTTCAGTTATCTTTTCCTCTTTGGCTCCTCCCCACTATTTCGCCACAATTATGTTTTCATACTGCTGATTTATTTCTAACTTTGGCCAACCATTAGCACACGTGTTTTTTAAAAATGATCACATACATGTACTTCTAGGTACTTTTCCAGCTGTGCCTTCACATGACCTTTGGACCAAAATTGATTACATACATGTCCATACATGTTTTTTCTATACATAGGCATATGTGCCAGCTGATGACCCTGAGGTCGGCAATTTGGCACCGGCGGAGGAGCGTCAGGCAGTAATGCCCAGCAGGTTTACCATCAACCCCTTTATAATCTTACTATTTATTAACTTTATTTGTTTTTAGTATATTTACTATCTTTAAATGAAATAGTGTGATGTAATGTCGATCAATATTTTCATATGCAACATAAAATATAAAACTTCCAACAGGAACTTCACAGATAAAACTACAGAAATCAGGATATGGAATCGGAGTCTAGAGACCCTGGCATTTATTTTTAAGCAGATTTTGGGATGATGTGCATACATTTTACAAATGCACGTAAAAAAAAAAAAAACTTTGAGGCAGATAATCTTTTATTCGATAAGACGATGTGCATAAACTGTGATGGGAACACATTTACTGAAAAATGTGCAACAAAAAAAAGTCAACGGATCATGTGATCGGAGAAATGGCACCGCACCAGCACAGCGATCTCATTGAACAGCATCTCAAACAGTGTTGCCAGATTGAAAACATCCAAGTATCGTACCAGAACCTCAAAATGATCGTATTGGAAGACAATTATGTGGGGGTTGTTATGGGGGGGGGGGGGGGGGGGGGTTGACTGGAGTGTTGACCAGGGGGTGGGGGGTTGGTGTAGCTTTCATGAGGCACACACGCAAGGTCTCTCGCTCCCTCTCTGCCGTGCTCTCTCACCTTCACTTTCTCCTCACAATCATGACGTAGATCCACAGCTAGATCAATGAGTATAGGATCACAATGACCTCCGATTGAAGTGTCACAAAATTCTGAAATTATCGTACATTATGGAATTTTTTTCATTATTGATCTTACATCGTACAGAGGTCAAAATTATAATACAAATACGATAATTATCGTACGTCTGGCAACACTGAGCTCAAATGTTGGTTCAGTCGTTCTGGATTCCGTCATCAAAATAATTCGGTTTAATTCCCTCACAGAATTCTCACAAATAAGTATATCTTTTGATGAATATATATATATATATATATATTATATATTATATATTATATATATATATATATATATATATGAATTTAGTGGTCATAAAGGATGTGGTGAAGAAGACGTAATTCTTTTTTGTAAAATGTTTCAGTATAAAAGAGATCATTAGATTTCAATGGGGTAAAATAAAGGTACAATAAAAAAATTATTTGTGCTTCCAAACAGCAGAATCTGAGCGCAAGAGAACATGATAGTGTTAATTTAATTTCGTCTGCCACTCTGAAGCGCAACTCATTTATAATGTTTCTTCCCCGATTGCTATCTCAGTTTAGTCTAACGCAGTCCATGAACATTTTTTTTTGTCTGCAAACACAGGTATACTCACCATGTTCTGATGTGCGGCCGCGCGGTTGATGTACAGACTCTCCAGCAGGGCGTTGGGAACGTGAAGCCCCTCGGCCTGAGCGTAAAGAGACACATTGACGCCCTCGCTGAAATGACCCCGTGCCTGAGTCCACTCGCCCTCTCGAAACGAGGCGTTGCCCTCGTCTAAGAGATCACACACCAGCTGAACCACAAACCCCTACAACAGCGACAGAAGAAACAGACAGAACACAAACAAATGGTCATTATTCATCTTTTTAACATTCGTTTCGAGCTATAATGACAGAACCAACATGCTAAATGTCTGAGTGAGTTTACTCAGCTATACTGTGGTGAAATATTGTGAATGTGTCTTCATTCAGATAAGCATTTGTGTGCAAAATACCCTCTAACCTCATAGCCTGCAGGGTCCGGATAAGGCAGGGAACATCTGTAGACACAGGATAAAAACAGTCAAAATTATAAGAGTAATAGTGGAGAATGACAGAGTAGATCAGTGCTTCTCGACTGGCTTGTTTCACACAATCTCCTGCTCATGTTGTTGACATCTGTCGAATTTGACCAGATAACGCATGAATTGGTGCCAAAATACTTTGATTGGATGCCAACACAATCTACTATCAAAACAAAGCGAAAACTCATTTTTGGGCCACGACCAGCCAGTTGACAAGCACTAAAAGTGTTCGCTGATAGACTAGAGTTGAAAAACCTTCTTCACTGCATTAAACCAAGCACAATCTAATGAAACAATGCGTCAGGGATAAAGGATTTTGACAAAAACAACATGTTGGTGAATCTTCTTTCTCCTGGCCTAATCGGCAACGGATATAAACAATCTGGTCGAGAATAGTAAAGCGATCTATATGCATTTCTCGCTGCAGGGTTTGATAGTTTTTGTACTTGATGAAGCTCAGCGCTCTCTGAATCTCCTCTCTGCGCTTCTGACGCTCAGCGCTCATGTTTGACCATCACAAGCCTGAAAAACACACAAGAGCATGTGTCAAAGTTCACGTTTACCATCTGTTCAACAAAAAGGCACAAATGCCTTCAATGTAGAAGTGCAATGTAAAAACCCAGTGTTTGTTTACAGAAAAAAATGGTAGCTGTGATTGGAAGCATCTGTATATACTTACAGAACCTGTAAAGCTAAGTTTTAAAACTGTTATTTACAAAAAAGTTACATTTTAAAAGAGTTCACCGTAAATAATAGGATATTTGTTGATTTTTACTTAACTTTATATTAGTTTTTCCCATAGGAAGAGAACTTACTGTTAACCAGTTAAACATTTTTAGTTTTTTACAAATACAACCATTTCTTTATGCGTTTATGCACCCGTTTATACACCAAGTATTAAAAGCCTGAAGGAGGTAACATCACTTTTAAATGATTACAGTATAAAAATATTATAGCATAGACTGCATACTCAGATCCTAGCAAAAAACCGCTAGTGTACTGGAAGAACTAGTGGACATTTAAAACACGCCCAAATGAACTTCCTCCCAACAGTTTCTGCAAAAACGAAACGGAAGCAGCTGGAAATAAACATTCACAACAAAGACCCAATAACCCACAAAGTCAGCCACCAAAGAGAAAATATAACGCCCGAATACAGTCATATCACAATCACTCAAAAACTTTCCAGACGACTTCTCTAAACTCACCTGAGTCTGGAGAAAATCAAGACCAAACGCGCTTTCTTCTGAGCTTCGCGAGTGTCTAGTTAGTGGTTCGTGTCTAAAACATTAGAGGGATGACTGACAGATTATGAATTGATCAATCTCACGACATTTTCCAGATGTATCATGTGTCGACAACACTGCACTGTGAAGTGTGAACTCGACAAATGTTTCCAGTTAATAACCGCTTCCCATGAGACGCACGCGACCTTTCCGCCAGGAGGCACGAATCTCACTCTGAACGTTTTTGTATTATTATTATTCATTAGTAGGAACGTAAATACCGTGAAAATGTTAATTTATAGAGTCGATAACTGTTATACAAATGGAAACACGCTTTGATAAATATTATAATGTAATATTCAAATAACCCAATTCCAGGAATCAACGACATCTGTGAACATCCTGAACAGCGCTGATAAAAGTAACACTTCTCATGTGACAGTGACGTTACGATGTAACGGAGGTCTCTGGACACTGATAAACTTTAATCGACAAAATTATAAACATTTATATTGCTAAATAATTTTATAGAAAAAAGTCTGCTAGCATACACTGACCTGTCCTTTACTAACATACACATAAAGGCTGTTAGTTTGTTGGTACGTGTTTTGAGAAAAGTTTTTAAGGAGAGACCTTGAATTCCCGTCCGGGGGGGGGGGGGGGGGTAATAAAGCTAAACCAGTCAACAAAATCAATACTTTTAATTATTAATTATTATTAATTATTATTATTAATCCTAAACCAGTTGTTGGTATGTGTTAATTTTACTCAACACAGGCAGTAAATCTTAAACAAATGACAAAAAGACACGCAAAATTAAAGGCTCTAGAATTGGGACGTAGAACTACAGCCCCCATGAATCCCTGCGCGTCAACACCATTTGCGTCATCAGCGCGAGCGGGAGGAAGGAATTGGGAGAAAAAAGAAATAGCCTACATCTACAGCCAGAAATCATTTCAAACACCACTTGTAAGTACACACATAATATGTATACACGAAGTTTGTTCCGGGAACGAGTGTATAGTTGTAATAGGCTGAGTCGCTTAAAGGGATACTCCACCAGTTTTTCTTATTAAACTATGTTATTCCCTTAACTAAGACGAGTTGATACATACCTCTCTCGTCTCAGTGCGTGCACTATATCGCTCTGTATTGCCGCAAAACTATGTTAGCACTTAGCTTAGCCCATGCATTAAATATGGGCCAAGCAGAGAAGCGACCAAACACTTCCACGTTTTCCCTATGTAAACACAGTTACTCGAGTAGTGTAACTTGACCTGGGCTGGTGACACAAAATAAACTGTTGCGCTTTTCTAAGCGTTTAAAATTGATGACTATATTGTATGGCGGAATACCATAACAAGTGCTTTTGAGCACTTCGACTTGGCGCAATAATATCTTCACTCGTGAAAAGTCCTCTTACCGGCTCCCGCTTCTCCTCCCCTTCCCTCTGACATTTCCGTCAATACAACCAACGTGACATGCGCCGGTAGTAGTAGTTCGAGCGGAGTTGACGAATTAACAGGTTGTTGGAAGCTAGTTTGTGTACAATAATGGTTAAAGCGTGCATCGTAAAGGGTTGTGAAAATAAGGAGAATGTACATAGTGCTGTCATTTTTCACCGAATTCCAACACACCACATACAGCGGAGAGCTTGGTTAGCTGCTTTGAACAAGAATCCTTGCAGTCTCAAGATACAGAGAAACAGATATGTTGTCACTCACTATAACGTTATACTAAGGAGTTATACGGTTTAAGGCTTATACTACATGTTTCTTTCTGAGCTCAGTCCTTATCTAAATAAAACAGTAACTTTTTATTTCCTGTCTCAGAAGCGCACTGATTGCACAGATATGTTATTCAGCTAAGGTTACTGACACTTCCAGGACAACTAAATACCATGCAAAAGTACACTTACAGCGTTGGGTGATGATCCTCTTTCTTGTGTAAGTGATCTGAATATTGTTGGTGTAGCCTCATCCTTTAGTCGTGTTCCTGTGCAGGTATAGTCCTCCTTTGTGAAATGTTCGGAGCAAACACGCCACTTCTTCAGAGTCATCAATGGTGTTTTGGGATTCTTGTTCAAAGCAGCTAACCAAGCTCTCCGCTGTATGTGGTGTGTTGGAATTCGGTGAAAAATGACAGCACTATGTACATTCTCCTTATTTTCACAACCCTTTACGATGCACGCTTTAACCATTATTGTACACAAACTAGCTTCCAACAACCTGTTAATTCGTCAACTCCGCTCGAACTACTACTACCGGCGCATGTCACGTTGGTTGTATTGACGGAAATGTCAGAGGGAAGGGGAGGAGAAGCGGGAGCCGGTAAGAGGACTTTTCACGAGTGAAGATATTATTGCGCCAAGTCGAAGTGCTCAAAAGCACTTGTTATGGTATTCCGCCATACAATATAGTCATCAATTTTAAACGCTTAGAAAAGCGCAACGGTTTATTTTGTGTCACCAGCCCAGGTCAAGTTACACTACTCGAGTAACTGTGTTTACATAGGGAAAACGTGGAAGTGTTTGGTCGCTTCTCTGCTTGGCCCATATTTAATGCATGGGCTAAGCTAAGTGCTAACATAGTTTTGCGGCAATACAGAGCGATATAGTGCACGCACTGAGACGAGAGAGGTATGTATCAACTCGTCTTAGTTAAGGGAATAACATAGTTTAATAAGAAAAACTGGTGGAGTATCCCTTTAAAACGTGTTTTGTGTGTTGATCATATGGTGTATGTATGAATCTGGATACATATTCATACCTTACAGTCTATGGTTCATACATATGACACATTAATTTAGGGGTGAACAACAGCGGTTACACAATTAAGAATATTTAACATTTTAACATGTACAATAGGTTTATTTGGGATGAATTCATCTATGCACTTTAAATTAACAATAAAAATAATTAAGGAAATGCACTACAGATGAACATGGTAAAAGATGATCTAATAGATTTTGACTCATTTATTGATTACATTAAGAATTGCAATATTTTTTTTTTGTATTTCTAGTTTTCTGAAATGTTATGTTTAAATGGGCAAACGAGGCATTATCTAGGCTAGTTAAATATGCAATAATTTGCATACATTTCCAGAAGATAAATCTGAACATTGGATAAAGCCAGGTTCAAACTTCTTGTTTAACTTTGTTGACATATTAGAGTTAAAGATTTTTACCGAGGGGATTTTGGATATCTCTTTTTATCTCTTCATAAGGCAGAAAATACTGTCAACACAGCCAGAGATACTGTATACTTTCACTCTATTTTTAGGAATAAAACGTTATATAAAGTCAGCTGAATGATATATGAACAAACCCCTCAGTAAAAACCTTCAGGATACAGACAGGAATAACATTGTAAAGTTTGGTGTGTGTAAGAGCTCCTGAAGTTGTGGGAAAAAAACGGTCTTTAAAGGTATTGGAATTGAAATCTACACACGCAAAATAGATAGACACTTAAAAGTGTATTGGATGTTTTCCTTTAACTAGCCTAAAACAGCATGTTATGGAAAGCCCAAATAACTCAAATAGCCCAAAATCTCACAATTGATCAGCGCATGAAAAATACAATGTTTTTACGTGTAGTGTCTTGGCCTAATAATAAAAATAAAGTGGGTTTGATTCTAATGTGTGTCTAATACTGTATCATCATGATTCTCTTGAACTGTTTCTTCTCTCTTTAAACTCGTATGTGTTTAAATATGGTCTTCAGTTGGTGTTAGGATGGCATCAGATGATGTGGCAAATCTCGCCGACTCGTTGGCGAAAGCTCAAGTCAACGAGGGAGAGCTCAGCTATAAAGGACAGGGTCTTAAACTGGACAACGCTCAGTCTGGTCAGCTCAGACGCACATCTGATCATCTCACGTCTGTTTCTGGTGTGTTTATGAGAGAATAATGTGTGGTTGTGTGTGCAGTGGAGGAGATGGTGAAGGAGATCGAGGAGTTTGACGGTCTGCGTGCGCTCAGGCTGGAGGGAAACACCATCGGCGTGGAGGCGGCGCAGACCATCGCCAAAGCCTTGGAGAAGAAGAGCGACCTGCAGGTGCCGAAAACACACTCATGATCTTCAGCTTTATTAAACTCTGTCCTAAAACAGTCCATCACGATCTGAGAGTGGGTTGCAGGCCTATAAGCTAACCGAAAATTAGAAATGTTGCCTTGGCAATTAACTGAAATATAAATGAATGCCCATTTCCGCCACAATCATGCGTATATCATGCATAAAAAGTCAAGATTATGACTTGAAAAGTTGAAATTATGACTTTAAAAGTTTGTTATAACTGTGAATTTATCTCATATTTTTTGCTTAATATGTCAATTTAAGTCATAATTTCGAGCCCATTTCCGCCATATAAGAAAACAATATTATGAATAGATATTATAACTTAAAGATTATGATTTTAAAAGTCATAATTATGACATTAAATGTCAAACAGGTAGAAGTGAACCTGTCATTTTTCTATAATATAATAAAACTATATATTTGATGTCGAAATTTTATTTCAATGACTTTCAAAGCCAAAATTATTTTAACATCATAATTACTTTTTATCTAAAATTATGTTAAAAGTCGTAATTGTATTATATTTTATAATAATCATTCATTATTTTATTATATTATAGAAAAACTAAAATAACAGGTTCACTTGCAGCAATAATAAATAAGATTTGTGACAATCACAATGTTACAGAGACCAAATGTGACACGATGATGGAAAAAAATTTAGAAATATTTATATATATATTTATTAGGGATACACCGATCCACATTTTTTCACTTCCGATCCGATCCCGATACCTGAATTTGGATATCGGCCGATACCGATACTTTTCCGATAGCAGAGCTGTGTTTGCTTTAATATTATTATTATCATTATTTTTGATTTTATATGATGCTGAAATAAACTCCTCTCTATAGGCAAGTATGATATGTACATATGTATGCATGTATGTCACAATATATATATATATATATATATATATATATATATATATATTAAACAATAGATAAACAAAAGATAGACAACTAAACAAACATACACATTATACAGGCCTACACAGTGCTTTAATTTCAGGAAGGTCTACTAACATTATTCAGGTATGGTCTAAAAAGAATTATAATAAAGTAATCAAAAGTAAAATAGCACTGCAAAGTTTATCAAAGATAGATTTATGCTTAAAGCTAAAGTTATTCATTCAAGAGCTGTGAGTGATTTTCTCTTTGCCTTTTGTTGTTTGATTCTCAGTAATGGTGCAATCGTCCGCATGTTTATTAGACTGCTTCCCCTTTAAGAACGAGTGCAGATTTAATAGTCTACTGATGCACCATATTTTCTCCCAACTATTTCCATAACTACGTCCATTTTAGACATAAACTGTTTAAGTGAATCTCCAAGCCGGTCATTTTGAAATTTTTGTGTAGGCTACATGATCGTTTAGACGCGCATATGAAGCCCAAAGTATAATGTGCTTGTCTCGTTGCGGTCTGTTTTGGAGCGCGCGTCGCATTGGGAACAGCATCTCTTGCGCAGATTTTTGTGCTTTTAATAGCTCTTTTTCTTATTAAAAGCGTCCCGCGATTTAGCAACAGTAGAAACTGCATTTTACAACGATCACTGATTATGCTGATTCTGTCTTAAAGTTAGAGTTTTAAGGAGAAATGACAGCGCACTGCTGCGAAGGGAAGGAAGTTGCACTAGACAGAATGCGGCAATAGTTTTTAATGTTTTTACCTCAATATAATCTTTGGAAATCAGACTAATATCACAGATCTAAAGTGTAACCATATAGGCTACGTTTGAATGTTTAGTTCTGTCCTCCGTCGTCACTCATTAAGCAGGGCTGTCGTGTGGTGCGCGCTGTGGCACCGCGTGAGAGATCTCTCTCTTTCTCTTCTGGACTGCGAATAGCAAACACGCATCACGGACAAATGGTTTAATTAAAGGGTTAGTTCACCCAAAAATGAAAATTAAGTCATTAATTACTCACCCCCATGCTGTACCAACCCCGTAAGACTTTCGTTCGTCTTCGGAACACAAATGAAGATATTTATGATTAAATCTGAGAGGTTCATGACTGCTACATAGGCCGGGGGGGTCTCAGTGTCTCATTGAGCCGCGCCTCCATTCAGGATATCCATTCCACAGTTTGCAGCCAGCTAGCAGACTAGCCGGCGGGCCGCGGGAATCACTTTTGGAGTCATTTCAGCAGACAACGTTAAAGCGCAGACATGGCTCATGGATATCGGATATCTCTGCAGGTTGGATCGGGAAAATCCGATACGTGAATTACGCTGGTATCTGTCCCGATACCGATACTGGATCGGATCGGCCCCATCCCTAATATTTATATATATATAAATATATAATATTTATATTGTTTTTGAATTATGGAAATCAGTAAGAGTGTGTTTTGTGCGTTTAATTGTTGGCTACCAAGAGCAAAAAAAAACACATTTAAGACATGTTTGTAGTGTTTATTTACTTAACGCTGTCATTAGGAAACAAGGAATCTATGTGTTGTATCTCTCTTGTTTTTCTCTGTTAGTGCTGCCACTGGAGCGACATGTTTACCGGCCGCCTGCGAGCTGAAATCCCTCCAGCACTGGTAAGATTTGATGATTTAACAATTAAAGTTTTCTTCACGGTACCACGGTCATCTTTGATTGGTGAAACCTAGGGCTGTCAAACGATTAATCGCGATTAATCGCATCCAAAATAAAAGTTTGTGTTTACATAATATATGTGTGTGTAATGTGTATAATTATTTTTAACACATAAATACCCACACACGCATGTGTATTTAATAAATATTTGCATGTATATACTGTATATAGACTGAATGTAGCCTATATATAATGTATATTTTATATAAATATAAACATTTTATATATAAATAACATATTTTTCTTAAATATATACATGTGTGCATTTATATACAAAAGAATTATACACAGTACACACACATACATTATGTAAACACAAACTTTTATTTTGGATGCGATTAATCGTGATTAATCGTTTGACAGCCCTTACTTTGCGAACTCTATGTTACACCCAACGTGCTCCTAGTAAGTAGTAGTGATCAGTGTTGGGGAAAGTTACGTAATTAATGCATTACAATATTGCATTACTCACTTAAAAAGTAACTAATTGTTTTACTTTTTATTGAAAGTAATGCGTTACGTTACTTTTCTGTTACTTTTTCTCACCTAGCTAACAAAACATACATTTAATAAATCCGGTGACTCGAGTTGCTGGTAATGCGTTACTCCCAGCACAGAGCGTTTGACGATAGTAAGCTGTTTTTCTGCAGGTTTCTCTGGGTGACGCGTTAATCTCGGCGGGAGCTCAGCTGAGGGTTCTGGATCTGAGCGATAACGCCTTTGGACCCGATGGCGTGAAAGGCATCGAGAAGCTGCTCAAGAGCGCCGCCTGTCACTCGCTGCAGGAACTGCGCCTGAACAACTGTGGAATGGGCATCGGAGGAGGAAAGGTGGGCGGGGCTTATGGCGATGTTACAGGAAAAACTCCATTGATTTTGAACGATAGCTTATAACTGTTTAAGACAGACCTACTATGAGCTATGAGGTTGTTAATCGATGTTATTTGCTTTAAACTAGTTTTAAAATAGTCATTTTAACAGCAGAATTCTTGGTGAAAAACTACATTACCCATTATTCTGCAGAGAAATATCCACCAATCAGAGGATCACGACAAGCAAATCATTCCCAAATGAATGGGGAAATAGTTTCGAAACCAAAGATGCTACGAAACTGTTGCACTCTATTATATTTAGGGTTGGGAATCGAAAACCGATTCCTATACTGGAATCAAATACCGTTATAAAAAATCGTTTATTCCTGTATCCATTAATATGCTAAATAGCAAGATTCAGTAATGTAGGTCTATAGTTTCTGTGTGTGCATTTGTTATGTTTATTGTGTCTCGAGTCCATTTGATGTACGTGGTGTATTAATGTAGCTTTGAGCCCAAGACAAATTTCCTGTAAAGGACAATAAAGTTTACAAACAAACAAACAAACAAACTTGGGGTTAAGGAATCGGATACTTGTTATAAAATTAATCAATTCCTGTGTGAGCATTTGAATCTGACTTCAAACCATTCAAGCGCGAGACGACTCACACATTTTTGTATGTGCTGCATGTGTCCGGCATGTGTAACTATATTGGGCAACTCTTAAAGTGACAGCACCTTCAGTCTATATAATATCACAAGAGAAAATGTACTCTTTCGTGACTGAATAACTTTTGTAAATATATTTGTAATGCCTATTTTATTTATAAAGTGAGTTCTTTTACATTTGATTACAGTTTCTGTACCTGAATAACTGAAAATCTTAAACGACTGTTTATTTCACTCGTATCTGTGTTCAGTTGTATCTTTAGTCGCAATTGCTCATTTTTTTATTTGTTCTTTTTTAGAGTGTTTACTTGTCTTTAATAATGCTTGACATGTATATTAGTTAGGCTAGTTGTGTTTCTATGGTACAGGCAAATGTTGTGTTCTTCAGCCTGTTGCATTTTGCTCATGATATTCAGTTACAACTAAATGTTTTGAAATAAGACTAAATGTGAATGATATCTAAGGTTTTTGTTTTTTTTACCTTTGGAAATGGTTGGAATTTCCAAAGGTAAAATTGGAATTAGGGATTGATAAGAATCGGAATTGAGAACCATAATCGGAATCGTTAAAATTCAAGCGATACCCAACCCTAATTATATTGCTTATTTTTTCCTCTGGTAAAGTGGTGTTTTGGCTTCTGTAGATCCTGGCGGCGGCTCTGACGGCGTGTCATAAGGAGGCGAGTGCGCTCGGCGCCCCATTGCAGCTGAAGGTGTTCATCGCCGGCAGGAACAGACTGGAGAATGATGGAGCCACAGCGCTGGCGCAGGCCTTTCAGGTGCTGGAGGACACGAGAACCAAATCTCAGCTACAATATTGATCACTTTCTTGATTTTCGTATATTTGGGGTTTGTTTTAAAATCTACCTTTAAGTCAGCTGGTGTCATTTGGTCCATTGCAAACGTTATTAGGTTTGCCTCATCAGGGGTGTGTTTCCCAAAAGCATCATTAGCCAACTATAGTTGGAAGTTCTGTCGTTATCAACATAGTTCAACGAGTCGGTGTTTCCCGAAACCATCGTTCCAACGAACATTCGCAAACAGCATCGCAGAGTTGTGTGTTTGGAACGACGGCTCTCGACCTGTGGTTAGAAGCTGAGTTCCTTGTTTGCATGACATGTGGACTCAATAAACCCTGATCTTGAGCAAAATTGGCATTCAGTATCATCTTTTATTTAGAATACATACAGATGTAATTTACGTCTTTGAGTTTGTTCAAGAGATTTAAAGCGTCATTGTTTAAGAGTGTGAACGTGCTCTAGAGCGCAAGAACGAGCCTATGATTGAATCTGGAAATAAAGCAAAATAGTCCTCAGATGCCATGATGTCTGTAATTTATAGCAGAACATCTAGCGTTAATTCGATCTCAAACAGATTCATTAAAAGTAGTTATTACTCCAACACATGCGTGACATCATTAACCAGCGTGGTTGAACGACCAATTTACGACAATATGGTTTCGGGAAACAGTCGTGATTAGCTAGTTGATTTCTTCAACGCTGCATCATACCACGGTAGTGAAGCAGTGAGTTACAGCGCTGTACGGGAAACAAACCCCGTATCGGCTCATTGGCGAATGCTTTATCTTCTCAGCTGATTGGCAGTCTGGAGGAAGTGCACATGCCCCAGAATGGCATCAATCACCCAGGAGTCACGGCTTTAGCCACCGCTATGCAGCACAACCCACAGCTGCGAGTGCTCAACCTCAACGACAACACTTTCACCAAGAAAGGAGCCATCGCTATGGCAGAGGTACACTGGAAAACACTTATTGTGCTTTAGATGAAAAATCTCAATTGTGGAAGAGTTGAATGGCATCAACCGCGAAATATATGTGTGGATGTATTGACAACACTAGTCAAAAACTGTAACGTTATTAGATATCACTATACTTCCTCAGTTGATTAATCACAGTACTTCAAGGCAATTGTTTTCTATTTAAGTTTTTTGAAATGTTGTTTAAATTAGCAAATGAAGCATTGTCTAATTAAGAATGCACTAATTTGCATACATTTCCAGAAGATAAATCTGAAAATTGGATAAAGCCAGGTTCAAAATGTTTGTTTCATTTTGTTGATATATTACAGTTAAAGGTTTTTACTGAGGGGATTTTGGATATCTCTTTTTATTACTTCGTAAATCAGACAATATAGTTGACAGACAGAAAAAAATGAATTTTCATCATGTTTTTAGGATTAAACTGTTATATAAATCAGGCTGGATGTTATATGAACAAACCCCTCAGTAAAAACCTTCATAATATATATAGGAATAAAAATGTAAAGTTTGGTGTGTGTAAGTGCTGCTGAAGTGCTGGAAAAACTCTTTAAATATATTGTAATTGAAATCTAAAGACGCTTAAATCAACAAAACACTTACAAGTGAATTTTGGATGTTTTCTTTCTACTAGTCTGAAAGAAGACCTGTTATGCAAGCAAAATAACCCCCAAAATTTACCAGTGCATGAAAAAGCATTGGTTTTCAAAGGTGTTTCTCTCCGTATGTGTGTGTGTGTGTGTGTGTGTGTGTGTGTGTTTTAGGCGCTGAAACACCTGCGAAATGTGCAAGTGATCAATTTTGGTGACTGTCTAGTTCGGTCTGAAGGAGCCAGTGCCATAGCAGAGACTCTGAGAGATGGACTGCCGATACTCAAGGTACTGACAGATCATCCTGACTAATTGTAATTATATGTTATGAAAGTTTGGCTAAAGGACTTAAAAATGATGAAATGATGAAAGCTAAATCAATAAAGATGCTCGTCTTGTTCCCACCAGGAGCTGAATCTGTCTTTCGGTGAAATCACTCAGGAAGCTGCGCTGGATGTGGCCCGATCCGTCCAACTCAAAGATCAGCTGGAAAAACTCGACCTGAATGGTACAAACACACACACACAACACACTTACACAGAAAAACACCACAGCATCATCAGGATCATTAAATATTCACTGGTTTATTCAAGTTTGTGCTCTCAAACCAAAGGTGAACAGGTTATAATCCGCTTTTGACATTTAAGATTTAATTATGATTTGTTCTGTCTCAGTTGTGTATTTGTGCATGTGCATCACCTAATACATAATACACTCCTAAATCTGTTCAAAACACACCAACAGTGATTTGCAGGGATAATGCAGCCCTTAGATGCACAGATATCATTTAACAAAAACTTTTTGTTACTTGAAATAAACATTAACTGAAAAGAAAAACTAAACTTAAGTTATTTCAGCTAGTTTCCAAAGAAACATTTCACATTTTCAATTAGTTTAACTAAAATGACTAATACTAAAAATGCTATAAAAATTAATAATACTAAAAGTGAATATAAGTGACTAAAAATCATATAGGTGTATAGAAGAAAAAAAAAATACATATATATATATATATATATATGCACTTGCACTATTTTAGTATTTTTATATTTTCCATTTACATATATATATATATATGTAAATGGAAAATATAAAAATACTAAAATAACTAATAAAGGTGCAATAAAATTACTAAAAACTATATTGACATATTACATAAAATTTAAAAAAGAATAAACAATAGTTACAAAAGCAAAACAAAATCATTAAAACTTTAAAATTAAAAACGGAAAATGTAAAAAATAAAAACATTTAAAATATTACAAAAACTATAATAGTATCTCAGTGATGACACTGGTTTGATGACTACATGAGCGACAAATGTTTGCGTCATTAAAAATTCGGCTGCGGTAATACTCATAATAATTGTTTTTGTCTTCAGGGAACAGTCTGGGTGAGGAAGGATGTGACGGTCTTAGAGAGGTGATGGAAAGCATGAACATGGCAGACAAACTGGGCTCTCTGAGGTATCAAACACACACTTAACCAAGTCAATCTTACAAGACACATTTGCCTCCCAAAATTCCCTTTATCTTTATATGAAAAAATACCTTTACCTGATTTACATGAGCTTCGTTTGCGGTCTTCTGTTCATATGTATTTCAAAGAAAGACAATGAATTGTAAAGACTCCGTAACTACTTTCTGTCACCCCACTTGCACACACACACACACACACAGTGATGACGAGGGAGAACCTGAGGAAGATGAAGATGAGGACGACGACGATGATGACGATGAAGACGTGGAGGAGGAGGAAGAAGAAGAGGAAGAAGGCGAGGAAGAAAAGAGTGAATTAAATCAGGTTTGATGAATTCTACTTCAAACTGGAAGCCTTGAAGCTTTTAACAAAAAAGATGAAAGCTCAAGAAGAGAAATAAACGTGTATCTGTGGATGTTTGTGTAGTTCTCAACGCCGCCTTCAGCACCTCGCACTCCAGACGTCTCGTCTTTCCTGAGCTTTCCGTCTCCAGACAAACTACTGCGACTCGGTGAAAGGAGAAGCTCCCTCATCCAGCAGCAGGTCGCATTTACATTGAGCACACTACAAATATACAACTTTCATAATGCAGAGACATTATAGTATTATCTTAAATGTGGTGCGCATGCACAAAAACTTGAGATGTGAGCACAAAGGTTAAAGACGTCCATCTAGAATGTTTTTGCATAGAGAAAACCAGTGGAAAAGCAATGCAATGGAATACAAATATTTAAACCTCCCTCATTTGAATTGCAATGTGATCTGAATTTAAGGCACAAATAGAGAAGACCGTAGTAATCGCCACAGTTCTAGTGCTGAGCGCTTGCGTGTGTTTTGCAGGTGGACATGTTGGATGTTGGTAAGACGGCTGAAGCGTTCCTGAAAATCTCCTCTGTGTACAAGGACGACGACGCAGAGGTGAAAGCAGCCGTGCTGGAGAGTATCGGTGAGATGACGTGAACACATGGTTGATGAATGATCTGAGACTGACGTTTGACTGACTCGTGTGTGTCTGTGTGTTTCAGATGCAGTGCTGAGTAAAGCCTTCTTTACACCGTCTTTCCAGGGTTTGAGTTTTGTGTCATCGTTACTGGTGATGCTTGGACTGTTGAAGGTAAAATCATTCAGTGCATTCAGACTGCTAGGTTATGAATGCCATTTTATGTTGACTTTGTCATTTTAACACGGTTACTGTCACTGAATCGTGGATTTCTATACGAGTCCATATATTGCTATACTTGCTCTATACTAGTTCGGGCTTTTACAATTGTACCGAACCATGTTCTAATACAGGGGTTTCAAACTTTTCGATGCTAAAGACCCTCAAATAAGACGAACCCATTGCAAACGACACGCTTTCTCAATATTAATGTTTACATTTTCATGTAGAACCGCAGTTTGAAAACCCCTGTCCTATTAGAAATGCACCTGGTTTCATGGCTCACCACGACTAGAACCGTTCCAGCTGATGGTGGAAAGCATGTTTTGATGTTCAGGTATTTCTCTTTCTCTGTAGAGCGAGGATAAGTTAAAGGCGGTGAAGGTGGTCCCAGGTCATCTACAGTGTTTGGAGCATGCAGTAAAACAGAGTTATTTCCCCCGAGATCACATCACTGTCCTCAATGCTTTCTTGGCCAGGTAACTCAACTAACAGAGCTTCCTTTTACAGTCCTGTTACCCATGTACTTACTAAGTACTTATTATAGTAATTATAATTACTGGGTAATAACTAGGTACTAACCCTGAACCTACCCCTAACCCATGTACTTACCTTATATTAGCCAGTACTTTCTAGGTAAATACACTATAAGTACTGTACTGTAAAAGGAAGCGTTACCCAGATGTTTATGAGTGTAATGTTCTGTATAGTGCGTGATGACTGAATCTCCTCTTTGTTTGTTTGTTTGATGATTATGCAGGCAGAATAAATCTCTGGAGGTGTGCAGCAGTTCTCGAGACCGCCTCAAATTCACCCTGCAGAAACTCACAGCTGAGAGCTGAAAACACACACTATATAGTTTCAAAACACATGCGATTCTTAATAATAAACTAACAAATCTTGAAACATCACCCGTCGTCTTCCTGCATTGTCTTAATAAAGAAATGTACAGTAACTCAGGATTTGAAGGGTAAAAATAAATTCAAATAACAGTCAAAAAAATGACATTGTATTAAAAAGATGATTTTTGTTTCTTTTAAATTCACATCATAGTTGTGCTAGCTTAGAAGCAAGTTCATTTATTATCAAGTTGAATCTCTCCTTTTTAATATATTAACTTACATTTTAACAGTTTTTTTTTGTTCCACTTAACATATAGTTAATATCAATAAAAAATACTTTTGACCGTTAACTTTGAAAAGAGCTAGAAGCTAGAGTGGAAACGTGTGGATCTCCGATTATTGATTGTTTTAATAATAAAGGAAATCCATTGTGTTTGATACATATCTGATCAAATCTGAGCTGTAGTGAAGACAAGAAGTCAGTCTTGGTTTTCTTTTGCTTTATTCATTTATTATTATTTTAGAGTGCAGGTAATAAGATTTTGTATTCAGATATAAATCCAAATCACATTTAAGGAAAAATACATTAATTGGTTTTCAGTGTTTTGTTTGCATCAAACAACATAGTTCAGAAAGGGCAAGCATAGGCTATAACGTGTGCTCAATTAGGGCAGACATTTTTTTTATTTATTTAAAAAGGTTTATACACAGGACAACAAAACACAAAGCGGACCAGGGACAAACAGTTCATCAGTGTTGCTCAGAAGCATTAAATGAAATGGGTTCAGAGTTCACAAGCAGGTTAACATACAGTTAGTATATACTCTTCATTTCATAATTACAAATATAATACATTTGACTTGACTGAAAATGGAAGCTGATCGACAAAAGAAGTAAAAGTACGCAATTTAAAGTTTAAACTCGAAACTAAACTCTATTTTCTAAAATAAAGCATTCATTGAAGAAACTTACAGAACTTACCAACATCTCCAGTTAAAGGGATACTCCACCCAAAAATGAAAATTCTGTCATCATTTACTCACCCACAATGTGTTGCAAACCTGTATGAGTTGAGTTTTTCAGTCTCTGAACTCAACCTGTATGAATTCAGTTCAGTGATTCAGGTCAAATGATGATTATGTCAAAACATAACCAACACCACCTGATCAGCTTTTCCTGTTGTTTATCTAGGAGTCATACCTCAATTACAGCAGCCAAACTAACCCTAACGTTTATAGTTTAAGGATCAAGAGCCCAACTAAAGCAAATACCGATCACCATAATGGTGACTTCAATAACGGTCAATCATAACTCAATCAATCACTTAATTAACTAATTAACTTTTAACACTTTTGAATGTTAATTTAACACTCATTTTAACACGTAAACACTCTTGAGTCTGGAGCCAAATGAACTCTTAGGAAAGTTAATTTAACACTGGAGTTTTTTGCTGTGTGAGTTCATGGGTGGAATAAAAATATGGCAGGACTTTTACTTTCTGACCCCTGGACTTTCCACCTCTGCTTGATGGTAGGGACTTGAGACTTGAACATCTGGGACTTACTCCCATCTCTGATCTTAGGTGTTTATGACATCCTTCTTTCAGACAAATACAATCAGTGTTACATAATTAAATGTCATAGCCTATTCTAAGTGTCCAACCTTTATAATGGCAGTGAATTGCTGTTTCTCTCTTGAAGTCCATAAAAGTGAATCTGCCCATCGTAAAAGTGCCCGTTTATGGCTCCGGGGGGTTAATAAACGCTTTCTGAAGTGCGTTTGTGTAAAACAAATATTCATATTTAACAGGTTGCAAAGTAAAATTGAGTTGGGTCATGCTGAACAGCAACGATTGACAGCACTGTCCCATCACCCATTTCTTGGCTCCTCAGCGAAAACCTGAAGATGCGATGCACCTGCTTCTCATCATATACACGCGCTGTGCGCTTGTTTAGTTACACTCAAAAGTAGATTGGTCTCTCTAGCGAGATTCCTATTCGTCGGTCAGTCCGACATGGTGTCTCCGTTCCCTCCATCAGGGAACGAGGGTTACACACGTTCAACCACCAGACCATTAGGAAACATGTACATTAAATGCACATCTATGCATTTATTTACTGACATAAACACTCATTGTATTACAGTCGATCTAGGATGAAACTATCACATTAAGGGCCCTGTCATGCACCCAGCGCAATTGACTTTGTACATCGACACATGTATCATTCGTACTTTGCACCCGTGCAAAGGGGGCTTTTCCCTCCACAGACGCACGCCGGCAAACTAGGGAATGAACTTGCGCTCCCTGGGCGGTTCAGCGCAAAAAAGGAGGCGTGTTTCAGCGCAAACATTAGGCTTGTTTGAGATGCGCCTTGCCTCGCCTGAAATGTAGTCGAGAGTAGGCGGCTGCAGTGAGAGGAGGAGTGAAAAAAGCGCAGGGAAGACGGACAGATCTCTCTTCTCGCAGTGGATCAGACACCTGTGAGATCAAATGCGGATATCGCGGGATTCACGGGATTCACACTCGTGCACGGTGTTGCTAACAAACTGGATGTAATTTAAGTTTTGTTGCTTGAATATGAAAATAAATATAATGAACAAGACACCCAAAGTACTTATTTAATTCCATTTTAAATAGGCCTACATGTTTATGAATCATTTTTTCTTTAATACAGATGTGTTTTTATTTTAAATAAAAAAAAAAAAAATTACATCACATAGATCGCACTGTCAGAGAGTTTGGGGATATCCACACATAATTTATACACATAAAACATGATATCAGAGTTTTAAAATCAAACATTTTAAAAGAGAACAATACATCACGGTTGTTTAAACCAATGAGCATTAAGCTGTGTCGTCAGCAAGTCTTTTCCCATCATGCTTTTGATCAGCGCAGTCGGTGGAGAGCAACTGCGCGCGACTGCAGAATCCGACACGTGCGCCTTGGGGTCGCGAGAGTTTTTTGACATACGTCGGCATGACATCAGAGCAAGGCGGACCGCACTCGGACACATTTCTAACCGGCATGCATCTCGCGCTGATCACCGGTGATCGGTTCTGCGCAGATTTTGCTCATCTCAAACAAGCCTATTCCCAGTGCTATTTTGCAGTTCCAGAAAACAATTGCGCCATTGACCAGAAAAAAACTAGTCTAAAGTCAGAAGCGCGTTGCGCGTACATTCAGATGCTATTTTAAGCGCGCATGCTAGGCCATATAATACAGAGTGTGAACAACGCGCAGATGATTCTCTCATCTACACAGATGCATTTTACTTTTTGCAAATGATAATTAAGTTCGCAAATTGAACGTGTCATCATCGGACGTGTGCGCGTTGTGTGATTATCCCGGCGGTTGGGACATCCCACAAGATGTGTGTCATCAAAGAAAACATTTCATCACTGGATCGTTTTTTTTTTTTTCGTTTATTTGAAGTGTGGTTTATGTCAGCTGAATGTGCGGAACGCTTTTCAGAGAAGATAAGGCAACGTAGGCCTATTATAGCACAATTCACAGCCAGTGGTAATTCAAGGAAAAACAAATCTCCGAATGCTCCACATGAAACTTTAGTCTCTTGACCTTACCATCGTGTCGATTATTTTGATTAATATGTGCGAGGGAGAGAGAGAGAGCAAGACAGCGCTTAGTTTTGAGAAGGTGAAGCCTGAGAGACAGTGTGTCAGCAGGTACGAGTGATCTATTTTTTTTCTATCTTTCTATCTTTTGGCTTTGTTTGTTTCTTTTGGAGATTTAATTTTAGGGATTGTTTTTTTATATTCGGGGAGTAACTCCCGGGTTTTGTACTGGGAGCATGGCTGGCCCAGGTAGCGGGAAGTTTGATTTTTTGACGCGCCGTCATGGTGTGAAAATAGACTCAGCGGCCGGTTAGTATAGAAGACTATAGCCTGGCAGCAGGGGTGTAGAATTTAGTAGGGACGCTAGGGACGTGTCCCTACCAATATCCAGTGACACTGATATATCCGTGGCAATAATTTCGATCAAAACTTATTATATATTTATACATTGATGTCCCCGTCCCCACCAATTTCAAAATCAAACCTACGCCACTGCCTGGCAGTAGGAGAAGTGATTGGGCCTGAGAACATTCTGTCTGCGTCTCGCATGAACAGCGCTATTGTTGTGTTCGTGAAGACAATTGAATTAGCGAACCAGTTGGTAGAAATTGGAGTAGTGCTTAATGGTATTTTTACCCAAGTGCTCCCTCTTTCTACTCCTTCTAAAAAAGTGACTCTTTCTAATGTGCCGCCTTTTATTCAAACGAAACTTTGACCAGAATGCTTTCTCATTATGGTAAATTGGTTTCTCCCATAAAAATGATTCCAATTGGGTGCAAGTCACCACTTTTGAAGCATATTGTGTCATTTAGGCGTTATGTCTATATGGTTCTTCAAGACAACCTGGATGAATTAGATCTGTCTCTAAATTTTCGTCATGAAGACTTTAATTATGTAATTTTCGCCACAACAAAACTATGAAATGTTTCGGTTGTGGTGAAACAGATCTTATCCGCGCTTGTCCAGTCAAATTGAATACGACTAATAAAAATGGGGGGGGTCCTGGTTATTTCAAGGGGGGTCTCATGAAAA
Source organism: Tiaroga cobitis (assembly GCA_030578255.1). Lineage (NCBI taxonomy): Eukaryota > Metazoa > Chordata > Actinopteri > Cypriniformes > Leuciscidae > Tiaroga > Tiaroga cobitis. The sequence continues at coordinate 45,471,992 of CM060593.1, forward strand.
CCAACAAAAAATACAGTGGACACGGCTAATAACTGCATATTGCTGCTAATTAACAACAAAAACAACACAGCATATCAACTACTTTGTTTTTAATTAATTAATCAATTGCAGTTTGCAAACAATATGCTCGAACTTTGATTGCCATAGCCACACCCATGACAGAAAACATATTTACAAAATAGTATCCTCTTCATCCTCCAATTCCTCGGTGTCCTCTGTTTCCAGTCTTTACTAAGAAATCCTATGAAAAATTATTTACAAAATCTTCTGCAGGACAGTTCAATTCTTTACAATAATATAATATATTATGAAAGAAAATTAAGCTGTTACACTGAGATGGTTTAGGAAAACCATAAAGTGTTTTTGTACAGTCAATTAATTGTACAGGCAGCATTAAACCATCAAAGTTAAATGAGTGTTTATAGCTTATGAATTTCATAGCCTATATTTTCTTTAGCAGGGGGTTTCAAACTTTTTAATGGCAATGAGCCCTAAACAATACCCTTGTGAGATTCTTTATTTAGGCTTATAATATAATAAAATATAGGCCTAATATAATATAAAAAAATGAATTGAAGTATTTGAAGTGATATAATATATCAGTTTAAATGCTTCAATTTGTTTTCATATTATATTATTATAATATGAAAACAAAACTGAAGCATTTACTGTAAATAGCTAGATATAATAGCTAAATATTTAAGAAAAGTGAATATGTGAACTCTTTTATAGTAGCCTAATCCAACCATGCCTGAAACTATTTAAATCTATGTAAACTAATGATGTATTTTGAGTTTGCACGCGCGGGTGTGTGTAATTGTTACCGTTCTGTGTCCATCATCCGTTATTTCCACCACTTTAATCAAACCACTCTAATTTAAAACATGATATTATGATTTTATTTCACATGTCTTTGCGTTTCTCGTCGTCTCTCGTATTGAGATATTGAGAGGGGGTTCAATCTTCAGCTGGCTGGCAGGAGCCGCCGACCTGTCAGTGGCTGGCTGGCAGCTGCCAGTCTGAGCCTGGCATGTCACGTGACCTGTCAGTGGCTGGCTAGTTGTCTGGCAGTCTGCCTTTGGCAAGTTTCAGAAACCATTGATTTTTGATAGTTTTTGTGTTTTGTGTTCCTCCCTTTCTAGCTCATTTATTATGCATCTGTTGATATGATTATGTTCTTTAGTATGATTGCTGTTTTGAGGACTGTTATCCCAATATAACCAGTCAAATGGCCGTGATCCGACTGGCAGCTTACAGACGCTTGCTCGACGCTCATCCAGTCAGTTGCGGCTCATAGTGCGAGTATAACGTGTTGCCTGACTCTCTCGCTGCAAGGAAATAAATTGTTTTCTTATTATGAATATAATGTCACGCATCTATTCTTCTTTGCACGTGTGTCGAATAATAGTTTAAGTGCGACAAGCAATGGCCTATATAGATTCTTGGTTTTTTTTATTTGTAAATATATTTTTTTCTTTGTTTTTATTTGTAACTAGTTTTTTTCTTGGGTTTTATTTGTAAATAGTCTTTGTAAATTTGAAAATAGTGATACAGTCTGTGCTAAGTGATTTTACCGTTAAAGTTGGCATTCTTGTATTGAATAATTAAAAAAGCTTTCTTTTATCAAATTATTTAAAAGCATATCTATTTTGCCCTGGTTTCAGAAAATGGTCAAGGCAATGACAAAGATTCATGTTATTGGGATTAATTCACGTTTTTATAGGCTACTTTTTCACAAGGATTAAAATCGTCCCGGTCTAGTAAAAAAAAACGTGAATTAATCCCAATAACAGGAATCTTTGTCATTGGCTTGACCATTTTCTGACACCAGGATATAGACCATTTCTTGTCGCACTTAAACTAGGCTATTATTCAAAACACACACAGTGTGCAGTTGCAAAGAAGAATAGATGCGTGACATTATATTCATAATAAGAAAACAATTTATTTCCATGCAGCGAGAGAGTCAGGCAACGCGTTATACTCGCACTATGAGCCGCGGCTGACTGGATGAGCGTCGAGCAAGCGTCTGTAAGCTGCTAGTCGGATCACGGCCATTTGACTGGTTATATTGGGATAACAGTCCCCAAAACATCAATCATACACAAGAATAAAGGCATGACATTATATTCATAATAAGAAAACAATTTATTTCCATGCAGCGAGAGAGTCAGGCAACACGTTATACTCGCACTATGAGCCGCGCTGACTGGATGAGCGTCGAGCAAGCGTCTGTAAGCTGCCAGTCGGATCACGTCCATTTGACTGGTTATATTGGGATAACAGTCCCCAAAACATCAATCATACTAAAGAACATAATCATATCAACAGATTCCTAATAAATGAGCTAGAAAGAGAGGAACACAAAACACAAAAATCAATGGTTTCTGAAACTTGCCAAAGGCAGCTGCCAGCCAGCCACTGACAGGTCACGTGACCTGCCAGTGGCGGCTCCTGCCAGCCAGCTGAAGATTGAACCCCTACTGGAGATATTTGGTCCGCACACACGACTCACTGCCAATCACACGCGCTCACATCGTTCTCTTTCTATGAGACTTGTAAACTGCACTCACCAGTTTGAGCACTGCAATTATTTCTCACATACAATCAAATGGATTTCCCCACACATTTCGCGTCAGTCCTCTGCGTGGCATATTATCCTTTTCTGCGCGGCCGCGGCATCAGAAGTGCACGACCGCGCACGCGCAGCTTAGAGGGAACGTGATACTTATGTTTATATATTTTGTATGTCGAATAAATTATTAATTATTATTGTTCTGCGTAGTTTGAAGATAAACATTTTTTAATATTTATCCCGGATATATATTTTTTAATCAGGAAGGGGGTGGGGGGGTCAAAGCATTTTTTGGGAGGGTCTTGAGACCCCCCAAGACCCCCCCTGGCGCCGTCGCTGGTTAGCAGTAACAAACACAGAAAGAGCAAAATAAGTTGTGCTGGTGGATAAGACTACTGAAGGGGAGAGTGTAGGTGCCGCGGCGGCGGAGGAGGAGGAAGTATCCGCGGTGAGCGGTCAACGAGTCGCAGAACAGTGACGGCTCTGCCGCTGCAGTTGAGCAACTTTTAGCCGGTATAGAGGGGGATTGCTGTTCTGTGATTGATTCGGAAGATTGTGCTTTTAAAATGCCTCAAAAGAGGAGACTAAAACAACGTCATGATGTTGGTAAACAGGCGAAAAGAATAGATGATTGTAGCATGAGTCAGAGTCAGACTGATACAGAGGGTGAGAGCGATTCTTCTGAATGTAACGTTAGTGTATCATGTAGTTTACCTCAGAGTGCATTCTCCAGCCGGTCCTACAGTGCAGAAGATATCAAGTATTTTCTTAAAGTGACAAAAAATGCGAGAAAAGTTCGTGTTGAAGAATATTTCCCCGACGTGTTACAGTTTATTGAAAAAGCAAAGGCTTTCAGGAGTGATGGAGGTTTCACTAATCAGGAAGTGTATCGTCTGAAGAAAATTCTTGTAAAACTAAATGTACAACCTGAACTAAATGTTAGTAAAGATAATGCGTAAATATAATCTTTCTCTGTGTGTTTTCTTTCGGCTGTATCTGCTATGGTTATTTCTCTTCACATTTATGGGAGAAATTTGTGTTTCTTCTCTAAATATAAATGGGGCAAGGGATATAAGGAAAAGATTTCAATTATTTGAGATAATAAAACAGAAAAAAATGATGTTTTGTTTGCTCAAGAAACGCATACTGATGTATTAAATTATTCGGATTGGGCAAGAGAATGTAATTGTGGTCAAATGACTTAGAACAGATAAACCATCAGTGGTGGAGTTGCCATTTTATTTTCTAAGAACTTTATTCCCTGTTCTTATCAGGTAGATGAAATTATAGACTTTTAAAAGTTATAGCTTCCTATGAAAATCGTTCTTTTGTTTTTATTTGTGTGTATGTCCCAAATAATGCATTAGAAAGAATGATTTTTCTAGATACACTGAGTGATGTTTTATGTCATTGCAATTCTCATGATTTATTATTTTTAGGAGGGGATTTTAATTGCACTGAGCACATTTTAGATCGAAATCATGTTGAACCGCATATGCTTTCACAAAAGCGGCTCATCCAGCTATTGAAATCACATAAGATTGTTGATGTTTGGAGAAATGTTCATGGTAATCAGAGGCAATATGCATGGGCTCATGCTTATGATAACTTAATTTCTTTAGCAAGATTAGATTTTTTCAGAAGCTGTTCAATTGTTCCAGTAAGCTTTTCTGATCATAGCTTAATACAGTGTGTTGTGTCTTTGAGCTCCATTAAACCAAAAAGTGCTTACTGGCATTTTAATAATAATTTATTATGTGACAATCATTTTAAAGATATTTTTAAAGAATTTTGGAATATTATTAGAACTACAAAATCTTCTTTCAAGTCCTTACAGCAGTGGTGGGACATTGCAAAAGTACAGATTAAAGGGTTAGTTCACCCAAAAATGAAAATTAAGTCATTAATTACTCACCCCCATGCTGTACCAACCCCGTAAGGCCTTCGTTCGTCTTCGGAACACAAATGAAGATATTTATGATTAAATGTGAGAGGTTCATGACTGCTACATAGGCTCCCTAAGGGAATGACACTTGACGGGAGACGCATTTCCACGACGCATGCGCGAGAATTGCGATCTCCTTCAACTACTTCAGTTAAGTTCTTGCGCATGCGCGTCGTGGAAATCTCTTGAAGTCTCGTTTCAGGCCTACAAGGAAGAAAAGCAGCATGGGGGTGAGTAATTAATGACTTAATTTTCATTTTTGAGTGAACTAACCCTTTAAGCAGTTGTGCCAGCAATATACTTGCAACTTCACGAGAGACATAACCTGTTCAATGAAAATTATAGAGAAAGAATTATTAGAACTTCAGGAGATTGCTGATAGTACAGGAAATTTGAAAAAGGAACAGGAAATTTGAAAAATCATAAAAAGAAAAATTCTTTAGCTGAACTTCTAGACACAGTCACACAAGGAGCTCTGGTCAGATCACGTTTTCAGAGTGTAGAATTGATGGATGCACCCTCAATTTTTCTTTAATTTGGAGAAAAAAAACGGGCAGAGAAGGTTTATTTATGCCTTACGCAGAAGCTGGAGCCTTGTTGTCAGACCCTTCTGACATTCGAAGAAGAGCAATTAGTTTTTATGAAGAACTGTACAAAAGTGAACTCACACATGAACAAACTGATGGTAATGTTTTTCTTAATAATTTACCTCAGTTATCCGATGAAGCTAATGCTGGACTCAGCCAAGCTTTAACTCTGGAGGAGTTGGAAAGAGCTCTCCAAAGTATGGAGTGTGGCAAAGCGCCTGGAGTCGATGGACTACCAGTGGACTTCTACAAGGCCTTCTGGCCTGAGGTGGGACCGGATCTGCTAGAGGTGCTTGGGGAAAGCTTAGCCAATGGGCAGCTACCCATAAGTTGCCGTAGAGCGGTTCTCACTCTGTTGCCTAAGAAGGGAGATCTGAATGAGATTAAAAACTGGAGACCCGTGAGTTTGCTGTTCAGTGACTATAAATTGCTCTCCAAGGTCCTGGCTAATAGATTGGGCGGAGTTTTGGAACAAGTGATCCATCCTGACCAGACCTATTGTGTACCTGGTAGAAGAATTTCTGATAACATTTCTTTTATTAGGGATGTATTGGATTATGGTAAGAGTCTCAACTTAGATTTTGGTCTGGTGTCAATAGATCAAGAAAATCCTTCGATCGAGTTGAGCATAATTATGTATGGAATGTTTTAGCTGCAATTGGTTTTAATCCTGAATTTGTTTCTATGTTAAAGGTTTTGTACTGCGAAGTTGAAAGTATATTGAAAGTTAATGGTGACTTATGCGCTCCTTTCAAAGTTGTTAGAGGTGTTCGACAAGGGTGTGCCTTGTCTGGTATGCTCTATGCTTTGTCAATTGAGCCTCTTTTAAACAAGTTAAGAACCACCGCCTTCATTTGTGTATATTACAAATTGTTCAAATGTTTTTAAACTATCAGCATTTGCGGATGATGTTGTTATTTTAATGTATTGTCAGAGAGATGTGGACTTGTTGCTTAAAATGTTAAAAGAGTTTAAAATGTGTTCTTCTGCTAAAGTAAACTGGTCTAAAAGCGAAGCCATACTGGTTGGGAACTGGTTAAGTGGAGAACCAAACCTCCCAGATGGTTTAACCTGGACTAAGGAAGGTTTTAAATACCTTGGAGTGTTTTTGGGAAGTGAAATGACTGTACAAAAAAACTTTGAAGGGGTTGTTGAAAAAGTAAAAGGTCGCCTCGACAAATGGAAGTATTTACTTCCCAAAATGTCTTATAGAGGGCGTACATTGATTATTAATAACCTGGGGCCTCATTTATAAAACTTTGCGTAGGATTTGCATCAGAAGTGGCGTACGGATGAAACATAGGACGTGCGTACGCACAGAAATATTCAGATTTATAAAAACGTGAGCACGCACATCCTAGGCAGTTTTCCCTTAATAAATCACAATCAATTCTAAATGTAGCGCAGCTTTTGCGGCTTCATGTCACGCCCATATTTACCCATAAATAGTCCGTGAAACGCCCACAAGTTAATATTCATCGATTGCGAAATCATGGCAAACACAGAGAGGAAACCCAAGAAACGTAACTTCACTCAATGTGAAGTAGAAATTATCATTGGCGAGGTGGAAAAGAGGAGTAAAATGTTGTTTGGAGGGCACAGTGTGGGCATTAATGCCAAAAAAGGCACTTGAGTGGCAAAAGGTTGCATTACGCATTACGTCATTACGCATTGTGATGGCATGGCATTTTATTACCATCCATTTGATTGCATCTGACAAGCTACAGATGTGTTATGAGGATGAATTGCATAACATGCAATAATTATTATTGCAGAACACATTTCACTTTTATTTTTGCAAATATGTGTTAATTTGCATTTCTGTTGTTATCTTCGTTTGATTTTGTTCGTTTTACACTGCAGATCGATCAAACGGGTGTTCATGTAGGTTGTTAATTGTAAGACTTGCTTTGTGAAGTCTTCATGTTATTTATGAGAGCCACTAGTATTGCCATTTCTTTTACACAACGGTCTACGGTTTCACACACTTTCACATGTTTCTTCCTTCTGCCGACGGTGTCGCCATTTCTCATTTCACCCGTTTTTGTGTGTACGCCTGGGTCAGAGCTTCCGTGAAGGACCGCACATTTTCCCGTCAAGTTTGCTTTTTATAAATACAAATTATTGCGTAGAGAGCGGCGTACGCCTTTTTTTGTGCGTACGCAACGTTTATAAATGAGGCCCCTGGTAGCATCTTCTCTCTGGCATCGCTTAATTTGTGTTGATCCTCCACTAGGTCTTTTGTTAAAAATTCAGTCAATTTTAATAGTTTTTTTTGGGACAAGCTGCACTGGGTTCCAAAAGCTGTTCTGTATTTACCCAAGGAAGAGGGAGGGCATGGACTTATACATTTACAGAGCAGAATAGCAGCTTTCCGACTCCAATTTGCACAGAGACTTTTAACTGGACCAGTGGACTTGAGCTGGAAATCCATAGCTTTTGCAATTCTGCAGAATTTTGAAGGATTAGGCCTGGACAAGCCTTTGTTCTGGTTGAACCCTAAAAAGATGGACTTGTCTAAGTTACCAAGTTTTTATCGTAACTTTTTTAAAGTTTGGACTTTGTTTATAGTGCAAAAACTGGATAATGCATGTTCCTTATACTGGACGTTACAAGAACCTTTGATTCATGGTTCACGCTTGGACATTTCAAGTAAAGGACCTTTCCCAGCACTTAAAGGAATTTTACTCCGTTCTGGTGTAATATCTCTTGGACATCTAGTACAGCTAGCGGGAACAGACTTTAAAAATGTTGATCTGGTAGCTGAACATCTGGGCGTTCGATCAACATGTGTAGTAGCTAAACTCCTTGAAAAGTGGAGGTCTGCTCTTACTACAGAAGAGTGTAAACTGCTGGAGGACAATTCTGAGGGATTCATCATTCCGAACCGTGGAGATCCTTTTCCTAATCTGATGCTATCACCTAATTTAGAAGAGTGCAAAGGTCTTTTTTTGTATTCTGAAAATGTGTCACTATTGGATTTGGAGCCGGCTTCTGGAAAAGCCTTGTATAAAAGTTGTGTCAAATCTTTGAATAAAAGTTTTTTAGACAATAAAGTGGATACACCCTGGCGTACCATCCTACAGATGGGAGAGGGCATAAACCCAGAATGGAGAGCTCTGTACAAGTCACCATTAACTAAGAAAATAAGTGATTTACAGTGGAGAATATTACATGGGGCAGTTGCAGTTAATGCTTTTATTTCAGTTTTAAACCCTGGTGTTAGTCATGGTTGTCCTTTTTGTTTGCAGAGACTGTGTTCCATGCATTTATGCAATGTTTTAGACTGAAGTCTTTGTTTATTGTGCTACAGAATTTATTTGGTTGTTTTGGTGAAACATTTTCTGTTGGAGTTTTTATTTGTGGTTTTAAATACGTCCGGAGACACAGATTTCGGTGTCAACTTTTGAACTTTTTGCTAGGCCAAGCTAAAATGGCAATTTATAGTACCAGAAAACATAAAATTGAATGAGACACAAGCTATAATTTAGAGGCAGTGTTTTTCAATTCAGTGAAATCTAGAATTTTAATTGATTTTCGATACTTTAAAGCCATGAAGGATCTTGTTTCTTTTGATCAGATTTGGTCTTATAATGGGGCTTTGTGTGAGATTATTGATGACAACCTACATTTTGCACCCCTTTTAAGATAATTTTGTCTTGTCTGTTCTGATTTATAGAAATAGATTTTGAAATTCTAAAAAAAAAAATTTAAAAAATTGAGAAGCGCCCTTGAGAAGCGATCTGGAGATCTGCAGTGGAGAATTGTACATGGGATTATAGCTACAAACAGACACAGAGCACACTGACCCACAGGCAGGGAGGGGTTGTCCTTTATGTGGAGAGGAGGAAACTGTTTGGGGTGGTGTAATACTCTGGGGGAAGTTTTTACACCAGTTTTTTTTCTCATTTATGGACCAAAATATAGAAGTAATAGAAAGGAAGTTCATGTTTTGATCAATTTTTTATTTGGGCAAGCAAAACTGGCCATATGGTTGTCACGGAAAAAGCTGTTGAGTGGTGATGCATCAACGGATGTGGTGTCCATTTTTAAGGGTTTATTAAAATCTCGCATTCAAATTGAATTTACTTTCTATAAATTGGTCAGAGACATGGAAATGTTTATTGTTTAGATACAAATGGGGAATAAATCAATGCATTTGTGATGTTGATGAAGATAACTGCTTGGAATTGTATGTTTAAGTGTATCTGTGCTTGAAAAAGTTTTTAAAGCAAAATTCAAATCCAACCCTCAGATCATTCAGAACTAACTCTGGAAAATTTGTTGATATGAAAAATTAATGTGTTTTTTTATTCTTTTGTAAATAAATAGACCCTTAAAAGTCAAAGTCTCTCTCTCTCTCCCTGCTCGTTCAGTTTAACATGCGCACTGTCACAAGCGCAGCGGTTTATCACTACAGAGAGAGAGACAATTTTACTCACCGATCAAATAAGGCTTTGGCGGTACAAAAATTCGCTTGGGACAGTTGTGAAAAAATACAAAAGGGACAGTTGTGAGTTCACGGTCTGTAGCCTACATACTATGGTTGACTCAGAGCAGGAGCATCGATAAGAGGACTCGTTAACATCGAGGGCATACAATATCGATGGATCGTAAAACTTAGAACCGGCTCTCGAGTGGAACCGGTTTTCGATTCCCATCCCTAGTAATGGATATGACAAAATAATATAGAATCTATGTATGATTTAATTGGTCAGACGACACAGTTTCACCGCTGAGTTACTGTCTAATCCAAACATGGCGTAGAGTGGCTGAGTGAATGTGGCCTGGACTCTGTGGATGAGACTCATCGTGTCCGAGACGCTGTAGAAGGACAAAATCCCTGCGCTGTGATCCACATACACTCCTATTCTACTGGAGACATTGACTACAGGAAGAACTGTCTCAATGTAATTGTGCCAGAATGAACAGTAGTTTGGAGAGCAGAACAAACTCCAGGACTGATTGTTTCGTCCAGAAATACTTTCAGGACCATTTCCCTTCCTGCTGATACTCTTATACGCCACTGATATATCCACTCCAAATCTCCTATCTCCAGCCCACTCCACCTCCCAGTAACAGCATCCAGTCACTCTCTCTCTACACATCGCCTTACACCAATGTTCAAATCTGTCTGAATGATCAGGATACGGCTGACGTGTGCCAGCGACAGTAATCCTTGTGTTTCCCTCAGACAGATGGAGCCAATGATTCACTGAGTTCAGATCCAGAGTCAACAGACGGGAATCTGATGGAGAGAAAAACCTCACAATTATTTGTGATATTGTGTTGAAAAGTTCTTTTACGAGAGGTTCTCTCGTATTGCATTACGCTATACGCTATGGGAAAGATACATCCTTTTGAGATATTGAAGCCAAAAAAATGATCCTTAATTTTTGTTTTCATTGTCAACGCAGTGCAGCCGCTAGCAGACCTAGAGCAGGGTGTCTAGCGTGCTCATAGGCTGCCCTGCGGGAACTGCAGCAGCCTACCACTGAGCCCGACGTGACATCACGTCCAATGAAGGGCGCTTGCGCCTTCACAGGGTCATAGCCCGCCAGTATGGGGGCTCGGAGGCTGATTCTCTGATTTTCATCTCTTCAGCGAAGCTCTTCGCATCGCTGGATCCGAGAGAAGCCACGTCGCCGTCTGAGGAAGCAAAAAGCCAGCCTGGGACAGCGCCGAAGAAGCCGGTCACCACCGCCTTCAGCCATCCGTGCGAGCTACGCTATCCGGCGACGTAACCTTTTAAATCTCTGTTGTGTTCGCCAGTGCGACACCACATCTATCTAAAAGAGCAGCGAGACGTCTTTTTAAAGATGCCTCGCACTTCTTGCGGCTCGTGCAGAGCCCCACTCAGCGTCAGAGACCACCACGTGATCTGCGCTCTCTACCTGGGACAGGAACACTCTGCCTCGAATGGTCGCTGCCCCCAGAGCCCGTGCCTAACAGACTCGATGGCGGCTTTCTTCAGAGTCGCCGCCGTCAAGCGCCGGCCTCCAGGTCCGCGCCCTTTCTGCCGGAACTCCACACGGAGCTTGCTAAATCGTGGAACACACCATTCTCCGCGAGGCTCCACTGTCAAGTCTCCGCGTTGCGCTCCCAAGTGGACGGAAATCGGGACGTCACACATGAAACAGCATGCCACCGCTGTCATTGAGCCGCCGTATCCAAGCGCCGGGGGCCCATACCTCCGGTTCAGTTTCTTGGTCCCACCCAGTGTGGCGATCAGAACCCGGAGGCCATTCAACCCCTAGCTACACATATGTGGTGATCAGAACCCGGAGGCCATTCAACCCCTAGCTACACATATAAAAGCATGGGAAGCTATCTCAGGGGTATCAGAATGGGTACTGAGCAAATGTTCCCTGACGAGAACATCGATCTCCTCGTCTGTGAACCGAATGTGAAGCGCGCCTAGTAAATGCGCCGTTGTAATAGCATTGCGCCATGGAAGAAGTGCATCTCGTTCATCATGCTCCTAAAGGGAATGTGATATGACGTTTTTATTGGTTTGTTTCCCGTTACGCCCAAACCACACCTATGAATAATAAGGCTACTTCAGACCAACCCATTTTAGATTTGCGTTGAGCGCAAGAGTCATTTATCCCGCCGGTTAAATAGCAACAGCGCCCAAGACCCGCCCACAAAGATACTTGCGCTTCGCACTTGATACTTGCGTTTCAGATCGTTAAAATAGGGCCCCAGATGTCTTCAATAATGCTCAATCATCACTCAATTATTCACTTAATTATCTCATTAACTTTAACACTGCTTTAATGTAACCCAGTTATGTGCAGCCTGTTGACATACAAAAGTTATTTAAAGCCAACATATCAGAAACATATCATTTATTTGAATGTGTTGAAGTTATATGAACAAATTATGTTTGTTTAATGTAACCCAGATATGTGCAACCTGTTGACATAAAAAAGTTAATTTAAGCCAACATAATTTTATTTGAGTGCACTGTCATCAGTCAAACGTGTCGGGGATTTACACAGGATTTCTGTCAGTGCTGCGTGTCTGGAGTTTGGGCCAAATCATTTTAAAGTCATCCTCAAACCTAGGCATGGCAATGTCCCGAAGGTGATTGGCACTCCCTTCAGAGCGCAGGTCATTTCGCTATCGGCTCTGCCAGCATCAGATAATGAGAGCGATACTAACCTCCACTGCACTGTCAGAGAGCTGAGGGTTTACATTTCGCATTCCGCCCCTTTCAGGCGCTGAGAGCAGCTTTTAGTTTCGTTTGGTGGCTGCACCAAGGGTCTCGCCGCCTCGAAACAGAGCCTGTCCAGATGGATAGTGGACGGTATTGCTGCTGCTTACACATCAAAAGATCTGCAGTGCCCTTTGGGCATCAGGGCTCATTCCACTAGAGGCATGGCCTCATCGTGGGCATGGTCCAGCGGAATTTCTATTCATGACATTTGTACGGCGGCAAGCTGGGCCTCTCCATCTACATTTGTGAGGTTTTATAACCTGGAAGTTTCCGCCTTGCAGGCTAAACTTTTGTCAGTCTAATAGTGTGTATGATCTGCCCACATTTCTGTGCGCATGCTGAAAGACCGGCTATGCTGCTCTGCATTTCCCATGAGGTGCTTATACATGTGTTGGCCCGCTATGCTGGCCACTAATTTTCCACTTATCTTGTTCCCCGACCTGGGGACTCATGGATTGGATGCTTGGTGTGCACGGTGTTGACAAAGCGTTCCCGTAGCGTAAGCTAACTTACGCAATACGAGAGAACCTCCCGTAAGAGAACGTATCGGTTACCTAACGTAACCTCGGTTCTCTCCAGAAGAGGGAACGAGTATTGCGTAACCTGCCGTGCTCGCGCCACGAGCGACTTTTGCTTCAGTCGATGAAAACCAGAGAATCAAGCTCTGAGCCCTGCTTATATACGCTAAGCCACGCCCATACTGGCGGGCTATGACTGAGATGGTTCTCACTGCAGAACATGAAATCCACGGGGAGGAGTCGGGCTCAGTGGGCTCAGGCTCCTCACGTCGGGCTCAGTGGTAGGCTGCTGCAGTTCCCGCAGGGCAGCCTCTGGGAAAACGCTAGACAGCCTGCTCTAGGTCTGCTAGCGGCTGCACTGCCGCAATTAAAATTAAGAATTGCATTATGGCTACAACTATTTTGATAACTGATTAGTTTGATAAAAATAATCTTATTTTCCTCATGATGTCAACCCCCCATCTCCCCCCCCCCCCTCCTCTATTTTTTAGATCTACATTATGTTAAAGGGACACTATGCAGCTTTTTTAGCTTAACTGAACAGCTTCAGAGTTATTGAAATGGTTATATAACTTCTTTCGGGTTGAATGGTGGGCGTCTCGACCCCCCCTGGTGCCTGTGAGCGCAAAAATCTCACTTGCAACTTCGGTGCGGCGGGCCGCCGTGCTCAGTGTCAGGAAGTATCGCGTGATATCAGCTCTCGCGATGTAACATATTCCTTTACGGCAACTGCACACATACACACAGGAACAAGGTATAGAGGGATGGAGTTTGTCACACTATCGTCATGGCTGAGCCGGCATATAAGATGCAGAAAGCTAGGAAAGCATTGTCGGAGGAACAGAGAAAGAGGAAACGGCAGACTGACCGAGCGAGGAGTCGGACACGAGCATAGGCATAATTTGCGGGTGTGTTATGTCCCCATTGAAACCTCTCGCGGCACGGATGTACCATTACAAACAAATAAAACATCTCCAGGTAACTCTAGTAGAGCATTCATTTCGTTTGTTTGTTAAATAAGAGGCGATCTGAAATGTGTTATTTTTTAAATCAAGTGACCAAAGTGCTCGTTGCCTCTGCGATCAGTGGTGCAGATAAGTTACAGTGTTCTGTTGTGACGCGCGCACTGTCTTCACCATAGACTGCACACGGAGGCGATGGTGAAATCACAAAACCTAATGCACAAAAAACATGTCCCTGCTTGAAATTCAACCACTAATAAACAATCGGTTTTGATGAGGAAAATAAACTATACTACTAGTACCGATTAGAACCCAGAACCTCTGACACACTTGGCAAAAGTTCTGCCTCTGGACCATTAAAGTTCATGGGATAATTGTCGGATCTATGTATTTAATCACGTGAAAATTCTCACCACTAACAACATATATTATATCTCATTAAACGACAAATTAAACACAATGTACTATTGTATACTATGTAATAGGCCATGTCACGCTCTGAGTGATTGGTATTTACGACAGTAACGTTAAATTCAAGTACTCATGGAATGGAATTGTCAGTCAGCAGTCAATAAAGCTGACTTCATTCCAGCCTTTGCATCTCATTCTTCTCTTAATATCTTGGGCTTGACTGAGACCTGGATCCGCCCAGAAGACTCAGCAACCCCTGCTGCTCTCTCTAACAACTTCTCTTTCTCTCACACCCCTCGGCAATCGGGGAGAGGTGGGGGCACTGGTCTTCTCATTTCTAACACTTGGAAATTTTCAACTCTCTCTTCTCTATGCAATAACAACTCATTTGAATATCATGCTATTACACTTACAACTCCCGTGAAGATCCATATTGTAGTTATTTATCGCCCCCCAGGTCAACTGGGAAGCTTTGTAGAGGAGCTGGATGTGTTGCTGTCCTCTTTCCCTGAGGATGGCATCCCACTTGTAGTCTTTGGCGATTTCAACATCCACCTAGCGAAACCGTATGCAACAGACTTCATCTCTCTCCTAGCCTCTTTTGATCTCAAACGCCTCATCACCACCGGTACTCACAAGTCAGGCAACCAACTGGACCTGGTTTACACACGCAACTGTATCACAGATAACATTTTGGTGAAACCTCTCCAAGTTTCAGATCATTTCCTCATTACTTTCAATCTACAACTCACTACCCATGCTCCACCAACCTCCCCACCATTTACTTTCAGACGAAACCTGCGCTCACTTTCTCCGTCCCATCTTTCCTCTGCTGTGTCATCTTCTCTTCCCTCACCCTCACATTTTTCATCTCTGGATGTGAATACTGCAACGGATACTTTATGCTCCATCCTAACCTCCTCTCTAGACAACATCTGCCCTCTCTCCTCCAGGCCAGCACGCACTACTCCCTCTAACCCCTGGTTATCTGAGGTTCTTCGTGAACACCGGACCAAGCTCAGGGCAGCGGAGAGGAAATGGCGCAAATCAAAAGACACATCTGACCTCAGTAGGTATCAATCTCTGCTCTCTGCCTTCTCTGTTGATGTTCACACCGCAAAATCTTCATATTTCCACAACAAGATCAACAGCGCCACTAACACACGTTCACTGTTCAAGACATTCAACTCTCTCCTCTGCCCACCTCCACCACCACCCACCTCCTCGCTAACTGCTGATGATTTTGCTAACTTCTTCACTAACAAAACTACAACTATCAGCAGTCAGTTCTCAGCTTCACACACACAGGAACCCAAACTAACCTCTCCCACAGCCAACAACCTTCTCTCCTCCTTCACTCCACTAACCGAGGAAGAAGTATCTAAACTTCTCCTCTCCAGTCATCCTACCACCTGCCCTCTAGACCCCATACCCTCACACCTTCTACAAGCCATCTCTCCCACACTTCTTCCAGCTCTCACACACATCATCAACTCATCCCTCCACACTGGCATTTTCCCTACAGCATTTAAACAGGCTCGGGTAACTCCTCTGCTTAAAAAACCAACATTAAACACATCACTTCTAGAGAACTACAGACCTGTCTCTCTCCTACCATTCATTGCGAAAACACTTGAACGGGTTGCTTTTAACCAAGTATCATCTTTCCTGTCTCTGAACAACCAGCTGGATGTCAACCAATCTGGCTTCAAGAAAGGACATTCAACTGAGACTGCATTGCTGTCAGTCACGGAAGCCCTGCGGATCGCAAAAGCTGCTTCCAAATCATCAGTTCTCATTCTACTGGACCTGTCTGCTGCTTTCGACACAGTGAATCATCAGATCCTCTTGTCCGCCCTCTCATCACTGGGCATCACTGGAACCTCCCTCAACTGGTTTGAGTCCTATCTCACAGGTAGGTCCTTCAAGGTCGCATGGAGAGGTGAGGTATCCAAAGCACATCAGCTGACCACAGGGGTTCCCCAGGGTTCAGTTCTTGGACCGCTCCTCTTCTCCATCTACACCACATCACTGGGACCCATCATACAGGCACATGGTTTCTCTTACCATTGCTATGCTGATGACACCCAACTCTACCTCTCATTTCAACCAGATGATCCCACAGTAGCTGTACGGATCTCAAGCTGTCTGGCGGACATCTCGGCGTGGATGAAGGAACATCACCTGCAGCTCAACCTGGCAAAGACTGAGCTTCTCGTCCTCCCTGCCAATCAGTCTCTACAGCACGACCTCACTATCCAGCTAGATTCATCCTCAATCACCCCATCAAGGTCGGTCAGAAATCTTGGAGTAATCTTTGATGATCAGCTGACCTTCACTGACCACATTACAAAGACAACTCGATCATGCAGGTTTGCTATGCACAACATCAGGAAGATCAGACCTTTCCTAACTGAGCATGCAACACAACTTCTCGTCCAGGCCCTGGTCATTTCTAGGCTTGATTACTGCAATGCTCTTCTGGCTGGACTTCCATCATGTGCAACTAAACCTCTACAAATGATCCAGAATGCTGCTGCTCGTCTCGTCTTCAACGAGCCCAAAAGGGCCCACGTCACTCCTCTGTTCATCTCTCTGCACTGGCTACCACTCTCTGCTCGCATCAAGTTCAAGGCTTTGACGCTTGCTTACAGATTGACCACAGGTTCAGCCCCCTCCTACTTCCACTCACTACTACAAGTGTACATCCCTACCAGAAGCCTACGATCGGTCAATGAGCGACGGCTCGTGGTACCATCACAGCGGGGCACAAAATCACTCTCCAGGACATTCTCATTCACAGTTCCATGCTGGTGGAATGATCTCCCCACCGTCATCCGGAATGCAGAATCCCTGACAACATTCAAAAGGCAACTGAAAACTCATCTCTTCCGGGAGCACTTAACATAAAAAAAAAAAAAAAAAAAAAAAAAAAAATCCTTTCCTTTAAATCCTCGCTTGCCTGGCTTATGCTACTCCGAGCAATGTCTGAACTTTGTATTTTGAACACTTCTTGCGTTGTTTTTGCCTCTTCACGATGACTCGCTTGGTTTAGTCCTCAATTGTAAGTCGCTTTGGATAAAAGCGTCTGCTAAATGACTAAATGTAAATGTAAAATGTAAATGTACTCAACAGCAACTCTAGGGGTCGCTGTTTGACAAAAATGGGATTCCTGCATAATGCCCCTTTAATAGAGATATGAAGGTTTATTTACAGAGATATAGGTTTGACCTTCAATAATGGCAGAGTGACTTCATGCTGTTGCTTAATAGTAATTTGCATTACAGCAAAAGCCAAGAAGGAAACAACTGTAAACAACTGTTTTTACTACTGTAACATTTTTCAGTCAGTGTCATAAATGCATCTAATCCATAATGAATTTTTGTTTATGGTTTTAATAATTATTTTATCATTTGGTTGAAGCCAACGCATTTTTAGTAATCAGTACTATAAACTGTACTAAACGGTCTTGTACTATTTATTTAGCATAACAATCTCTAACTCTAATGGATTTTAGACTTGTGTGTGTTTTCATAGTAACTCACGTTGTAGAAACTCCTCTCTGGTCTGATATCCAGGAGACTGAATTACCTGGACGGTTTTCACTATGGACACCAAAACACATCTGCAGTGTAATTATCCCAGCCAGCACAGTCATGTGGGGCCCACATGGGTTTGACGTGGGCTATCTAACTGGGACCCAGCCAGTTTTGCTCCCGGTTTCCATGTAGGCCCCACATGGGTTTGCCCAGATGAACTGAACACTGCTCAGTGTGCACGCTACAGGCTGTTAAATGTAACACATATCAGTGTTGGAGTTAATGAGATAATTAAGTGATTGAATGTGATTGAGCATTATTGAAGACAGCTAAAGCAGAATCACTGAAGGAGAAAATTGTAAGCCACCGTTATGGCGATCATTGTTTGCTTTAGTTGGGCTCTTGACCCTTATATTATTAACTTTAGATTTTGTTTGGCTGTTGTTTCTGACTTAAAACTGGTAGATGAACGGGAAAAGAAAAAAGAAAAAAAAGTGATGTGTTGGTTATATTATGACAGTCATCATTTGAACTTTATGTTTAGTGATTTATGTTGTTGGTTACAACATAACTATGATTCTGCATAAATATCCAGAATTTTAGTTATAATATAAAGAAATTCTTTTAAAAGTTGTTTTACAAAAAAAAAAAAAAAAACTTTATTTTAGGCACACCCAGACATCAAGATTCAGTCAATGCATTTCAACAATGGTGACGAGCAGAATATTCAATCAGATCAGAGCATGATTATGCCAAAACATTACCAACACTATCAGATCCCATTTTTCTTTGTTCATTTGACTGTTATAAATCAATAACAACAGACAAACAAAATTAAAATTGATAGTCTAAGGGTCAAGAACCCAACTAAAGCAAACACTGATCGACATAACGGTGGCTTACAATTTATGATTTTCTCCTTCAGTGATTCTGCTTGTTAACATCAGGTGTTCATCAATAAAGCTCAATCATTACTCAATCACTTAATTATCTCATTAACTCCAACACTGATATGTGTTACATTTAACAGCCTGTAGTGTGCACACTGAGCAGTGTTCATTTCATCTGGGCAAACCCATGTGGGGCCTACATGGAAACCGGGAGCAAAACTGACTGGGTCCCAGTTAGATAGCCCACGTCAAACCCATGTGGGCCCCACATGACTGTGCTGGCTGGGATCATATCAAAAGGAAATTAAAATGTACATCCACCTATATATTTATATTACACTAATTTCTACTATACGTTTACAAGTACTTTAAATGTTAGATTTCCATTGAGCGATCACAATTTTTTTTCTTTTTAAAATGTCATGTAAACACATTTTAGCAAAACTGGACAAACAGATCTGGATAATGTGATTGTAAGTCGGCATCATCCAGCATATATACTTGTTAATTGGTTAATTTGATGTCCCCACACTTCAAAGACAGAGGTGACGTGTGTAAGATTTACGAGCAAGGTATTTTACTCAGACAGACATAGTAAGAAATTAGCATGACTATGCAAAACCTGCAGTAGCTCGATTGTTGCTCAAGTCAGTAAAACCTACAAAACTACCTGTTCCAGATATGTTTTCTGTCTCCTCACTGCAGAACTGCTGCAGTTTGTCTCTGAGTTGAGAGACAGATTTCACTACATCATCAAAAGACAGACGAGAACTGACAGTGAAGCCGTCTGTAGATCCAGAGAGAGAGACTGATGACAAACTCTACAGACACAAAGACAAAAACACAAACTCACTGTAATTCCAGAAGCTTGTTAAAGTCCTCAGTGTTTGAGAAGATCACCGTTACCTGGAGGAAATGAACATGATCGTGTGTGTGTGAAAGCTTCTCCAGCTCAGTGTTAATCCTCCTCAGATCATCGATCTCCTGCTTCAGTCGCTCCAGTCGTTCTTCAGCTCGACTCACTGCAGATCGTTCCTGATCTCTGATCAGCTGTGTCACCTCAAAGCGACGCATCTCAATGGAGCGGATGAGCTCAGTGAAGATCCTCTCACTGTCATCCACTGCCATCTGGGCAGAG
Source organism: Tiaroga cobitis (assembly GCA_030578255.1). Taxonomy (NCBI): domain Eukaryota; kingdom Metazoa; phylum Chordata; class Actinopteri; order Cypriniformes; family Leuciscidae; genus Tiaroga; species Tiaroga cobitis. Next base: position 45,491,779 of record CM060593.1, read on the forward strand.
CGCTGTTACACACACCCACACACACACAGTGGCTTCAGTGGGACTAGAAGAGCTCCAGCACTGGAGGAAAGTCCAAACTGAGACTCAAGCTTCTCTTCTTCTCCAAACTCACCTTATGAGACGCCACAGCCTCCATTAGCGCCTGGAGATCTTTCTCTCTCTGCTGGATTCTCGTCTGGATGTTTCCCTGCGTTTCTTTAAAATGTCTCTGCAGAAAACAGAACATTTAATCTACATTACCATTCAAATGTTTGGGTTTGATCACTCATGGGATCACTCAGTATGAAGCAGTACCTCTTTCTCTGTCCTCGCTGCTGCAGTTGATACAGTGTCATGATCTCTGTGTTCATCCACCAAACACACCACACAGATACATCGCTGGTCGGTACGGCAGTAAATCTCCAGCATTTTATCATGTCGAGGGCAGATCATCTCCTGCAGTCGTCCAGTGGCGTCCATCAGATTGTGTCTATTACCTCTGAAGAGACTCTCATGCTGTTCAAGGTGAATTTGACAGTAAGAGCTTCGACACTCCAGACACGACTTCAGTGCTTTCTGTTTTCTTCCAGTGCAGGAGTCGCACTGCACATCTCCAGATCCAGTGTGAGGATGACGACGAGGAGGAACAGGAGGAGGAACACGAGTAGATTGGAGTCTCATCTTCTTCAGTTTCTCCACCATCTCAGCAATCATCACATTCGTACCTAAAACTGGTCTTGGTCTGAGGGTTTTTCTGCACTGAGGACATCTGTAGATTCTCTCCTGATCCCAGTAGTCGGAGATACAGCTCTTACAGTAACTGTGTCCACAGGGAAGCGTCACTGGATCCTTCAGGAGATCCAGACACACTGAACAACTGAACTGGTCCCATGAGAATATGGCTTCTGCCATTTCACTGTATATGAACACACAGACAGAGAGACGATACACACTGCCGCTCCACAGTCGAGTTCCTTCCAACTGAAGGCTTTATATATCTTCCTGGTAACATACCTAAGAATTTTTTTTTTTTCTGCAGGGTGTGACTTACTGTAACTTGTTCATTTCACAACAAAGTTGTCTAAAATACTGAACTGATTATGATTTAACTCAGCATACTGATTTATATACTTTAATAGTACTAGCATTGCCAACTGGACCACACAATAATATAAATCATGTTATATCACAATATCATAACTGGATAATGATTGAGACTGCAGCAAACGTGAGAGAGACTCACTCTAATCGATCGACTCAACATATACATAGAAAATATACATGGAAAACTATATACCAATACATGGAATCTCATAGTGAATGTTTACAAAGGCTATAAATCCAAATACAGAAGCAGAGTGCAACATATTCATTTTAACATGCTATTATTAATTAGTATTGAATTTATATAACTGTTAATCTTTTCCAGTGCAAACACACGCACTATTTGGAAAAAATTATCTTTAGATAATCTTCGTTTTATAAAGTAGAACAAGCGTTGAACTTTTAGGAAAGTTTATGTTTGGGAATGTGGTTGGATGAGATCTGAAACAAAGCTAGAGAAACTATGCACACAATGTTCCAGTAATATGAAAGTTTCCACGCAATGCTGTATAATAAGGGTGGATTTCCTGCAGGCGTTCAGGCTGCATGACTTCTGAATGACAAAAGAATAGTTATTAGCAAGATGGTAGAAAACTGTACATTTCTTGTACATTCCACCCACTGCAACTTATACCAACGACGGAAATAAGTGCAGTTACAATAGCTTAATATATGGGAGAGCTTTGCTATCGAGATTGAGAGTGACAGTATTGTATTGCAATAGGTAGCACTTCAAAGTCAATACCAAATCAAAACTATTTAGCACATTAGAAAAGAGGAGGCAAAGGGAGAGAGCCCCAAGAAAGGGAGAGAGCCAGAGCATTAAAAGAGCAGTTATAACAGTTACAGTTATGTAACTTATATCTTTTCCATGACCATGTGACTAAAACCCAAATGTGAGACATTCAAACTGACCAATCAGATAATTAAACTTCCCCTATTGTTCTAAAGGTGTGGCAATTAATTGACCCCCAAAGTAGACAAATCTTGGCCTACAGGCCTTGATCACTATCAGCCCCCTCTGTTTTTGGGAACTCCAAATTGTCCTTGTGGATGAAAGAAGGGGTGAAACACAGTAAAGTTAATTTCAAATGTCTTTTATATTTCACCTATAGGGAAGTGGTTCCCAAACCTGCTCCTGGAGGGTCCAACTATTCACTACACAGCAAAAGAAAAGAAAAAACAGTGGTAAATTAACTCACTGACTTCACACTCAAGAGTGTTAAATAGAACACAGAACCAGTGTTAAGGTTAATGATATAATTAAGCGAAGTATTAGTCAATACACCTGCTGTTGACAAGCATAATCAAAGGAAAGAGGCACCAGTTTAAGTCGCCATTATGATGATCAGCGTTTGGTATAGTTGGGCTCTTTACCCTTGGCTTTTTGTAAAAAAAAAAAAAAAAAAACATTTGGCCTGCTTTAACTGACTGTTTGATTATCTTAATTATTTAATGATCACATAAACTTCAAGACTGCTTAAGTGTTACAGTGTTAAATTACCTGGGGCCTTTGCTGTGTAGAAATTTCCAGGCAAGTGTTGTAGATCTGGGTTGTAGTTAAACTATGCAGGACATTGAGCAGGATTGAGCATCCCTGCAGTAGGGATTTTTTTTAACCATTTTTTTAAGTCTTTAAACCACGAAGCAAACCAATCAAACAAGGTGAAATATAGGCGAAAATAGCATTAGCATCCCATGAAGCATTAAGCATCATTTTAATTATGTATATAATTGGAATTTTAACATCAAGTTCTTTGCTGTTGAGAAACGGAAACACTCAGAAAACTTCGCTAAAAACACAAAAAGCATGTGCAATCTCTCAAGAAATGTAGCTCTGGATATTAGATTTATTATAGTGACAAAACATGCATTGGTACTGAAGACAAACTGATGAAAGAAACATTTAGAATTCAGAGTAATTTAGTTTTTTATAGTTCAGTGAATTTGCTGTGTTTTCTCATCGTTGAATTCAGCAATTAGATGGACAGAATGAGAAACAGCACCAAAAATATGAATAGCCTAAAGAGTAAAATAGACTCTGTGAACTCAAGTGAATCAGACTCAGAATTTGCCTGGTGGCGAGAAAATCACCACCAATTCTGCTCTTTAGTTGACTAAGGAACACACAATCCGTCAATCGACCTGAGAGTATTTGGGGCGTTTTTTAAAGTGAGTCAGACACTTTCTGCTTTCCGTGAAGTCACCTGATCTACATTACATGAAACTACGCAGTTTATATAGGCTACTGTTTTCATTCAAGCAAATGGGGTTTATTTTTAAATAAAATGTTCTATTTTCTTGGCAATACAAAACTGAGAATGTTCTAGAATGAGTGAATCTGTATGTCATGCCTACAGTATTAGGTAACACTTTATATTATGACCTCCAAACAACTGCGCAAGTAAACCGAAATTACGGTGTATGATTTCCACGACGCATGCGCGAGAACTGCGATCTTCTTCTACTCCTAGTTCAGTTCTCGCGCGTGCGCGTCGTGGAAATCTCTTGAACTCTCGTCTCAGGCCTACAAGGAAGAAAAGGAATAGTTGAATAAAGTCTCTTTTTTTCGCACAAAAAGTATTCTCGTCGCTTGATAACCTTATAGTTGAGCCACTGTCGTCACATGGGATATTTAAACATTTTCTTCAATGACTTGGCCGTCAAGTTTCAATCCTTTAGTGTACATGACCAAAATGTCAATGTGCTGGTCTCAGAAACTAAAGCAGAAACTTTTCAGTCTGATTGAGCCATGAGTGTGATTGTAAGTGAATTACGAGAGATGCGTACTTAGCCGACGAAACCTCAATCCATTTTCACCCGTAGAATGTCATTTTAGGCAGTAATTGAGAACTATTTTTGTAATAGATTAATCTTATATTTGGATTATTCCAAATAAATTAATTAATATTCACAAATAAATGTAGAGTTTCACAAAAAAAAAAATGTTTTTTAAATAATAATAATAATTCACAAATAAATAAAATGAGAAATTTTGCAAATAAAAAAATATTTACAAATGTTTTATTATTTTACAAACACAACTCTGCCTGGCATTTATTTGTGAACTTCTTTCTGTGCATTTGTAAATCGCTGCAGGTATTTGTGAATCACTTCTTGTGCATTTGTAAATCCCCTCTTCCACACACTTCCACAAATAAGTGGACTCCATTCACCGTTTCCTCAAGCCAATCAGATAACGGCCACATTGAGACACAAGTGATTCACAAATGCATGCAGCTATTTACAAACGCACAGAAAGTGGTTCACAAATAAATGTTTTTTTTTGTGTGTGTTTATAAAATATTTTTATTTAATTACTTTTTTAATGATCTCATTTTATTTATTTGTGATTTTTTTTTTAACTCTTTACATTTATTTGTGGATCTTAATCTTTTTATTTGTGAATTTTATGATTTTTTGTGAAACTCTTTACATTTAATTGTGAATATTAATATATTTATTTGGAATAATGCAACAATTCTAACCCCATATTATTTCACATCATGCAAATGAAAGGCTCTTTAAAAGGCAACATTTCCTGCTAATGTTACTGCAATGTGTTACAGTTACCATGAAATGCATTTGCCCTCATAAACTCAAAGCATTTATTTAATGTTTTTAACTTTTAATGTCAACTTGCTTGATGTTATATAAAATGGCTATACTCGTAAAATACAACTAATTAATCATACAATTTGTTTATGATTATTTTTCTTTAATGACTTTTGTTTTTGCAAAAAAAAGAGTATACTGTTAATTTAGCATAAAAAAAGCCAAACTGGATTTTACACTGGTTTGTGCTTCTATATTAACTCACATTGTAGAAACTCTTCTCTAGGAGACTGAATTACATGGAGGGTTTTCACTGAAGAAAATAAAAGTTCAATTCTCAAAAATCTGATAACCTAAAAATCTAGCGTTTCATACATTTAATAAATAAATTCTGAACACATTTCTGTGAACAAATGAATCCCAAACTTACTTGTGGAAGACATCTTTACTATCTTCTTTTTGCAGAACTGCTGCAGTTTGAAACACAGATTTCACTACATCATCAAAAGACAGATGAGAACTGATAGTGAAGCGACTGTAGATCCAAAGAGAGAGACGACAAACTCTATAGACAGGTTTTCTTTATAAAGAAACGCTGGTGAGGAAAGAGTTAAAGGACCTAAATTATATTATATTTACAGGAACAGCGCCGCTGTGTGGCGTACGTCAGACAGAAATGCCGTTATAGGGAAGAAAACAACTTGTCCAAACGAAAAATGTAGAGCTCAATATTCTGCTAAATAAAGCCAATTTGTCTGTTTACTTCCGGTTTGTTCGATTCATTAAAAACGAAACTAAATAAAGAAGTCATATTAAAGGCACACTGTGAACTTTGAACTCACCTGTGTCTGCAGAAAATCACCACAAACAGAGCCTTTTTTGTTTTTTGATTTCCAATTCCAGTCGATCTGAAGGAATTCGCGGCGTTTTCAAGCGCAACTGGTCAACGAGAAGAGCGGTCAAGTTAATCACACACGTGAAGAGGTTGTGTGAAGTCGGACATTTATACTTTCTGTATTCACCCGTTCTAAAATAAAGTTACAGTTAATTTATGTATACAGACCTACAAGCAAATTAAAACAGTGCAGTGCACTATTACCCCATATTTTATATTTTAGAGTAGGCCTACACCTGATGTTTCTTTTTATTTATTTTTATTTTTATTTTTGTTGTTGTTATTCTAATGTAGCCTAAATTATAATTTTAACGTGTTTTATTTTCTCAGGGATAATACAAAACAGCAGTATTTTGTCTCTGAGATGAATCTGCGCATCTCGTCGTCCTTTTGGACAGCCTGACGTTAACGTATGACAACAGGCTTGTTTGAGATGAGCAAAATCTGCGCAGAACCGATCTATGGAAACGATCACCGGTGATCAGCGCGAGATGCATGCCGGTTAGAAATGTGTCCGAGAGCGGTCCGCCCGGCTCTGATGTCATGCCGACGTATGTCAAAAAACACTCGCGACTCCAAGGCGCACGTACCTGTCGGATTCTGCAGTCGCGCGCAGTTGCTCTCCACTCCACCGACTGCGCTGATCAAAAGCACGATGGAAACGACTTGCTGACGACACAGCTTAATGCTCATTGGTTTAAACAACCGTGATGAAGGTAGATTCCATATTCATAAAGCTAAATTCTCCAAATCAAGGCCATGTTTTATTTATTTTTTCAAATTGAAACTGATATATATTGTGAGTCTCTTAAACGGGTTAAAAATAAGAAAGCTATAGTCAGTAACTCAAATATACTCTAAAATGTTCAAGTGGAAATTAGGAAAATATCTCTCTTTTTATACACTCTCGAAAATAAAGTACATAATTGTACCTTTAGGGGTACAATGCCTTGTCACTGGGGCTGTACCCTCAAGGGTACAATATTAGGGCACATATTTGTAAGTAGTGTTAACATAGACCATGTGTCACTTTTTATGATTTATGACTTTGATTTATGGCCCTAAGTTGGTGCATGTTTGTGTGCCTGTCACCCCATGACTGACGTGTCATTCACGACTGTCGTAGTGTTCTTGAAATCAAGTAAAACAGTGTTTGTGATTTACAGTGACAGCTGGCAGGATCCTGTATGTCTGTGTAGTAAAACGGTGTTTCTGATTTACGGTCTGTAGCTGACAGGCTCCGGTATGTCTAGGCTGAGCGACGCCGTGTGACATCCTCCTGCGGTGACATCCTGGTCGGATGTCCGCAGGTGTTAAGAGAAACGTGTTTAGCCGGAGTTCATAGCGCTTTTGATCCACAGCGTTTGGCGTTTACATGTGTTAATTATGTTGCGGGGGGTTAGCCACGAGTTTACACTTTTGACCAAAAGTTACGAACAGATAAGCCTACGCGCATCTCTGGGGATTATCTTTGTTCTCAAACAAAAACGGCCACAAAGTTGCATATAGCCACTTAGCCAGTGTTGGGAAAGTTCACTTATACACAAACTAGTTCAAAGTGCAGTTCACAAATTTTAAAATGAACTAGTTCATACTTCTCAATTTTGAACTAAGTTCACAAGTTCCAAAAATGAACTCGTTTTTTTCCATATGTTGCTGCGAGCTATTTTTTTATTATTGCCACATCCCATATACAACCACAGACAGCAATTATTTTAACGTCGGGCAAAGTTTGCACAGAAATGTAAGATTTTTTTTCTCATCCTCACCAACCTTGTCATAAAACTCGTTTAAATAATCATACGACGCCTCCTCGATGCTTTGTCGACTACATGCGTGCTGCTTTTTGTTTTGATGACTCAAGCGGCGGCCGCGGTGCATGGTGGCTTGTGTTGCCAGATTGGGTGTTTTTTCGCTACATTATTAAGGCCTGTTTACGTGTGTTTTAGGCGGGGGTTTTCGCCTGGAAGGCTCTATAGAAATCTGGCACCCTATTGAACGAAGTTAAACTGAGAGAGCGTGCGTTCACAGACAACAGAATGAACGAGATCACAGTAACGTTCATCAGGCAGTAACACAGAACGTTTAGTTCAAGTTCGCATAAATTATCAACGAGTTCATGAACTAGCGTTCAACGAATGCGTTCAGGCACAACACTGTATATAGCCCCACTCTTATCCATCGATTGTTATGATAAGATAAATCGTCCTGACTTCCTGAGGGAGTTCCCCCCATCCTTTTTTTTTTCTTGGAGAAAGCATGTAAGAAATAGGCAACCCCAAAATGACACCTCAATCAATGACACCTCCTTTTGAAGAGCTGATTTCATGTATTTTTCTAACATTTAGAACACCATCTGACTTTATGAATACACATAAATAACAGCTTAATGATTCTATATTTGTGTGCATTTAAAGTGTGCATGTGGGCCTACCATTCTGACACTAGTGTTACCTTATTTCTTTGATAATATTAAAGTGTTTCAGCACATGTAGTCAGAGTTACAGAAAATAATAATAGTGCAGCAAATAAGGAGATTATGTTTTTTTATTTTAATCAGGTTTGTTAAACTGTATACCTGAATGATGTTAGTTTAATCTGCAATGACATGTATTTGGTATAACAATGAACATATTTGAAAAAAACCCTGTTAAAATCAAGTAATTATGCAATCCTTTAAATCTTAACTTTGAGTGCAACATAATTAAATGGATGTAAAATTATCATCATGTCACATGTGACATTAAGGTGCCGGAAAAGACTGTAGCACCAATGACACAATGAATCACCAATGCCACACATAAGACCATAATAATTAGAAGAGACTAAATTGTTACATTTTGCATACAATCTAAATTAATAGCTTTGAATAAAGTCTATCTTTAAATGGGTCACCGGGGTTATCCCCTAAGAAAAAGTGACATCAGTGACATTTTCATGAAATTTCCCTTACAAAATGAATGATACAGATGTCAGGCCACATCTTGTCAATCGTAGTATAATAAACAAATTAAGTAGTTTAATCCATAAGTGTTCTCGTTTATTATTTTTAAATATCATTTACATAATATATTTGATAGTTTCCATAGAATGACCCATGATTTTGTATTAATTTTAACCTAAGGTATTATTTTACTTATCAACATGTGTTCAAAAACTTTATCGTTTTAAAGCAAAAACTGTGCTTAGTCGTCTTAGATCTGATATGCCTGCAGTATTTTGTCCACCGACACACAACACCAAGCAGTCTTCCTGTTACCGTAACCGTTTAACCTTTTGCACTATCAAAAACATTTCAAATTGCAGTATTCGACAATATACGGCTTATTACGGTAATTTCAGGCTTTCCTTCAGCAAATGACGACAGCTTTCTGGCAGAGCGGTGTCGCGGAATGATTTGAATGTTGAACAGAGAGAGAGATACGGAGCGCAACAGGATAGGGTTTTTGGACAGCATAAATAATAAAAGATAAAACAAACAAAAACACTGCGATTCAAGCGGTAGACAACAGGTGATGCGTTTGGGGTGATTTTTTATGAAAGTTGGGAGGCGGATGGCGAATACTCTTTCACGTAGCCTATCTTAGCATGTGTGGTCGTGCGTAAACGTTACTGTATGTAAAGTTATGTATGTAGACTATTTGTATATGAGTGCGTGTATGAAAAAAGAAAAGAAAAAAGTATCCTAAATGAAAACTGTGCAACCCCATGTCACACACAGAAATACTTGTATATATGCATTACAGTTAATTTTCAACTTAAAGTGTTAGCTTTTATTATTATTTTTTTATTTCTTTATGTAAAAAAAAAAATCAGTAATTTATTAAAGTTTCTATTATTTGTCTATTTAAATAAAAATTTTAAATACATTTACAAACACAACACACACACACACACACACACACACACACACTAATGGGCAATAACTGTAATTTATTGAAAGTCATATTTTTCTGAAAAAATAATTCCTAGCGCTTGAAGATAGCACAATGGTTTATAATTTTAAAGTCAAATCAAAATATGTGTAAATCACCCATTTTAGTTCTTCAGGTTCTAAAGGGGTAAGTTGTATCTTTCAGAAATTGCACACGTTTTCAGAGACAAGATATGTAGCCATTGGTTCTTTTTGAACAAGAGAATAATGATACCAAATACGTCTGACACAATGTTTTGAGAAAAGCAGTGTTTAAAATATAGATGATTTTTTTCTTTTGACAAACATACATTTTTAAATTATATCCCGTGGTGTTTAACATCAATACGTGGGTTTTTTATGCAAAGACGAATTAATTAAAAGACAACAACAATGCAAATAGTTTAAGTAGACATAACACGATAATAAACAAAACACTTCCAGATCCTTCCATAGACGTAGTAAACATTTACAATATGTAAATAGATTCTGACAGATTTGTTAAGAGCGCCTTACACATTATTGTAATGCATTCACATATGAGGACTAACGTTACCCGTCCCTTGTAAAGGCTATGGATACAATCCAAGCATAATCTTTATGCAACAATCACGTGTGCACAATTTACTACAACAGTGTGTACGGGGTATAAGAAAAGAGGGTCGAAAAGCTCTGTTTAATAAACACACAAAAGTGTGCAAATGACGGGTTTATTACTCTGATAGGTTTAGTCATCTTGTTCAGACAGCAGATGATACTGTTTTCACATTATGTATGTTGGACCGTATGTGTTTTAGGTGAAGATTTTTCTTAAAGAGCTGTCAACATTCTGCGTTTTATAGGAATAAATGACAATTAATTTAAAGAATAGTCTTTCTGTTTGAGAATATTTGACTAAGCTGATACTTTTGTTTAGGTCAACTCCCCCATCTATCTCTGATGAATCACAGTAAATACAACATGAGCCATTTAAAACAAATACTTGCCCCACATGAAAAGTGAGGCTTGATGCTTTTCTGTTACATTTATACAACTGTTACACTTAAAAGAAACCTAGCAATTAAGTTACGCATTACGAGTGTCATAGATAGACAATCTGTCATGCTTGTCTTCACATTTTGTGTTCTCTTTAAGAAAAAACAAAAAACAGTCTTTGTCCCTCATCAACAGAATACCAGAATTGTTTAACATAGGGGAGAGCGGGGCACAACCTAACACATTTTGGTTTTGGCTCAATTATTTAAAAAATAATTAAGTTAGATTCATCTTTTTTTTTACACAAGCAACATACACATCTCTGCTACATATGAACACTTAAAGTTTTTTTCTAGGAGCTTCCATTTTCGTACAGTTGCACTGAAAGTGACAGAAGTGCAAATGTTACAACCTACCCCATATGTGGGGTTAATTGTAACAGACAGAGGGGTTAGTTGTAACACTTGTGTGTAACACACATAATTCAGTACTATTTTATATGTATAGTTTGATATTGTTTGTGCATCTGTATAGATAGATATCCATACATCCATCCTTCATCCAATCATCCTTCTATTATGGATCAATATCATGGATAGAGACATAGAAAAGGGCTGCACAGTTTTGCAAGCAATACATAAATAAATAAATAAAATCATCAAATATTGTAATTGCAATTGAATTACATTTATGTGTGGCAGCTGCATGTAAAATTATTATTATTGATAATAATAACAGTAATAATAATAAAAACTTAATAAAAAATTTTAATAAAAAAATTAAAGGGTTTATTGCATTAAAACCAGGCTATATTTAAAAAAAAAAAGAAACAAGTGATCAATGCATAGTAAACTAAATAAAAAAAAATACAAAAATTCCAACATTGTTTGTGAAAGTCCAACAAAGTTAAATATATAAATAAATACTCAAACCTAGAAGTTGTGTGGCTCCCTGTTTTCATTTGATTATCATTGTACACTTGGCGGCTTGTTTGTAACACTGTGCTACAACTAACCCCGCTGTGTAAAACATATTTTAAGCCTAGCTAACAGTTGCTAGGAGTTGCTGACATGTTTCAAAACGGTGCTATGTTTTAGCCAACAAGACAGTTATTAAGGCAATATAAAGTTAGATTTGGTGACGTACACACCCAACTCAGAAACCGAAAAAAACCTATGATGAAAAAATTTACTTGCATGGTGTCAAAACACTCTTTGTCCAGCATCTTCATGAAATCTTATCAAAACTTTCCGCAAATTCGCGGGAGACCGTCTTCTGGCAGCGCGAGAAAAAGAGTGGAAACACAACCGGCTTGATCCCGACTAACTATGTAAAAGGTCCGTGTTACATTTAACCCCACGTTAGGTTGTGCCCCGCGCTCCCCTATCTTCATTTTCCACAATTATAAATATTGATTAGCAACAGCTCAATGGTTTTCAAATGCTAGCGAAGAGATTATCTACAGAATGTCACTGTCACATTAGTTTGCTAGTAGTGATGGTGGCCCTGATGGTATCGTCACATCGTAGTGAGTAAAACACAAAGTTTAGACTATCAAGCCATGCAGGTCAAAAACAGAAAACAGCAATTAGTTGTATCAGTATGGAGATTGAGTTATGTTCTTTGATTTTGCTCTCATTTTTCTAAAACAGACTGTTTGAAACTGTTTGGTTTCATTCTTAACAGCAGCATTCTTATTGTAATGTCGGGTGTGATTGTAATGTTTGTGTGATGTTTTCTTTACACTTTCCCCATGGATATCGGTTTCCCATGTCATGTTAGTGAACTCTAGGTCTTCTCGTCTTCTATTTGGTCATATACGACAGTATTCACAAGAATTTACTTGATTTAATAACTTCGAATGCTGGGTGTTATATCCATATCTGTGTTACACAACATCTTTTCAACAATAGACAAGCTGTTTATGTTGAGCGTAAGCATCGGTAAGTGTCAACATGTATGGAAAAGACCATTGTGTTACAGCAAAACCACTATCGGTGGAATGATATTGTAATGTATAGAGTTTTTGCATCTGTCTGCATTACTCGACATTATCTCATTGTTTCTTGACATATGTTTATTTGTTTTTGTTTAACCGTGATCCAATTTTCACATCTCAAAGAATCTTACAGACGGAATGTGTTTATCCAGAATTTAGACTACTGTTAAAAAAGTCGACGTGTGGGGGTATATACAATCGGTACATTGTGTTTTAATTTCACTATAGAGACAATTTAATGAATGCTTCAGGGGCTGAACTTTAACATTTTAATCTTTGGTAAAGTTAACTTAAAGTCTGCACAAAAAAAGAGATATTCCATCCTTTCTAAATGCATGTTATGGATCTATTGAGCACAATTCACCAGTGCATATGTTTTGACCTTGTTATGTTTAGTAAAATTTTGTTGGAAAATCAAAAATACATGTAGGATTTACTCAACTTTTTTTATGTCAACAGGTTTTACGTATGTCACATTGTTTATTTCAGTAAACTTAAGTTTCTCACATACGGATTATTCAATGCCATTTAGGGGAATCGGGTTAACATTCTTAATTTTGTCCAAAACTATTAAGTTCAATTATCCTAAACTGTTACATCCAAGGCATGCCAAAAGTAGTTGTTTTTATTATTATTAAAACCACTTTTATTATTGTTAGCACGTCCTCACACCAGTCTACACTTTACCACAATGGTAACCTCCAAAAACACTAACACATCAGAAACTCGTTTAAATATAATCATAAAAGAACATTAGACATTGACAAGTACCAATTTTTATCCTGATGAAAATGATGGGAAGGGGGGAAATCCTGTTCCTAGTTTTCTAAATTGCTATTTTAACACAACTAAACTCATTTATGTAATCTCAACCAAATGGATTAAGAAAAGTGGTTGAAAAGAATCGTGTTGGATTAACTCCATTTACTTAATTATATTGAACAAGCATCAAATGTTATTTTTGGTATACTTAACTGAAACATGAAAATATTGAGTTAAGTCATACGCAACTGTTTCAAGTCAGATTAACGCAATGTATTGTGTTTGAATGAGAAAGCTAATACAACGGTGTTCAATGAAAAAATATTTTGACTGAATTCTCTCTGGTGAGATGCAGGACATAGTTATTTATGGCTTCCTGAAGACCACCCCCGTACACCGTTACAAGGATCTCAAAGGATCTCTGTAATATTTCATATTTTAAATCATGTAGTATTTTTTTTAAATGCAGCAAAACAAAGAATGAAGATCATTCAATTATTACTCTACAAGAATCATCATTTTTAGCTTAGACACGGCCACAAAAGAATTACGACTTAAGTGGATAAACCTTTTATTTCAACATTTATTTTTTTCGTTGCAAAAAAAAAAAAAATATGATAAGACATTACATATACATAAAGTAAAACAATAACTCCATTTACAGGTGATCGAGCCAGAATAGGAAATCGCGGGCATGCTACCAGGTTTAGACTTTTGACTAGAGTTTTCAACCATTTCACCAACGTCACATCATTTCTCATTTTTTGAAAACAGTGACACACATAGATCTGTTACAAACGTACACATACAGAGAACTCCAAACTCGTTACTACAATCAAACACCACACCCAGAACTTTTCTGAGAACTACACAGATCGGCTCGTTGGCATTAAGACACACAATCGTAACATCATGCCACGAATTTTTTAGGCCTCTTACAATCATTTCATTTGAGATTTGTTACACGTCTGGTATCTCCCGCACAGTCGTTATTCGAATCACACGCACCATCGATGATCTTGTGCATCAAGTCAACCACCTGGCCTCTAAAATAATCTTCAAACATACAGTCTATTGTAGCTCTTAAACGACACTCTTTGCTCGTGGCGCACTCGTACACCGTAGGCTTGTGTGCAGCATCTTCAGCACTCAGCGGCCAGTCGTGCTCCATCAAGCCTTTAGTTCGAAATTTTTAGATTTTTTAAAAGAGAACTTCATGGATGCTGTAAACTTTGTCCACTATTCGATGTTGAAAGATTCGGATAGTTCCTGGAATGTCATGTGATTGAGTCCTTGCAGCACAGTCGTCCAAGTCTTGTGGATTAACACTCTGAAGTTTGGGTTTTTGGGTCAGATCCTCCAAAGTGTTATTAGTTGAAGAAGTGCAATTCGTGTCATGCTCAGGTATTGAGGAATGTTGAAGCGGTCTTTGGCAATCCATGTAGCAATCAGACAAGGTTCCTTTGATCGCTGAGATGTTAGTAGAGATGTCCACACTGGAACATGTAGTGTCCTGTTAGGGCAGCTCTGTCAGGAGGTCACCAGAGCTCTGTGTAGCTCTGTGAGATTATCAGGGTGGATATATAACCCCCGCTGGAGGAGGTGGTCTTCAGGAAGCCATAAATAACTATGTCCTGCATCTCACCAGAGAGAATTCAGTCAAAATATTTTTTCATTGAACACCGTTGTATTAGCTTTCTCATTCAAACACAATACATTGCGTTAATCTGACTTGAAACAGTTGCGTATGACTTAACTCAATATTTTCATGTTTCAGTTAAGTATACCAAAAATAACATTTGATGCTTGTTCAATATAATTAAGTAAATGGAGTTAATCCAACACGATTCTTTTCAACCACTTTTCTTAATCCATTTGGTTGAGATTACATAAATGAGTTTAGTTGTGTTAAAATAGCAATTTAGAAAACTAGGAACAGGATTTCCCCCCTTCCCATCATTTTCATCAGGATAAAAATTGGTACTTGTCAATGTCTAATGTTCTTTTATGATTATATTTAAACGAGTTTCTGATGTGTTAGTGTTTTTGGAGGTTACCATTGTGGTAAAGTGTAGACTGGTGTGAGGACGTGCTAACAATAATAAAAGTGGTTTTAATAATAATAAAAACAACTACTTTTGGCATGCCTTGGATGTAACAGTTTAGGATAATTGAACTTAATAGTTTTGGACAAAATTAAGAATGTTAACCCGATTCCCCTAAATGGCATTGAATAATCCGTATGTGAGAAACTTAAGTTTACTGAAATAAACAATGTGACATACGTAAAACCTGTTGACATAAAAAAAGTTGAGTAAATCCTACATGTATTTTTGATTTTCCAACAAAATTTTACTAAACATAACAA
The DNA here is from genome assembly GCA_030578255.1 of Tiaroga cobitis. Classification (NCBI taxonomy): domain Eukaryota; kingdom Metazoa; phylum Chordata; class Actinopteri; order Cypriniformes; family Leuciscidae; genus Tiaroga; species Tiaroga cobitis. Next base: position 45,507,329 of record CM060593.1, read on the forward strand.
GGTCAAAACATATGCACTGGTGAATTGTGCTCAATAGATCCATAACATGCATTTAGAAAGGATGGAATATCTCTTTTTTTGTGCAGACTTTAAGTTAACTTTACCAAAGATTAAAATGTTAAAGTTCAGCCCCTGAAGCATTCATTAAATTGTCTCTATAGTGAAATTAAAACACAATGTACCGATTGTATATACCCCCACACGTCGACTTTTTTAACAGTAGTCTAAATTCTGGATAAACACATTCCGTCTGTAAGATTCTTTGAGATGTGAAAATTGGATCACGGTTAAACAAAAACAAATAAACATATGTCAAGAAACAATGAGATAATGTCGAGTAATGCAGACAGATGCAAAAACTCTATACATTACAATATCATTCCACCGATAGTGGTTTTGCTGTAACACAATGGTCTTTTCCATACATGTTGACACTTACCGATGCTTACGCTCAACATAAACAGCTTGTCTATTGTTGAAAAGATGTTGTGTAACACAGATATGGATATAACACCCAGCATTCGAAGTTATTAAATCAAGTAAATTCTTGTGAATACTGTCGTATATGACCAAATAGAAGACGAGAAGACCTAGAGTTCACTAACATGACATGGGAAACCGATATCCATGGGGAAAGTGTAAAGAAAACATCACACAAACATTACAATCACACCCGACATTACAATAAGAATGCTGCTGTTAAAGGTGCTCAAAGCGATGCTGGGTGACGTCACTTCTTGTTGACGTTCAAAGTATTGTCAAACAAAACGGAGGCTAGCTAGACCTTCCCTCCTCCTCATCCCGTCCCCTCCCTCTGTAGTTTTACTGATACTTCTTTCAAGGATGGTGTAATGTCGCCAAGTGAGATAAATGCTTTCATATTATGAAAAAAAAAAAAAATAATGGAAACATTACCAGAAAAACACGATAAAACGTTTCGCCACCTGAGGTTATAACTTTAGCTCCCATACCAGGACGCAATAATAGCAAGATAACGTTAGCTTCAAATTTAGTCAAAGTTGTCAATAGGCTATGAATGAACATTCAATTTCATAATAAATAGTTGGTGAAAACAATCATTCACACAAACTGTCGCCCTACTGTGAGTTTGCTTGATTATTTACAATAGAGATCGATAGCTAGCTGCTAGAAACCTATATGTTGTATTCACCAAAGTTAGCGCTGACTGCATTGTTCTAGCTAATTATATCCTTGTGTTTGTTAGGCGAACATGAAAGTCCATTTAGAAAAACCAAACTGGATTGACCCACCTCTCCAGCAAAAACAGAGCTAACGTTACCTGAATGTCGGATTGGAAGCCCTTCTGCCGGCGGAGTTCTCACCACCTTTCAAAGGCTTTTCCAGTGTAAATTCGGGCATGCGTTCCTTCTCCTTTTCCCTCTTCTTTGTATTTTTGCAATCTGTTCATCAGAACGTCGTCTCTTTGGTCGTGTGTCGGCCATATCAAACTTAAAGAGTTAAAATTATGACTTTCCTCTTCATGCTTCTATCCTCCACACCCCCCCATGTACGCTCACTAACCCCACCCCCAGGCTGGAACACTGTTTGTTTTGTTTCGTGGAGCGGGTCGCCGCAGTTTGTTTTTGTTGCTGTTTGTGGAGCCTGCGCTGTCTACAGAAACCGCATTCTTTTACAGTGTGTTCAGGGGACAGGCAGCTAGCGGATAGTGAGGAGATGTTTGCTGTATGTGACAAAAAATGTTTTGGCCTAAAAAACGCGTGACATCGCTTAGAGCACCTTTAAGAATGAAACCAAACAGTTTCAAACAGTCTGTTTTAGAAAAATGAGAGCAAAATCAAAGAACATAACTCAATCTCCATACTGATACAACTAATTGCTGTTTTCTGTTTTTGACCTGCATGGCTTGATAGTCTAAACTTTGTGTTTTACTCACTACGATGTGACGATACCATCAGGGCCACCATCACTACTAGCAAACTAATGTGACAGTGACATTCTGTAGATAATCTCTTCGCTAGCATTTGAAAACCATTGAGCTGTTGCTAATCAATATTTATAATTGTGGAAAATGAAGATATGTTAAACAATTCTGGTATTCTGTTGATGAGGGACAAAGACTGTTTTTTGTTTTTTCTTAAAGAGAACACAAAATGTGAAGACAAGCATGACAGATTGTCTATCTATGACACTCGTAATGCGTAACTTAATTGCTAGGTTTGTTTTAAGTGTAACAGTTGTATAAATGTAACAGAAAAGCATCAAGCCTCACTTTTCATGTGGGGCAAGTATTTGTTTTAAATGGCTCATGTTGTATTTACTGTGATTCATCAGAGATAGATGGGGGAGTTGACCTAAACAAAAGTATCAGCTTAGTCAAATATTCTCAAACAGAAAGACTATTCTTTAAATTAATTGTCATTTATTCCTATAAAACGCAGAATGTTGACAGCTCTTTAAGAAAAATCTTCACCTAAAACACATACGGTCCAACATACATAATGTGAAAACAGTATCATCTGCTGTCTGAACAAGATGACTAAACCTATCAGAGTAATAAACCCGTCATTTGCACACTTTTGTGTGTTTATTAAACAGAGCTTTTCGACCCTCTTTTCTTATACCCCGTACACACTGTTGTAGTAAATTGTGCACACGTGATTGTTGCATAAAGATTATGCTTGGATTGTATCCATAGCCTTTACAAGGGACGGGTAACGTTAGTCCTCATATGTGAATGCATTACAATAATGTGTAAGGCGCTCTTAACAAATCTGTCAGAATCTATTTACATATTGTAAATGTTTACTACGTCTATGGAAGGATCTGGAAGTGTTTTGTTTATTATCGTGTTATGTCTACTTAAACTATTTGCATTGTTGTTGTCTTTTAATTAATTCGTCTTTGCATAAAAAACCCACGTATTGATGTTAAACACCACGGGATATAATTTAAAAATGTATGTTTGTCAAAAGAAAAAAATCATCTATATTTTAAACACTGCTTTTCTCAAAACATTGTGTCAGACGTATTTGGTATCATTATTCTCTTGTTCAAAAAGAACCAATGGCTACATATCTTGTCTCTGAAAACGTGTGCAATTTCTGAAAGATACAACTTACCCCTTTAGAACCTGAAGAACTAAAATGGGTGATTTACACATATTTTGATTTGACTTTAAAATTATAAACCATTGTGCTATCTTCAAGCGCTAGGAATTATTTTTTCAGAAAAATATGACTTTCAATAAATTACAGTTATTGCCCATTAGTGTGTGTGTGTGTGTGTGTGTGTGTGTGTGTTGTGTTTGTAAATGTATTTAAAATTTTTATTTAAATAGACAAATAATAGAAACTTTAATAAATTACTGATTTTTTTTTTTACATAAAGAAATAAAAAAATAATAATAAAAGCTAACACTTTAAGTTGAAAATTAACTGTAATGCATATATACAAGTATTTCTGTGTGTGACATGGGGTTGCACAGTTTTCATTTAGGATACTTTTTTCTTTTCTTTTTTCATACACGCACTCATATACAAATAGTCTACATACATAACTTTACATACAGTAACGTTTACGCACGACCACACATGCTAAGATAGGCTACGTGAAAGAGTATTCGCCATCCGCCTCCCAACTTTCATAAAAAATCACCCCAAACGCATCACCTGTTGTCTACCGCTTGAATCGCAGTGTTTTTGTTTGTTTTATCTTTTATTATTTATGCTGTCCAAAAACCCTATCCTGTTGCGCTCCGTATCTCTCTCTCTGTTCAACATTCAAATCATTCCGCGACACCGCTCTGCCAGAAAGCTGTCGTCATTTGCTGAAGGAAAGCCTGAAATTACCGTAATAAGCCGTATATTGTCGAATACTGCAATTTGAAATGTTTTTGATAGTGCAAAAGGTTAAACGGTTACGGTAACAGGAAGACTGCTTGGTGTTGTGTGTCGGTGGACAAAATACTGCAGGCATATCAGATCTAAGACGACTAAGCACAGTTTTTGCTTTAAAACGATAAAGTTTTTGAACACATGTTGATAAGTAAAATAATACCTTAGGTTAAAATTAATACAAAATCATGGGTCATTCTATGGAAACTATCAAATATATTATGTAAATGATATTTAAAAATAATAAACGAGAACACTTATGGATTAAACTACTTAATTTGTTTATTATACTACGATTGACAAGATGTGGCCTGACATCTGTATCATTCATTTTGTAAGGGAAATTTCATGAAAATGTCACTGATGTCACTTTTTCTTAGGGGATAACCCCGGTGACCCATTTAAAGATAGACTTTATTCAAAGCTATTAATTTAGATTGTATGCAAAATGTAACAATTTAGTCTCTTCTAATTATTATGGTCTTATGTGTGGCATTGGTGATTCATTGTGTCATTGGTGCTACAGTCTTTTCCGGCACCTTAATGTCACATGTGACATGATGATAATTTTACATCCATTTAATTATGTTGCACTCAAAGTTAAGATTTAAAGGATTGCATAATTACTTGATTTTAACAGGGTTTTTTTCAAATATGTTCATTGTTATACCAAATACATGTCATTGCAGATTAAACTAACATCATTCAGGTATACAGTTTAACAAACCTGATTAAAATAAAAAAACATAATCTCCTTATTTGCTGCACTATTATTATTTTCTGTAACTCTGACTACATGTGCTGAAACACTTTAATATTATCAAAGAAATAAGGTAACACTAGTGTCAGAATGGTAGGCCCACATGCACACTTTAAATGCACACAAATATAGAATCATTAAGCTGTTATTTATGTGTATTCATAAAGTCAGATGGTGTTCTAAATGTTAGAAAAATACATGAAATCAGCTCTTCAAAAGGAGGTGTCATTGATTGAGGTGTCATTTTGGGGTTGCCTATTTCTTACATGCTTTCTCCAAGAAAAAAAAAAGGATGGGGGGAACTCCCTCAGGAAGTCAGGACGATTTATCTTATCATAACAATCGATGGATAAGAGTGGGGCTATATACAGTGTTGTGCCTGAACGCATTCGTTGAACGCTAGTTCATGAACTCGTTGATAATTTATGCGAACTTGAACTAAACGTTCTGTGTTACTGCCTGATGAACGTTACTGTGATCTCGTTCATTCTGTTGTCTGTGAACGCACGCTCTCTCAGTTTAACTTCGTTCAATAGGGTGCCAGATTTCTATAGAGCCTTCCAGGCGAAAACCCCCGCCTAAAACACACGTAAACAGGCCTTAATAATGTAGCGAAAAAACACCCAATCTGGCAACACAAGCCACCATGCACCGCGGCCGCCGCTTGAGTCATCAAAACAAAAAGCAGCACGCATGTAGTCGACAAAGCATCGAGGAGGCGTCGTATGATTATTTAAACGAGTTTTATGACAAGGTTGGTGAGGATGAGAAAAAAAATCTTACATTTCTGTGCAAACTTTGCCCGACGTTAAAATAATTGCTGTCTGTGGTTGTATATGGGATGTGGCAATAATAAAAAAATAGCTCGCAGCAACATATGGAAAAAAACGAGTTCATTTTTGGAACTTGTGAACTTAGTTCAAAATTGAGAAGTATGAACTAGTTCATTTTAAAATTTGTGAACTGCACTTTGAACTAGTTTGTGTATAAGTGAACTTTCCCAACACTGGCTAAGTGGCTATATGCAACTTTGTGGCCGTTTTTGTTTGAGAACAAAGATAATCCCCAGAGATGCGCGTAGGCTTATCTGTTCGTAACTTTTGGTCAAAAGTGTAAACTCGTGGCTAACCCCCCGCAACATAATTAACACATGTAAACGCCAAACGCTGTGGATCAAAAGCGCTATGAACTCCGGCTAAACACGTTTCTCTTAACACCTGCGGACATCCGACCAGGATGTCACCGCAGGAGGATGTCACACGGCGTCGCTCAGCCTAGACATACCGGAGCCTGTCAGCTACAGACCGTAAATCAGAAACACCGTTTTACTACACAGACATACAGGATCCTGCCAGCTGTCACTGTAAATCACAAACACTGTTTTACTTGATTTCAAGAACACTACGACAGTCGTGAATGACACGTCAGTCATGGGGTGACAGGCACACAAACATGCACCAACTTAGGGCCATAAATCAAAGTCATAAATCATAAAAAGTGACACATGGTCTATGTTAACACTACTTTTGTACCCTTGTGATTTGTACCTTAAGAGACCATTCTTGTACCTGTGGTGACAATTTTGTACCTTTATTTAACAGTACAAAAATGGACCCTTCAAAAATGGTACAAAATTGGCTTTGACAGCTAGGGTACAATCGTTGACTATAATAAGATTTATATATATGTGTATATATATGTATATATATATATATATATATATATTACACACGTGCTGAATTAAAATCAGAATTTTTTAAACCCTTTTAATTTTCACATCTTCCAACATTTCATTTTAAACTCAATGTTTAACTGTGACATATAAATGATCATCATCTGAGTAAGAGTCATTTGCCTGAAAGTCCATTTCATCTCCTTTCATCTCGACATCGGTTACTTCTATGCCTGCTTCTGATATTTTCTGAAGGACCTCCTCGGTTAAAAGCCCTGTAAGAACCATGAGTAACCGTGCTCCGACTTCTTCTCCACCGATGGCCAAAAGAAAGAAAGACCGCAAACTGGACGTTCTTTTAAATTGAGATTCAAGCAGCCAATCAGGGCTGGCTCTACATACAGCCTCAGAAAATAAAGTACATAATTGTACCTTTAGGGGTACAATGGCTTGTCACTGGGGCTGTACCCTCAAGGGTACAATATTGTACCTTAACCTTTAAAAGAAATGGTACATATATGTACCTTTTAATGCTTTTTGACCCTCAAAAAGTTACATGTATGTACCTTGAGGTCCAACAGCAAAAACTCCAGTGTTAATTGAACTCTCCTGGGAGTTTACATGACTCCAGACTCAAGAGTGTTAAAGTTAATGAGATAATTACGTGATTCATTGAGTGATGATTGACCATTATTGAAGACACCTGATGTTAACAAGCAGAATCACTGAAGGAGAAAATATCATTTTTTAAGACACCGTTATGGTGATCAGTGTTTGCTTTAGTTGGGCTCTTGACCCTTAAACCATTAATTTTAGATTTTGTTTGGCTGTTATATCTGAGCTATAACTGCTAGATGAACAAAGCAAAAAGGTGATCAGGTGGTGTTGGTTATGTTTTGACATAATCATACTTTGCCTGAATCACTGAATTCATTCTTTTTCTCAATCTCAGTCTTTAATGTATATTGTTGATTACAGCAGCCTGTGATTCTATAGCAAATGATTTTCAGCATTTTCCATATAATCCAAAATATTTCTTAAAATTTGTTCTGATCAAAAGACTTTAAAAAAAATATATTTTATGTGGACACACTGACATCAATAATCAGCCTGTGAATCTCAACAATGGTGACAATAATAAAGCATGTTGCAGTGCATTCTGGGTGCCACCAATCAAAACTCATTCATGGCTCCCATCATGCATTGCGGTATGAATAAATTATGATCCGAATTGTTTTACTAATTTCCTTTCCCTAATTGAATATTCTTTTTGTCACCATTGTTGAGATTCATACACTGATTATTGATGTCTGTGTGTGACTACAAGAGAGATTTGTTTTATCAGATAATCTTTTAAGAAACCCATTAGATTAGAAAATGATGGATCTTATTCTGTTGAATCCAAGGCTGCTGTAATTAAAAATATACATTTAAGTCAGAGATTAGACTTTAAATGAATTCAGTGATTCAGGTCAAATTTAATTGTTCAAAACATAACCAACACCGCCTGATCAACTTTTCTCTTTGTTCATCTGGCAGTTGTAACTCAGACACAACAGAGAAACAAAATCTAATGTTATCAGTTTAAGGGACAAGAGCCCAACTAAAGCAAACACTGATCACCATAACGGTGTCTTAATTTTATTTTATTTTCTACTTCAGTGATTCTGCTTGTTAACATCAGGTGTCTTCAATAATGGTCAATCATCACTCAATGAATCACTTAATTAGCTCATTAACTTTTGTTAATTTAACAGTCATATTTTAACACTTTAACACTCTTGAGTCTGAGCCATATAAACTCCCAGGAGAGTTAATTTAACACTGGAGTTTTTGCTCTTTTATAATGATTTAATATCAGTAAATTGACTTACAAAACTTTTATTTCCTTTATTTCAAGGCTAGTCAAATATAGTGATAGGTTAAAATCTACCTTAAATGATTAAGGTATCCTTAAAACCTTTTTAAAAAACGATTTTTTTTTACAAAAAAAAACAAAATTACTTAGCAGAGGCTGTCTTTTGATATTGTACCTTAACCTTTAAAAGAAACTGTATATATATGTACCTTTTAATGCTTGGGGACATATATGTACCTTTTTGACCCTCAAAAAGGTAGCCTACATATATGTACCTTGGAGGACAGAAATGGACTCCTACTGTACCCCTATTTCTGACAGTGTAGATGACGTTTGTAAGTCTGTCTATTTAAGATGATCTGGCCCACAATCAGCGTGGATTGACGGCCCTTGGGCGGACCACTTCTTTTTGACAGATCTGTGTATATTAAATATGGAGTCACCTCAGCTTTAATAAGCCTGCGTGACGGGGCGCATAGCTATCGTCACGGCAGCGATATGCTGCCTATTCTAGTACACAAAGACTTGAGTGCAAATGTGACCTGTATGTGTTTGTCTAGCACATTAATGTCTTCTGTTAATCTTTATACTGTTACAAACCACGGTTAATCTAGCCTTTCACTACAAAATCTCATATCCCGTAGCTTTTGTGTGCACACTTTTAACAGCTAATACTGCGGTGATTTATATGCTAGCTACTTCTATCAATACATATCTTGTATGGAGTTATTATTCTGTCAAATGTCGAGAGTGCATTATTGTAGCGCGAAAGTACATTAATGTAATGCGCGAGCGCGAATCTCTCTGCTCGCGCGCGGAATATAATGCGCGAGCGCGAATCCCTCTGCTCGCGCGCGGGGACTGGGCGCGCGCTATCAGATACACGCTGCTCTTGTAAGAATTTTCTCTGCGCTCGCTCAGAGAATATGCCTGCACTTAAAACGTGTTCATTGCAATCGCGAATCTCTCCTCTTCGCTTAAAGTAAGCGTGTACGTGCTTAGACTGTGTCCCGTGCGTTCGCGCATGCCTTATTACTCTTCTCTTCGATTTCTTTCTCTTTGCTCTTGGCATAAACGCTGTCAAAACGGCAACAACCAATCAGAAATTTTTATTCCATATGTTATGTAGGGTTTTTTCCCCTTTTTTTCTGCTGTTCTGTAAAGCACTTTGGCCAGCCAGTGGCTGTTGTAAAAATGAGCTATATAAATTAAATGAACTTTAACTGAATGGTCATTGGTTGTTTTTGGTCATAATCCTTGTCCTTGTGTTACCATTGTCTCTTGTTATATAAAAAACATTAAGAAAGGTTTTAATCATTATTAAAACCTTTCTTAATGTTTTTTTTTTATTAAATGAAACGTTTTTCATTATCTTAGAAAAACATTAAGATAACGTTTATATAATGGGAGAATTGAACGTTTGAATAACGTTCTTATAACCAGGAAATAATGTTAATACAACGTTTATATAACGGGAGAATTGAACGTTCTTATAACCAAGAAATAGCGTTAAAACTCTAAAAAACTGGACGTTTTGAAAATCCCTAGAACATTCAGAAATAACGTTTTTATAACTTAATGGGAACGTTATGAAAACGTTCTTATAACCTAAAATTGTTAGCTGGGGAAGAGGAGAGATTCGCGATTGCACTGAACACGTTTTAAGTGCAGGCATATTCTCTGAGCGAGCCCAGAGAGAGAATTCTTACAAGAGAAGTGTATCTGAGAGTGCGCGCCCAGTTTCCGCGCGCGAGCAGAGAGATTCGCGCTCGGCACATTATATTCCGCGCGTGCGCAGAGAGATTCGCGCACGGCACATTATATTCCGCGCGTGCGCAGAGAGATTCGCGCTCGGCACATCATATTCCGCGCGCGAGCAGAGAGATTCACGCTCACGCATTATATTAATGTACTTTCGCGCTACAATAATGCGCTCTCGACATTTGACAGGGAAATAACGCCATAATCTTGCTGTTTTAAAGAAAATCATGTAATTTACATTACAGTCATAATCAGTTACAATAATCACGCAACACATGTTTTCAGTATGTATCCGTTTATTTAGTTTAAGAGAAACATAGCTTTGACATACCATCTTTGTTGTACTGGCATCTCCGGTTTGTTTGTGTAAAGGAAAATGTGCCACGATTGTGGGGTTTAAATGACGCTATGACTTCCGGGTCAATAGCAAAGGACCCGGAGTTTGAGTTATTTATTTGTAGCTGTTAAATATGAGTTGTTGCTTGTCAATTGTTAGCTGAAAATGTAGAAATAACATTCTGTAATTTTCTAGTTTAATAGAAGTAGTATTTCAGCTGTTTTTAAGCATTTATGTCTTTGTCATCTGAAACACCCCTGCACCATCATCATGTGTTGGTATGTTCCAATTCCAGGGGTGACCTCAGGCCTATAAAGTCTAGAATTTTCTAGAACTTTCTGTCAGGAGGAGTGAGTGAGAGGACATACGTCTGTCTTTGCTCTAATAATAGTGACTTGTGTTAAGGTCGATTTTCAAACAGCTGTAAACATTTAATTGTTGTTGTTGGTTTTTTTCTTGACTCTCATGTCAATTTATTTTATTTACTACACAGTGTTTTTTTTTATTTTATTGCCTTTTGTTGGCCTTAACTGGGACAAATAAAAAGATCCCATCTGAACAAACTCATCCAACCTCTCCTGAGTGCTTCCATCTGCTCACGACAATTCAGTCACGTCTACCCATAACACTGTTAACAAGCAGAATCACTGAATGAAAGAAGAGAACAGAAAAAGAGATGAGCAGAAGCTTATTAAGGCTGAGATGACTCTTAATATACATAGTTTCGTGGCTCAGATAAGGTCCAGTTCTGGTTTATTTCTTTGCTCTTGGCTGACATGTGGCATTGCTATGGCCTGCTTGTGGCCCAGATCTGGCAAACAGGAGTGGTCCGCCCAAGGGCCGTCATTCCACGCTGCATGTGGGCCGGATCTGGGCCGAAACAATGTTGCTATCTGGGTATACATAAGACGTATATTTATTGTGCTTGTGAAATACATAAAATTAAACTGTAAACATTAACACATTTTACTGTTATCTGTCAATATTACCGATTGGAAACTATATCAGTGGCTGTTACTTTGCAGCGCGTGTTTGAGATCTGAGAATATGGTTTCCCATCAGCACAAGTTCTGCGATCAGTCTGTCCATAGTTGGCTTTTATTTTTCCCAATAAATCTGACACACATAAAAAGAAAGCAAATTGTAAAATTTAAAGTAACACCAAGTAACTTTTCCTCTTCGGTCGCCCTACTGGTTGGAAACTAAATTGTCCATTGCCGCTGTCGTAAATAATTTAGCCTACCATCGCACGCACGCTCGCTGTTTATCCAGCAGCGGCTTTAGAATAAACGATGTCCACAGACAAGGTAGAGTATGCTACATGATTTCATGAAAGGATTGTAGTGATAATCAGATAGGTAGTCGAGCCAGCTCTGGTATGTGGAGTAAATTAACTAGATTTAATTTACTAAAGTTCCCCTTCCTTTCTTCCATTCGGTGAAAGAAAGGGAATAGTGTTTTGAATTGATTAAATCATTTACTCTGATTCGCACATGCAGCGTTTTTCTCTAATGAATAAAGAAATGCTTTGTTAGGACATGTGACCCAAAAGGACATGTGACTCGACACGACGGAAGAGAACAGGCTCCTAGTGTCTCCCCTGATTCGACCACCTCACAAACAGAACATTGTGTAGTGAGGAGCTCCGGCTCACTCATGACACAACGCAGCCTGAACTCTGAAGAACAATCACATACACACACATACATGCTTTAACGTACACTCTCAGAAAATAAAGTACATAATTGTACCTTTAGGGGTACAATGCCTTGTCACTGGGGCTGTACCCTCAAGGGTACAATATTGTACCCTTGGCAGAGGGCACATATTTGTACCCTTGTGATTTGTACCTTAAGAGACCAGTCTTGTACCTGTGGTGACAATTTTGTACCTTTATTTAACAGTACAAAAATGGACCCTTCAAAAATGGTACAAAATTGGCTTTGACAGGGTACAATCGTCAACTATAATGAGATTTATATATATATTACACACGTGCTGAATTAAAATCAGAATTTATTAAACCCTCTTAATTTTCACATCTTCCAACATTTCATGTTAAACTCAATGTTTAACTGTGACATATAAATGATCATCATCTGAGTAAGAGTCATTTGCCTGAAAGTCCATTTCATCTCCTTTCATCTCGACGTCGGTTACTTCTATGCCTGCTTCTGATATTTTCTGAAGGACCTCCTCGGTTAAAAGCCCTGTAAGAACCATGGGTAACCGTGCTCTGACTTCTTCTCCACCGATGGCCAAAAGAAAGAAAGACCGCAAACTGGACGTAGTTTTAAATTGAGATTTAAGCAGCCAATCAGGGCTGGCTCTACATAGTCTCAGAAAATAAAGTACATAATTGTACCTTTAGGGGTACAATGGCTTGTCACTGGGGCTGTACCCTCAAGGGTACAATATTGTACCTTAACCTTTAAAAGAAACGGTACATATATGTACCTTTTAATGCTTTTTGACCCTCAAAAAGGTACATGTATGTACCTTGAGGTCCAACAGCAAAAACTCCAGTGTTAATTGAACTCTCCTGGGAGTTTACATGACTCCAGACTCAAGAGTGTTAAAGTTAATGAGATGATTACGTGATTCGTTGAGTGAGGATTGACCATTATTGAAGACACCTGATGTTAACAAGCAGAATCACTGAAGGAGAAAATATCATTTTTTAAGACACCGTTATGGTGATCAGTGTTTGCTTTAGTTGGGCTCTTGACCCTTAAACAATTAATTTTAGATTTTGTTTAGCTGTTGTATCTGAGCTATAACTGCCAGATGAACAAAGCGAAAAGGTGATCAGGTGGTGTTGGTTATGTTTTGACATAATAATAATTTGCCTGAATCACTGAACTCATTCTTTTTCTCATTCTCAGTCTTAAATGTATATTGTTAATAACAGCAGCCTGTGATTATACACCAAATGATTTCCAACATTTTCCATATAATCCAAAATATTTCTTAAAAGTTGTTCTGATCAAAAGTCTTTAAAAAAAATTATTTTATGTTGACACACTGACATCAATAATCAGCCTGTGAATCTCAACAATGGTGACAATAATAAAGCATGTTGCACTGCATTCTGGGTGCCACCAATCAAAACTCATTCATGGCTCCCATCATGCATTGCGGTATGAGTAAATTATGATCCGAATTGTTTTACTAATTTCCTTTCCCTAATTGAATATTCTTTTTGTCACCATTGTTGAGATTCATACACTGATTATTGATGTCTGTGTTTGCCTAAAAGAAAGATTTGTTTTATCAGATAAACTTTTAAGAAACCCTTTAGATTAGAAAATGATGAATCTTATTCTGTTGAATCACAGGCTGCTGTAATTAAAACTATACATTTAAGTCAGAGATTAGACTTTAAATGAGTTCAGTGATTCAGGTCAAATTATGATTGTCAAAACATAGCCAACACCACCTGATCAACTTTTCTCTTTATTCATCTGGCAGTTGTAACTCAAACACAACAGAGAAACAAAATCTAATGTTATCAGTTTAAGGGTCAAGAGCCCAACTAAAGCAAACACTGATCACCATAACGGTGTCTTAATTTTATTTTATTTTCTACTTCAGTGATTCTGCTTGTTAACATCAGGTGTCTTCAATAATGGTCAATCATCACTCAATGAATCACTTAATTAGCTCATTAACTTTTGTTAATTTAACAGTCATATTTTAACACTTTAACACTCTTGAGTCTGGAGCCATATAAACTCCCAGGAGAGTTGATTTAATAAAAGTAAATTGACTTACAAAACTTTTATTTCCTTTATTTCAAGGCTAGTCAAATATAGTGATAAGTTAAAATCTACCTTAAATGATTAAGGTATCCTTAAAACTTTTTTAAAAAACGATTTTTTTTACAAAAAAAAAAAAAATTACTTAGCAGAGGCTGTCTTTTGATATTGTACCTTAACCTTTAAAAGAAACGGTATATATATGTACCTTTTAATGCCTGGGGACATATATGTACCTTTTTGACCCTCAAAAAGGTACATATATGTACCTTGGGGGACAGAAATGGACTCCTACTGTACCCCTATTTCTGACAGTGTACACTCATACACAAACTTTGAATATTAAAACTTAGCATATAAGCATGTCATATTTCATGTGTGTTTCCCAGTTTATAGTCACTTTGTGTATGACGTGTGTTTGAAGGAATGGACTTGCATTGAAGGAACTAAATGCTTATAATATGCATATCTCTGTATTCCGATAATCTTCATGTGACGTGTTTGATATGTCTGTAATTCCCTCAATCTAACGGAGCCGAATTCAGATACCATTATGAAGTAAGGTGCATTATTTTACACATTTCATATTTCAGGAGCCGAACGGCTCAAATACCATCTCCTCATGACCCAAGCGGGCATTCCCCCACAAGACAAAGAAGAACTTTTCCCGCTCGAGACACTCTAAGATAATTGGTTCACGTACGTGAAGCAGAGTGAACCCCTCCTCTCCATAAAAGACTGACACAGAGCGCTTACATGGCGAGAGAGTTTTTCCCTGTGAGAGGTTTCCGGTTCCATGGCTCCTTAGGGAGCTTTCTCCGTTTTCTTTATTTTCGTGTTCGGACCTTTTCTTACGTTTAGTTTCAGTGAAGTGAACGTAATCGGCAACTTCAACTTTAAAGAGACTCTTTGAACCTTCTCGCCCGGAAGAGCTGACAAAGCACGCACCCGCTCTTAAGGACACACACGCAAGACGCGGTTCTCCTCAGGAACACAAAGAGAACCATTGTGCAACTCAAACTCTCCTCTCCCTGCATTGGTCCCTGGCCATTTCTGCTCGCGAGGAAAATGGACACAGCCCGATCTCAGCTGGCAAGCTTCACCTCCAAGGACATTCAAACATGCCGCGCTCACGCGCGCTGGATGAACCCGAACGCTCGGAATCCACATGACCGAGAGAGACACACGCCGGTTTCTCATCACCCATCCAAAAGAGTTTTACCAGTGCAAGTACCTGTTTTACTATTCTTTCCAGGGTTAAGATCTGTTGATTTTTGTTGTCTCAAAGGTTCTGTGTCTGTGATGAATTTTGCAAAACTCATGATCTTTCCAGGTCTGCTTTATTTCTCCCTCTCTGTCTAGCTCACATGATCTTTCGATCAGACCACTCTCTCTCTCTCAATCTCTCTCTCTCTCTCTCTCTATCTCTCTCTCTCTCTCTCTTATTTGTTTGTTTCGTTACACAGCAAAAACTCCAGAGTTAAATTAACTCTCCTGGGAGTTTATATGGCTCCAGACTCAGTGTTAAAATATGAGTGTTAAATTAACACTCAAGAGTGTTAAAGTTAATGAGCTCATTAAGTGATTAATTGAGTGATGATTGACCATTATTGAAGACACCTGATGTTAACAAGCAGAATCACCAAAGGAGAAAATCTAATTTTTAAGACACCATTATGGTGATCAGTGTTTTCTTTAGTTGGGCTCTTGACCCTTAAACTGTTAACTTTAAAATTTCTTTCTCTGTTGTATCTGAGCTATAACTGCCAGATGAACAAAGAAAGTGTTTATCAGGTGGTGTTGGTTATGTTTTGACATAATCATAATTTGATCTGAATCACTGAACTCATTTAGAGTCTAATCTCTGACTTAAATGTATATTGTTGCTTACGGCGTCAATATGATTCTACAGCAAAAGATCCAGAATTTTCTAAATAATCTAAAGGATTTCTTAAGAGTTGTTCTGCTAAAACAAAATCTTTCTTTTAGGCACACACAGACATCAAGAATCAGTGTATGAATCTCAACAATGGTGACACAGAATATTCAATTAGGGAAAGGAAATTACTAAAACAATTCAGATCATAATTTATTCATACCGCAATGCATGATGGGAGCCATGAATGTGTTTTGATTGGTGGCACCCAGAATGCACTGCAACATGGTTTATTATTGTCACCATTGTTGAGAATCACTGGCTGATTCTTGATGTCAGTGTGTCTAATTACAGTAAACTCATAAGTCTTTTTATCAGAACAATTTTTAAGAAATATTTTGGATTATTTTGATAATACTGAAAATCATTTGCTGTAGAATCACAGGTCTGATGTAATCAACAAGGTAGACATAACTCTCTAATAGAGATTTGATATTCAGGTCAAATTATGATTATGTCAAAACATAACAAACAATACCTGGTCAACTTTTCTCTTTGTTCATCTGGCAGTTATAATTCAGGTACAACAGCCAAACAAAAACTGAATTTAATGATTTAAGGGCCATGACCCCAACTAAAGCAAACACTGATCTCCATAACGGTGTCTTAAAAAAGTAGATTTTCGCCTTTGGTGATTCTGCTTGTTAACATCAGGTGTCTTCAATATTAGTCAATCATCACACAATTAATCACTTAATGAGCTCATTATCTTTAACACTCTTGAGTGTTAATTTAACACTCATATTTTAACACTGAGTCTGGAGCCATATAAACTCCCAGGAGAGTTAATTTAACACTGGAGTTTTTGCTGTGTAGTTTTACTGTTAATGTACATATATGTATCCCGGGGTTTTTAATGTAGAATTCTGTATCCGTAGTTTCAATTATTAAAACCATATTCTTGATTGCTTTCTGTCTAGCTTATATTACAAGTCAATGAAATTCTGATCTCATAGCTACAAGCTTTACAAGTTGTTACTATTTCAGTAACCTAAATTTTATAAACACAAGAAAATTAATGTTCACGGCCGGAACATTGAGATTTCTTGGAGTTTATAAAAAGGGATAACTTTGTTGAGAAGTTGGTAAGTTAATCTTACGGCTGTTTGCTGGACAAACCGAGTGTTTGATAACTAAATTAATTCCCTTAAAGTTATCTCATATAATCGATCTGTAATGAGACCATTGATGTATGAATGAGGAATTATAATTCGTTATGATGTATCATTCATATATTCGATCGCTCTATTTTCAATTTCGATAATTTGACTGCAACATGCAAGATAATAATCATATCCATGATTAATTATGAAAATTCCCTATAAATAATTTGAGCTAATTAAGGCAAAAAGTCATTGTTGCTACAGGATGATGTATTGCGACATCAGAAACGAAAAAAAAAACCTAAATAATGACTATTGTAGCGCTTGACGTAAAGCAGTCGAATTTTGTAGTTCTTTTTGTGGTCGGGTTCCTACCCGAAACCCAAAGTTACATAGTGCCAGTAAAAGCAACACAGACCCCGTCAGGCTATGGCAGAAGTGCCTTTCACCCTGTTACGACTTGATTAACCACTGATAAGATTTTGGAAACATTATTTTAAGGTAAAAAATGTTACATAGTGTTGCTTTAAGAACACACATGGTCGGAATTCTCCCCCATTCATGTCTCTCTCGTACTGTCCTATTGGGACACAAAAGGCCAACAATATATAACTTAAAAAAAATACTCACCACAGCTTTCCACCTCTCCTTCACAAAACAAACACACACTCATTATCATCTGTTTACTGTTGATAACCAATGCGGAAATGGGAGTTTACAATCTTAGAAATTTCAAAACAAGCAAGATTATAAAAAACAAAACTCATTTTTCTGCTAACGACTGCATGGATTTGTGACAATATTATTGTGGCAATATTGTGGCAAGCGCTGAATTCCATCACAACACCATTATAGATAAAAACTTTAAAGTCAAGCTTTATAAATCCAATTGTAGAAATATAAAAAATAACTACATGAGGAAATGGTGACAAATATTCATCTTTAGTTGATCGTTAACTTGGCTGATTGCACTAGCAATTTTTTATGATTCTATTGCAACCTATTTTACTGCTTTGTTTTGATCACGTTCAGTCACGTTCGTGACCCAATTGAGAGTCCTGAAAATTTCCGGAAAAGTTGTTCCTGTTGTGGGATTGCAAATATCTTTTCTGTTTTGGGATTGCAAATAAAATTTTGGGAAACATTACCAGAGACCACACTGTAAAAAAATTACTGTAAAATTTACAGCAACTTACTAATTTTGGTTGCCAGTAAGCCTGTAAATTTTACAAGATTACCGTAAATCATAAACTACAATTAACTGTAAAAAATACAGCACACCTGTAAAAGCAGAAAAACAAGAGCAGCTGTGAATTTACAGTTCTTTATTGTATTATTTACAGTATGATTATTTGATAATTTGAGGAAATCGATTATCTTAAATTGGTCAAATGACGTTTCTATACTGTGATTTTATTTCGTTTGAGTCCACAAAAATTTTTTAATTAATTTAAATGAGTTAACAAACCATCTATTTAACTCAACCCTCTTGCAGATAATCGTTAGTTAACAACAGCATACACCTGAATTGATGAACTTAACAAAAAGATCATCAATACATCAGCAACTACAGTCACTGCCTTTAAATAAAGCAACACACAGCTTAACATCAGTGTTTCTCTGCTCCTCCTGAACTGAAGCGCAGACTCTACTCTACAACACAATGGTGACACACAAAACTCAACAGAAACACTTTAAATCACAACAGAACATTAAACACTAACAGATCTCCACTATATCATTATGTGCAAAAACACATAAAATCACACTTCATTTCAGCATTTACTCTCCTGAGCAGTCATTCATATAAATATATATTCACATTTATTGTCACATAAATACATGCACAGAAAATAACTTATTTTGTTTAGTAAATTTGACTTAGATTGTATAGTAAACTACTGACTTCCAGCCACAGCCATATATTTAATCAACTGAAAAGAAAAGAAGACAGTACATATCTAAAGATCTCAGCAGAGGAGGAGTAAATAACTCATTACCAGCCTCACTTGTCAAGGTCTTTTTGAGAATTAACTGAGGTTTAGATGTTGATGATTTATGGTTTAGTTTGTAGTCACAATGATGGTGATAAGTGTTGGCTTTAGTTGGGTGTTACCCTTGACATTGCAACATTAGTTTATCTCTGGCTGCTTTACCTGTGTGTTTATAAGGCACACCAGTTATAGCAATAAAGCCAAGAGAAAAGTAATGTGGCGACTATAGCAATGTATTGCTGATGTCATCAATAGAGCTTACAGATCAGTAGCACATCATTTCACCCAGAGTTTAATGTATTCTCAGTCACATGGTTCTTTCAATATAATTGATATAGTGTATATCCATAAGGCATTTAAGCAGCATTATCATTTGAAAGATTTTAAAAACAATATGGCATAGATAGTTTAAAAAAACATCATGTTATTATGTCACACACAGACATCAACAATCAGCGTATGAATCTCAACAATGGTGACACTCAAATGGAAAGCTTCATGTTGCAATGCATGCTGGGTATCACCTTAATGCAGACCTCCCAGCATGCATTGCTGCATGCATAAATTATGCAGCTGAATTGTCTTATTTTCTTTTATTCTTACCATGTGCTTTTAATTTTGTTGTGGTTTTTTTATGCGACTTTTTAGTAGCTTGATTTGAGATGTTCAGAGTTGATCTGTTTATCTATATTATGTTTGTCACCATAGTTGAGGTTCATATGCTGATTCTTGATACACGTGAGTTCCAGTTGCTTGTAAGGATTTGTGAATCTTATATATGTCAAACACAAATGACCTGATATAATCACAACTGAACATCATCATGCTATAGAATCACACGACTATTACAATCAGTAAGTTGAAATCTATTACAACCTCAATTTCATAATCAAAGAAATGATTCTGATCAAGATCAGCCACTAGATGTTGCAAAGGCTGATATCAACAGACAACCAAAATCTGAACATCATTTTACTTGACTTTTATTGCCATAATAAATTTGTCTTATAAAGACATGGCTATAGCAGCCAAAGTAATGTTCAACTTATCAAGAGTCAAGAGCCCAACTAAAGTAAACACTAATCACAATCATGGTAACTTCAAATGAAATATTTTCAATAAATCATCAACATCTAACCCTCAGCTATTTCTCAGTAAGTCTGATTATGACAGAAATAAAGTGAGTCTGGTTAGTAATAAGTGAAGCTGGTAATACTGTTTGTGGAGTTGTTTAATCCTCCTCTGCTGAGATCTTTACAGATTTAATGTCTTCTTTTCTCTTCAGTGGATTTCCTCTAAGGCTGTGTCTGAAGTCAGTTGTTTCCTGAAAAATCTCACAGTCAAATGTACTAAACAAAAAAGTACAATTATGTGAATTACTTTATGTGATTTTATGTGTTTTTTTGCACATAATGATATAGTGGAGATCTGTTAGTGTTGTGATTTAAAGTGTTTCTGTTGAGTTTTGTGTGTCAGCATTGTGTTGAAGAGTAGAGCCTGTGCTTCAGCTCAGGAGGAGCAGAGAAACACTGAGGTTAAGCTGAATGTTGCTTTATTTAAAGGCAGTGACTGTATTTGCTGATGCATTAAAGTTATTCAACTCTTTCATGTGTGCTGTTGTTGTCTAGTAGGATTTAGTTAAATGTATGTTTCTAGTTAACTCATAGAGTCTTTTTCTTAGTAGACTCAAATGAAATTAGCTCACGGTATAACTACTTAATGGCAAATTTCCTCAAATGAAATGAGTTGTCTCAGGTTTTAATTTAATGCATTATTAATAACAGTAACATACTGTAAATAATACAGTAAAGAACTGTAAATTCACAGCTGGTCTTGTTTTGCTGTTTTTACAGGTGTGCTGTATTTTTTACAGTATAATTGTAGTTTATTATTTACAGTACTCTTGTAAAATTTTCAGGCTTACTGGCAACCAAAATTGCCAGAAAGTTGCTGTAATTTTTACAGCAATTTAACTCTAATAATGTTACTGGAAATAAAACAGATGAGATATTTTAAAGTTTGAGTTTTAAAAACTGTAGGAAAAATAACTGCTGCAATGCATGCTGGGAGCCATGAGTTTAATGCTGTGGTGGCTCCCAGCATGCTTTGCGGCATGAAGTGTGTCATATGATTCATATGCTGATTCTTAATGCAGTTATGTCTAAAGATTTTTTTTATCTCACAGTGTAGGCTATTTAAAAATCAAAATTCAGAATGTCTGGGGCCGTACTCACAAAACATATTGTAATATCTTTTTCTTAATAGGCTGTTGCGTATTACAACTTCGCTACACACCACTACAACTTTGATCAAATTTCAAAATATGTAGTTTTATTAACAGAGGGAACTACAAGGACAGGCTAAACACAAGCCCACAACAGAAATATAATTTGCAATCCCACAACAGAAACAACTTTTCCGGAAATTTTCAGGACTCTCAATTGGGTCATGAACGTGATCAAAACAAAGCAGTAAAATAGGTTGCAATAGAATCATAAAAAATTGCTAGTGCAATCAGCCAAGTTAACGATCAACAAAAGATGAATATTTGTCTCCATTTCCTCATGTAGTTATTTTTTATTTCTACAATTGGATTTATAAGCTTGACTTTAAGGTTTTTATCTTTAATGGGGTTGTGATTGAATTTAGCGCTTGCCGCAATATTACCACAATAATATTGTCACAAATCCATGCAGCCGTTAGCAGAAAAATAAGTTTTGTTTTTTATAATCTTGCTTGTTTTGAAATTTCTAAGATTGTAAACTCCCATTTCCGCATTGGTAATCAACAAACAGATGATAATGAGTCTGTGTTTGTTATAAAAACCATGAACACATATGCCTCCTTTAGAGAATTCCAGAGTTTCCCTTTGGTTCACACCTTCAACATGCTGGTGCAAAAGCTAAGCTGGATAATTTGTAAGTAATGATTTAAAATTGGCTGAACTGGCATGATTTTAACTCTTCAAATCAGTGTTTTAGCTTGTTTCTGTTGACTTTGATTTTCAGTGCTGCTGTTTCTGTGTCAACATGGTAAGAATGCCAATTGACTAATGTATAATGTATAATTTAGTTTTCAATATATATATAAAAAAACGTTACTTTATTAAACTACAATTTTTTATTTCAAGTGATTTTACTATATAATCTCTGCAGGAATAGAAGCACATGTGATCTGTGAAGGAAAGGTTGGCGTCCTCAGCTGTGGTGAGCAACTCAGTATTTTTTTTTTTTAAGTTATATTTTTGGCCTTTTGTGTCCCAATAGGATAGTATGAGAGTGACATGAAGCAGTGGGGGAGAATTCTGAACATGTGTGTGCTTAAATCTTACAATTTGCTTTGTTTTTATGTGTGTCAGAACATCGGTTTGGAACAATAAGAGTTAGTAAAGCCGACTATGGACGGACTAATCGCAGAACATGTGCTGACGGGATTTTACATTCTCAGACCTCAAACACGCGCTGCAGAGTAACAGCCAAAGATATAGTTTCCCGTCGGTAAGATTTACAGATAACAGTAAAATGTGTTAATGTTTACAATTTCATTTTATGTATTTTACAAGAACAAGACAAATATATTTCCTATGTCTATGGAACATTAAAGTTATTCTTAAGTTCCTATTTTCTGTCTATGAATCAGGTGCGATGGACTAAAGAGGTGTGTTGTTCCTGCATTAAACTCACTTTTCGGCGATCCTTGTGTTGGAACCTATAAATACCTGGACGTGACTTTTACATGTCGGCCATGAAGTAAGCCAATTGTTTTATATGTGCAATTTTCATAAATAATTTTTTATTTAATATGAATTAATTGTGATTAATAGTTGAATTGAATTAATGATCAAAAATTCTTTAGCTTTAGATAAGCTATGCTCACGATAATAATAATAATCTTTGTTGCTGCTGTTTTTTTTCCAGGTGCATTGCGAAGACGTCTTGCCAACCGCTTCAAACTCTGATCCATGACCGTTTGTCAATATCTGAAAGTGACGTACAGCTGTATATAATTTTGTTTGTGCTGCTGTTTTTTATGTTTTGTGTGTTATAAATGGAAATGGTCCCTATTGTAGATGTTAGATGCCACTATAATATTGTATTTGGTCTATCCATTCACTCCTCAGTGAGACAAAATAATACAATACATTGAAATATGGGGTTCAGAAAAAATAAAAAAATTATTTTACAACTTCCATTTTTATTTTGGAAAGCTTTAATGATCATGTGTCAATGTGAATAATGGGAAGCAAAATGTCTCAAATAAAATGTCCAGACAAACACACCTTGATCCTAAAATGCTTTATTTTTGTAAATGAATGTCATTTTCTTTTGAGGTGAATTTTATCTCATTAACCCATCACTATTATTTTTCTATAGACTGTTTTATTGGTATATACAAAGGGTACAGCAATATTAATAAACGTAAACATTCATTTTTTTTCTTTTTTTACAACTATTAAGGGTATACATGACCAGTCAATCAGACACTATTATACATGTATTTAAAAATAATGTTTAAATTAATATAATGTTCATCATATTAATGGAAAACAATCATGTTATCTGGTGAGAAAACAACTTAAATTCTTGTAGAAAAATCTACAAAATGCAACTGTTGTCTTTTTTGTTGTCTTTTCCGTTTTTTCTTTAAAGCAGTTTTGTAAACATTTTGTACTGTAAAAATCACCAAAAATAAGTAATGTGTAAATAATGTTATAATATAATTACACTGTTAACCCTTGCTGTAAAATAAAGTGACAGTATCATACCATTTTCCATTATAACAGTAATATACTGCAGAAAACAATGCATTCTGGGTTATATTTGCATTTTCGAGAAAGTAACCTACAGGAATATACTGTGAGTTAACAGACACTCAGAGACTGTGTTCCCAATCACACCCTATACCCTTATTTACTATTCCCTACAATAGTGCACTAATATAGTCCACTTGACTGAAAAGAAGTGAGTGAATTGAGAAACCGATGAACACCTGATAAGCAGAATCACTGAAGGACAGAGAAACAAGAACAGAAAAAAGAGAAACACAAGATTTACAACTGACTTCCAGCCACACTGAGTGTGAAACCAGTTTACAAACCAGTGTGACATTATTTCTTTCATACATGTACAAAGGTTTTTGTTGAGAATTAAGATATTTAATAAAGTTTGTTAATAATAAAGTTTGTTGTCACCATGATGGAGATCAGTGTTTGCTTTACTTGGTCTCTTGACTTTAAAATATTAGTTTGCCTCTGGCTGCTGAAACTGTGAGTTTCCCTCTGGGGTAGGCAATCACGCCGGCGTGATCTGCTCACTTTTTTTCTTATCAGTGCAAAACAAACTCAAAATACTTTGTTGATTTTGGTCTTACATATAAGTGTTATACATCATTCAATACTGTTAAATGTCTTCTTTTTTTTGTGTACACTCTTATTAACATCAAAACCTTGTGTTTTTGTAAAATAAATAAAATAAACAGGGTGCGCTTTCAGCTCACACTGTCTCCGCAAAAATTTTTCTGAAACGTGTCCGAAAAATGAACTGTAACTCAATAAATACTTGTCACAGAGACACGAAAGATTTCTCTTTATGAAGCTGAAATTCTCTTATTTTAAATGAAGTAACTTATATAAAAAAGCAACTATTCTCAGTTGATGTAATCTCTATGAAAAGAGAGAGATATCGGTCTTTTTCCTTTCACCTAATTATAGCGTATGACGTGTTAATGTGACCACGCCCACTGAGAGCGTGCGCTATTCAAACGTTAATGTTGAGGCAAGCCATGAAAACGCCCACATCAGAACGCGCTAACCTTTATCTCGTCTTGCTGCGCAGTGAGGAATAATTCCTGGAAAAGTTAACTCAGTTACCTGTTTCATTCGAGGAGCACGGATTCAGCTGATGTAGTAAGTCATTTATTCTTAAGTGCTTTGTTCTAATCGTGTTATTGAATAGTGTCTGTAAACTGCACAAAAAGAAAAGTCAAGGGGAAGTTGATCAGGTGTTTTATACCTGTTGTGATGATGCCATAGCCATCCTGAACAAGTATGATTCTCTGATCTCATCATGTGTATAAGCTATAAACGTATGGATGTTTCATATATCTGTGAATCTTCAAAATGAAATCTAGCAATATTTCTGTAATCAGACCCTTTGAAGAATATAGTAATCATATAGTGCATTAAAACAGCTTGAACTGGTTGACTCAGACATCAACAATCAGCGTATGAATCTCAACAATGGTGACAATCAAAGGTTTCATGTCGCAATGCATTCTGGGTTCTAGGATAGTATAAAAATCCCAGCATGCACTGCTGCATGAAGAAATAATCAATACAAAAAAATTGCCACCATCATTGCGATTCATGTGCAAATGTTTGATATCTCTGTGTTTTTACAAGACACCGTAGCTCTGTTTTTTTTTGTTTTTGTAATGTATAAGTGTAAAAAAAAGTCATTGTATCTCATTACTGTATTTTCACATTAATGGTAATGTAACATTTTCAACAGAGAATTAAACGCTGAATGAGATTTGTGAATGAATAAGCTACATTTGTCATCATAATCAATATAACCGCAACGATTCACGAACCGTGCCTGTGCAGAAGTGTGACCTGAAAAAACACAGTTCAAGCAGCAAGAGAAAAACTAATGTTAAAAAGGTAAGGGTCAGCATCTCAACTAAAGCAAACACTGATCTCTATAATGGTGACTTCAAACCAAACATTTTCAATTAAACATCTCAACTATATATTTTATAGATGTATGACAGATATAAAGTAATACTGGATAATAATAAGTGTGATAATGTGTGATGGCTGGAAGTCAGTTGTAGATCTTGTGTTTTTCTATTTTCTGTTAGTGTTTCCTTCAGTGATTCTGCTTGTTAACATCAGGTGTTCGACACTAATGCTCAACAATCCCTTACATATTCACTTAATTATCTGCAACACTGTCAATGTTACTTTTTACTCTTTGTAGTGTGGATTTTTCTGTGGGATTGGAAGGGTTAACAGTGTAAGATAAAAAGACACACCCACAAAATGTATTTTAACAGTAATAAACTGTAAGTTATAAAACAGGTTTATACTGGCAAAACTGTTGAAATACTGACCTTTGTTACGCCCCGTGGCTCAAAAGGGACGCAACAAAATTGGAACACACGAGAAAACCGAACTTTCAAAGAAAGTTATTTATTAACACAAGGGGTGTTTTTCTTTTAAAAGGGGGAAAAGGGAAGTTGGCAGCAGGTGTCACTGATGCAATCAGGTAGAGGGCGGAGAAATCCATCCAATACTGGGGAAAACCCCATTAAAGACACAGGTCGTCACACTCCTCCCCTTAAAACAGGGGTCTGTCAAGAATCCCTGCAAACAGACAAGACAATTGAGCCAAAAAGCAAGCCCCATAACTTCCAAGAAGCTAAGGACCAAGAACAGCAGCCAGGGCAAGACAAAGAAAAAAAAATAAGTTACGCTACACATTAAACATCAATCATAGGGCACGTGACAGAGCATCTGCCACAACATTTTCAGACCCTCTGATGTGTCGAATGTCAAGGCAATAAGCCTGGAGAAACAAGGACCAACGTATGAGCCTTTGGTTCGGGCAGTGAAGAGAATTTAAAAACATCAGTGGGTTATGGTCGGTATAAATGACAACGGGTTGACTTGATCCAACATAGATATCAAAATGCTGTAATGCCCAAATCAAAGCCAAAGCCTCTTTTTCCACCACAGAATAGTTTAGTTGGTATGAATTAAACTTGCGCGAAAAGAAACTGACAGGCCGAACCACCCCCTGCTCATCAGCCTGTTGGAGGACAGCTCCAGCTCCAACCTGACTCGCATCAACCTGCAAAGAGAATGACCTTTCAAAGCAAGGAGCAGCAAGGACAGAAGATGAACACAATAGAGATTTAACATTTTCAAAAGCTAGCACACAGTTTGATGACCATATGAACTTTGTCTTGGCTTTTAAAAGATCGGTAAGTGGTGCGACAACTGATGAAAAGTTACGACAAAAAGAACGGTAGTAACCCACTAAACCCAAAAAGCGCATAAGCTCTTTTTTGGTAGTAGGGGCAGGATACTCTTGAACAGCCTGGATTTTTGCATTCAACGGTCGGACTTCACCATTTCCGACCACTTTACCAAGGTATGTCACAGTGGCCTGAGCAAAGTTGCACTTTGCCAAATTCACAGTCAAGCTGGCTTCCAACAGACGACTCAAAACTGCACGCAAACGTTTTAAATGCAAGTCCCAACTGTCACTGAACACAACAAGATCGTCCAAATACACAGCACACCCGTCAAGGCCTGATACCACACGGTTCATCAGACGTTGAAAGGTGGCAGGCGCATTTCGCAGTCCAAAACTCATGACTTTGTAAGAATAAAGGCCTGATGGAGTGACAAAGGAGGAGATTTCTTGAGCTCGCCGTGTCAAAGGCACTTGCCAGTAACCTCTTAGCAAGTCAAGTTTAGTCACATACTTAGCCGAACCTACCTGGTCAACGCAGTCTTCCACCCGAGGGAGTGGAAAACAATCAGGTCTTGTCACAGTATTGACTTTTCTAAAATCTGTACAAAACCTTACTGACCCATCAGGTTTTCCGACTAACAGACAAGGAGATGCCCACTCTGAACATGAAGGAACAGCAATCTCATTTTCCTGCATATACCTAATTTCTGCTTCCATCAACGCTCGTTTTTCTGGTGACACACGATAATAACGCTGCTTGATAGGGGAAGCATTACCCACATCAATATCGTGCTCAGCCCAGTCCGTTCGAGACGGCGTATCTCCAAATAACTCAGGGAAACTCTGCAAAAGGGTACTCAACTCTGCTATCTGCAATGGGCAAGAGTAACATTTAGTTTTTCCAGAGATTCAGAATTATTTAAACGTCCACGTAAAATACCATCATCTGGTTCTTTACCCTCACTCTCCCTTTGCCCGGAACAAAGGCCATCTTTAACATCTGAAACCGCAAAGAGAGCAGAATGAACAGGGTTGACCTCTGCACTAGACTTCTCATAATATGGTTTCAATAAGTTCACATGATATAACTGGGTTGACTTTCTCCGATGTGGAGTTGCAACCTCATAATTTTCCTCACTCAATTTATGTTTTACGACATACGGGCCTTCAAATTTAGCTTCGAAAGGAGAAGAAAGCAAAAGACGTGACACAAGAACCTGGTCTCCTGGCTCAAAAATACGACGTTCCACTTTGCGGTCATTCAACCGTTTCATGCCTTCCTGTTTTTTTTCAAGTTTATTTCTGGCCAGTGTTCTAGCCTGAATCAACCTCTGTCTAAATCCATAGAAGTACGACAACAAATTTTTCGGCGAGTCAGAAACTTTGACCTCATTTTGTAGCACAGCCAAAAGCCCACGAACTTTGTGACCAAACTAAATCGTTAGGACTAAATCCAGTGCTTTCTTGCACAACCTCACGTGCAGCCAGTAGTAACCAGGGCAAACCATCCTCCCAATCTCTATCCAACTGTACACAATAAGCACGAAGGAGAGACTTCAAAGTTTGATGAAATCTCTCTAATGCTCCTTGGCTTTGTGGATGATACACACTAGCAAAATTATGCTTGATTTTTAGCTGTTTTAGAACTTGTTGGAAGAGATGAGAGGTAAGATTAGTACCCTGATCACTCTGAACGATTTTTGGAATGCCGAAAAGTGACATAAATTGTGACAAAGCTCTTACAATTGATCGTGACGTAATTGTACGGAACGGATAGGCCGAAGAGAAACGTGTGGCTAGACACATGACAGTAAGCAAGTATTTGCTTCCCGACTTTGAACACGGCAGAGGACCCACGCAATCCACAATAATGTGTTCAAAGGGGTCGCAATTTGCAGAAATTGGATGTAACGGAGCCGGTTTCAGTTTTTGATTCGGCTTACTAGTTACCTGACAAACGTGACATGATTTGATGTATGCTGAAACGTCGCGTTTTAAACGTGGCCAAAAAAAATATTGCAAAACACGATCATAGGTCTTACTCACCCCAGAGCGACCCGACTTTTCGTGTGCGACTTCCGACACAGCATGCCGAAATTTTGTGGGAACCACTACCTGAACAATAGGATCCCCAACAAAATTCTCACCATGAGGACTCCATTTCCTCAACAACAAACCATCTTGTACAAAATAACCTCTAGCCATGTCTGGTACATCACTGTCATGAAGTGCAGAGGTAATCAGCTCAACCAAGGAGGAATCTGAGTGTTGTTCTTTACTCAGCTCATCTGCAGACAGAGGAAAAGACAGAGCAGACAAATCAGGTATAGGCAAAAAAGTACCTAACGTATTTAACTCTTTTCCTTGAGCCTCCAAATGCTCAACATTTTTAGTCATAGCGCGAGTTACAACACCCACAGGGTCTACAACCATTTTCTGCTGAATCAGCTCTCCACTAGATGAAACCATGGGAGCTGGAGATGCATTTGCCCACACCCGGTCTTCTGCTAATTTATTTCCCAAGATTTGAACACCCTCAATTGGTAAAGCAGGACGCAATCCCACTACTACTTCACCAGTTACTAAATAAGAGTGAAGATTGACTTTATGAATAGGAAATGTTGACGTATTTAAGCCCATTCCTCAAACTAAAACACTATCACCCGTTTCAGATTGCGCTGAAAACGGTAAAATGGATTCCAAAATGAAAGAATCCATAGCTCCCGTATCACGCAGAATTCTAACTGGAACTTCAACTCCATCCGACAATGACACTCGGCCTTCTGTAATGAAAGGAGCATAAGTGGACAAATAATCATTAGACAGTTGAATTTCATTAGTCTCAGCATCACTCAAATTGACAGAATTTGCAACTGCAGCAGGCTTAAACTTATTCACATCAGTACGTTTATTTTTATCCTTAAGAATAGGGCAGTCCCCTTTCCAATGCCCTTTTCCCCGACAGTAGTTACACGTTTTAGACGGATCAAACTTCCCTAAAGAAATGCGACCACTCTGTGTAGTATCTGTAAAGCTATTTGTGCTCACTTCAAATGCTCTCCAACCAATAGCAACATTTTTGTGAGTGAGCACAAAATCATCCGCCAACGACGCTGCCTCCTCCGGAGACTGAACTTTATGCTCACTGATATACGTCGCAATTTGATCAGAAACGGAAACTTTAAACTGTTCAACTATGACCAATTCAAGCAAATCCTCAAATGTACTAGCATCAAGCGAAGCACACCAAAGTGTAACATGTCGTCTTAAATCTCGCACAAACTCAAAATGAGTCTGCCCCTGACTCTTTTTACACGACCTAAATCGTTGTCGATAGGTTTCAGGTACACACTCGTATACTTTCGACACTGCGGACTTAACGGTTTCATAGTCTCTACACTCCTCTGTACTTAAAGCAGAAAAAGCTAACTGCGCTTTACCAACCAATACACTCTGCAACAACAAAACACAGTTTGCTTTAGACCAACCTTGTATCTCAGCGACATGTTCAAGCATAGTAAAAAAAACATCCGGATCAGCATCATTAAATTTAGGAACAAGTTTTAGACTTTGATTTAGCGGAAAATTCCCACACGCACCAACAGTTGAATCACTATCAACCTTACCTTCATTAATGAGCTTCAGTTTTAAATACTCCAAGTCCATTTTTGCTTTTTCCAATTCAATTCTACCCTGCTCAGACCTTTGCTTTATTTTCTCATGTTCCATTTGTAACAATAATAGCTCTTTTTGTTGGTCAAAAGTTAAAGCAGACTGTATATAGTCAAACTTTGTTCGTGCTCATCAGTTTCACTCATTTCAGCGGCCAAAATTCTCTTGTCAATCAATTTATTTTTTAACTCAGTTCTAATACTACTTTCTTTTATTCTCTTATCGCTAAGTTTTATTTCGTAATATTCCGCGATTTTTAAAAGTTGATCTTTTGTACATTTATTTATCAGAACGTGACAAGGCGATTCAACAAATTTTTCAACATCAGCCATAAGCAAATAACCCACAGACTGAAAGAAACCAGATGTGCAATAAAAATACTTGGAATTTTACCCACTATCTAACTCTTCAGAAGAAGTCTATCTACCTACCTAAAGCCTAGTCTTCATGCGGATACTGGCGGGGGGAAATTAAGCACGTAAGCCCAGTGGGTGGAACTGCAACTGGTTAAACCAACGACAATTCCCAACACCATGGATGTGCTCCCGAGACAACAGCTACTACCCACGTTCACCCCAACACTACAAAAATAACAAAACCCGACATGTCTCAAAGGAAACACATCGCTGATCCTAGCAGGACAAAACTCCAAGTCAAAACAAACAATATTGCACACAGGCAACTTACCAGTCGATGAATTCAAACGACGACCAAACAACCGCACCAAATGCTTTCAGGTGTCCTAAAACGCACTTATTGTGACGTCTAATTATTCAAATTGGGTTTCCCCAAACGTCACGACTAAACAACCAATCAAATCGTGTTCAAAGAAATCGGAAACAAAACTGGATGAAACGAACAAAATCAAAATATTTTCAAACCACCGACGAAATATCAAACAAAGGCAAAACATTGCTAAGTCGAGAACGCGATCCCGGACGAGCCCCCATTTGTTACGCCCCGTGGCTCAAAAGGGACGCAATAAAATTGGGACACACGAGAAAACCGAACTTTTAAAGAAAGTTATTTATTAACACAAGGAAAATTATATAAAAACTGTGTAATGTAGCAGTCAGGAGTCAGTAGCATCATGCTAGGTGACTGTGTGGAAATGTAATATGCTGTAGTGTCGTGATGCATGCAAAAGAAACATAACCAAACGAATATCAAATCAAATCAAATAGGTCGCCCGCCGTTTGCTGGCTTCTTTTAAAAGGGGAAAAGGGAAGTTGGCAGCAGGTGTCACTGATGCAATCAGGTAGAGGGCGGAGAAATCCATCCAATACTGGGGAAAACCCCATTAAAGACACAGGTCGTCACACAGTAGTTTACTGTAAAATAAACATTTTTGGGTCACCGTTGTGCTGAAGAGTAGAGCCTGTGCTTCAGTTCAGCAGAAGATCTACAGACATTGATGATACGCTGTGTGTTGCTTTATTTAACAAGTGGCGTGTAGTTGCTGATCCAGTGGAAATCTTTTTATGTACAATTTATTTATTTTTTTGTGATGTCAAATGAAATAAGTTCTGTTTTCTTATTTTCACATTGGTAGTGTATTACACATTTTAGTTGATACATTTAAATGAGAGTTTATCAATTTGAGGCAGTCGGTTTCTGCAAGTGAAATTAGTTAACTTGAGTTTTAGTGCAGTTTTACAGTAACTTCCTGTAGATTACACTAAAGAACTGTACAATTAACAGTAAATCACTGGCAACAGTGTTGCCAGTATTTTACTGTAAAAAAAAACTGGTAAGGTCAAACAGTGTGGAGGGTCCAGCAACGTTTATGCATCAGGCCCCTGGTCTTTGGTAATGTTTCCAAAATGTTATGTGCAATACCACAACAGGAACAACAATTGGGTCATGAAGGTGACTGAACGTGATCAAAACAAAGCAGTAAAATAGGTTGCAATAGAATCATAAAAAATTGCTAGTGCAATCAGCCAAGTTAACGATCAACTAAAGATGAATATTTGTCACCATTTCCTCATGTAGTTATTTTTTATTTCTACAATTGGATTTATAAAGCTTGACTTTAAGGTTTTTATCTATAATGGTGTTGTGATTGAATTCAGCGCTTGCCGCAATATTTCCACAATAATATTGTCACAAATCCATGCAGTCGTTAGCAGAAAAATAAGTTTTGTTTTTTATAATCTTGCTTGTTTTGAAATTTCTAAGATTGTAAACTCCCATTTCCGCATTGGTTATCAACAGTAAACAGATGATAATGAGTCTGTGTTTGTTATAAAAACCATGAACACATATGCCTCCTTAAAAGAATTCCAGAGTTTCCCTTTGATTCACACGTTCAACATGCTGGTGCAAAAGCTAAGCTGGATCATTTGTAAGTAATGATTTAAAATTGGCTGAACTGGCATGATTTTAACTCTTCAAATCAGTGTTTTAGCTTGTTTCTGTTTGACTTTGATTTTCAGTGCTGCTGTTGTGTCAACATGGTAAGAATGCCAATTGACTGATGTATAATGTATAATTTGGTCTAAACTATATTATAAACTGTATTAAACTACAATTTTTATTTCAAGTGATTTTACTATATAATCTCTGCAGGAATAGAAGCAGCAGTGATATGTGAAGGAGGGATTGGCGTCCTCAGCTGTGGTGAGTAACTCAGTATTTTATTTTGAGTTATAGTTTTTAAATTATACTTATATTTAAGTTTTTAAGTAATATTTTTGGCATTTTGTGTCCCAATAGGATAGTATGAGAGAGACTTAAATCTTACAATTTGCTTTCTTTTTATGTGTGTCAGAATACACCTCTGGAACAATACATATTATTAAAGCCACCTATGGACGGACTAATCGCGTAACATGTGCTAAAGGGATACCATGGTATCATACCTCAAACAGGCGCTGCAGAAGAACAGTCACTAATAAAGTTTCTCATCGGTAGGATTTACAGATAACAGTAAAATGTGTTAATGTTCACGATTTCATATTATGTAGTTTACAAGAACAAGAAAAATACATTTCTAATGTCTATAAAGCTATTCTTAAGTACCTATTTTCTGTCTATGATTCAGGTGCGATGGAAGAAAGAAGTGTTCTGTTCCTGCATACAACACAATTTTCGGCGATCCTTGTGTTGGAACTGTTAAATACCTGGACGTGACTTATACATGTCGGCAATGAAGTAAGCCAATTGTTTTATGTACAATTTTCATAAATAAATTTTGATTTAATATGAATTAATAGTAATTAATAGTTGAATTGAATTAATGATCAAAAATTCTTTAGCTTTAGATAAGCTATGCTCACGATAATAAATAAAAATCTTTGTTGCTGCTGTTTTTTTTTTCTTTATAAGGTGCACTGTGAAGACGTCTTGCCAACCGCTTCAAACTCTGATCCATGACCGTGTGTCAATAAGTATCGGAAAGTGACGTACAGCTGTATATAATTTTGTTTGTGCTGCTGTTTTTTATGTTTTGTGTGTTCCCCAGCCACCCAGTTAAGCCTCCCCAGCAAAATCCCCAGTGTTATAATAACACTCCAACGTGTTTAATATGAGTCCAAACTCGGAGAGTGTTAAATGAACACTGAAGCAGTGCTAAAGTTAATGAGGTATTTAAGTGATTAATTGAGTGATAATTGAGCATTATTGAAGACACCTGATGTTAACAAGCAGAATCACTGAAGGAGAAAATCGTAATTGGTATGTTACCATTATGGAGATCAGTGTTTGCTTTAGTTGGGTTCTTGACCCTTAAGTCATTAACTTAAAATTTTGCTTGGCTGTTGTATCTGAGTTAAAATTGCCCGATGAACAAAGAGAAAAGGTGGTCTGATGGTGTTGATTGTGTTTTAATATTATCAGAATTTTTAATTTCATTTGATCTGAATAGAGCCTAATTTCTGAGTGACATTTACTTTATTGATCATAGCAGCACTGTCCTTGAAAATAATAACATTTGCAACTCTTACATTGTAATCCAAATAATTTCTTTAAACTTAACATACAAAACTGTTTTTTTTTTAAACAAACATCAAGAATCAGCCTGTTTATATCAACAACGGTGACAATTATAAAGCATTTTGCAGCTTATTCTGGATGCCACCAATTAAATCTCATTCATGGCTCCCATCATGCATTGCTGCATGAATAAATAATGAGCTCATGTTCAGTGGTCATCTGTTTGTCACCATTGTTGAGATTAATACGCTAATTCTTGATGTCTGTATGTGCCTACCTGCATTATTTCTGAGAAGTTTTTTTTTTTAAATGGATTTAATTGAAATTGCTATAAAAATGCATCCTCTACAACAACAGTATATGATCCATAAGGTCAATTTAACTCTGAAATTATGCTCTCAATGAGTTCAATGATTCAGAACAAATATTGATTATGTTATAACTCAACCAACACCATCAGATCCCCTTTTCTATTTGTTCATCTGGCTGTCATAACTCAGATACAACAGCCATACAAAAATCTAAAGTTGATGGTGTGAGGGTCAAGAACCCAACTAAAGCAAACACTGATCTCCATAATGGTAACATACCAATTACGATTTTCTCCTTTAGTGATTCTGCTTGTTAACATATGGTGTCTTTGATAATGCTCAATTATCACTCAATTAATCACTTAATTATCTCATTAACTTTAGCACTGCTTCAGTGTTCATTTAACACTCTCTGAGTGTGGACTCATATAAACACTAAGCAGTGTTAATTTAACACTGGGGATTTTGCTGTGTAGATGCCATTATATAATATTGTATTTGGTCTATCCATTCGCTCCTCAGTGAGACAAAACAATACAAGACATTAGGGTTCAGAAAAAAAAAAAAAATTAATAACGAACCTCATTTTACAACTTCCATATTTATTTTGGAAAGCTTTAATGATCATCTGTCAATGTGAATAATGGGAAGCAAAATGTCTCAAGTAAAATGTCCAGATGCTTGACTGGACAAACACACCTTGATCCTAAAATGCTTTATTTTTGTAAATGAATGTCATTTTGTTTTGAGGTGAATTTTATCTCATAAATCCATCACTATTATTTTTCAATAGACTATTGTTTTATTGTTATATACAAAGGGTACAGCAATATTAATAAATGCAAACATTCCTTTTTTCTTTTTTTACAACTATTAAGGGTATACATGACCAGTCAATCAGACACTATTATATCTACATACATGTATTTAAAAATAATGTTTAAATTAATATAATGTTTATCATATTAATGGAAAACAAACATGTTATCTGGTGAGAAAGCAACTCAAATTCTTGTAGAAAAATCTACAAAATGCAATTGTTGTCTTTTCAGTTTTTTATTTCCTTTAAAGCAGTTTTGTATACATTTGTATTGTAAAAATCACCAACAATAAATAATGTGTAAATAATGTTGTAAAACACGTACACTTTAAAACAATTCTATCTGACTTCAGTTTTATTGACAGCCACACACATATACCTTGAAGATCATGTTAAAAAATAGCAATAGTTTCAATAGCATGACAAATTAGTTTAGGATTGCTTCACTCATATAAACTGATCATGCAGTTGGCAGCGTCTCATTATAATCACTCTGAAGTGTAGACTATTTAATCATGTGATATGCATGCAATTAGATGTGATAATTAAATTCAGCTTGCTTTCTGATTGGATATTGTTTCATTTCACGTGATAATCTCCTTGTTTGTCCTCTGTGTAGCTGCCTGGTTTAAGAAAGATTGGAGTCTTTGACTGATGATTCCCACACTTTATTCGAATGTCCGTCATCACAGATAAAGGCACCGTCGAACACCATGTCCGTTGAGAATCAACGTAAAAGCTTGTACAAAAGAAAACCAAACACCGAAAATGAATAAACAAAACCAAATAAACATTATACAAAACAACCACCAATAAGTAATCATAATACAAATAATATAAATCAAAACAAGGACATAGAGATAACAGGAAGTCTATAAATCATACCTTGTTCTCCATTCAAACCAGGAGCTAAATCCTTTTAAATTCCTTGCAAACCGTAAGCTTTCGATACCATAACCATGTACGTCTGGATCTCACTCATACTGAAATGTTTGGACCATATGCGCATTATATCCGCTCACGTGAATGAACTTCAAAATAAAAGACCTCCGTTACCACAACACAAATAACTCAAGATCAAAACAATTAAATACCATACAAAAATAAGTCATTTAAGGACTATTAATTTCAAAGCAAATGACAAAGTCATTAACACTCCCACCAAATTATGAGTGCAAATCTCACACCAAGTATACAAGCACTAATAATTTCTCTTTATCCACCTATTTTTTTTTACACTTTCTTGTTTTTACCTTTTTTTCCCTTTTCTTTTTTTTTATACAATTTGACTTTAGAACAACATTAAAAAATTCTAAACCATAAATTTAGAAAGATTAAAAACAATACTCATCGATCTTTCAATATCTCAATGAGAAATTTTCACATGAGAGGGAAAAACAACAACCTTAATATCCCTCCATTAATAAAATGAGTTTTTGCACTGGTCTTTCAATTATGGACGGTTTGTTAACACGCTTTCCCTTTGCATCAATTTTTGGGTCACCTAGAGAAATTTTGGCTCTTCTTACAAGCCCGTCATCACTAGAAATAGTTTCCATTATTCTACCAAGCCTCCACTCGTTTCTAGGCATTTCCTCTTCTTTGACGATAACAAGATCATCAACTTTAAGATTTCTCTTAGACACATTCCACTTTTGTCGGGTAGCTATATTCGCAAGATACTCTTTGCGCCAGCGACTCCAAAATTGTTCCGCTAAATACTGCACATGTCTCCATCTTTTCCGTGCAAATACATCCTCCCTGATGAAATTTCCTGGTGGAGGTAAAGCAGTAGTTGATTTTAACGTAAGCAGATGGTTTGGAGTAATTGGTGTAAGACTTTGAGGATCAGTCAGGCAATCAACAGTAAGCGGCCTATTATTCACAATGGCCATCGCTTCACACAAAAAAGCTCGTAAAGAAGAGTCATTTAACCTTCCTGGATGAAGCGCAAGAGTAACGTTTAGCACAGATCTTACTGTCCTAATTTGACGTTCCCACAAGCCGCCAGCATGACTCGCATGCGGTGCATTCATGATGAAGTCGCACTGCTTCTCTGATAGGTAGGTTTTTACTCTTTCCACATCCATTTCTTTAAGTGCATCTCTCAATTCGTTTCTTGCTCCCACGAAGTTGCTTCCTTGATCAGACCTTATCTGTTGCACAGAGCCTCTCATGGCAATAAAACAACGCAAAGCATTGATGAAAGAATCCGCCGTCATATCAGTAAGCATCTCAATGTGTACAGCACGGGAACTGAAACAAGTAAAGAGAAGACCATATCGTTTATGAACACTTCTGCCCTGCTTAATAAGGAATGGGCCAAAGCAATCCATGCCAGTATATGTAAACGGAGGCGATGGAACCACCCTCTCTTTGGGAAGATCAGCCATTCTCTGTTCTCCAACGGGTCGCCTATGCTTTCTACAAATAACACAACTCCTAATATAGGATGTCACAATTTTGTTGATCCCTGGTATCCAAAAGCCATTAGATCTTATCTCATTCACAGTAAATCCTTTCCCTTGGTGCCCAACTTTGTTGTGAAAGTGAGCAACAACCATTTTTGTGATCTGATGATTTCTTGGGATTATTATAGGGTGTTTTACAGAGTCTGGAAAGGTTGAACGGCAAAGTCTACCTCCCACCCGGAGTAAACCGTCTTTATCCATGAAAGGGTCAAGAGAGTACAATGCACTGCGTGACGAGATACTTCTTCCACCTTTTATCCCTCTCAGATCATCCTTGTAGGAACTATCTTGCAGACATTTGAGTATATGAAGTTCTGCCTTTTGTCGCTCAGACACAGTACTGAGATGATTAGACTTGTCTTTGTTAGCTCTCCTTAAAAGACGAGCTACAGCTCTAATAGCTTTTGACCAAGAAGAAAACTTTGAAAGAAGATCTATCAAGCTCAGATTTTGTGTGCAATCAACATTCAAAGTACAACATGTTTTCACCTCTGGATCTCCAAGCAGAAGTTCAGGAACATGTTCTTCCGGTACAGACATTTCTTTGTCCCATAAAAACTTAGGGCCAGTGAACCAGTTTGAGGTGAATAACTCCTTTGCTGGCAAACCTCTGGATGCATGATCAGCAGGGTTTTCCTCCGTTGGAACATACTTCCACTGCTGGGGAGTTGTACTGAGGTGTATTCTTTGTACTCGATTAGCGACAAAAGTATGAAACCTGCGTGCCTCATTACTTATATATCCCAATACTACTTTGGAATCTGTCCAAAACGTCTCCTTGAAAACAGCATAGTCCAGTTCTCTTCTAAGCATAGTGCTCGCTTTGACGGACACAACGGCAGCTGCTAATTCTAATCTGGGAATTGTTGTAACTTTAAGAGGTGCAACTCTTGATTTCGCCATCACCAGTGCACAGTGAATGTCTCCTTCCTCATTTTTGAGTCTCAAAAATGAACATTGACCATATC
The DNA here is from genome assembly GCA_030578255.1 of Tiaroga cobitis. NCBI lineage: Eukaryota > Metazoa > Chordata > Actinopteri > Cypriniformes > Leuciscidae > Tiaroga > Tiaroga cobitis. The sequence continues at coordinate 45,546,543 of CM060593.1, forward strand.
CATGGACACTAGCATCAGAGAAATGATGCAATTCAACCTGAACACCCTTTCCAAAACTAGATGGTACATATGTTCGCGGTACATCTATTTCCTGCAGATGGTTTAAATCTTGCCTCCAACGCTCCCACCTTAGATCAAGATCATTCGATAGAGGGTCATCCCATCCACTGCCACGTTTACACACATCCTGTAGTATTCCTTTTCCACTCAACAGCACCGGTGCAATAAGTCCCAGAGGATCATAAACAGAAGCAACAGTAGACAAAATGCCACGTCGAGTAACAGGTTGATCTTTCAACTGGACTTTGAATTTGAAACAGTCCGATTCTCTTTCCCATTGTATGCCAAGAGTTCTTTCGAGGGGTAGCTCATCGAATGAAAGATCACAACCTTTCACGTCAGAGATTTTTTCTGAAGTGGGAATGCTATTCAGCATTATTTTACTGTTTGACACAAATTTGTGGAGCCGTAGGCCACCTATAGCACAGAGCTTGCGCGTCTCATCTGCAACTTTAATAGCTTCTTCATCATTTTCTACACTGATCACTCCATCATCTACATAGAAATTTCTTATCACAAACTGTGAACCTAGTGGATACAACTCGCTATTTTCAGATGCAAGATGTTTTAAGCCATAATTAGCACACCCTGATGAGGAAGTTGCACCAAAGAGATGAACTTTCATACGAAACTCACTTACAGGCTGGCTGACATTGCCGTCCTTCCACCATAGGAAGCGCAGAAAGTCTCTATCAGATTCGTTGACATGAAACTGATGATACATTTTCTCTACATCACACATAAATGCAATGGGGCGCTGACGAAATCGAATTAAGATGCCCTTTAGACTGTTTATCAAATCTGGACCTTGAAGTAAGTAATCGTTTAAGGAGTAACCATCATATCTTGCAGAGCAATCGAAGACCACGCGCAGTCTGTCTGCCTTCTTCGGATGGACAACACCGTGGTGAGGCAAGGACCATATTTCTCCTTCCTTGCCGTCACTATGCACCTCCTCAGCATCTCCTCTCTGCAAGATCTCACTCATAAATTCATTGTAGCGTTTCTTATACAACTCATCCTTCGCCATCTTTCTTTTGAGATGGTTGAGTGGAACCATAACACATTGTTTGTTGCTTGGTAAGTTGGGCCTTACTTTAAAAGGAAGTGGCATTTGATAATGGCCATGAACATTTCTCTGTATACCCTTCTTTAATTTCTCAAGGAAGAGGAAATCATCCTGGGAAACCTTTGTCCTCTCTTCTTCGATATCTTTAAAATCACTCTCAAGAACACAAATGACATCACCTGGTGTGATTGAGGGAAGCTCCTTGACCGCAATGCGGTGACACAATCCACTGGCTCCAGTTAAAACAGAGTGTGGTGAAGAACAACCTACTATACTCCACCCTAAATCTGTCCGAATGGCGTGGGGTTCATCATCTCCTCCCACTATCACTTCTCTGGGAGTCATTGACCTTGAACAATTGTAGCCTATTAAAAGAGCAACGTCACAGTCCTGCAATGGGGGTATCTTGTCCACAATGACTGTAAGATGATTCCAGTTTTTAGCGACTTCACAAGTAGGAATGTGGCTGCGATTAATTGGTATGCAGTCTTTGGTGTAGGTAGGTGGTAAATCAATATAACTGCCAGACTCGTATGCTCTCACTTGGAGTCCTGATACTCTCTCACTCAGCAGGATGGTATCTTTTCCAAGCATGGTGGTAAGCTTCAATTTTACTGGAAATGTTGTTGCCTGTAAAGCATCACTCACTCCTTTATCAATGAACGTGGTATCGCTTTGAGAATCCAGAAGCGCATACACCAGTTTCTCACAACTTGGATTTTGTTTTACAGACACCCAAACAGGTACAATCATGGAAGTATACGTATTTCGCTCTTCTCCACTTATACTCAAGGCCACTGCATTCGTTGTACCATCAGGATCACTTTGAGTCTGAACTGCAGAAGATAGAGTCTTAACCATTTTCACAAAGTTATCATCGTGTAAACTAGTTGGATGCTTCCTTTTGCAGGTTTTACAAGTGAGACGACAACGACACTCCTTTGCGCTGTGACCAGAGTTCAAACAACCATAGCAAAGCCTTTTCTCTTGTATAAGTTTCCGTCGCTCCTCCAATGGTTTGTTGAGAAAGCTGAAACAGTTGTCAAGTTGATGGTTATCTTTCTGGCAAAGCATACACGGAATTTTGTTCACTGGTTTGACAACCTTTCGACACTCGATGTTCGTTTGAGTGGTGAAAACTCTAACTCGGTTTCTCGTGGTCTCTTTCAGCTTTGCCTTTTCCGTAACAGGTTCTGCAACATGAAGCGCATGAAATGAGGTAACTGGGTTGCAAGCAATCTCTGCTTCAGCAGACACAAAAGCAGCAAATTCTTTAAAAGTGGGATATTCATGATCTTCGGAAAGAGATTTTGTGACTTGACGATTCCATCTGCCAATCGCCCAGTCGGGTAATTTCAGCACAAGTTTCTGATTTTCTTGGTAATCATTTAAAATTTGAAGGCCTTTGACATGTGGCATGGCCCCTTGACATGCATTTAAAAAGTCAGAGAAAGTTTGAAGACCAATGGCGTCCTTTTGGTGAATTCTAGACCAGTTTGTCAGCTTTTCTCTGAACGCTTTTTGTATCACGAATGGTTGGCCATAACGATAGTTCAGTCTGCCCCATGCATCTTGATAGGCTTCGTCATCTGTTCTGAAGAAAATTCCTTCTAAAACCTTTCTAGCAGGGCCACTCACATATTTCTTGAGATAAAACATCTTATCAGCAGGAGAAATAGTTTTCTTGTCAATGAGTGCCTCAAAGGATTGCTTAAATTCAATGAAGTGAATGGGGTCACCAGTGAAGACAGGAGGCTCTGGCATCGGCAACTTGCTCATAGTCAGGCCATCTTGAAATACTTGAACAAGAAGAGGTATATCAGTCGCTGATGCTTGAACTCTCTCCTTTATGGTTTCCTGACACACCCTTTGAAACGTTTCCTGCCTTTTCACATTCGTTTGAGAGAAACTGGATTCTAATCCGTTTGCACTGTCACAATCTTTGGACAAATTAGTCTTTTCTTTCTCAACCTCTTGATTGTAGACTTTCAGTTTAGCTTGAGCTGCTTTCAGATCCCTTTGCGCTTGAATTTTCTCTAATTCCTTTAACTCGACTTCAATAGCCCTTTTATGTTGTTCTTCTAACTGCTTTATCCTTTCTTTTTGCTTTGATTCTGCTAGTAGAACATTATACACTCTCAGAAAATGAAGTACATAATTGTACCTTTAGGGGTACAATGGCTTGTCACTGGGGCTGTACCCTCAAGGGTACAATATTGTACCCTTGGCATAGGGTACATATTTGTACCCTTGTAATTTGTACCTTAAGAGACCAGTCTTGTACCTCTGGTGACAATTTTGTACCTTTATTTAACAGTACAAAAATGGACCCTTCAAAAATGGTACAAAATTGGCTTTGACAGGGTACAAATGTTGACTATAATGAGATTTATATATATAAATATTACACACACGCTGAATTAAAATCAGAAATTATTAAATATTAATTATTCAAATTTTCACATTTTCCAACATTTCATTTTAAAGTCAATGTCTAACTGTGACATATAAACGATTATCATCTGAGTAAGAGTCATTTGCCTGAAAGTCCATTTCTTCTCCTTTCATCTCGACGTCGGTTACTTCTATGCCTGCTTCTGATATTTTCTGAAGGACCTCCTCGGTTGAAAGCCCTGTAAGAACCATGCGTAACCGTGCTCTGACTTCTTCTTCACCGATGGCCAAAAGAAGTAAAAACCGAAAACTGGACGTTCTTTTAAATTGAGATTCAAGCAGCCAATCAGGGCTGGCTCTACATACAGCCTCAGAAAATAAAGTACATAATTGTACCTTTAGGGGTACAATGGCTTGTCACTGGGGCTGTACCCTCAAGGGTACAATATTGTACCTTAACCTTTAAAAGAAACGGTACATATATGTAGCTTTTAATGCTTTTTGACCCTCAAAAAGGTACATGTATGTACCTTGAGGTCCAACAGCAAAAACTCCAGTGTTAATTGAACTTGGAGTTTACATGACTCCAGACTCAAGAGTGTTAAAGTTAATGAGATAATTACGTGATTCATTGAGTGATGATTGACCATTATTGAAGACACCTGATGTTAACAAGCAGAATCACTGAAGGAGAAAATATCATTTTTTAAGACACCGTTATGGTGATCAGTGTTTGCTTTAGTTGGGCTCTTGACCCTTAAACCCTTAACTTTAGATTTTGTTTGGCTGTTGTATCTGATCTATAACTGCCAGATGAACAAAGTGAAAAGGTGATCAAATGGTGTTGGTTATGTTTTGACATAATCATAATTTGCCTGAATCACTGAAATCGTTCTTTATCTCAGTCTTAAATGAATATTGTTGATTACAGCAGCCTGTGATTCTACAGCAAATGATTTCCAGCATTTTCCATATAATCCAAAATATTTCTTAAAAGTTGTTCTGATCAAAAGACTTAAAAAAATATATATTTTATGTTGACACACTGACATCAATAATCAGCCTGTGAATCTCAACAATGGTGACAATAATAAAGCATGTTGCAGTGCATTCTGGGTGCCACCAATCAAAACTCATTCATGGCTCCCATCATGCATTGCGGTATGAATAAATTATGATCCGAATTGTTTTACTAATTTCCTTTCCCTAATTGAATATTCTTTTTGTCACCATTGTTGAGATTCATACACTGATTGTTGATGTCTGTGTGTGCCTAAAAGAAAGATTTGTTTTATCAGATAAACTTTTAAGAAACCCTTAAAATTAGAAAATGATGGATCTTATTCTGTTGAATCACAGGCTGCTGTAATTAAAAATATACATTTAAGTCAGAGATTAGACTTGAAATGAGTTCAGTGATTCAGGTCAAATCATGATTGTCAAAACATAACCAACACCACCTGATCAACTTTTCTCTTTGTTCATCTGGCAGTTGTAACTCAGACACAACAGAGAAACAAAATCTAATGTTATCAGTTTAAGGGTCAAGAGCCCAACTAAAGCAAACACTGATCACCATAACGGTGTCTTAATTTTATTTTATTTTCTACTTCTGTGATTCTGCTTGTTAACATCAGGTGTCTTCAATAATGGTCAATCATCACTCAATGAATCACTTAATTAGCTCATTAATTTTTGTTAATTTAACAGTCATATTTTAACACTTTAACACTCTTGAGTCTGAGCCATATAAACTCCCAGGAGAGTTAATTTAACACTGGAGTTTTTGCTCTTTTATAATGATTTAATATCAGTAAATTGACTTACAAAACTTTTATTTCCTTTATTTCAAGACTAGTCAAATATAGTGATAAGTTAAAATCTACCTTAAATGATTAAGGTATCCTTAAAACCTTTTTAAAAAACGATTTTTTTTACAAAAAAAAAATTACTTAGCAGAGGCTGTCTTTTGATATTGTACCTAACCTTTAAAAGAAACGGTATATATATGTACCTTTTAATGCTTGGGGACATATATGTACCTTTTTGACCCTCAAAAAGGTACATATATGTACCTTGGGGGACAGAAATGGACTCCTACTGTACCCCTATTTCTGACAGTGTATGCAGCTTGCTTCGCTGCCACTTCTGCTGCAGCGTCCACACGCTTGGCTTCTAAGCTTGATGTAGCAGAACGATGACTAGAGTAATTACTAGGTTTCTGACTAACTCGTGAAACCGTTGAACCGAAGATTGAATGGGCATACTGATGGTCTAATAAGGTACGAAGACGACTTCTCTCCCTTTCACCATCAAAATCTCCACCTACACCTGTTATTCTTTCATAAATGATTTTAATGATGTCAGCTGTAACTGCTTCACAAGCATCCATTTTTCTCCTTATTTCAATAGCAGGTGTTACACACTCTCTAAAGTCATTGTAAGCACTCAAAACTTTGGTTTTAGCCGCCTCCAAAGTATCAACCAAAATAGCTAGTTGAGTTCCTAGTGCATCTGATTTAAGGTGCTCACGTGCACTACAAGCTTCTATTTTCCATTGATTATATAAAGATACAACCGTTTTTTCTTTCTTTTGTAGCTCTTCTTGCTGATATGCTAACATTTTTTCAGTAGGGACACGCGTGCGATTTAATTGGCGTGTACTCTCACTTTGAGTTTTTGCATGATGGCTATCAATTTGCCTATCTGCCTCATTTGCACCTGCATCTGATTTGGACATTTTCTCTTACATTTGCAGTTCACCAAATTACATACCATTCACGTTTAACATTCAAGTTAATTTTGTTCAGCAAACTCATTTTAACCACATGTGCTGAAACATCACCTTTAAATATGAAACTGTTTGATATATCTTAATTAGTCCATTAATAGGCGATCTACATGCAGCAATGTCCATCAGCCTTTAAATCAGACACGATCAATGAAAACAAAGAGAGAAAAAAAAAAGTCTCTTCAGAATTGATTTCGTTTCTTTGTCTTTGGTACTCACTGCGATCCACCAAACAATTTGGAACGGTTCACTTCCCTTAATCGTAGGGCTGGGCGATATATCGCATGCGATTGTTATGCGCATCTCGTCAGTAAAGCCGGTTCCTTGATTAGTAGTAAATCGCCTTCACCTGCTTTTAGATGGAGCGGCATTTACTACAAAGAGCCGTAGTTAACTAACAAGCTGAGCCATATCGCATTAATATCGCGGACGTATCGCCAGCGATATTTAATGCGATATGGCTCAGCTTGTCAGTTAACTACGGCTCTTTGTACACAGCAAAAACTCCAGTGTTAAATTAACACTCCTGGGAATGTATATGAGCCCACACTCAAGAGTGTTAAAGTTAATGAGATAATGAAGTGATTAATTGAGTGATGATTGAGCATTATTGAAGACACCTAAGCAGAATCACTGAAGGAGAAAATCTAAAATTGTAAGCCACCGTTATGGCGATCATTGTTTGCTTTAGTTGGGCTCTTGACCCTTATATTATTAACTTTAGATTTAGTTTGTCTGTTGTATCAGTTGTTCAACTGCCAGTTGGACAAAGAAATAAAAAAGCATCTAACGGTGATGGTTATATTATGACACAAATATCCAGAATTTCAGATATAATATGAAGGATTTCTTAAAGGTTGTTTTAAAAAAAAAAAATCATTCTTTTAGGCACACACAGACGTCAAGATTCAGTCAATGCATCTCAACAATGGTGACGAGCAGAATATTCAATTAGGGAAAAGTAAATTACATAGACAATTCAGATCATAATTTATTCATACCGCAATGCATGATGGGAGCCATTAATGAGTTGTGATTGGTGGCAGCCAGAGCAACAAGCATCATTATTGTCACCATTGCTGAGATTCACAGGCTGATTATTGATCTCCGTGTTTCTAAATAAATTCTTTTGAATGTGTTTTTATAAGAATGATGTTTATTTAAAATTTTGGATTATAAGAAAAATACTGATAATCATATGCTGTAGAATCACAAAACTGCTATTAAGAAGATAAACCAAACTATTTCAAAAAGCTTAATTTTTCAGATCACAGCGTGATTATGTCATAACAAAACCAACACAATCAGATCACACTTTTCTTTGTTCATTTAACTGTTATAAATTAATAATAGCAGACAAACCAAATTTAAGTCTAATAAGTATAAGGGTCAAGAGTCCAACTAAAGCAAACACTCATCGCCATAACGGTGGCTTACAATTTGTGATTTTCTCCTTCAGTGATTCTGCTTGTTAACATCAGGTGTCTTCAATAACGCTCAATCATCACTAAATTAATCACTTAATTATCTCATTAACTTTAACACTCTTGAGTGTTAATTTATCACTCATATCTGCATCATCTTCCATCTGAAAGCAGGTGAAGGCGATTTACTACTAATCAAGGAACCGGCTTTACTGAAGAGATGCGCATAACAATCGCATGCGATATATCGCCCAGCCCTACTTAATCGGTTCATTAAATCGCCCCAACTGCTGCCCGTAGATTTGTAGAGCCGTCCGCTGGAACTTCATTTGAAACTTAATCCATGAAAAGAACAATCAAGCAATCCACGACGAGCGCGCCGACATTAAAGTTTCTCTAGTCCATCAACCACGGTATCCCTTAAAGCATCACAGCGGATTGATCCCAGATAGCACAAGTCTATTTGATGTGATATTTACATCTGGAAGACGTATTTTAAAGAGTGTTTGCTCATCTGCAAGACGTCTATTGGACGTTTCCTGTCAGATGTCAAATAGACGTTTAGAAGATGTCAGTTTAACATGCATTCTAAATCATTACATCTTAAAGACATCTTCTAAACGTCTATTTGACATCTGACAGGAAACGTCCAATAGACGTCTTGCAGATGAGCAAACACTCTTTAAAATACGTCTTCCAGATGTAAATATCACATCAAATAGACTTGTGCTATCTGGGATGATGGCAAGCTTTTACTGTAGCTGCCTGGTTTAAGAAAGATTGGACTCTTTGACTGATGATTCCCACACTTTATTCGAATGTCCGTCATCACATAAAGGCACCGTCGAACACCATGTCCGTTGAGAATCAACGTAAAAGCTTGTACAAAAGAAAACAAAACACCGAAAATGAATAAACAAAACCAAATAAACATTATACAAAACAACCACCAATAAGTAATCATAATACAAATAATATAAATCAAAACAAGGACATAGAGATAACAGGAAGTCTATAAATCATACCTTGTTCTCCATTCAAACCAGGAGCTAAATCCTTTTAAATTCCTTGCAAACCGTAAGCTTTCGATACCATAACCATGTACGTCTGGATCTCACTCATACTGAAATGTTTGGACCATATGCGCATTATATCCGCTCACGTGAATGAACTTCAAAATAAAAGACCTCCGTTACCACAACACAAATAACTCAAGATCAAAACAATTAAATACCATACAAAAATAAGTCATTTAAGGACTATTAATTTCAAAGCAAATGACAAAGTCATTAACACTCTGGGTTACCCCCACACATCAGGATTTCTAAAGGCTTCCTTCCTTTCCCTTTATCTCTGTACTGATAAAACGTTGCCGGGATAATTCACGTTATAATATAATTCACGTGGCTACGCTAGCTATAAATAATGATTTGTTATACATTTTCAAGGCCACACAAGTGGTTTGTTGAGGGTTGGTTTGTAAAGGACTACACGCCTGCGCACATACTCAAACGCACATACCTATAGACTGAACACGTGATGCGCATGATGCGTTTTATTGCAGGTTTGCGTTTTTGAGGTTTACGCAGAGATAACCTTATTTTTCTAAATCTTTCAAGGCTGGCACCTTGGAATATTTCAGGGTTTGCGTTCTTGAACACCAAACACTGTTGTTGTGCAGATGGGTGGCCGGTAAGGCTGGGCGATATATCGCACGATATTGTTATGCGCATCTCGTCAGTAAAGCCGGTTCCTTGATTAGTAGTAAATCGCCTTCACCTGCTTTCAGATGGAGCGGCATTTACTACAAATGAGCCGTAGTTAACTGACAAGCTGAGCCATATCGCATTAATATCGCCAGCGATATTTAATGCGATATGCTCAGCTTGTCAGTTAACTACGGCTCTTTGTACTAGGGCTGGGCGATATATCGCATGCGATTGTTATGCGCATCTCTTCAGTAAAGCCGGTTCCTTGATTAGTAGTAAATCACCTTCACCTGCTTTCAGATGGAAGATGATGCAGATATGAGTGATAAATTAACACTCAAGAGTGTTAAAGTTAATGAGATAATTAAGTGATTAATTTAGTGATGATTGAGCGTTATTGAAGACACCTGATGTTAACAAGCAGAATCACTGAAGGAGAAAATCACAAATTGTAAGCCACCGTTATGGCGATGAGTGTTTGCTTTAGTTGGGCTCTTGACCCTTAAACTTACTAGACTTAAATTTTGTTTGTCTGCTGTTATTGATTTATAACAGTTAAATGAACAAAGAAAAGTGTGATCTGATTGTGTTGGTTATGTTATGGCATAATCACGCTGTGATCTGAAAAATTAAGCTTTTTGAAATAGTTTGGTTTATCTTGTTAGTAGCAGTTTTGTGATTTTACAGCATATGATTATCAGTATTTTTCTTACAATCCAAAATTTTTAATAAACATCATTCTTATAAAAACACTTTCAAAAAAATGTATTTAGAAACACGGACATCAATAATCAGCCTGTGAATCTCAACAGTGGTGACAATAATAATGCATGTTGCAGTGGCTGCCACCAATCACAACTCATTAATGGCTCCCATCATGCATTGCGGTATGAATAAATTATGATCTGAATTGTCTATGTAATTTACTTTTCCCTAATTGAATATTCTGCTCGTCACCATTGTTGAGATGCATTGACTGAATCTTGACGTCTGTGTGTGCCTAAAAGAAAGATTTTTTTTTTTTAAAACAACCATTAAGAAATCCTTCATATTATATCTGAAATTCTGGATATTTGTGTCATAATATAACCATCACCGTTAGATGCTTTTTTATTTCTTTGTTCAAATGGCAGTTGAACAACTGATACAACAGACAAACTAAATCTAAAGTTAATAATATAAGGGTCAAGAGCCCAACTAAAGCAAACAATGATCGCCATAACGGTGGCTTACAATTTTAGATTTTCTCCTTCAGTGATTCTGCTTTAGGTGTCTTCAATAATGCTCAATCATCACTCAATTAATCACTTAATTATCTCATTAACTTTAACACTCTTGAGTGTGGACTCATATACATTCCCAGGAGTGTTAATTTAACACTGGAGTTTTTGCTGTGTACAAAGAGCCGTAGTTAACTGACAAGCTGAGCCATATCGCATTAAATATCGCTGGCGATACGTCCGCGATATTAATGCGATATGGCTCAGCTTGTTAGTTAACTACGGCTCTTTGTAGTAAATGCCGCTCCATCTAAAAGCAGGTGAAGGCGATTTACTACTAATCAAGGAACCGGCTTTACTGACGAGATGCGCATAACAATCGCATGCGATATATCGCCCAGCCCTACTTTGTACACAGCAAAAACTCCATTGTTAAATGAACACTCCTGGAATATGAGTCCACACTCAAGAGTGTTAAAGGGGTCATGACATGAGAACTTGTCAAAACGTGGCAAAGACACATCAAAAAGCTGCTGAAACAGTATACTGTAACCGTTTGGCACTTAAAAAGCACGTCACGACACATAATTCCCCGTCTTCTTTTACTAAAGAATATTTTTGACTTATTTATGAAATGCATAACTGATGCTACTAAAATTTGTACTGGCCATTGGGGTGGCCAGTGGGGTGGCCAGGAGTTGGCCATGGTGGCGCCATTGGATTGCCAGTGTTTGTGTGTGTTTTCATTGTAACTCACATTGAAGAAACCCCTTCCTAGTCGTAAACTGATGACTCAGGACAATGATCTGGACGGTTTTCACTATGAACACCAAAGAACATCTGTGCATCAGTGCCAGCCCTTTAATTCCCATGAAAAGAATGAAACTACCAGAGATGGGAGAAAGTTAAGTCTAAAGTCCCTACCATCAAGCAGAGGTGGAAAGTCCAGGGGTCAGAAAGTAAAAGTCCTGCCATATTTTTATTCCACCCATGAACTCACACAGCAAAAACTTCAGTGTTAAATTAACTTTCCTAAGAGTTCATTTGGTTCCAGACTCAAGAGTGTTAAAGTGTTAAAATGAGTGTTAAATTAACACTCAATAGTGTTAAAGTTAATGAGCTAATTAAGTGATTGATTGAGTGATGATTGACCATTATTGAAGACACCTGATGTGAACAAGCAGAATCACTGAAGGAGAAAATCACAAATTGTAAGCCACCGTTATGGCGATCAGTGTTTGCTTTAGTTGGGCTCTTAAACCTTATTAACTTCAAATTTAGTTTGGCTGTTGTATCTGAGTTATAACTGCCAGATGAACATAGAAAAAAAAGTGATTTGATGGTGTTGGTTATACTATGACAATCATCATTTGAACTTTATGTTTTTGATTTATGTTGTTGGTTACAGCATAACTGAGATTCTGCATAAATATCCAGAATAATAAAAAGGATTTCTTAAAAGTTGTTTTCTAAAAAAAAAAAATTTCTTTTAGGCACACACAGACGTCAAGATTCAGTCAATGCATCTCAACAATGGTGACCAGCAGAATATTCGATTAGGAAAAGTAAATTTTATAGACAATTCAGATCATAATTTATTCATATCGCAATGCATGATGGGAGCCATCAGTTGTGATTGGTGGCAGCCACTGCAACATGCTTTATTATTGTCACCATTGTTGAGATTCACAGGCTGATTATTGATGTCTGTGTTTCTAAAAAAATTAATTTGAAAGTGTTTTGATCAGAACAATATTTATTAAATATTTTGGATTATAAGAAACATACTGATATTCATATATGCTGTAGAATCACAAAACTGTTGCTAATAAGTTAAACCAATCTATCTCAAAAAGTTTCATTTTCAGATCACAGCATGATTATACCATAACACGACCAACACTCTTAATTTGCCTGTTACAAAAAAATAACAGCAGAAAAACAAATTCAAAGGGAATGTATAAGGTTTAAGAGCCCAACTAAAGCAAACACTGATCGCCATAACGGTGGCTTACAATTTGTGATTTTCTCCTTCAGTGATTCTGCTTGTTCACATCAGGTGTCTTCAATAATGCTCAATCATCACTCAATCAATCACTTAATTAGCTCATTAACTTTAACACTATTGAGTGTTAATTTAACAATAATTTTAACACTTTAACACTCTTGAGTCTGGAGCCAAATGAACTCTTAGGAAAGTTAATTTAACACTGAAGTTTTTGCTGTGTGAGTTCATGGGTGGAATAAAAATATGGCAGGACTTTTACTTTCTGACCCCTGGACTTTCCACCTCTGCTTGATGGTAGGGACTTGAGACTTGACTTACTCCCATCTCTGGAAACTACTACCATTTGATATTTAATGAACGGGGCACAACTCTTTTCTGAGTAAATCAGTATTTACCTGTTTTAGATAACCTTTCTATGTCGTCTGTGCAGAACTGCTGCAGTTTGTCTCTGAGTTGAGAGACAGATTTCACTACACTGTTAGACCTTACCAGGTTTTTTACAGTAAAATACTGGCAAAAGGCCAAATTCTGACACTATCATACCATTTTCCATTAGAACAGTAATATACCGTAGAAAACAAAACTAGCCTACAGGAATATACTGTGAATTAACAGCTCTCAAAGTCAACACTCGGAGACTGTGTTCCAAATCACACTCTATACCCTCATTCACTATTCCCTACATTAGTTCACTAATACAGTCCACTTGAATGAAAAGAAGTGAGTGAATTGAGACACTGATGAACACCTGATAAGCAGAATCACTGAAGGACAGAGAAACAAGAACAGAAAAGAGAAACACAAAAACTACAACTGACTTCCAGCAACACTGAGTGTGAAACCAGATTACAAACCAGTTTACAATTATTTATTTCATACATGTACAAAAGTTCTTATTGAGAATTAACAGATAATAAAGTAAAAATAATAAAGTTTGTTGTCACCATAATGGAGATCAGTATTTGCTTTATTTGGTGTCTTGTCCCTGGACTGCTTACATTCATCTCTCTCTGACTGCTGTAACAGTGAATTAATAAAGCATATTTGTTGTAGCAAGAAAAAGTCAAGTGGAACTTGATCTGATGTTATTGGCTATTGAGATGATGTGAGTCATTCTGGACATCTCTGATTTTTAGATCTTTCCTGTATATTCTTTGACTGTATTGATGTTTAATATGAAATTTACATTCATTTATGGGTATAAAATAAATCTGTGAATCTACAACATGAAATAAATATTTTGGTTAATCTTGTCTTCTGAAGAATATTGTAATCGTGTAATTCATTAAAAAAAATCCTGTTTGACTCAGACACACAGACATCAACAAATATAATATGAATCTCAACAATGGTAATAATCAAAACTTTAATGCAGTAGTGCATGCTGGGTTCCAGGTAGGGCTGGGCGATATATCGCACGGTATTGTTATGAGCATCTCGTCAATAAAGCCGGTTCCTTGATTAGTAGTAAATCGCCTTCACCTGCTTTCAGATGGAAGATATGATGCAGATATGAGTGTTAAATTAACACTCAAGAGTGTTAAAGGTAATGAGATAATTAAGTGCTTAATTTAGTGATGATTGAGCATTATTGAAGACACCTGATGTTAAAAAGCAGAATCACTGAAGAAGAAAATCTAAAATTGTAAGCCACCGTTATGGCGATCAGTGTTTGCTTTAGTTGGGCTCTTGACACTTATATTTTCTCTTCAGATTTTGTTTGTCTGCTGTTATTGATTTATAACAGTTGAATGAACAATGAAAACTGTGATCTGATAGTGTTGGTTATGTTTTATTAGAATCATGCTGCGAACTGTAAAATGAAATTGTCAGATGAATTGGTTTAACTTGTTAACATCAATTTAGTGATTATATAGCATATCTGTATATTCCTTATAAGATCAAATATTTAATAAAAATTATTCTGATCAAATCATTTTATATTTATTTAGAAACAAGTGACAATAATAATCCTTGTTGCCACCAATCACAACTCATTAATGGCTCCCATCATGCATTGCGGTATGAATAAATTATGATCTCAATTGTCTATGTAATTTACTTTTTCTAATTGAATATTCTGCTCGTCACCATTGTTGAGAACCATTGTGACTGAATCTTGAGGTCTGTGTGTGCCTATAAGAAAGTCTTTTATTTTAAAACAACTTTAACATTCTGGATATTTATGCAAAATCTCAGTTTTGCTGTAACCAACAAAATAAATCCCAAACATAAATTTCAATTGATGAATGTCATACATAATATGACCAACATCATTATATAATTTATTTTTTTGTTCATCTGTCAGGTATAACTCAGATGCAACAGTCAATTAAAATATAAAGTTAATAATATAAGGGTCAAGAGCCCAACTAAAGCAAACACTCATCGCCATAAAGGTGGCTTACAATTTTAGATTTTCTCCTTGTGATTCTGCTTTAGGTGTCTTCAATAATGCTCAATCATCAATCAATTAATCACTTAATTATCTCATTAACTTTAACACTCTTGGGTGTGGACTCATATACACTCCTAGGTGTGTTAATTTAACACGGGAGACTTTGTCGTGACCAAGAGCCGTAGTTAACTGACAAGCTGAGCCATATCGCATTAAATATCGCTGGCGATACACTCTTAAAAATAAAGGTGCCAGGAAGAACCAAAAAGAGGGTTTCACAGCGATGCCATAGAAGAACCTTTTTTGGTTCCCCAAAGAACCTTTCACTGAAAGGTTCCTTGAAGAACCATTCTCAAAGGTTCTTTAAAGAACCTATAACAGTTCTTCATGTCACTTTATTAGGTTCTTTGTAGAACCATTTATGAAAAGGTTTTTTGACACCCATGGTAAACAAACATTACTAAGCAAAATGATGTCCAAAAGACGTCTTTTTAAAGTCTTTTTCACAAAAGTCGGATGTTGAAAAGACGACCACTGAGAAGCCAGAATGAAAGTTTTTATGACGTCTTTTTTTGACGTTTTCTGCACGTCCGATATAGACGTTCATGGACCCTCTTCGTACAAGTTTAAAAAATAGTTCAAATGTGGTCATTGTGGACATTTTTTTTTACATCCTTTATGGTCTCATTTAGACATAATTACTTTGACTATTGCTGTCATTTGAAGTGTCACCATTGTGGTGATCAGCGTTTGCTTTAGTTGAGCTCTTGGTCCCCTTTATTTTTACTTTAGCTTTTCTTTGGTTGCTGTAACTATGTGTTTGTATAACACAATTGTTGTGGCAGAGAAACCCAAGATAAAGTAGCATCAGGTGTTATCAGCTCATTGTTGATGATGACATAATCATCACAAAAAAGCAACAAATGTTAGTTTGAAATTGTTGTTATATTTGGCAATCATAACCACCAACCTCATGAAATGGCAATATTGGTACCAATAGAATAAAACATATTTTGAAAGTATAAAAAGCATGTGCATGTTCTGAGCAAATGCATCATGTAGTCACACACGGACATCAAGATTTTGGATATGATTCACAACAACGGTGACAATAAAAACAAAAATTCTTGGGAATCAATGATAGGTTTTGAACTATGAAAGCTACCCATCATGCATTGCAGCATGACAATATTTTTTTTATTGTCACCATTGTTGTGAATCATATGCAAAATCTTGATGTCTGTGTGACAAGATGATACATTCGCTCTAAACATCGTATACACATAATTTTTATCCACCTCTAAATAAGTTATATAAACACTATTGGTACCAATATTGCAGTTCCAAAAGATATAGGCGACTAGAAATGCCAAAGTATCTGAGCACATTAGATACTTGTTTTGTGATCATCATCATCATCAAGCTGATAACACCTGGTCTTACATATTCTTGGCCTTCTTTGCAACATCAATTGTGTTATACAAACACACAGTTACAACAGCCAAAGAAACGCTACATTAAAAATAAAGGGGCCCAAGAGCCCAACTAAAGCGAACGCTGATCACCACAATGGTGACACTTCAAATGAAACAAATATCAACATCTAAACCTCTGCTAATTCTCACTAAGATCATCTGACAGCAATAGTCAAAGTAATTATGTCTAAATGAGACCATAAATATGTCCACAATGGCCACATTTGAACTAGTTTTTAAACTTGTACGAAGAGGGTCCATGACCGTCTATATCGGACGTGCAGAACACGTGCTCTTCCTCAGTGCACGTCTTTTCAACGTCCGACTTTTGTGACAAAGACGTTGAAAAGACGTCTTTTGGACATCATTTTGCTTAGTGATGTTTGTTTACTATGGGTGTCAAAAAACCTTTTCATATATGGTTCTACAAAGAACCTAATAAAGTGACATGAAGAACTGTTATAGGTTCTTTAAAGAACCTTTGAGAATGGTTCTTCAAGGAACCTTTCAGTGAAAGGTTCTTTGGGGAACCAAAAAAGGTTCTTCTATGGCATCGCTGTGAAACCCCCTTTTTGGTTCTTCCTGGCACCTTTATTTTTAAGAGTGTACGTCCGCGATATTAATGCGATATGGCTCAGCTTGTCAGTTAACTACGGCTCTTTGTAGTAAATGCCGCTCCATCTGAAAGCAGGTGAAGGTGATTTACTACTAATCAAGGAACCGGCTTTACTGACGAGATGCGCATAACAATATCGTGCGATATATCGCCCAGCCCTTCATTGCATTGGATGCGCAACTTTGGTAAAGCCGGAGCAGACGTTGGTCTAGTTTCGCCTATCAGTTTTGAGTGCTCCTAGCGGCGCTGCTGGCTTTGTTCCTGCGGGAGTGTAGCTTGACCCCGTCCAGGCCTTCATGGCTTATCTTCACTGCGCTCACGGCGGGATTACAGTTCCCATATACGTCAGTATGACGTAATGTCGAAGTGACCGCCTTGAAAGGGAACGTCTCCGGTTACTATCGTAACCTCGGTTCCCTGAGAGGCGGGAACGAGACATTACGTCAACCGCCGTGCTCGCCGTTCGATCAGCTGTGCTAGCGTTAAGTCTTTATTCTGAGTCGCGCCCATGCTATTTATACTGCCCGTGGACCGGTCAGCATTTGCATGTTTTGCGTCAATTGGCCAGCTGTCTCCAGCTGGCGTTAGCCTATAAGATTTCAGTGAAAATGGAGAAGTATGACGTATATGGGAACTCCTCCCTTATCCGTCAGTATGACCTAATGTCGAAGTGACCGCCTTGACGTAATGTCGAAAAATCCTCAAAAAACTGCACAAATGTTGAGTAAAAACTTTAATAAACAGAGTAAAATTACATTTGTAAAACAAATATTATTCTGTTAAAAAAATTAAATGTTTTTGTCTGGGGTCCCTGGAGACCCCAAAGATTGTAGACACAAATGAAGATAATCAGAGGGTTAAAAATGTATAACAAATCATTATTTATCTGGCTGTCAATAAAACTGAAGTCAGATAGAATTGTTTTATAGTGTACTTAAATTTTACAACATTATTTACACATTATTTATTTTTGGTGATTTTTACAAAACAAATGTTTACAAACTGCTTTTAAGGAAATAAACTGAAAAGACAATTATTGCATTTTGTAGATTTTTCTACAAGAATTTGAGTTGCTTTCTCACCAGATAACATGTTTGTTTTCCATTAATATGATAAACATTATATTAATTTAAACATTATTTTTAAATACATTTATGTAGATATAATAGTGTCTGATTGACTGGTCATGTATACCCTTAATAGTTGTAAAAAAAGAAAAAAACGAATGTTTACATTTATTAATATTGCTGTACCCTTTGCATATACAAATAAAACAATAGTCTATAGAAGAATAATAGTGATGGATTAATGAGATAAAATTCACCTCAAAAGAAAATGACATTCATTTACAAAATAAAGCATTTTAGGATCAAGGTGTGTTTGTCCAGTCAAGCATCTGGACATTTTACTTGAGACATTTTGCTTCCCATTATTCACATTGACAGATGATCATTAAAGCTTTCCAAAATAAAAATGGAAGTTGTAAAATGAGGTTCATGATGAATTTTTTATTTTTTTTCTGAACCCTAATGTATTGTATTGTTTTGTCTCACTGAGGAGTGAATGGATAGTCCAAAAACAATATTATATAGTGGCATCTAACATCTATAATAGGGACCATTTCCATTTATAACACACAAAACATAAAAAAACAGCAGCGCAAACAAAATTATATACAGCTGTACGTCACTTTCAGATACTTATTGACACACTGTCATGGATCTTGAAGCAGTCGACAAGATGTCTTCGCAATGCACCTTATAAAGAAAAAAAACACCAGCAACAAAGCTTATTATTTATTATCGTGAGCATAGCTTATCTAAAGCTAAATAATTTTTTATCATTAATTCAATTCAACTATTAATTACTATTAATTCATATTAAATCAAAATGTATTTATGAAAATTGTAGATATAAAACAATTGGCTTACTTCATGGCTGACATGTATAACTCAAGTCCAGGTATTTAACAGTTCCAACACAAGGATCGCCGAAAATTGTGTTGTATGCAGGAAGATAACACGACTTTCTTCCATGGCACCTGATTCATAGACAGAAAATATGTACTTAAGAATAGCTTTATAGACATTAGAAATATATTTTTATTGTTCTTGTAAAATATAAAAAATGAAATCGTGAACATTAACACATTTTACTGTTATCTGTAAATCCTACCGATAAGAAACTGTATTAGTGACTGTTTTTCTGCAGCGCGTGTTTGCGGTATGATAATATGGTATCCAGAAAGCACATGTTACGCGATCAGCCCGTCCATAGGTGGCTTTAATAATATTTATTGTTCCATGGGTGTATTCTGACACACATAAAAAGAAAGCAAATTGTAAGATTTAAGCACACACATGTTCAGAATTCTCCCCATTCATGTACTATCCTATTGGGACACAAAAGGCCAAAAATATAACTTAAAAATAAAATAAAATACTGAGTTACTCACCACAGCTGAGGATGCCAATCCCTCCTTCACATATCACTGCTGCTTCTATTCCTGCAGAGATTATACAGTAAAATCACTTGAAATAAAAAATTGTAGTTTAATACAGTTTATAATATAGTTTAGACCAAATTATACATTATACATCAGTCAATTGGCATTCTTACCATGTTGACACAGAAACAGCAGCACTGAAAATCAAAGTCAAACAGAAACAAGCTAAAACACTGATTTGAAGAGTTAAAATCATGCCAGTTCAGCCAATTTTAAATCATTACTTACAAATTATCCAGCTTAGCTTTTGCACCAGCATGTTGAAGGTGTGAACCAAAGGGAAACTCTGGAATTCTCTAAAGGAGGCATATGTGTTCATGGTTTTTATAACAAACACAGACTCATTATCATCTGTTTACTGTTGATAACCAATGTGGAAATGGGAGTTTACAATCTTAGAAATTTCGAAACAAGCAAGATTATTAAAGTCTTGGAGACTTTTAAAGTCTGTTTTCATAGAACCGTGTAAATGTTTTAACAGTTGATTAGGATTAATATTGCTTCTCAGAAATGGGTACTCTTGTTTTGTAGTTATGTTGTGTCATATTACTTTGTATTTTTGTTTGTGCTGCCTATCTTGACCAGGACTCCCTGGTATATGAGTCCACACTCAGATAGTGTTAACCCTCACACCATGTTCACATTACAGCCCTTCATTCCGTGTTCGTGGACAAATGTGGGCACAGAGGTCTCAGGTGTGATCCAAAAAAAATTTTTTTTTAAATGTTATATCAATCTCTTCGATAAAATAAAATCTATCAATTTATGGTGTTTTTCTTTATTTTGGGGGTATTTTTGAATTTATTTACCTCTAAAAGTACCATATTTTCTATGTAATTTATGCTTATTTTTATGTTATATTTAATATTTCTTTAACTTCAGTAAAAAAAATCATTCCAGTAAGTTCAGATAGCCAAAACCTAAAAATGTGGTGACTTTGGTGTCATCTAGTGTCTTATGTTGGTATAAAATTAAAATAAAAGCAATAATATCAATAGCCACTAGAAGGCTATAGTACTAAGTGGCTGCATAGAGGCTGAACACTATAAACCACTGTTATAACGAATTTAACCTCTTTTTTTATCTTTTTTTTTTTATAAAGTTTTTGATTTGATCACAAGTTAAAATTGTAATAAAAAAAATATATATATCTGTGTTAGGTGAGACTGTAAAAAGATGCCAAAATATGCTTGCAAATATGACCATGCTGTAAGGAAAAGACAAAGTAGTGGATCATTTATCATTTATTTCAAACAAAAAACATAATATTTCATAACTCAAAAAACTAATTGCTACCAAACAGGTAAGAATAAACATAATAACTCAAAAAAGTAAGTGTTAGGTAAAAATAAACAGGTTATAATGTTTACATGCACTTGTGCGCATGTGTGTGTTTGTGTGTGCGTGCAGAGGTGGATGATTGGAACATAAAAAAGAAATAAAAAAAAACGTCAGTCATTGGCTCATTCAATCCTTTGTTTTTGTATGTGCGAGTGACTTTTTATTTGAAAAAAACAAACAAAAAAACAGCTGTTATAGGCTAATTGAATGCTTTGTTTGTGTGTGTGTGTCTGTGTTTGTGTGTGTCTGTGTTTGTGTGTGTGTGTGTGAGTGTGAGTGTTTGCGAAATTTAGAATGTTGTACAGGCTCACCCCTTCATTTGTGTGTATGTATGATATGCATGTTGGATCTATAAATTTTTATTAGACAAAAAAAAAATGCTCTGAATTACAGTATTACAGTTTTTCCCATTCATTCCTATGGGTGCCCATTTTTGTCCACGAACACAAGATTAAGGACTTTTTTTTTTCCACCCACTTAACATTGTAGAATCGAGTCAAAAAAAAATGCGTGTGTTCAGGTGGATTATTTTGGAAAAGTAGCCAAGTCTCGTACTGCTCAGATTAAGGAAAGTATTTTAAAAAAATAAATCAAAATTATTTTGCCCACATTTGTCCCCAACACGGTTTGAGGGTGAACACTGAAGCAGTGCTAAAGTTAATGAGATAATTAAGTGATTAATTGAGTGATAATTGAGCATTATCAAAGACACCTGATGTTAACAAGCAGAATCACTGAAGGAGAAAATCGTAATTGGTATGTTACCATTATGGAGATGAGTGTTTGCTTTAGTTGGGTTCTTGACCCCTTAAAGCTGCTGTAGGGAGTCTTGAGAAAACGTTGACTTAGCCTGGAAATTTGAACAAGCACAACTTCCAGGTCCCACCCCCTTGCTCTCTGCTGCACTACAGCCCTCCCTCCACAGCTCGTCCTCCACAGCGGAGCCTGTCGTGAACGCGCAGGCTAGTAAACAGGCCCACCGATGACGCGGATAAAAAGTTATATGGCACATTCACTAATAGGGACTAAACGTCAATAATATGCTTTTCATTGACTATGGCCTGCCCATACTTTGACTACAAACTTGGTCCTCAAATCATTATGTATTTTCCAATAGCCTACATGTAACTTTATAACGTTGCACTCTTTCTATAAGTTATAAATAGCTAACGTTAGTAAGATAACGTTAATATAACGGTAACTAACGTTACAGCATGTAAGTAATTATTCTAGCGATATATAATGCTAGATAAGGTGTGCTAGTACATTATTTCAGCAACATGACAAGCAAGTGAATTAGCAGGTTTCAATTGTTGCTTAGCAGAGTGCGTGACATTTTATCTACATGTTATGCGGCTAGAGTTTTGACACCGAGTCAATGGGCTCTGTGTAATTCTTTCTTTTTCGGTTGTTTATCGTCATCAGTCTTTTTCCTTTTACCTCTTTGTTTTATGAGCAGGTGTCACCCGAGAATTGGCAGTTTAGGTTGTTTCTCCGTCATAAGCACAGCTGCAGCACGCCGGCAATCTTGAGTTTGAACGACGGCTCGCGCTCCGGCGCTCGCGCTGTGCAAGAGAGGGGTGTGATCAGCGCGTACACGAGCGTGATTGACACTGCTAAGACATGCCTCCTGGCTCTGATTGGTTGTTTCTGACCGGGAGCGTGTATTTCTTGCAAATGGCAATAGGACCACTGGGAGGAGCCAGAGAAGCTTGATTTTTACACAGATTATCTGTCTCATATTCTACTGTCAGGACATAATGACAGTTTTAGCAAATACATGTTTTCAAAAGTTACCTACTGGAGCTTTAAGTCATTAACTTTAGTGTTGTGAATTCTTTACATGTTAATGTTTAAGTATTATCTACTGCTGTATTTTGTATTTTAAAGGGTTTATTATGTAGAATACTTAATATGTGGGAAGTAGATAGTACGCAATGTAGTTGGATGCTGTTTGAGCGGAAGTGATGCGTTTAAGTTGCGCATACAGAGCGGTCAGAGTATGACGCATTTTTCCACCCGTGCAGCATCTTTGAGTACAGGGAAAGTTCTTGACGAAGTGAGTTTATTTCCTGACTTTATATTTGTAATATCGAATGTTTATACTGTTGAGATTATCTCTAACATTAAGCCTGTAAGCCGCGGGTGTTTCGCGATCTTTGTGTACATTAGTTTGTCATGTGAAACGCATGTGAAAGTGCCGCTAGCATCGTGGCTGATCTGGATAATATAGATATATCTCGTTTAGTTACGTTTATGCATCTTTATAAGATATGTTATATTCATTATACTTTAATAATGAGGACGCTTTATAATGTATCTTAAGTTGTTAATGCTCGGTTATCTTTAGTTTGCTTATTTCTATTATGCTAAACTCACTGGGAGAGAACTGTTAAAAGTGTTTAACTGTTAATGGGCCGTTTATCACAATCGTATGTGAGTATGTATGATTAACACTTAGTTATTTACGTCTGTTTATTTGTTTATTGCAGAAACTACCTCCAAAGCATAGTTCATATGTGTCTATGGTGAAATCCTGCACAGAAATAAAAGGTGGAAAATATCTGATGACTCCTACTCCTTGGTCAGAGTACTGAAGTGGTTAAGAACAATAAAGAATCGGCATTCAGTGGGGCAATCCCCAACATTTAGAATTTTGTTTGGCTGCTGTACATGAGTTATAACATCCAGATGAACAAAGAGAAAAGGTGATCTGATGGTGTTGGTTGTGTTTTAATATGATCAATACTGAATCATTGTACTCATCGAGAGCATAATTTCATTAGAGTTAAATTTAATTTATGAATTATATCGTTACATTTAATATATGGATTATATCAGCACTGTCCTTGTAGAGAATGCATCTTTTTAGCATTTTCAATTAAATCAAAATGCTCAAGTCCATTAAAAAAAAAAAATATATATTCTTAGATACATTCCAGGTAGGCACATACAGACATCAAGAATTAGCGTATTGTAAGGGGGTGTACAGTTAAAGACCCAGAACCAGATATGAAGAATGAAGACCCGGAGTCAGAATTATAAAAAATTAAAGAAAAGTTTTACTGAAGATAGTTTGCAGTTTCATCAGCAGAAGTCAGCTTCAAGACTCACACAGGAGTTCGTAGGCCGCCTCCCTTACAGTTACAAAGATCACAGCAGTTATACCATTTCCAAGGTCTAAGCTACGTCATTGCTTACAGGTTGAATGATTCTCATTGGCTAAGAAACATTAAGAGCCTAAACAATTTAACACATGTGAGGAGATAGGGGTGCCTATCGCCATTAGTAAAGATAGTTGTCGTCCACTCAATAGATTTAGGTCTGTGGTGGCCTCGCCGGTTAGAGCAGGGCGCCGGGTTGTCTGGTCCGAACGTCCAGAACCTACATAGAATGTCATACGCACACACACAAATAACAGACACTAGCAAATAACAGCTCCCATCAAGGCTGAAGAGAGTCTGAGCTCCTTACTATCAGTTAAGTATACCAAAACATAATGCTAAAACATTCACTCGTTTGGGAGAAAAACAGATAACTGGCATTTACTCCCAGGGAAGGAAATATACTGGAAAGAATACACTTTAATACAACAATTAAAGTTCAATAGTAACGCTCAATATAGCTTGACCATCTGTCCAGCGAAGGATCATATGTGTCCACGCTGCCTTTAGGACCCTCTAACCTTTCTTCTGATACCAGAGAAAGAGACAAACGGCCTTGTGGGTTACATGGCCTTCGTGTCCTGCGTGTACTACGTGCAATCTCAAAGTAAGATTGGAATGCATGTAAAAGAAACTGGTTACTTCCATCACATGCATTTAAGAAAATATAATTTCACAAGCACAAAGAATATAAAAATAAGTATGTGATAATGAATATATTTGATTATTGATTTTTTATAAGGAAGTATATAAGCATCCAAAAGGATTTATGATTATAGATGTATTTGAAGAGGCAAGGGATTTTGACCAACCCTTCAGTCCCCCGTTTTAGACCAATGTGGGGTCCAATACCGCCACGTCTGGTCTAACCAGTGAGGTCACTACGGAAGGGAGGAGTGGTGACGCATGCTCCCCTGACGGGTCACACTTGTCTCTTCACCTCGTCACGGACATGCTGGTTACTAAAAATTCCAGTCCCCATTAAGAGGTTCTCCCACCTTCCACTCACAACAGGACATCAATGTAATTCTTCCTCAGTTTATCAGTCAGGTTAAAATTTTTATAAAACACATAACTGATTACGAAACAAGTACATATTTATTCTCTGGAAGCCAGGCTACATAAGCAAGCACTGTTGCTGTATTCCTAGCATGGCCTAGATCCACAGTCACTACTCAGATCCTAAATGAAGACATTGTCTATAATCATGAATACCAGAATATATGCACTAGGTTTTTATTTTTATTTTTATAAAACTATGATTTCCAAATCCTTTTATTATAAACAAAGTTGGATGGTGAATCCATTATTTTCACTACCCCTTTTATAGACCCTTTAGGTTCAAAACACAATGGTTATCTAACTAAAAATAAACAACAACAAAAATAAAATATTAATAATTAAGACCCATAATAATCGATGTAAGAACTTTAAGTCTTTACTGAAATCATCTTTCAGTTTACGGTCACATAGCATGTACCATTTTAATTGTATAACATCTTATACCCTTTTTTGTTTGTTTCAAAAATAGAAATAAAATAAAACAAATTCACATCATCATTTCAGTCTAAAATATAGAATTGTTCCCCATTCTGCTTAATAAAGCTTTTGTTCATTCCTTATCTTTATATCACATTAATCCCTGTTAATCATACAATGCCTTATTATTTTTATTTTGAAACTCACTTTTCATACCATTTAAACTTAATTTGACTTCCATACAGTATTTGTCTATCAAATAGTTAGTCTAAAGATTATTAGAACATTGTAAGTATATTACAAACAAAAAAAAATAAAAATAATATTAGCAGTATTGTCTCAGTCCCACTTATCTTTACAGTTTCACAGAAAACAAAATATTATGTTACTCAGATCCCAACCCCTAAGACAGCCATATAGCTGTTTTCTTAGACATCTAATGTCATACATCCATTTAATGGATTGAGAAATAAAACCTTTCCTTTTTAGAAGTTATATTCACTCCTCCTTTGTTCGCCCTCCGGCCTTTCAATAAAAATGAGGGAGCTCACTCTGGATAATTTGGATAGTGACTTAGCAGTAGTTATTATACGACAGCTTATGTCAAAATGATTGATGGTGACCTTTGACCTTGCCCCTTGCCCTTCCTGTTTCCGGGGTCATGGATTAACCTTTGACCTACCCCTCCCGGTTTCCGGGGTTGATGGATTAACCTTTGACCTAGCCCTCCCCATTTCCGTGATTGATGGATTAACCTTTGCCCTAATGAGCGTTCGATCATTTGGTTGACATAAAGTTTTGACAGGTTGTTTTGATGGATGATTTGACCCTTTGACCGAGAGGGTATAAATATGTCATTGGTTTGTCTGATGTTTTGGCTTTGATGGTGCCAGATGTTTTTTGAAATCCGGGGTTCCCTCCCACCCACTCTCACAATGCTAAAAAAGATCACAGATGGTGTGACATGATCCCTCCCACAACCCCCCACCCGTGAGCATTGTCTATAAATGGGGTCTCTGTGCTGTACCCAGACCAGACCTGAAAGACGAAATATGAGCTACATGAGCATGAACGCTTTATCCTCCCCAAATTCCCCAGACGATGGGGTGAGCAACAAGATGATGGAAAGTCTGACTATGGCCCCGAGAAAACCTTTTGGTCATATCCGTTTGACCAATTTTCTCCATGAAATTTCGGAATGGACTAAGGGTGAATTCATGTTGTCTGGCAACTGTCTATTCGGGTACAAATTTCATAAACCAACTAGAGTTGTTATGCTCTACAACACTGATGGCCCCGGAGAGTTTCAGCCTGGGGCTGATCCGTGCGTTGTTTTTCCTGAAAAAGACTGGTCTCTATTTTACAAATTTGTCTGGACGGATCTGAACGACGTCGGTGAAGAGCCTTTGTACACGGCAGAGTGGGATGGTGTAACTCCGAATGTCCGGTACCGTGTGGTAGGTGACCATACTAATAAGAAGCCGAATGATGCTGTTTACATATTCTGCTGTAAAGACAAGACAAAGCTCAGCAGCACACGGTCAGCAGTCATCCTGCCTAACGAGCATCATGATCTGTATGAAATGCAATTTTTGTTCAAGTGGGGTGATCTGGATCTGATGCGTAGTGTTTTTTCAACCATTAACAAATTGTTCAAATGGTGTGACATGAATGACGGATACAACAAAATCAAAGTGCAGCTGTTCCACCCCGAGAGATGTGTGCGCAGTAGATCATCTGCTGTGCAGTCCGCCCCCATTCACTATAGCCATCCGAAAGCTCGTCTGGCAGACCCTCCCAAGCGTCGTTTTTAAGCGACGCCCACCTCTACTACAGCTCCATAAAT
Organism: Tiaroga cobitis; assembly: GCA_030578255.1. NCBI lineage: Eukaryota > Metazoa > Chordata > Actinopteri > Cypriniformes > Leuciscidae > Tiaroga > Tiaroga cobitis. The sequence goes on from CM060593.1 coordinate 45,574,043, forward strand.
TCCGGGGAACCGACCCACACAAGCATCATATATGAGCCATGGCTGAAGACGGCGGTACAGAACCGGTTCACGTGTGCAGCTGCGGAATCTCTTTCGACAGCATTCTCGACCCTGTCGATGACAACCCATCCCTTCATATACAGGCCAACGCCAGCGCCTCATCTGACATTCATGCAGACTGGGCTCCGGCTAAAACTATCAAGCGTCGCATAGACTTGCAATCGCGTCTTGAAAACGATTGGTCTCACGGCAACATTATCAATCGCCGATTAGACTGGGATCCGCTCATCGAGTGCGACTGCGGTTGCGCTGCATCACTACCGTCATCTCCCGAAAACCCGTCATCACCCGAAAACCCGTCATCTCCCGAAAGCCCGTCATCTTCCGAAAACCCGTCATCTCCCGAAAACCCGTCATCTCCCGAAAACCCGTCATCTCCCGAAAACCCGTCATCTCCCGAAAACCCGTCATCTCCCGAAAACCCTGCATCTCCCGAAAACCCTGCATCTCCCGAAAACCCTGCATCTCCCGAAAACCCTGGATCTCCCGAAAACCCTGGATCTTCAGCCGTGACTTATCCCACTCTTGATCAACCCCCTTACGACGCTACAGACGGATGTTTCAGCGACGTTGGATTCAAAATCATAAAAGCAGCGACCGTGGTTTTGCTGGAGCACATCATCGGTAAGAAGCTGAAGGACGACTGCGAGGGATGTGCCATTGATCACCCCAGCCAGCTGCAACATTCCTGCCTGTTTGACCCCCCTAACTACTACTTCGACACACACTTTGATGAACTTTCAGGCAGACTGTTTAGACCCTATTTTCATACCATCATCTCTATTCTCCTGAACCGGTTCGGGCTAAAATCTCACCCCAAGCGTATTGAAGGAACAGTCGGTACTATTCTGCACGAATTAAAAGACGAACCATTCATCGCCGCTAAGCTAAAAGACATCAGGGGAGTACTCTTGGACGAGTCCTGTGAGGAAACAGTCTGCAGCATTGTTGATCTCTGGGAAGGTCTCGCATTCTTAGTCGAGCTATGACAGCGCTAGCTTTGGATGCTGCCTATAGCCGAAAGAGTTACATGCAATTCATGTTTAAAGAACCCAACTGGTTTCATTAATGGAAAGAGCCATCGAGTATTCAAGTGAATCGGATGTTGACGATGATGACACCTCCAGAGTTATCAAGATGTTTGTCAATTATCTCCTAGATCATAACATGATGTCATGCAGAAATTTCATCTACTGGTTAGACTATCGATGATGTTATTCTGTCAATTGTTTTCTACTATATCCATTTTTACTTAGACTGTAGTATTATATCTACTTTTACTTAGAGTGTGCATGCCTTTTTACTTAGACATTTTATGTAACCTCATTATATTCATTTTATACAATTTTGTTCTATTAATATCATTATATCTATTCTTCACTGTTTTTATATTTGTAACGTTTTTTAATAAAAGATTGATTCAAATCACTCGTTTGTATTATTCTTTCACGACGGTTGAAACAGCAACAGCATGTCGGAGCTCATGAAAGAGGTTTATTATACACCTTCCAATCCCGGTTCTTTAGGGGGTAAAAAACGATTAAAAGACGCCGTCTTAAAAGATACCGGAGTACGTCTAAGCGATAATCAAGTTTCACAATGGTTGGCCGGCGAGGACGCTTACACGTTACACAAAACAGCCCCTGTAAATTATAAGCGAAACAGGGTGGTTGTCTACGGAGTCGATACCCAGTTTCAGGCCGATTTAGTGGACATGAGCGCATATGCTAAACAGAATCATGGTCATAAATTTCTTTTGACTGTTATAGACGTATTTTCCAAGTATGCATGGAGTCGCATATTGAAGAATAAGAGCGGCCCCGAGGTTACTAGGGCGTTCGAATCTATACTCGACGAGGGGCGCGTGCCGCAGAAATTGCAGACGGATCAGGGGAAGGAATTTTTCAATAAACATTTTCAGGATGTCATGAAAAAGCACGACATTAATCATTTCGCTACTGCTACCGATTTGAAAGCCAGCGTCGTGGAACGATTTAATAGAACGTTAAAAAGTCGTATGTGGCGATTTTTAACGGCCACAAATTCCCAACGATACATTGATGTCTTACCGGACATAATAGAGGGGTACAACACCAGTTATCACCGAAGTATCAAAATGAGACCCGTGGACGTCAGCAGAGACAATGAGGGTCAAGTGTTTCAAAACCTGTACGGCGATATAAAGAAGACAAAGAAACCCGTATTTAATTTCAAAGTCGGCGATATCGTGAGGATTTCTAAAGTGAGAGGTACGTTCGCCAAAGGTTATGAACAGAACTACACTGAAGAATTTTTCACAGTGTCCTCGTGTATTCCGCGACAGCCTCCAGTCTACAGACTCACGGACTATGACGGAGAAGTCATCGAGGGGGTATTTTATGAAAAAGAGCTGCAAAAAATAATTGTTAGTAAAAACAAATCTTTTAAGGTGGAAAAGATTTTAGGCCAGAAAAAACAAGGGAAATCTACGCTTGTTTTAGTGAAATGGTTAGGATGGCCTTCAAAATTCAATAGTTATATAGATAAAAAAACTCTGGTGGACTTAAAACACTCCGACGTTAACGGATGAGATCACACGAGGCAAGGATCGTCATGGAGGAGCACGGGTTCTACGTCACGTTACCGTGTAATGCATCGTCGGCGGTTTATCCGGGAAACATCATATCCAACTATACAACGCGGCTAGCAAAAGCTATAGACTTAAAAGGACATTGGGAAGTCGGACTAGCCGAGATCGAATATCCTAGAAGCTGGTATAGCTTTAACGACAAAGAGGGGTACTTCACCGTGAACATTGAGCCTGACGGTGATATGTTTAAAATAAACAAATCGATCCACTTAAACATAACCTGCGGGTACTACCCAAATATTCGAGCCATCCTCAGAGTTATAAATCAACTTATCCTAAATTATGGGGTATTGACTCACGATGAAATAAAAAACAAAGTGTTTCTGACGGCAAAACCCAACATTTCACTCTACTTCCGAGGGAGGCTCGGCATTATTTTAGGAGTAACGAATGGGATCTATCTCGGACGATCGATCGACCATAAAGTAGCAGATTTTACCCAGACCATCATAACATACGCTCCTCATCAAGCCGATATCAACGGAGGGTTCTACACATTATACGTTTACACGGACATTATCCAATATCAAGTGGTCGGCCATTCTCACGTACCTCTTTTGAGATGCGTACATATATCGGGTAAAACCAATGACACGGTCATTGCTAGATACGACAAGCCGCATTACGCATCGATCAGCAAGGAGCACATCACAGACATCACCATAGAAGTTAAGGACGATCAAAACCAAAAAGTACCCTTCACTTACGGGAAAGTCGTCGTAAAACTACACTTTAAACCAAAAAATAATTATATTCTTTAAATATGAGTTATTATAGCCCCAGAGAGACCTCGGACTATGTCAGCTACTACCAAAATCAGGCCGGAGGGGGGTTACCGGGCTATGCCGGGGGAGGGGTTATGTATGGGGCGGGGTTAGGGGGTCTTTTCAGAGGTCTGTTCAGGATGGCCATTCCTCTGCTAAAAAGAGGTTTTAGCATCGCAAAACCCCATCTAAAATCAGCCGCTAAAAATATAGTATCTGACGTCGTCTCCAACGTATTGACCCGTTCGCACAATGATAGAGCTCAAGACGGCTCCGGTCTGATGGTCATGGCTCGTAAGATGATGTCTAAACCGCCGGGGGCGAGGAGGCGTGGTCAATGGGTAGCTAAGAAGAAGAAGAAAACAACACGCGGTGGAAAGAAGCACTCAGTCGTACGTAGAAAGCGTAAGAAGTCTGTTAGTCGAAGCGTGTCGGTCAAGAGATTCGCAAAAACCATATTCTAACATGGCGTTACTGCATCGTATGTCGGGAGAATGCATCAAGTCAGAGTTGGACTTATTTACCGTACCGATGACGCAGACAGTGATTGAGAAAAGCCGCTATTTAGAAGTTACCCCATTATCGGCCCTTTCACAATCTGCCCCGATTGAGTTTTTTATCGCTGGCAACGGCGATGATTATGTGGATCTCAATAACACGATGCTCTATCTACGTGTGAAAATCACGAAACCTGACGGCGGAAACATAGATGCTGATGCTAAGGTTGGGTTGATTAATTACCCGGGAGCTACAATATTTTCGCAAGTGGACGTGACACTCGGTGATCGGCTGATATCTCAAAGTTCAAGCACATACCCTTACCGTTGCATCATGGAGAGTCTGCTCAACTACAGTAAAGATACGTTGGAAACCATTTTCAACGCGGGTCTGTTTCACAAAGACAAAGCCGGCTTTATGGATGTGGCTGACCCCGCCGGGGGTAATACTGGATTGACAAAGAGATCGGGGTACACCGGCGAAAGCAAGGAACTGGAACTGCTTGCCCCCATACATAGCGATATATTCTTCCAGGAGAAATTGATGATAAATGGGGTCGATATTAAGATACGCCTTATTAGAGCAAAAGATGAATTCAGTCTGATGAGGGCTGACGACGTGGATTACAAATTAAATATACTGTCGGCATCCCTATTTGTCAAGAAAGTTTCTGTATCACCACCGGTCAGACTGGCTCACGCCCATGCGTTACTTTCGACCACGGCCAAGTATGCCGTCGATAGGGTCAGTCTAAAAACCTTCTCAATACCGGCAGGGTCACGCATTTTGAATCAAGAAAATCTGTTTTTAGGAAGTCTGCCAAAGGCTATCATCATTGCTATGGTCGACAATGACGCATTCACCGGTTCCTACAGAAAAAATCCATTCGCTTTCAAACATTACAATCTAGAATTCTTAGCCGTCTACGTTGACTCCCAACAATACCCCGCTAAGCCTCTACAGCCTAATTTCGATAATGGTTTGGCAGTACGTGAATTTTATCAGTTGGCGATGACGACCGGACGACACCTTAAAGACCAGTCGCTCTCTATCGACAGAAATGATTTCATGAACGGATACACACTTTACGCATTTAACCTCACCCCTGATGAAGAGTGCGGTCAGCACATCTCCCTCGTCAAGTCCGGGAACATCAGAGTCGAAGCTCGTTTCAGACGCCCTCTAGGCAGCACTGTTAATTTAATAGTTTACGCTGTGTTTGATAGCATCATTGAAGTGTCTAACCGTAGACAGGTGCTGATCGACTACTATTGAGATGAACACCCTACAACTCACCGCTATCATGGATAAAATTACATGCGGGACTCATTTTCTCGGCGTTCTACCGTGCGATCAACTACCCAAAAAACCCCTGAGGATCTTACCGTCGTTCGCCATCATTAACACCGATCCAGCTCACCTACCCGGTGAGCATTGGGTCTCCGTTTATTTGAACCAACAGGGACCGGTTTGTTTTTTCGACAGTTTTGGCAACCCCCCAAACAGTACCCGGTTTCCAATCAGCATCGACAAGTTTCTAGCAACCAACGACAGACCCGTATTATATACTGACAGACGTGTCCAAGATTATTCGTCGGATACCTGCGGGCAGCACTGTGTGTTTTTCCTATATCATTTAGCCAGAGGTTACGATTACAACCATGTGATGAGACTATACACGGATGACTATATTAAAAATGATAAAATGGTGTCTCTGTTTGTGAAGAGATTAAGACCGTATGTTTGTAATGATAAAATGTTGTCATGCATCGACTGTGTGCAAACGTGTTTGATGTATAAATAAAAAAATCTTAAAACCATTATATTTTTCAGCGTCTTTTATTTAATCACAAGAAACATATTAATGCACACCCGTTAATAATTCATCCATCGTTTTCGACGGATAGGCGGTGATTTAGACACTGAATCGTCGCTCTCTGAAACAACGGACCGTGAATATCTCTGTGGTTTTTTAGAACGTCTACCAGAGGGTGGGGTGTCGGGTTTATTCTTTAGAGAATTAATCGCGCTCCTGACCTGTTGATTCGGCACCGTAGAAAAAGGAATGTTTAATTCGGCAAAAGCCTGTAGAAACTCAGTCCATCCTAGAGGTCTCCGGTCATTGCGCACCTTTTGTGGGGCCGTCACATTTTTTAACAAATCGAGCATGTGTGAACCTTGTATGGGTTTGCCCCTGAACACAAACTCCCCCGATTCGTTCCAAGCGCTGAGTCCTTTAGCTTTAGACATCTTGTCTAATATGTATCTACTGTTTTTCACACTTCTCGAAGACACATTCTTCAGAACTTCATCCACCACATTAGCCTCAGCAGTGTCTTCAACGCCACTAGCAGCCGAATGTTCATATTTAAGCTTGGGATCACTAGCGGGTAACGAAAGTGTTAAAACACTGTTCTCACGATCGCCTTGTCTAACGATGGTCAAAAACCTGGTCAGGGTATTTGAGTAAAGTTTTGCTTTTTCGTAGGGATTCAAATCAGAGCGTTGTAAAATATTTCTTATGCTCGCGTCCAAATCGTTTTCCACACTCTGCTGAATGTTCTCACAAGCATTTTCAGTTTTCAACTTATCCAGTTGATGGTGCGGTACTAAATACATCTTCTCAGCATAGTCCATCCTATCGATTGGTTATCAGAGTCGAAAGAAAAGGTAAAGCGACACTTAGGAGAGGTAGAAGGAACCCCCCTTTCTGGTTGAAGACTCGTTTCTTGGCCGCTATGCCAATTTTTTTATCGGCTACAAATTTGATTTCTGCTTTTCTCCTTTTCAGTTTTTGGTACTGTTGTCGATTGACCGGAATCGTCCCGTAGAGGATGTTAAGCGCCAGTTCACACAGTGATAAAATGAAATCGTCGGAGGCCGATTGTAGAATAAGACGTCGTTGTTTAGGAGACGCTTTATGTAGTAGTTTCAACACCGGGAGATGTTTACAAAGTCTAGCGGACATGACGATTGATCACGTTCTTCCTTTTTTCTGGATATAAACCACCTGACGGTCGGAAAGCAATCCTGTTCTGAGTCGGTACTGCTCCGGAGTTTTTGCTTTATAGTCTATCATTAGGTATCCGAAAGATCGGTTGACTGCGTCATGATAACACTCCATAAAGTATTTTGCATCCCCCGGGTACATTTGGCGTCCTAGTAGAGCTACTTGATTGACGTCCCGAGGGTTTTTAAACAAAATAATATAATTGGCGTTTAAGCTGATGGTTCGACTGGACTTTCCCTGTACAAATAAATTTTGCACTATATAGATTGCACTGAGATTGCGGTGGTGGACATACTGTGTAAAGACGCGCTGGAGTTCCAGGTTGACGCTAGCTTGTTGCATCAAATCATCCACGATGAGCAGATTTACTTTGTGAACGGGGAGTAAATCATCATCATTCAGACTCTCGGGTATTCCTTGTACAAATTTAATGTTATACAATTTCAGTACATCATCGTACAAAGGCTGCCAGCAATCATACAACCATACAATGTTTTCAATTTTCTTGGAAATTATATTCAAACCTTTCTCCAACAAAAGTTTTACAAAATAAGACTTTCCAGAATTGGACGGTCCACTTATAACACAACTACATGGATGTTGAAGCCTGAAATCAAAATCGGAAACATCCAACGCCCCTCTGTGCATCATCTGATCAGTAGCCATAAGGAAGCGTGGTGAAATCGGGCATAAGCCTGCGTTTATTATACACCACCTTAAACCTTTTAACGACTGATTTGTTGTGCAATGTGAGAGACTTTTTATTCCTCACAATGTTTTCAGTGTGGGCCAGGATGTATTTGATACCATCATGTGACATCACATATCCGTCAACCAGACCAATCAGGGATTCCAGGCAGATAGCTCGGGAATTCTTTGCATTCAAAGTGACACCCTTGGCCTTCATGGTCACTTGACCTTTGACAGTGCGAAAACCATAAGATTTAGGGCCGCTAGAGCAGAACTGCGTAATATAATCCCCCGCGTCTATTTCACTCGTCAGATCACCCAAATAATCCCCTAGAGGCGGCTCCCAGTCTCCGTCCCTAGACACAAAGATGACTGAATCCGTATCTGAGTATAGAAGGCGGTCTCCGAGCCTGTCCATCAATTCGTACAATTCTAGTCTGGCGTGTGCCGTTGTAAACGCTCCTATAAACACGTTAACGTCGCGTGCTTTGCAGACGTCGTCTTTGTCCGGTTTATGTTGAACCAGAGCCACGTCGTCTGAGACGAATGTGAAATAGGACAACCTGTCGGTATTGCCAAAAACGATACTGGTGAAATCTTCGGGGTCGCTCACCAGAGACGTTTGAGGTAAGTTCTGTCTTAAAGAGAAGCGTCCCCAAAGCGAATTCAGAATTAATTTAGTGATGGCCCTCTGGGCCGCGTTGTACTTGATTTTTTCGGGGTCGAGTTGAATCCCCTCTTTCTCAAAATAGTCGCGAATGTAAGTCGCTTTCTCAGCGTCCGTGGTGACGTTCGACGGGTACCCGGAGGCTTGTTGCTTCAAACACAAAAACGTTTTTACGTAATCGACAAACAACGTGTCTGACCGTTGTGGAAAATGCCAAACCTCGTCTATTTTGACCACCGCATAACCCTTTTCGACGGCTTTTAAAAGCTCGATGCTAACCCAGGTCCCCGAGAGAGATCTTTCCTGATCTGTATGACTACAGTTCGTGGTCTGGTTTTCCTCGCGAGCGCACGTTCTACACAACGGGAACATGAGTTTTCCTCCACATCGGTAAGGGAGAACCGGGTGCAGTAATTTGCGGGGAGGGAGCACAGTGGCTGATAAGACCGTAATAATTTTCGATCGGTTCGAAATCTTTGAAAATTATTTGTGGATGCTCAATCGGATAGGCTTTCGTAGCCTGGCAAAAGGGGTAGAGACTGGTGAAATCGAGGTACTTTATTTTCTCACCTTCGACCACCTGGTGATAGAGTTTATAAGCGTTGGTTCGCCCTCCAAACAACGCGTCTCTCGGCTTCAATCGCTCTGGGGCAGAGTAATCGCTCATAAATTCTATCACGCAGGGATCTGTCTTTTTCATTTTGCTCCATTCGCATTCCCATAGAACCTCGATTTGCAATCCGTACGCGTTCTGCAGAATTTCAACCTTATCGTTAAACTGTCTCCTGAGAACTCCATAGGGGACATCCGACAAGGGGTGTCTCTGATGGGGCTCGAAGTGACAGCAGTGTCCATGGTGGACGCAGCCGTTATATTCTAAGCCATGCTTCACCCCCGCGTGTTCGTAGTAACCATCCAAAAAGTACTTACCGAATGATACTTCTCCGTGGTTGACGGCGTGGTGTAAGTCCACGTTTCGAGTCTTTTTGACGAACTCTAGCCATTCAATCGAACCTGATGAATAGGTCTTGCTCTGTTGGACGTACGCTTTGCTATGCGTGAGAGCCAGCGTATTTTTCTCGAGATACTGTGTTTTGAACACGCCCATTGCGCAACTTGCTAAAGTTACGAAGGAAAAGGGATCTAATTTTGCACATTCGATGAACGACTTTCGATATTTCATACATCCTTCGCGTAATAAGATCACGTCGTTAACGCCGTACTCGTACAGCTCTTTCCTGAAGTCAAACCACTTACCCTTAATCGTGGTGTACCACGCATCGAACTTTTGCTGCTCTTTGTCTGACATGTTATCGTAGTTGTAAAACTTTTTGTCCGGGTAAGGGCCACAATAGTTCTTATTTTCGACCCTGTTGAACAGATGGGGAAAATAGCCTTTTTCAGTAGCCGTTAAGTCTAACGCGGATGGCATTTTCGCTAATGCCATAGGAAAGAACGAGAAACTATCGATATATCGTTGCGCAAATGATTCGTCGTACATGTACATTAATTTGCATCCCTGCATAATGAGTTCAAGAGGAACGCCTATTTTGCAAAAATACTCCAGAATTAGAAAGGCGTCAAATCCGGAAGCGTAATGCGCAATGAAGCAGTAACCTTCATATCGCGGCTGTCTGAAGCGCTTGATTAGCTTGGCAATACATTTAGTACCGCGCGCGACAAATTTCTCTCCTTGGAACGTGATTGCGCAAACAAAATTAGCCACGTGTCTACCATTTTCATAGCGCGTTTCAAAATCGTAGAAGATGTATTTCTCGCATAATTCCCTAGGTGCTAAGGGCTGTATGAAGCATTGATGCGATCCCTCTCCCGACAAAATTTCGCGACAATGTACGCATTTGTCCGGCGCGCATATATGCGGGGTTTTCTTATTTCCCGGTTTAACTATGTATCGGCGGTTACATAGCTTGCAGTATTTTATAACACTACAGACGGGGGTTTCGTGACCGGGAGGCGGATTTTTTTTATGCATTTCGAAGCAATAGCTCGATTTACAGTATCTGAGACAATCTGAACAGTGAATGAGTCTTTTAGGGAAGCTGTAACATTCGGCGCCGAAACATACGTTACAGATGTGCTTACATTGATGGTCTCTGCGATTCGAGTAACTTTTATAGCAAAATTCGCACACGTATGGCGAACCGATGAACGCGGGGAGATTCAAGATCATGTAGTAATGCTCGTTATGGAGATAGAGGTGCACCGTTTTGGAATGGGGGTCGTCGTTATTTTTGTACGTTTCTAAGACCGAGGCATTTGATCTGTGAAATACAACAATTTTAATGTCTAGCGCACGTTCAAACGCGGCTATGTCACTAAAAGAGATTGAATCTTGGAATGAGAAGCCTGCGCTGTTTTGGATCGTGCCTGCCAGTTTTTCTAACTCGCTCTCGGGGTGTTGGGGGTTAAGAAAACGGGCGAGGCAAATGGAGAAACACAAATTATTTGAAATATTTGCGGGGGAAAATAAACTCGTTTTTTTTCGTTTAACGACCTCGTCAACAGCCAGATCCGTCAGTTTACGACGTTTCCCACTACCGTGTCTGTTCAAAACAATAGAAGCATCAATTTCTACTGCGGAATCCGATAATAACTGTTCTTGGCTCTGTAAAACTTTTTCAATTTGATCGTAAAGTAAATCGGCGTCGTAATTATTGCCCGGTGTTAAAACGGCGCTAATGGGTATTTGTAGACTGGCAGCCGAGACCGTCATATTAATGACGGGCCGATTTCCCCCAATATCTCTAGCGAAGGTTACAATCTCGCTCAGCGTATCGTGCAAGTAGCGGTGATAAACGGCTAAATCGGTAGAGTTAATTCGTCGCAGGTTCATGGATCTTCTCAACGACACACTATTGAAACGAGGTCTTGGTATTACGTGATATCCGTTAACGTACCCACCTTCACGAATAAGTGCATCAATGGCGGGCGGACTTAATCGATCATCGCGTGGGCTATCGACGCTAGCTATAAAGGGTACATCGTTGGCGGTAGGATGTTCTGCGCTGTCAGAATCTTTGGGTCTATCAGTGCCGGAGATGGGGTTATTTAAAACACCGCCGTATTGTACAATCGAATCATAGAGATTAATATTTGGATTTACGGCTAGTTCAAAAAGATCCAAATTAGTAGAGGTTGATGGCGGTTCTACATCGAGATAGTGTTCTAAAGAATCGGGAAGCAAACTTACCATTTCAGCCTCGTCCGACGATAGATCTGGGATCGATTGGTCTGATTGACAAACATCTGTAAAGAAGCATTTTGAACCATCCATTTTGAGATTCAGACCAAAAGGCTATGGCTCTAACAAACGTGGAATATAAAAAACACAGAGTCTTAAAATCACATCGTATATCACATAGATGGAATATTATCCACCATAACGTATAAAACTCAATACATGATGTAATGGAATACACAATGAGATATAGAAAACAGAGTATAACACTTGTTATATAAAAACATGCATACAATATTACAACAGCATGACGTATAAAATTCAATACATGATGTAATGGAATAAACAATGAGATATAACACTTGTTATATAAAAACATGCATACAATATTACAACAGCATGACGTATAAAATTCAATACATGATGTAATGGAATAAACAATGAGATATAACACTTGTTATATAAAAACATGCATACAATATTACAACAGCATGACGTATAAAATTCAATACATGATGTAATGGAATAAACAATGAGATATAACACTTGTTATATAAAAACATGCATACAATATTACAACAGCATGACGTATAAAATTCAATACATGATGTAATGGAATAAACAATGAGATATAACACTTGTTATATAAAAACATGCATACAATATTACAACAGCATGACGTATAAAATTCAATACATGATGTAATGGAATAAACAATGAGATATAACACTTGTTATATAAAAACATGCATACAATATTACAACAGCATGACGTATAAAATTCAATACATGATGTAATGGAATAAACAATGAGATATAACACTTGTTATATAAAAACATGCATACAATATTACAACAGCATGACGTATAAAATTCAATACATGATGTAATGGAATAAACAATGAGATATAACACTTGTTATATAAAAACATGCATACAATATTACAACAGCATGACGTATAAAATTCAATACATGATGTAATGGAATAAACAATGAGATATAATCTGAACGTTCATCTATGATGGGTGAAAAGCGCGCAACATTTCACGTTGGTATAGGATTAGTATTTGTTCATTTCTAACCGCATCATCATCGATGGCTAATTGCATATTATGAATGTGATAAAATATTTCATTGCCCAAACCCTGAATAAAACGATCCTGGCCATCTAATCTACTATGTATCTCTAACTGGTAGGATCTTAGCTCATTGTGAAATGCCACTAATCTGTCACGGTTTTCGATTTGCACTTCATGTATAGCATTCAATCTGTTGTTTACATGACGATTCTGTTGCACCACTGTATCTAATGAATTAATGAGTGTACGGAGCAACGCGCTGTCGGTGGCTGGTACATCGACGGACTGAGGCGTTGCCGCTACTTCTTCAACATCGATCTCTTCCTCCAACGACGACGATGATTGCGGAGAAGAATATGGCGTTTGACCAGCATTTGCAATCGTCAGCTCTCCAGGCTCTGACGCCCATGAACTCTGGTCCCAGGCGTTGAGTTGTTGCGTGTCCCAGCTAGCTACATAGCTCGCTGCATCATCTTCGCTTTTATCCGAACCTGTGTGCAGAGATATAACAGGCATCTTAATGGTATGTCCTGATTGGAGTTTATATATCAAAATTGTAGCTGGGCTTACCATGAAACAGCTCAGGACTGTTCGGGGGAGAACAGTGTACAGTTTTTCTAATCTTTCTCGGTGGTTCGTCGCATGTCTCAGCGCAGGGGTCTAAAGTCAAAACTCTCGGACCTGTTTGATTGCTGACCTCGCTCAATGTAGAGTCTGGGGGAATGACCGTGGGTGGTGGTTGTTCGTCCTCGCTGTCGTCGTCTTGAGTGAGGTCCACAAAACCAGGCTGCGTGACAAATCTTATGAAATCTAAAAAATAAAATAATCATAATTAGTTAGTTACTACATAAACATTAATAAACATTACACGAAGATGTTTACCATCAGCTGGGTTGTCTGAATCGATCATAGACGTGGCTACTGTGAAATACAGAAAGACAAAATTAAAAATAGATTCATTTTAATTTATAACATATATTAATAATTGTATAAATACAAATTACAAATACACTCATTTTAATTTATAACATATGATCTTACATGAATTAATGACTTCGAAAGCGCTCAGCTCGACATTTGAGGCTGCGGAGAGAAAGACCCTGTTATGAATTAAAAACATATGTGAGGTGTTTTATATGAATGAGGGTGAGGGAGGGGTTTCATGTAACACACACACACACACACACACACACACACAGTCAGACACACACACACAGACACACACACACACACACACACACACACACACACACACAGACAGACACAGACACAGACACATAAAGATGCATAACAGCTTAAAAATTATTAATCCTAAAATAAAAATCTACAGCATTAATGAATCCTAAAAATTAATAATATAAATATATATATATTTATATATATATATATATATATATATAAACCATAATACCATTTAGCATTAGGATGAGTAAAATGAACAATAGATCTGTGACATTTTTCACTGTAAAAATGGCATGCTATTTCATCTCCAGATCGCTAGGGGGAATATTTTTCCCATGTGTATATAACATCCCCGTCCCCACTATTTACCGGAGAAGAAGCAGTTAGCCGTCCGCGTATTTTCATAATAAAAGTCTATGGGATAATTTGACCCAAAATAGGTTTTACAGTGATATATTTAGCAGCGAAGTCGCGCTCAATAGAGAGAATTACAGGTATAGTCATGTACTGCTATTGCGAAAACCATAGGTCAAAGAATGAAAAGATAAAAACACGTGGGTTAAAGGCTCTTATGTATAACAGGACGTCCTCGTATTTTCAGAATAAAAGCACGAAATAAACACAGATAAAACCGACATTGCAGATTTTAGTTACGTTAGATAAAACAGCATTGTGGTCAAACAAAACATAGCATAACTTGAAAAATGTATATCAATTCACGGTATATTAATATAGCAATTACAACGGACCAGCAGCTTAATGGAGATAAAAAAAGCCATAACATATAACAGATTTAAATAAAAGAATAATGTATAATGTTTAAACATTATTTTAAATAAAAGAATAATGTATAAACACTATTTTAAATAAAAGAATAATGTATAAACACTATTTTAAATAAAAGAAAAATGTATAAACACTATTTTAAATAAAAGAATAATGTATATACATTATTTTAAATAAAAGAAAAATGTATAAACACTATTTTAAATAAAAGAAAAATGTATAAACACTATTTTAAATAAAAGAAAAATGTATAAACACTATTTTAAATAAAAGAAAAATGTATATAGATTATTTTAAATAAAAGAATAATGTATATACATTATTTTAAAATAAGCCAACGTTGCATAAAAGAATAATTATAGAAAAACTTACTTGTAGCCATGGTCTTTTGAGGAGATGTCTGGAGATGGTCTGCTTCAGAAGCTTTTTGTCAAGGAATGAATTTGATCAAATGGCAAGGTCTATTTATAGAGTGGTGCGGACATCTTTTACAGTCTATGGTGGATACGGCTTTTGAGTGACCACAAGATGGCGCCCTTGTTCTGCGAATGTTTTAGGATTCCCCATAGGTCATGACCAGAACTAAACGGCAGACTTTCTCACCTTCTCATGAACTCAGCATATGACTTATGACTACGTATTTCATTCACAGACAAGTTACGCTGGCTCATCCGTATCGACATTCCTATGTTTTTAATTAGAACCATGTTTCTAAGGTGAAAGTGCGAACGGAAGGGCTGTTTTAATGTTAGGCCATTCGCTGATGTGTTCACCAGCTGTATTTTTCAAAGAGTAATAAAACGATAATGACATCTGTTTTCTCACGCTCATTGCCCTGTACATAAACAAGCGCACATACACAAACCAATACGGTCAGGATGACAGAGGAAGTGAAATAGTTAAGGTGAAAAACACATGTTTTTCAAAATGGTGAAATAGATGGTTTTATCTGCTTTATATAATTTTAAATGAACAATGCTATTTTGATTTAAATGAACAATGATATTTTACCTAACTGTCACACACACATACACACACACACACACACATACACACACAGACACACACACACACACAGACACACACACACACACACACACACCCTCACAGCAATGAGCTCAGGAATGGGATGATATCACACATTCAGAGACACTGCCAGATGCTGTTGAGAGAGAATCACTCGGGGGATTTTTACAACTTAAACGTGTGGACATCTTAGAGCTTTTTTCAATCGGCTGAAAAAGTAAGATCATTTTCATTTCATTGCTCTAAAACATAATGATTCATGTATGATTTTTATGTCTTTCGTGATTTTTAAAATATCTGGATCAGTAAGATGTGTATTTATTTTATTTTAATATTTAATTTATATACTTTTAAAGAAGTGAATGCTTTTCAACTTCAGTAATTTAATAAGATTGTTTAATGAACAGGATGTTAGTGTTAAATATTTTATAAACATTTCATTTATATAGTTTTAAAGATCAATGTAACTTTAGTTATTTAGTAAGATATTTATTTTATAAACATTTCATTTATATAGTTTTAAAGATCAATGTAACTTTAGTTATTTAGTAAGATATTTATTTTATAAACATTTCATTTATATAGTTTTAAAGATCAATGTAACTTTAGTTATTTAGTAAGATATTTATTTTATAAACATTTCATTTATATAGTTTTAAAGATCAATGTAACTTTAGTTATTTAGTAAGATGTTTATTTTATAAACATTTCATTTATATAGTTTTAAAGATCAATGTTTTTCAACTATAGCCAGTGTGAAATATACAACATTATTACAAAATCTCTTTTTCTCACTCCCTGCAATGACTTCAGGAATACGAGGGGTATCATATAACACACACACACACACACACACACACACACACACAGACGCTTAGCTTGGAGGCTGCTGTCAAAAAGGCCGGTGAGAGAGAGAGTCACTCGTGGTAGCTTTTCAGCATCTTTGGGGAACGTCTGATAAAGTAAGATGATTTTATTTTTTGTACACCCCTTCATATGTTTTATTCTATAATTAACAATGTTATTTTACCCAACTGTCACACACACACACACACACACACACACACACACACACACACACACACACACACCCACACACTGTGATCTTTTTTAGTTAAACTATATATTTTATACACTTTTAAGAGATATTTGTGTCACACCATCTGTGATCTTTTTTAGCATTGTGAGAGTGGGTGGGAGGGAACCCCGGATTTCAAAAAACATCTGGCACCATCAAAGCCAAAACATCAGACAAACCAATGACATATTTATACCCTCTCGGTCAAAGGGTCAAATCATCCATCAAAACAACCTGTCAAAACTTTATGTCAACCAAATGATCGAACGCTCATTAGGGCAAAGGTTAATCCATCAATCACGGAAATGGGGAGGGCTAGGTCAAAGGTTAATCCATCAACCCCGGAAACCGGGAGGGGTAGGTCAAAGGTTAATCCATGACCCCGGAAACAGGAAGGGCAAGGGGCAAGGTCAAAGGTCACCATCAATCATTTTGACATAAGCTGTCGTATAATAACTACTCTTAGCCAATGTGTCACTTTGTCTCTCTGCCGTCAAGTCTATATATATATGTATGTTTTTTTTTCCTACGTTTATCCTTATGATCCCGCCTAGTTGTCTATTTAAATTTAGACCCTCAGTTGAATTTAGACAAGAGTTTTACCCCATGATGGACGGCAATCTTCTTTATAACTCCAATTTATATAAAATACTAATCCAGAGAGTAATTCAGTTCAACATCATAAATGACAAAAGATTTCATAGTTACCAATAGCAGACAGAGCTGGAAAACCACTCCAATTAAAGCTCGTCCCATGTTCTGCATTGTCTTTTCATCAGATTGATTTAGAATTATCAACTTTTTTAAAGTTTTTCATTTTACTTAACCCATCTGTAATGATAAAACACTAATTCCAGAAGTTAATGACACAATATCCTTAAAATCAGGAAATAATAGTACCCCAAACTAACACATACAAGACATGACGTGCAGTCACCAACAAATACACACATTCATACCTGACTATGAACTGCTCATATTCATATATTTTATATTGTTGCTAAAAGATTAAAATTTTAAATAAGATTTTAACCTTTCCATTTTCCTGTAGCTTCTATCTAATTTTACATGGTCCCTAAACCAGTTTCAAAGCATGCCTGTTCATTATTCATTTGATTTTAACAAGGTCAGCTGGGTTGTTTTGGTTCATTAACATTATTTTGTTTAAGCTTTCTTTTGCAGGCCAATGACAGAAAGACAGACACAGTTACCATCCCTTCCTTGACTCAAGCAGTCTCTCTCACTATGAACCTTTGACCATTCACCTTTGTTAGCCAGACTTTTCTTGAATCTACAAAAACTGTCTTCATCTTTAGTCACCACCATGTCTAACGACCTTCAGAAGTTAAAACTATGTTAGACATACTAGTTCAAACTCAACACTATAATTTTCCTTGCCCATAAGGCAACCGACATCAAAAAGTTTTATTACTGTCTCCACAACAACTAATGGGAATCACTTCATGGCCCCGACTGAACCCCGAAAGCCCATTCCTGTTAGCTCTTTATCTATAACCTCCTTCAGGGTGTTTCCTTTTTCCCCTGGCATATTTGCAGACGCTTGTCACAATGAAAAACAAGCCATACAACTAATGCGGTTTCTTCTGGTGAGTGGTATAGAGGAGCTTTGCTTTATTGGGGAGACATGCCGTAACTCGTCACCGCGTCATCTCCCCTTAACGGCATAAGGACGCTGCTGGCCTCACAGCTCCTGCTCAACTCTCATACCTGTCTCACATAAAACATCTCCATTCAGGAAATGCCCAGTGACTTTACGTGAATCCACTCTGGCTTAGGTTGCCCCCTGTCTGGCCAAAGAAGGTCTTACCCGTCATAGAGATGGTCACTCGTGCCCACTGGTGACCGCTTTTTTCCATCACAGAATCTTTGACCGTTTTCTTCAACAAAATCTGTTGTTCTCTGGAGCTTAGGAAAGACACAATCAAGAGTCACCAGGGCCATTCGGACTGCCTAATAGTTGTAACACAGGGAGACAGGTTAATAACAACAGTATTTAATCACTTAAATCCATTAACCATCTTAAAAGCAGCAACCTAGCTACTCAGTGGATTTAGATCACAACCGTACATTCAGTGTAGAGTTTCTGTAGCCGAAGGCGTCGGCCCACCCCCGTTTCATGGTGGGGACTAAGATCAGACAAAGAAGTTACTGGTCCTAAAATAACCTAATCAAAGATGTCACTTCTATAGTTTAAGGTCTGTATTATTATTTTAAAGACTTCTTTAAAGTCATTCAGTTTTACATTTAAAACATTTACAAATACAAATTGCCCTTTATGGCAATTGTTTCTTTAAACATCTCTGTGTCTATGATTCTTCAACTGAAACACTGTGTTTTAATTCAAATAGCTTATTATCACTAATGACAGGCTCAGATAACAGCTTTGAGCTGACATTGAATGAGAGAGACTCTGAGGCATTCAGGACTGGCACACTGCACTCTCATAAACTTCTAACATCAAACTTTTATCTACCATCCTATAACTCTATCCCAGCTTAAGGCATATTTGCCAGAAATTACATGTGTTTCCAAATAAACATAATTTTTATAGTTGTCTTTATTTAGACATTACAAATTTCCACTCAGATTGAGTCTCTGTTGCACTGGCAGTTTCAGCCACAGCACACATCAGAGACTCAATCTGAGTGGAAATTTGGATTCACACTAACTTTGACGAGGCTAGACCTATCTGCTTGTGATACTTTTGCAGTTATTGTAAATCATCTGTGAGATAAGTCTCTCTATATCATCTAAAACCTTTTTAAAATGTTTAATTATAACACAATCATCCTTTTAGTTACTTTGATATATTTTGCAACTCACATTTGTTGGAGTCATTAATTTTACATCAACTAGTGTTCATCAATTCACTTGTAAAAATTACTATTATAGATCTTTTCTTCAACAAGATTCACTTTAAGACTTCAATCTTTTGACCTTGTTTTTTATCTCTTATTTTTCAGACGAAAAATGTTAATGTCTTCATTTAAACACTGATCAACTTTCAAACCCACATTAATACCAGGAATTTGTCACTATCACATTTTTAAACACCTTCTGTCGGCTCCACTTACTGCACACTCTTGAAGCAGTGTGTGTCCCATTCAGGAATGCAAACAGAGCCACTGATAAGCAGTTCTCTGTATTCTTTTACAGTCCACCAGTGGCGGATTTAATCACAATAGCCAAATCATAATCTTCATCATTATCATTGGCAGAACATTAATTTTCATAAGCTGCATGGAAATGCTCAAAATATTGTAAGTTGTTTTCACAAAGTTTCCTTTTAACTTTAGTCGCTTGTCGAGGGAAATTATCCCCGACCCAGAATTTACTTCATTTGCTTTTTGTAATCATCGTAAGCAATACAAGGCTAAACATTTAAATTTTCCAGTTTCTTTATTTGTTTGTAGCCAGTCAAGTTGTTTAAATTTCCAATCAGAATCAAAATACTGACTACCATTTACTTAATAATTTCTGCAAATTTCTTTGAAGTGAGGGCTTCAGAGCACAGCTGCTAACAGCGTTTGCTTTCCTGTCTCACTATTTGTTTCAGGACTGCCATATCTTAATCATGGTTCATACTCACCTGAAGTTATTGCAGAAATGGAGGCGGCGATCTTTTAACAACACAGCTTGGCTTCTGCGTGATGAAACTGCAAAGTATACTCCAAAATCACAGTTACATATACTGGTCCACGCCAATTTGGGTCACAACTTCTTTTTTTTTTTTTTTTTTTTCTCTCGGAATCGTTCCTGATGCATCCCTTGCAAACAACCCTATTATTGTTAGTATCCCTAACTGCCTGATTCACTTCACTAAGTTCGGGGATCCCCTATCTGAGATGGAAGAGATTGAGCAGGTTTTCGGTGCCACTGGACCTACAATCCAGGGACGTACTCTGCTGGGGTGTTGCTATACCAACAATGCCCAATGGGGCCCCCACAGAGCACGCTTCGCTTGCGCTGTCTGCTCTTGTTAAAACTTTAAACAATGCTATCAGCGACTTCCTTTTATACTTTAACCTTCAGTATAATTAATCTTCACTCTCCTCATCGGAGTGAAGCTCTCCCGCTCCCCTTCAAAATCTCTCCCAATCAGATAGCCCTAACCAAATAATAAAATTACTACCTTGTTTGTTGATTAGCCAGGGATGTCACCAAAGAATAATTGCCGCATCCTCCACCATAACTGTAAGGGGGTGTACAGTTAAAGACCCAGAACCAGATATGAAGAATGAAGACCCGGAGTCAGAATTATAAAAAATTAAAGAAAAGTTTTACTGAAGATAGTTTGCAGTTTCATCAGCAGAAGTCAGCTTCAAGACTCACACAGGAGTTCGTAGGCCGCCTCCCTTACAGTTACAAAGATCACAGCAGTTATACCATTTCCAAGGTCTAAGCTACGTCATTGCTTACAGGTTGAATGATTCTCATTGGCTAAGAAACATTAAGAGCCTAAACAATTTAACACATGTGAGGAGATAGGGGTGCCTATCGCCATTAGTAAAGATAGTTGTCGTCCACTCAATAGATTTAGGTCTGTGGTGGCCTCGCCGGTTAGAGCAGGGCGCCGGGTTGTCTGGTCCGAACGTCCAGAACCTACATAGAATGTCATACGCACACACACAAATAACAGACACTAGCAAATAACAGCTCCCATCAAGGCTGAAGAGAGTCTGAGCTCCTTACTATCAGTTAAGTATACCAAAACATAATGCTAAAACATTCACTCGTTTGGGAGAAAAACAGATAACTGGCATTTACTCCCAGGGAAGGAAATATACTGGAAAGAATACACTTTAATACAACAATTAAAGTTCAATAGTAACGCTCAATATAGCTTGACCATCTGTCCAGCGAA
This sequence comes from Tiaroga cobitis, assembly GCA_030578255.1. Lineage (NCBI taxonomy): Eukaryota > Metazoa > Chordata > Actinopteri > Cypriniformes > Leuciscidae > Tiaroga > Tiaroga cobitis. The sequence continues at coordinate 45,595,596 of CM060593.1, forward strand.
GGATCATATGTGTCCACGCTGCCTTTAGGACCCTCTAACCTTTCTTCTGATACCAGAGAAAGAGACAAACGGCCTTGTGGGTTACATGGCCTTCGTGTCCTGCGTGTACTACGTGCAATCTCAAAGTAAGATTGGAATGCATGTAAAAGAAACTGGTTACTTCCATCACATGCATTTAAGAAAATATAATTTCACAAGCACAAAGAATATAAAAATAAGTATGTGATAATGAATATATTTGATTATTGATTTTTTATAAGGAAGTATATAAGCATCCAAAAGGATTTATGATTATAGATGTATTTGAAGAGGCAAGGGATTTTGACCAACCCTTCAGTATTAATCTCAACAATGGTGACAAACAGATGACCACTGAACATGAGCTCATTATTTATTCATGCAGCAATGCATGATGGGAGCCATGAATGAGATTTAATTGGTGGCATCCAGAATAAGCTGCAAAATGCTTTATAATTGTCACCATTGTTGAGATAAACAGGCTGATTCTTGATGTTTGTTTAAAAAAAACAGTTTTGTATGTTATTAAGATTAAAGAAACTATTTTGGATTACATTGTAAAAGTTGCAAATATTATGATTTTCAAGGACAGTGCTGCTATGATCAATAAAGTAAATGTAACTTGGGAAATTGGGCTCTGTTCAGAACAAATGATTGTAAAATAATGGTAATATGAAAACACAATAAAACCACATTTTCTCTTTGTTCATCTGGCTGTTATAACTCAGATACAACAGCCAAACAAAAATCTAAAGTTTATGACTTAAAGCTATTGTAGGTAGGAATTGTATAAAAAAAACTTTTTTCCAAATTTGTTTAAACTTTCTGTATTTATCAATGCATAATTAAAATGCAAGTACTCTGAAAAAGAAAGTATAAAAATCGAGTGTCTGTAGACCTCTCACGACTGTTTTAAAGACAGCTCATTATTTCCATTCACTCCACCCCCTCCCTTCTGGGCTCCTTCTAAAGCCACGCCTCAAAAACACATGAACGCGCGACTCCGACCGCTGAGCTGAAGACGCATTATTTACCTGAGACGAGCGGAGAGGAAGGAGCGCAGTGCATGTAGTGACATCATGTCAGAATCACATGTAATAAAAACATCTAACTTTATCATTATGAAGATAAACAAATAAGATGTATTTTAGTACTCACTATCAAGTAGCATATTGATATTGGTAAAGATTAAAATATATATTTATTGATTCGCTAACGAGCTAGTTATCTATAAGGCAAAGCTAAAAACAGGTTGCATGATACACGTTTTTCCATTGCCATCATTTACACTGTGATGAAGATGAATTTCGTGTAACATTCATAACATATATGCCCAGCCAGCACAGCCATGTGGGGCCCACATGGGTTTGACGTGGGCTATCTAACTGGGACCCAGCCAGTTTTGTCCACGGTTTCCATGTAGGCCCCAAATGGGTTTGCCCAGATGAACTGAACACTGCTCAGTGTGCACATTACAGGCTGTTAAATTTAACACATATCAGTGTTGGTGTTAATGAGATAATTAATTGATTGAATAATGATTGAGCATTATTGATGAACACCTGGTGTTAACAAGCAGAATCACTGAAGAAAAGAGAAACACAAGATGAAATCAATCGAAGAAATACATGAAATCTCTCAAGATCTGATTAAACAACTCCAAAAACAGCATTACCAGCTTCACTTATTACTAACCAGATTTACTTTATTTCTGTCAGATGTCTACAGAAGTTCTTATTGAGAATTAACAGAGGTTAAGATGTTGATGATTTACTGAAAATAATAGTTTGGTTTGATGTCACCATTATGGTGATCAGCGTTTGCTTTAGTTGGGCTCTTGACTTTTTAAACATTGCATTTTCTCTGCACGGTTTTGTCTGATTGTTATGTCGAGAACAGCAAAAGAAAATGCAATCAGATGATATAAACCAGGGGTGCCCAATCCTGCTCCTGCAGACTAACTGTCCTGCACAGTTCATTTCCAACCCTAATCAAACACACCTGCCTTTAATTTTCAAGCGATCATGAAGACCTTAATTGATTGTCAGGTGTGTTTGATTAGGATTGGGCACCCCTGCTATAAACTGATTGATAACACGAATAAAATCATTTTTCGTGAGTTTTATACAGGTGATATGTTATTCATTTTGTTGTGATCCTACAGCACGAGATCCAGCACGTTTTTATCAGAACATGAAAGAATTTTTTAAAACACCATTTACACATTTTGGACTTCTACAACGTCTACTCACACACAGACATCAAGAATCAGCATATTAATCACTACAATGGTGACATTCTTCTTGGTGCAATGCATTCTGGGTGCATCATATGAAACTTATCCATGGCTCCCAGAATGCTTTGCAGCATGAAGAATGTCACCATTGTAGCGATTCATATGCTGATTCTTGATGTCTGTGTGTGAGTAAAAATCGTACAAGTGTAAATTGTGTAAATTGGGTTTTAAAAATCATTTGATGTTCTGATAAAATTTTGCTGGATCTCTTGCTGTAGAATCACGACAATAAAACAAAATGAATAACATATCACCCATATAAAACTCACACACAATATTAGTGAGCTAAGTCACTACATGATATGAATATATTCTTATCATCAATCAGTTTCTGATCGGTATCTGATTACATTTTCTTTTGCTGTTCTCAACATAACAATCAGACACAACCGAGCAGAGAAAAACTAATGTTAAAAAATCAAGAGCCCAACTAAAGCAAACCATCACCATAATGGTGACATCAAACCAAGCTATTATTTTCAATAAATCATCAACATCTTAACCTCTGTTAATTCTCAATATCTTAATATATTAATTCTCAATAATCTTGTGTTTCTCTTTTCTTCAGTGATTCTGCTTGTTAACAGCAGGTGTTCATCAATAATACTCAATCATTATTTAATCACTTAATTATCTCATTAACACCAACACTGATGTGTGTTACATTTAACAGCCTGTAGTGTGCACACTGAGCAGTGTTCAGTTCATCTGGGCAAACCCATGAGGGGCCTACATGGAAACCATGGACAAAACTGGCTGGGTCCCAGTTAGATAGCCCAGGTCAAACCCATGTGGGCCCCACATGGCTGTGCTGGCTGGGTGGTGTTCTGCATGTAAGAGTTTCCATAATGAAAGCATTGTTGACTCTGATGAGGACTACACTCCAGAGACAAGTACCGCATCGTCAGGTCGAGGACAGATCCGGGGTCGAGGGATTTTTTGTTTAAAAACAAAAGCAAGGCGAAAAAACCGTGCAGGTAAACTTCCAGGTGAACATGGTAAAAGAGTTAGACAGAGGCTAAATATAGTTCTAAGAAAAGTTCCTGGATGCGGATCGGCCTACTATCTGTTAAACATGTATTTAGTTATATAAAGCAAAATTATGCACAATTCAACACTATAGCTATCATCTTGAGCTAGGCATATATATTATTTATCATCTCTACTACGGCTCGTTAAGTAATGTTAAGTTAGCTATATTAGGCAGCTACGTGTGCTAATGACACATGCTTCATAAAAACATACAGAAAAAAATTTGTATGATCAAAATACAAAAAGAAAGATTTACCTGTCCAGCAGAAATATAGCCATCCAGGCGTCACTTTTCAGCCCCTTGAGGTCTCTCAGTTCTCGCCATCGCTGGAAAGCCACGCCGATATTGGCCCTTCGTTTTATTTTGTTGTTTATCCAAAGACTTTTTGTTCATTACCTTTTCTAGTAACGTACTGTCTTCCTTTATTTGCCTGGTTTGCCTTCGCGAACTGCATATGTGAATTTTGATTGGTCTTTCTAATCTCTGCCATTGTTTTGCTATTCCTAGGTTCCGTGCCTCTTGAATTCCGGGACGTCGGGACCGCTCCGATCTCAAATCGGGGATTTCCAACATGTTGGATTATTTTGGCCCGATTTCTCCTCGTGTGCATTATGGGAAATGAGCACGCAGCCTGTGGACTGTGGCGTGTAGCCAATCAGAAAGCGAGTTGACGAGGCGCAGAGGAAGCACCGGGAAACAAAGTCAAAACAGCCGGCGGCATGGCGCACCAGAAAGTCCGGTGGACGTCGGAGATGGATTCGGTTAAAAACAAACTACAAACTATCGCCACTGCATCCTCTTCGTCCGCCATGATTGTTTACTCTGAAGTCACGTTTGATCTCGAGGGATTTTGCGAGATTTTCCGTCTGACCTGGGAATGCTCGGGAGTCAAATCGGTTCGTGTGTGATGTGTTGATTTTTCCGTGTGGCTGCGCACCACACACGGTACGACCAAAACTGTTAGACCCGTGATTTTTTTATCGCCGTGTGTAGGGTCTCTCAGGTTTGGAAAATCGGCCGACAATTTTAAAATCGTCCCTTGTGAACCAGGCTTTATGCTGTAACCAACAGCATAAATCACAAACATAAAGTTCAAAAGATGATTGTCATAATAGGCTATAACCAGCACTTTTTTTCTTTGTTCATCTGGCAGTCATAACTCAGATACAATAGCCAATCAAAATCTAAAGTTAATATTATAAGGGTCAAGAGCACAACTAAAGCAAACAATGATCACCATAAGTGGTTTACAATTTTAGGTTTTCTCCTTCAGTGATTCTGCTTTAGGTGTCTTCAATAGGCTAATGCTCAATCATCACTCTTAATCACTTAGGCGTTAGGCCTAATTATCTCATTAACTTTAACACTCTTGAGTGTGGACTCATATACACTCCCAGGTGTGTTAATTTAACACTGGAGTTTTTGCTGTGTACAAAGAGCCGTATTTAACTGACAAGCTGAGCCATATCGCATTAATTATCCTGGCGATACGTCCGCGATATTAATGCGATATGGCTCAGCTTTTAGTTAACTACGGTTCTTTGTTGTAAATGCCGCTCCATCTGAAAGCAGGTGAAGGTGATTTACTACTAATCAAGGAACCGGCTTTACTGACGAGATGCGCAGATGTGATGTGATATATCACCCAGCCCGTTTAAAGAAAAGTGAAATAACAATACATGCAAATGTAAAAAGTCAAACCTGAGGAAATCTGTGTTCCAGGCAGCAAACTGAGTTTTCTGCTGGATATTATATGAGAGACGTGTCTTGCCTTCTTGAATTATTTTGCTGCTTTTGCCATTACATTGTGGGTTTAAATAGCAGCCTATTCATGTTACGCAAGATGCATATAAGCCAATCAGAAAGGACGAGGTCTGCTCTCGCTTTCCAGCAAATCACATGACTTTTAGGAAAAATATCACAGTGGAGACAAATTAATTTGTTGATTTTGTTGTGTTGGTTCTGCAAACATCCAAACTGTAAAAATCTCAGACAACAACAAAAAAAAAAACAATAATAATCATAGCACTAATTTCCCTTAGCTTTTTCTTGTTGAATCAACTTTTGTATATAACAGTTACGAACTGAAAAGAAGTTGTCTGTGACACAAAAAACGAGTCAACTTGACATTTTTTTCTTTTCTGGAGAGATGCAACTCTTCTGTTGCAAATCTTTTGTAGTTGAGCCAATTCAACATTTTTTTGTCTATTGGAATCAGAAGTTCTTATTGAGAATAAACAGGTTCAGATGTAGCTTTTTTCTTGGAAATGTTTGGTCACCATTTTGGTGATGAGCGTTTCATTGAGTTGGTCAGCTTGACTCTTAGCATATTATGTGAGTGGAAAGTTTTATATGAGTGCGACTGTAAAATTCCCCAACATGTCAATTAAAATCAGTGTTCAGAATGTATTATCTGCTGCAAATAAGTTTTGCTGATAAATATAGTAGAATCAATAATCACTTTTGATCAAGTACAATTAGATTCGTTATATCACTGCGTAATGTCAATCAAGTGATTAATTGAGTGATTTCGAGCATTATTGAAGACACCTGATGTTAACAAACAGAATCACTGAATGAGAAAAATCACTATTTTAAGGTGGTTTTCACACTGGCAGTAGTTCGGAACGGGGCACGGTTCTCATGAAAAATCGCTAATGTGAACGAAATTTAGATCTATGTAGTTTTTGTGGGAATGTATAGGTTCCACAACTTATTTAAATAAGATGTTGAACAAATTGATTTATGATTGTATATTACAATATGTAATATCATCTTATTGTAATGTTCATGTTATGTTTCATGTTCACACCCATTGCTTTTCATTGCACAAGTCAGTCTTTACTCACCATTGTGTTCTTAGTTTCATTGTCTTGGACTTTTAGACGGTTTTCATTTTCATAATATGTTCCTTTGTTCAGTTTTCCCGCTCCGCATTATTATTATTCATATGTGTCAGCTGAGTTCTATTAAACATCCGCCTCATTTGTGTTTGGTATATTAGTTGGTCCCTCGCATTCATTCTCTGTCTGATCACTGTGTGTGTGTTGCCCTGTCTGTTTGCCTGTCATGTGGATATTTCTAATTAAACTTTGTGTTGGAACTTTATTCTTCTGTCTGCCTGAAAAAAAAGTTGACAGATGTCCATTATAACACTTATTTATAATGCAGTCTTGCACTTTATTCTCACACCAAAACTGTCAATTGTGAACTGTGCAAAGATTATAAATAATATAATCCAGGGGCGTAGGAGCCATTATACGTGGGGGGGACATGTCCCCCCCACATTTCAAAATCGAAGTTTTGTCCCCCCCACTATTTCCCAATGTAAGATTTTGTTTTGCATTGCCTGCCTATCTCTGCCGATTTCTGAGTCTCCAAATTAATCCATTCGGCAACTTTTAAATACATAATTCAATTTAAAAAAACGGCCGAACTCTTCAGCTGCTAATCTCGTTGTCAGTCGACCATGACCGCGCACCGCTCGCGCATGCGCATCTAGGTGACACGGATAAATGTACGCAGCAATATATAATGAGTGTTCCTGGGAGATCCTAGTTGCGCGGGATGTGGAAGCGTGCAAAAGTTCCAGAAATGTACATAAAGTGCCCTGGCCTTGAATGACAAGGTAAGGAAAATAAGACTAAATCTAAATTAAATAACCAAGACTAGATTGGCCATGTGATTTTTCTCAGGAGATGTTTCGAGCATTTTACTTCAGACACCGGATTATCAGCAAACTGCCAAGAGAACTACTAGCTGGCTACTCAAAATAAACTTAAGCAATCTATTCAGGCAGCTTTTTTGTGTTTGATCTGTGTGAATTACAGAAATATAAGACTTGCTAGACCTACTTTTAGCAAGGAACCTTTCCACATAGATTGATTTTATTTTTCAATCTAGCCTTGGGGGGTAAGCTAGGTGGTTAATGGAAATTAAATCAACCATTTATTTGAGTTTTTAATTTTTAGTTAATCAGTACATGACTGATTAACAGTAATGTAAATGCTAAATGTCCTAATACCTGTTGATGCTACAACAATGCAAAGTATATGCTCTTAACCTTGCAGTTTTTCAAATATCATGTAAGACTCATTTTCTCAATTTCTTTGCACAAAACTCTCCAGAAAGTGCCATTTAATGGTTTATTTTTCAAAAAAAAATTCCCGGGGGAGCATACCCCCCCCCCCCCCCAGGGAGAGCCCACATAATAAATCACAATTTAATCACTGCTTAGAAACAAATTAATACAGTCTGTTCCCATAAGTCTTTAGAAATTAGCATTTAAGTGCCTTATATATAAAAATATATATACAAAATCCCCCCCCCCCCCCCAGCATTTACTGTCCCCCCCCAGGTTCAAAATTGCTCCTACGCCCCTGATATAATCAAAGATTATCAGAAATTGTCTCTTGTTTTAGTATTTTTTTAATAGGCCTAATCTTTGATTATATTATTTATTAAGGCTGAGATGACTCCATATTTAATATAAACAGACTTTGTGGTTCAGATAAGGTCCAGTTCTGGTTTATTCATTTGCTCTGGCTGACATGTGGCATTGCTATGGCCTGCTTGTGGTCCAGATCTGGCAAACTGGAGCGGTCTGTCCAAGTGCCGTCATTCAACACTGCATGTTGGCCAGATCCTCATTTCACAAGTGCCAGATGTGGGCCGGATCTGAGCCGAAACTATGTTGCTATCTGGGCATAAAGCGATATTGTTGGAATCCCTTTCAGAATGATTTTTCTCTGGAATCCCTTTTAGAATGGTTTTGGATAATGATATTGCTATTTACCTATTTCAAATAAATATTATTTGCTTGCTTTTAAGTTAATGCCATATAAAGATGCTTGAATGCGGCTGGAAAATAACCTGCATTACTTAAAATGGAGTTAATGTAGAAACAAATGTATTTGACTTCCTCTTTTTTTGTAGAGCAGGATGAGATGAGCAGCAGTTTTGAAAGTTAGCTTCTTGAACTTAATGTTTTGTTACCAACCAGAGATTATCAAGAGGATACACGGGTGTGAAGAGAACGTGTTGAAACCGCCTGCGGATATGAGATAGATGAAGTGAAGAAGAGCAAGAATTTTAGAAGAAGACAACAGCATAAACGATAGAGGAAGGACATCCAGCTTATTAAAGGGGTGGTTAAATTAAACGGTTTGCATACATACACTGTAAAAAATGATCGTGATTTTAACGGTAAAACACTGTAAAAATGCTACAGTGAAAAACTGTTAATTGGTTAACAGAAAGTTTCCTTATTATATACGGTAAATAACTGTGATATATATAATGGTACATTTAATTAAATTTTACTGTAAAATACCGTTAAATTTACAGTTTTTGGAGGTGAAAAAGAACAAGTCATTGTATAATTTACAGTGAAAAAATGTAAATTGACATTCCCACAATTCCCTGCGTGACACTTCACATTTGATGTATTTTGTTTTTAAATCACTGTTTCTTCATAATTTTCTTAGTTTTTTTCTAATCAGTTATGCACATTAGGGTTTTATGTTACATTTAGTGTTGTTAAATTAATGCTTATTGCATTTTTTAAATTTCAACATGTTACCATGATGGTGTTTAATGTTTGTGTGAATCACACTGTGCAGCTTCTGTAAATTAGTATTAACCCTCTTGTGGATGAGCTGCTTAAGATGAGCTAAAGTTGACCATTTGACTCTTATCACTGCTGTGATTGTCGGCTGTCAGTGTATTACAATGGAAAAAAATAGATATTAATACTTCAAAAAGTCAGTATATTAACATTATATCAGATAATGAAATACGGTTTATCGCTGTAAAATAATATACGGTTAAAAGTTGTAAAACCTAGAACGTTGCTACCGTATTTTTAACAGGAAAACTCTGTTAACCACAGCTGCCAGGGTTTTCCTGTAAATTTAACGTTTTTTTTTTTACAGTGTACGTAAGCATTAATGGATAGCATAAGAGTAATTAGCTATAACCTTAAGGGCTTACATAGCCCCATAAAGAGGAAAAAAATCTCAATGAGCTTAAACATCTTATCCATACAAGAAAGCAATCAGATTCTGAGCATATGAAACTTAAGAGGTCATGCAGCCAAGTGTTTTGGTGAATGTGCCCATGTGGTGTGACTGTCTCGCTGAATATCTATAGGCTATAACATGAGTAAGATATAAAACATAACATTCTGTCTAACCAAGATTCTCTAAGTTCTGTTCTGAAAATTTCCCACTAACTTTCCCGCGTGAACCAGAAACAATTATTTGGGTTTTAATAAAAGAAACAAGAAATCTTAATTTTAAAGTCAAACCTGGAAATCTGTGTTCCAAAAAGCAAACAGAGTTTTCCGGCTGGATATTATATAAGAGATGTGTCTTGTGTTTATGAATTCTTTTGCCACTTCATTGTGGGCTTAAATAGCAGCCTATTCATGTCAGCCAATCAGAAAGGATCTGTGTGTCTCCGAGGTCTTTCTCTTCCCAGCAAATCACATGACTTTCAGGAAAAACTCCACCCAGCTAGAAATGTTATTTTTGTTCCCAGAATTTATGTCAGATAAACTCCCAGGAGAGTTCATTTGTAGCCTAAATCACAGTTGTTTACATGCTAATAACATGCTGCATAAAATTGGTTTAGCCTATTAGGCTTACACCATTCGCTGTGGTGTTAAAGCATTTAACAGAACAATATAAACCCAGTTTGGCTTCTACACTAAAGGGCTAACATTAATTTACTCCTTATGTCCCCTTTCAAGGAGCACTATTAAAGTATATGCTGCCAGTAAGCAAAGCTCCAGCTGTTGGTGAGTATAAAGGGGCTGTGAAATGATAATCTTCTGCATTTTAAATTCAGCCATCCACCACTTCTATTCCTGGTTCACAACACAGTCATATTACGCAAGAAGCTGAAAATGCTGGTACGTTCTGTGTTTTAGTTTAACCCATAGAGCAACCCGGTATCACGCTAAAGCGTGTAATACACACGCTGGTCCACTAGCGGATGCGTGTCAGGGTCACGCTTTACCTCCTCAGTGAACATGACACGCATGAATGAAGGTTGAGTAGGCTACCAGCAGGGGGCAATAATTTCCTCAATGCCAACAACTCTCCACGGACCAAATAAAAGCGATATAGTTTATTCTCCAAAATTCCCGCGTCGTTCAGGTCGGTCAAAGCCATATTTTTACTACGGTGCAGTCATTTAAGAAATCTACGTTGCTATAGCCTAACGTTATATTTGTGTGTATGAAGACTGTGGAGCTTTTTAATCTATGGTGCTGTTAACGTTACTGTGGTTAATAACGTCAATGGAAATTGATATTAATTGGCTAATTAATTAATCACAGAAAGCTGCTGTCGATCCTGAAATATCGATACTGATGTTGTATCTATTCTAAAGGATAGATCCTCATATAAAACCAGTAATTTTATTCATTTAGAACGAATTTATTTTATTCAGAAATGATGCAATAAATCGATTATATACGTGACCGGAAAGGCCTTTACATTGTTACACACACACACACACACACACACACACACACACACACATATATATATATATATATATATATATATATATATATATATATATATATATATATATATATATATATATATATATATATATATATATATATATATAATCTCAATCATATAAGCTGTTCTAATAATTATAATGCTGAAAATTCAGCTTTGATCTCAGGAATAAATTACATTTTAACATAGAAATAGAAAACAGATCGCCTATTTTAAATAATATTTCACAATTTTAGTTTTTACAAAGATTTACTGTATTTTTGATCAAATAAATTAAGCATTTGTAAGCATATTAGACTTCTTTTAACATTAAACATCTTACATATAAAATTTACTATAATTATTCTAGTTTGTGCAATTACATTTAGTTTTTATTGATCGTTAAAGTAGTGTCAGAATTTGGCCTTTTGCCAGTATTTTACTGTAAAAAACCTGGTAAGGTCTAACAGTGTAGCAGAAGCATTGAGCTTTCAGAAACTGACAAATCCTGTTGGTTGAGAAGTCAGAGATGTTTTTAACTGTGGTCAGAGAAAAATATGCACACAATGTTCCAGTAATGCAGAAATTAACCCATTTATTTTAAACACAGCTGAGTCAGCAAAAGAGAATTGACAGACTTCTGTTTTATGAACATCCAGGAAAATACAACGCTTTTGATACAGTATACAGAGGCTACTTCAAATTTGAAAACCCTTTGAAAATACTCGTTCAGTAGTGGTATTTCTGACCAGAAAATGCGGCTCATGACATCATCATTCTGCGAAGTAACAAAGCCCCTAGAAGATCTGGATTAAGAAAATGTAGAATATCTGAATTATTTACTCGGTTAGACAGTTTCACCGCTGTCTGTCTATCTAATCCAAACACAGCGTAGAGTGGCTGAGTGAATGTGGCCTGGACTCTGTGGATGAGACTCATTGTGTCCGAGACGCTGTAGAAGGACAACATCCCTGCGCTGTGATCCACATACACTCCTATTCTACTGGAGACATTGACTACAGGAAGAACCTTCTCAATGTTATTGTGCCAGAATGAACAGTAGTTTGGAGAGCAGAACAAACACCAGGACTGATTGTTTCGTCCAGCTGCACTTTCAGGACCATCTCCCTTCCTGCTGATGCTCTTATACGTCACTCCTATATCCACTCCTAATTTCCCTTCACCAGCCCACTCCACCTCCCAGTAACAGCGTCCAGTCGCACTCTCCACACACAACGCCTCGGTCCAACAATCAAATCTGTCTGGATGATCAGGATACGGCTGATACGTGTCAGCGAAAGTGATCACTGTGTTTCCCTCAAACAGGCGGAGACAATGATTCACTGAGTTCAGATCCAGAGTCAACAGACGAGAATCTGATGGAGATACACACGCAATCACTCATTTGACATTATACAAATATTTTTAACATATTAATGGATCTATGCATTAGGATCATAATTTCATAATAATTATAATTTGACATGTCTCTCTGACTTGTACAATGAATGAAACCTCAGTTTACTTTAATCAAAACTTAATTTAGGGCTGCTACTAACAACGATTTTGATAAATTGATCAATCAGATTTAAAAACAATGATCTCCTTATTTTACATGAAAAACATGTTTTTCATCTTGCAAATTTATGAAAAAATAATTTCAACTGTACAAATCTATGCTAAATATTATGTGCAAAAAAAAAAAAAGGTATCAACCCTTCTCACTACTGAGGCACTAAAACTGAATCATGGTCAAGCGCTTTCTGCATTTCAACTCTTCTGAAGCTTTATCTTTTTGCAAGGAACAGTATGAAGTTTTATTCACTGAAATTCAAGATTTTAATCCTGCTCCGTGAACAGTGACATTGTATTCAAAAGATAAATCCGAACTCTGTAACGGGACACACAAAAGCATGTTACATCAATACCGTTATAAGTTTTGGGGTAAAAAGAAATTCAAAATACGTGATGAGCGATTTAATGTTAGTGAATGCCACATCAATGAGATTTACTCGGCCTGATTTACTTTCAACAGTGTTTCTCAGAAATCACTTTCTTACTAATGGCGGCGTTCGGGCACATCTCTATGCCCATAACGTTTCTAAAAACAAAAACCCAAGTTTACATCTCACTCCAATAAACTTATCTGGTTCTGGAACGAACCCCTAGATCATCATGTTTAATTAGCACTGATGATTGTGTTTGTGTGTGTTTTCATTGTAACTCACATTGTAGGAACTCCTTCCTGGTCGTAAACTGAAGACTCGGGACAATGACCTGGACGGTTTTCACTATGAACACCAAAAAACATTTGTGCATCAGTGTGAGTCCTTCAGTTCCATGTATCCATTTACCCTTTAAGTCCATTTATGACGAAAATTAAACTACTACCATTTTATATTTAATGAACTGTGCTCAATAAGTATTTACCCGCTTTAGATAACCCTTCTATCTCGTCTGTGCAGAACTGCTGCAGTTTGTCTCTGAGTTGAGAGACAGATTTCACTACTTCATCAAAATTGTGGCGAGAACTGACAGTGAAGTCATCTGTAGATCCAGAGAGAGAGACAGACGGACAACTCTATAGACACAAAGACAAAAACATAAACTGAATTTAGAGAAGCCTGTTGAAGTCTTCAGTCCTGTGTTAAAAAAGATCTCTGTTACCTGAAGGAAATGAATATTATCATCTGTGTTTAAAAACTGTTTCAGTTCAGTCTCTTTCCATCTCAGATCATCGAGCTCCAGCTCCTGTCGTGCCAGTCGTTCTTCAGCTTGGTTCACCGCAACACGTTCCTGATCTCTGATCAGCTGCTTCACCTCAGTGCGACGTTTCTCAAAGGAGCGGATGAGCTCAGTGAAGATCCTCTCATTGGCCTCATCTGCCGTTTGTGCAGAGCGCTGTTATAGGACACATATTACAATTTGCTCTTAATGCACCTCACACAGACATATTGCTCTACTGTTAAACTCTTAAAAATAAAGGTTCTTAAAGGAGAACTCCGGCGCAAAATGAACCTTTGGTCTAATAAAACATCGGTACCTAGTCAATCGTTCACTGAGATTTGTTTTCATGATAATCGAATGTAAAGAGCTTTATCTCTAAAAACTGTTTAGCGTATAATGCTAGTACTGGGGGCTTTTACTAAGTAAAAATAAATCGCTAGTTTATACCACTAACAAGGCTCAAAATAGCCCCACACTAACACAGTAACATAATGAGGGTCCATACATGCAAAACGAAGCATTGAGAACTTTGTAAGTGTACAGACCGCTTAATAAGAAGATACTTTATAAAGACAGTTCACTTCCCCAGCCAGCACAGTCATGTGGGGCCCACATGGGTTTGAGGTGGGCTATCTAACCGGGACCCAGCCAGTTTTGCTCCCGGTTTCCATGTAGGCCCCACATGGGTTTGCCCAGATGAACTGAACACTGCTCAGTGTGCACACTACAGGCTGGTAAATGTAACACATATCAGTGTTGGAGTTAATGAGATAATTAAGTGATTGAATAATGATTGAGCATTATTGATGAACACCTGATGTTAACAAGCAGAATCACTGAAGGAGAAAATCATCAATTGTAAGCCACCGTTATGTCGATCAGTGTTTGCTTTAGTTGGGCTCTTGACCCTTAGACTATCACTTTTAATTTTGTTTGTCTGCTGTTATTGATTTATAACAGTCAAATGAACAAAGAAAAATGTGATCTGATAGTGTTGGTTATGTTTTGGCATAATAATGCTGTGATTGGATAAATGAAGCTTCTTGAGATTATCTAGTTCAACTTGTTACCAACAGCTTTGTGATTCCACAGCATATGACTATCAGTATTATTTTTAATCCAAAATATTTCATAAACATTCTTCTGATCCAAACACTTTCAAATGAATTTATTTAGAAACACAGACATCAATAATCAGCCTGTGAATCTCAACAATGGTGACAATAATGATGCATGTTGCAGTGGCTGCCACCAATCACAACTCATTAATGGCTCCCATCATGCATTGCGGTATGAATAAATTATGATCTGAATTGTCTATGTAATTTACTTTTCCTAATTGAATATTCTGCTCGTCACCATTGTTGAGATGCATTGACTGAATCTTGAGGTCTGGGTGTGCCTAAAATCAAGTTTCTTTTTTTTGTAAAACAACTTTTAAAAGAATTCATTTATATTATAACTAAAATTCTGGATATTTATGCAGAATCACAGTTATGCTGTAACCAACAACATAAATCACTAAACATAAAGTTCAAATGATGACTGTCATAATATAACCAACACCATTACATCACTTTTTTTTCCTTTTTTTTTCTTTTTTTCTGTTCATCTGCCAGTTATAAGTCAGAAACAACAGCCAAACAAAATCTAAAGTTAATAATATAAGGGTCAAGAGCCCAACTAAAGCAAACAATGATCGCCATAACGGTGGCTTACAATTTTCTCCTTCAGTGATTCTGCTTGTTAACATCAGGTGTTCATCAATAATGCTCAATCATCACTCAATCCCTTAATTATCTCATTAACTCCAACACTGATATGTGTTACATTTAACAGCCTGTAGTGTGCACACTGAGCAGTGTTCAGTTCATCTGGGCAAACCCATGTGGGGCCTACATGGAAACCGGGAGCAAAACTGGCTGGGTCCCAGTTAGATAGCCCACCTCAAACCCATGTGGGCCCCACATTACTGTGCTGGCTGGGTCGTGTATACAGGCAGGAGCCATCTTTGGAAAACAGACTTGATAAGTCGATCCCCGAACGCCGTTCATACAGTTCAGAAGTTCTCAGCACGACGTTCGTGGTTTGACTTGTCGTGACTGTTTTCCAAGATGGCTCCTGTCTGTATGCACGAAGTGAACTGTCTTTATAAAGTATCTTCTTATTAAACGGTCTGTACACTTACAAAGTTCTCAATGCTTCGTTTTGCATGTATGGACCCTCATTATGTTACTGTGTTAGTGTGGGGCTATTTTGAGCCTTGTTAGTGGTATAAACTAGCGATTTATTTTTACTTAGTAAATGCCCCCAGTACTAGCATTGTACACTAAACAGTTTTTAGAGATAAAGCTCTTTACATTCGATTGTCATGAAAACTAATCTCGGCCCGTGGTCTGACCTTGCTTTTCTATGGGCAGGAGAAGCATGTTCCAGCTGCCTAGGACTCCTGGACAGGACCTCAAATGCAGTGGCACATCGATTGATTTGAATTGCTAGCAGTGCGGCTCACCCTGCGCCTCTTCAGATTGTTGCTACAGGGCCAACATGTACTGGTCTGGACCATCAACCGTCAGGGTTGTCTACGCTTCATTGCATGTCACAACTGAGCCATTCGCAATCCGGGCGATCTCAGTCGTCCAGCCGATGAGCTCTCATGAGAGCCCACACTCTTGAGAAAGAATGGAGACTCCACCACCAGCAGGTTAAGCTGAATTGGAAATGTTTCAGGGCCACACAAGTAGAGCTGTTTGCCTCTCCAGACATGTCCCACTGCCAGTTGTTTTTCTACCTGACAGGGAGGACCCTTGGCACGGATGTGCTGGCACAAATCTGGCCTACACAAATTTTCGTTTCCGCCATGGAGCCTACTCGCACAGACACTGTGCAAGGTCGCGGAGGACGAGGAGCAGGTCTTTCTAGTTGCGCCTTACTAGCCCAACCGGACCTGGTTCCCCGATCTAATGCTCCTTGCGACAGTCCCTCCCTGTCATATCCCTCTGGGGAAGGACCTGCTTTCTCAGTGACAGGGCAGTTTATGGCACCTGCATCCAGACCTTTGGATCCTCCAAGGATTGGGGACTTGAGTGATCAACTGATCTACCCCTAGGAGACGAGGCACGCTTACACTCTGAAGTGGAATCTGTTCATTGAGTGTTGTTCTTCTCGTCAAGAAAACCCCCGGGAAGGGCTCGATCAGATCGGTGCTTTCCTGGAATTGTGCCTGGAATTCGGCGACTAACGCTCTCGTGATCCTGAGACCCCAGCCTTGGGACTGGGTTCGCAATGCTCGCTTTCCAATGTCCATTGGCTTGTTTTGTTATACTTAAAGGTGATTGGGCTCTCAGGCGAGATCCCAATTTGTCAGTCGCTCTGATGTAACGTCTCTGTTCCCTCCTTCAGGGAACGGGGGTTAAATTAGTAACCTTGATGTTTTAATTATTGGACCAAAAACCTCTGCATATAATATTTTGAATACAGTCTAACACAGGATGGCTGCTCTGCCAAGTTTAAGTCAACAGTTAGGAACCTGGGTGTGCTCCTTGATACCAATCTTTCATTTAAAAGCCACATTTCTAGCATTTGTGAAACAGCAGTTTTCCATCTTACAACATATTCTCTCAATGACTAATTCAGATCAGTTGCATCACTTGAGTGAGCTCTTAAAGGGATAGTTCGGCCAAAAATGATATTTAACCCATGCATTACTCACCCTCAAGCCGTTCGAGATGCATATGTCAATCTTGTTTCAGACGAACACATTTTCAGTTATTTTAGAAAGTGTCTTAGACCCTTCAGTGGATATAATGTGAAGCAATGGGGTCCACTTCCTTCAAGGCCCAAAATGTGCATACATCCTTCACAAAAGTAATCCATCCGGCTCCAGGGGGATAAACGAAGGCCTTCTGAGGGTAATCCGTGCGGTTTTGTCGTAAAAATATATATATTTAAAACTTTATAAATGAAAATATCTGACTTCCGGCAACGATCGACGCGCGTTCACGGGTGATGGAAATCCTGAGTGGAGTTTTGTTTTGCTCTGCTCTCTGGCTGCGCTGGCGCGTTCGTTCTATGTTCCTACGCTACGTCCTACCTCGTACGCCGACTTCCGTCACCCGTGAACGCGCGTCGATCGTTGCCGGAAGTCAGATATTTTCATTTATAAAGTTTTAAATATGTATATTTTTTACGACAAAACCGCACGGATTACCCTCAGAAGGCCTTCGTTTATCCCCCTGGAGCCGGATGGATTACTTTTGTGAAGGATGTATGCACATTTTGGGCCTTGAAGGAAGTGGACCCCATTGCTTCACATTATATCCACTGAAGGGTCTAAGACATTTTCTAAAATAACTGAAAATGTGTTCGTCTGAAACAAGATTGACATATGCATCTCGAACGGCTTGAGGGTGAGTAATGCATGGGTTAAATATCATTTTTGGCCGAACTATCCCTTTAACACATTATAGTCCTTCACATTTATTGCGGTCTCTATTCTGACCACTTGATAATATCTAGAATATAAAAATCAACTGTATCAAAATAATTGTACATAAAGCTGCTTTGATACAATGTGTATGTGAAAATCGCTATAAAAGTAATTGTGGACTAGAGCCGGTAGATCCTTTTCCTAATTAGTACCCAAACTCTGTTATAGGCTTCCTAGTGTTATTCAGGAAGCAGACACTGTCATTTTAAATTTAGATTAAAGACAATCTCTTTAATGTACTTGTTACATTGTTAGAAGAATGGCCTTTTAGGCCAGATGGTTAATCCTTCTCATGTAGTTTTTTTTTTTTTTTCAAAAATCAAATATCTAATAATTCATTTAAGTCATATCATTTTTTTAAAAACCTTCACAGAACCGAAATTCCTTCTACAGCATTATTTATTCCTGGCACCTTTATTTTTTTTTAATATAAAATGAATAAGACTTGTCAAACTTCTCCAAACTCACCTTATGCGACTCCACAGCCTCTCTCATCTGCTTTAGATCTTTCTTTTTTTGCTGGATTGTTTTCTGGATGTTTCTCTCTGTTTCCTCAAAATGTTTCTGCAGAAAACAGATATATAATTAAATGAATAAATGTTTTTGTAAACAGGTTTCTTATTTATTTTTAGTCACTTAAGTCTGCATTTATTTCAAAAACACAAACATCAAAAACACATGTCTATCTTTCTAAAACATAATCAAATACAACAGTTTCCCTGATTGAGAGAAAAATCACATAACAAATGAGGAGAGAAACATCATGATATCATGTCACTCATGAGCAATAGGGATCCTCTGAGGGATCTACCTGTTTCTCTGTTCTTGCCACTTCAATTGATACAGTGTCATGATTTCTGTGTTCATCCACCAAACACACCACACAGATACACCGCTGGTCGGTACGGCAGTAAATCTCCAGCATTTTACCATGTCGAGGGCAGATCATCTCCTGCAGTCGTCCAGTGGCGTCCATCAGATTGTGTCTATTACCTCTGAAGAGACTCTCATGCTGTTCAAGGTGAATTTGACAGTAAGAGCTTTGACACTCCAGACACGACTTCAGTGCTTTCTGTTTTCTTCCAGTGCAGGAGTCGCACTGCACATCTCCAGATCCAGTGTGAGGATGACGACGAGGAGGAGGAACAGGAGCAGATTGGAGTTTCGTAGCCTTGAGTTTCTCCACCATCCCAGCAAACACCACATTCTTACTTAAAACTGGTCTTCGTATGAAGGTTTTTCTGCACTGAGGGCAACTGTAGATTCCCTTCTGATCCTCCTGATCCCAGCAATCTGAGATACAGCTCTTACAGTAACTGTGTCCACAGGGAATCGTCACTGGATCCTTTAGGAGATACAGACACACTGGACAACAGAACTCTTCCTCAGCCCATAAGAAATTGGCCTCTGCCATTTCACTGTATATCAACACACAGACAGAGAGACGATACACACTGCCGCTCCACAGTAGAGTTCCTTCCAACTGAAGGCTTTATATATCTTCCTGGTAACATACCTAAGAAACAGGTTTTTCTGCAGGGTGTGACTTACTGTAACTTGTTCATTTCAGTGTTTTTTTTTAATGACTACAGTGTTTAGACAACAAAGTTAACAAAGATGAACGGATTATGATTTAACTCTGGAAACTGATGTCTGTGCTCTAATAGTACTAGCATCGCCAACTACACACAATAATATAAATAATGTTACATCACAATATCATAACTGAATCATGATTGAGACTGCAGCAAACGTGAGAGAGACTCACTGATGTCAAATAGATCGACTCATCACATACATAGAAAATATAAACTATATATATCAATACATGGAATCTTATAGTGAATGTTTAAAAAGGCTATAAATCCAAATACAGAAGCAGAGTGCAACATAGTAGTTTTAACATGCTATTAATAATTATGATTGAAATTATATAACGATTAATCGTTTCCAATGCAAACAAGCACTATGTGGAAAAATTATTTAAAAATAATAAAAATGTTTTTCCTTTTTATAAAGTAGAACAAGCGCTGCGCTTTTAGGAAAGTTTATGTTTGGGAATGTGGTTGGATGAGATTTGAAGCAAAGCTAGAGAAACTATGCACACAATGTTCCAGTAAAATGAAAGTTTGTTGTCTAAACACTGTAGTCATAAAAAAAAAAAAACTGAAAAGAACAAGTTACAGTAAGTCACACCCTGCAAAAAACCTGTGTATTACAGTGCCAGACAGATTTTTTTTTTTTCAGTGCCCTTGATTTTAGAAATATTTTACCTATAGGGAAGTGGTGCCCAAACGAACCTGCTCCTGGAAGCTCCAGCTATTCACAACACAGCAAAAAAAAAAAAAAAAAAAAAACTGCGTTAGATTAGCTCAGATGTTCAAGAGTTCACTCTCAAGAGTGTTAAAAAGAAAACTGAAGCAGTGTTCAAGTTAATGAGATAATTAAGACTTTAAGTGAGTGATTATTGACCATTAGTCAATACACCTGCTGTGAACAAGCAGAATCAAAGGAAAGAGTCACCATTCAAAGTCACCATTATGATTATCAGTGTTTGCTATAGTTGGGCTCCTTACCCTTGGCTTTATGTAAAAAATTAAAATTTCTGGCTGCAGAATTGCTGAAGGCTCCGTGATTGAGAGGCATGGAGTCAGACACTTTCTGCTTTCCGTAAAGTCACCTGATCTGCATAAAATGAAACTAACACATGGTGTTTATTTTTAAATACAACGTTCTGTTTTCTTGGCAATACAAAACTGAGAGCCGAAAAAATTATACGAATCTGTATGTCATATAGGGCCTACAGTATTACAATAAATGTTTAATGCTATCAGTAGAAAACAGACATTTTGAATGCAGTTTTTTATTAATCTTGAATAAAAAATAATTAACTAAAAACAATCTTAAAATCTGAAATATATTCATACTAATGATCAAGATAACAGAAGTAGTGAGCTTTCGGAAACCTGTTGGTCGAGATGTTAGAGATAAGAGTCTTTAAGTGCAGAAAAAACTATACACAAATGTCCCAGTATCACTGACACGAAACATTGTGTGCATTATAACGTGCAGAAAAATGTGTAATGAATGGTAATTCACATTTAAACTAATAACTTCTCACGTTATCGGAAACTTGGTGAAGAATGACTTTCATTAGCTAACTAATGAAATTCTTCCTTGTGTTCTGCTGTACTGTGTTTTCCTCGCCTCAGGATGGCGCTTGTTCTCAGTGTAGTGGTTTCTATGAGTCGCTGTTCTGTGTTTTCGGTCCTCTACACTAGACGGCACTGCTGTGACCATATTAAGACACGGGATGGATTGTCCATATTAAGACAAAGACCATATTAAGACAATGGTGAGACACGGAGTGACTTTTCGGTTGAACTCTGTGTACATTCTGTCGCAACTTCTGTTTGCTTTGAGACTTACTGTCCTAGATGTCGGAGTCATAAATGTTTACACAGCGCACAAACATGTTTGAATGTTTTTAAATAACGTTTAATTTACAGGCTAGATGAAATGAACAAACCTCAATAGAGGAGCAGTGAAAGTGAAAATGAACGGAAAACGAGGACAATCTGTGTGCTGTGCGTGCGTGCGTGTGTATTATCAATAGTATCGGCTAATCAGTGATTTGATGTTCGCAGGTTAATGATGAAACGAGAGCACGATCATCAAGTCCCTCATTTAACTGGGTTAAAATGTCATTCTGCACCCTCTGAAGACCTAAAATAAACGTAAACTAAAAAATAATAATAATACTCAGCTTGTATAGCCTGAAGTCTTTCATACAACTAGATGTTCACTTACAAAACATGATATTATTATTTCCTCCACAATTCCTTTATCACTGTTGCAGCAGTAAAACTGTGGTAGAAATAATTAAAATAGGCATAAAATAAAAAAAAATCTGAATTGTATTTTTAAAATATATATATTTTTAAATAAGATGCATGACTTTTATTAATAGTTTATTAAAACAACAAAGATTATTTTTTTTAAACGATTAAAAATAATATAAAAGATTCTGAAATATTTGTAGGCAGTTTATTTATGAACTAATTTATTAAATATTCAGAATTATATTTATTAAAATAACATTGTGTTTAAAATAATGCCTCTAAAATCCTCTTCCAATTTTCTTTTTTATTATTTCGTTTACAGCAGTAACAGAATATATTTGGGGGACATTATGGCACAATTTTGAAACACACACACAAAAAAAAAAAACTTAAAGACTGAATTGAAATGTTATGGTAACATTATTATATCAGAAACATACTATATAAAACATCCAAGTGTTAAGAATATAAATCATTCCAGTGGCATTTATCAAACACAGAGCCAATTGTAAAGCATCACACTTTTTCAGCGTCAAATGTAATGATTGTCCAGATCAGCATGTGTGTGTTGTCTTGTAATGGTTTGTGTTCTTTCCTTGGACTCGTTTGAAGGGATTTGCGTAAGAGACTTGTTTGAGGTCATTGATCTTATCAGCACCCCTCGTTCAGAAAGGCTTTGTTTCTGCGGATGACCCTCGTTCATATCAGAAAAATACTGTTTGAGCTGGAAAAACTCATTTGATGATCTTCACAGAAACATTTGTGACAGGTTGCACTGGCAGAGGAGTTCAGGAAAGGCATGTCGATTTTCCAGTCTAGTCAAGCCAGTTTGAGCGATCTGTCCCAGACAGAAACAGTGTCGGCCCAGATCCGGCCCACATCCAGTACATATGTGCCAGATGTGTGCTGGATCTGGGCTGACACTTTTGAATGAGAGTACGTTTACACAAGAACGATATGCTTAAAACGTACTTAAACTGAAAAAAAAAATTTCCTTTGAGTTTTCCGCGTACAGACGACACCATTGTCAAAACAATCCCCATTCACACGGATCCACGTAAACGACAAAAAAACGTAAACGAACGGCCAAAACGCAGAAAAAGTTTTACGTTTTAGTTGAAAATGGTGTCGTGATTATTACGGGGGCCGTTTGAGTTGAGTGTTTCCTTGCAGACCATGATCATCCCTCATTTCTTCCTGATCTTCACATTCAGCATTCAAATCATTTGAATAAGGAGGGATTGTGTGAATGGAGGGTACGTGAAGATGCCCCGCCCTACAGTTGTTCTCGCAGAAGCCGTTGTACTTGGATAAACATCACAATACGGAGGAAAAAAATGATCACAAATTCAGTTTCATGTTGGCTTTAATAATAATAATTTGACTCAAACAACATATCAAGTTAACCTATCAATCATAACCTTCAACATAATACTATAAAATCAAAGCCAGCTCATGTCTTAAACCAGCTCATGACGGGACACTGGATAACATGTTTATAAGCAGCGTAATTTACTCAAAAACCGACAAGACAAGCTGACATATTAAAGTGCGTTTCAAAACTCTGTTCAAGATGTTTCTCGCTTCAGTTCTCCATGATTGAGACTCAAAGCAGTTCGTGATGATCAAACAGATCACTTTCTCTGGACCCACATGTTCCTCACCGTGGAGGACCTCAGAGTGAAACACCAGACGTCCAGTGTGAAGATCTCGAGTGTGATGTGTGATCGCTCTCAGGCCTGGAGGCCCATCTGAGCCATCAGCTGCTCGTACACCGTCCAGGCCATCGCCGCCATCAGGGTTCTCCTCAGAGAGCGAGGAACCGCACCGCGGAAGAAACCCACCAACCCCTGATCCTGACAGACAGAGGCATCGCTTCAGTTAGGTTTATTTCAACATTTTAGTAGAAGTCATTTTGTTGTTTGTGTTTGTCATTTTAATAAGCTTTTATTTTTTAAACAATATATTTGTTTTTTGTTTGCTTAATAAAAAAAATAAAAATTAGTGGAAGTGGATTTACACACTTCCAGATGGCTGAAGATGGCTGAAGGTACTAGACACCGTAAGAAAGACGCCGATAGCGACCACGCGGCTTTAATGAATGAACTACGTGCGCTTAGCGCAAAAATGGACACTATGCAGACTACAATTGAAAATCAAATGAATGATAAAATGGAAAGTCTACGTGAGTCCATGGAAAAACTTATTAGTGAGAGTAAAGAAGTATTCAAGCGCGAGGTGGCTAAAGCAATTAAGGAGATGCAACACGCGTTGGATCTGGAGGTGGGAATTCTCTGTTCCAGAATGGATCAGATGGAAACTAAAATGAATGAGAAAAAAGCTAAGGGCAAGCAGTTTGATCCTGACGTGTCGTTGGTGATTATGGGACTGTCGCAAGCGGAGGGAGAAGATGTTGAGGCCAAAGTAAAAACTCTGCTGGGCGAGGGAATGGACTGTGAGCCGGTGCCAAAAATTGTGGCCGTGGAGCGCATGAGGGCGCGAGGGCGAAATCCGGGACTCATCAGAGTGGAATTCGAGACAATTCCGGAGAAGGTGGCGGTGCTTCGGCGGCGGTTTAAACTCAAGGACAACGAAAGCTACCGAAGGGTGTATGTTTCGTCAGCGAAATCACACGCTGAGCGTCTCATGGAATTTAATCTTAGGACTCTGCTTAGAGAGACCCCAGTTGCTAAAGATTACTATCTGGCCAACAATGGACGGCTAGTAAAGCGTGGTCAAGCCAGGGGCGTGGTGGGTTCGACACCACAGTCTTCGGATTGAAGACTCCATGCCCAGCCTGTAAGTACGGATTATATTGCTTTAGTTCATTGGAACGTTAACGGATGGACGCTTGCAAATAGTAAGTTAAGAGCGCAACTGCTTCTTTCATTTGAGCCAGGAATTATTTCACTAAATGAGACTCATTTGTCCGCTCTTATACCTGAGCTTCATGGATACAGTTGGATTGGACATAATCGTGTGGCTCATAAAAGAGCTGTCAAAGCCTCCGGGGGTGTGGGTGTATTTATTAAAAAAACGATTTTGGACAATTTTTCTGTAACGATTGAGGACAAGACTTATGATGGAATTCTGTGTTTGCGGTTTGAGCACACGAGCTCACAATACTGATTTATTTTGATTTCATGTTATTTGTCTCCTGAAATGTCGACATGGGGCCGTAATGCTGACCTTTTTTATGCACACTTATTGTCTTTGATTTTTATGGTTGAGGCTGATTCTGTTTATATTTGTGGAGATCTGAATAGCCGTGTTGCGCACCACAGAGACTATGTCGATGAGGATGATATTAGTCCTAGAGTGGTGTTGGACTCGGGCTTGAACAAACATGGGGAATGTTTGATTGATTTCCTTAAAGAGTCGAAATGCTGTGTGGTTAATGGAAGAATAAACCCGGAGTTTGATAACTTCACATCTATTTCTATTAGGGGTAAGGCGGTAGTTGATTATATTGTGACTAGACATGAAGACTTAAGAACATGTAGTGAATTTAAAGTATTCACTCCATTTGAATTATTGGAAAGAACTGGGTCTCGAGGGCTAATAGATGAGAGGAGTAGACCACCTGATCATTCTATGCTTTATTTACGTTTTCAAACAGCAGAGATGTTTATAAATAGTGCTGATATTACATCATTTTGTAAACTACCAATTAGAAACATTAAGGACAATTTTCTTTCTTCTGAAGCCTCTGATGAAGCCCTAAAAAATGTTATAGTACAATTAGACAAGGGCAGGGAAGCACAGGATAATGTTGATTGCTGTTATGAACTTTTCTGTGGGGTTTTGTATGGGGAAATGAGTCAATATGAGTCAACATTGCATGGAAAACGGGCCCACAAGAAATGGTATCGAATTAAACAACCGTTTTGGAATAATGAATTACATAATATTTGGTCAAATCTTCGTGTGGCAGAGAAAAGATATTTAAAATGCAAGGAGCCTGTTTTAAGGAAGAATTTGCATGGTATATTTAAAACCTGTCAATATGATTTTGATAAAACACTTAGAATGTATAAAAGGCGTTATAGGAGAGGTAAAGCTCTTGAAATAAATATTTTTCAAAATACTAATCCACAGCTTTTTTGGAAAGAAATAAACAAGCTAGGCCCAAAGAGAAATAAATTAATTCCATTTGAAATAGTCACGGAAAGCAGTGGCAGTGAGTATTTGGTCAGTGTGTGTTCAGACCTGGTGGCAGTGAGTATTTGGTCAGTGTGTGTTCAGAACTGGACGCAGTGAGTGTTTGGTCAGTGTGTGTTCAGACCTGGTGGCAGTGAGTATTTGGTCAGTGTGTGTTCAGAACTGGACGCAGTGAGTATTTGGTCGTGTGTGTTCAGAACTGGACGCAGTGAGTATTTGGTCGTGTGTGTTCAGACCTGGATGCAGTGACTATTTGGTCGTGTGTGTTCAGACCTGGATGCAGTGACTATTTGGTCAGTGTGTGTTCAGACCTGGACGCAGTGAGTATTTGGTCGTGTGTGTTCAGACCTGGATGCAGTGACTATTTGGTCGTGTGTGTTCAGACCTGGATGCAGTGACTATTTGGTCGTGTGTGTTCAGAACTGGTGGCAGTGACTATTTGGTCGTGTGTGTTCAGAACTGGTGGCAGTGACTATTTGGTCGTGTGTGTTCAGAACTGGTGGCAGTGACTATTTGGTCGTGTGTGTTCAGAACTGGTGGCAGTGACTATTTGGTCGTGTGTGTTCAGAACTGGTGGCAGTGACTATTTGGTCGTGTGTGTTCAGAACTGGTGGCAGTGACTATTTGGTCGTGTGTGTTCAGACCTGGAGGCAGTGAGTATTTGGTCAGTGTGTGTCCAGATCTAGTTGCAGTGTGTGTTCAGACCTGGAGCCAGTGAGGATTTGGTCAGTGTGTGTTCAGACCTGGTGGCAGTGAGTGTTTGGTCAGTGTGTGTTCAGACCTGGTGGCAGTGTGTGTTCAGACCTGGAGGCAGTGAGTATTTGGTCTGGCTGTAGATCATGACGTATATCCCGGAGAACGGTGCATCTCTGAGCAGTGTGGCCGTCAGACCGGAGAACAGGGCCTTGGGTCCCTCCGTCCGGCACACGGACCGCAGCGCTCCTGACACACTGCGGTACTGATAGCGGCCGCTCTGACACACACACACACACACACATCATGAGGCCGATCTACACTAGTGTTCAAGAGTTAGACATTTGACACTCTTCTGCTCAACAAGGCTGCATTCTTTGATCAAAATACAGTAAAGCGCTCAAATATTATAACAATTTAAAACACCCGTTTTCTATGTGAATATAGAGTAAACTGTCATTTATTCCTGTGATCAAAAGATTTCCGTTTCAAATAATGATTTTCTTTTTTACTTTCTACTCATTAATTTCTTTATAAAATTGCCCATTTTGAATGCTAGTGTACTGATTTGTATATACGCACACACACACCTCGAAGCGTGTTTTGATGACGGTGACAGGCAGCATGCAGACGCCGGCCACACATCTGGCTCCGGCTCCCAGCAGCGCTGAATGCAGGAGCCCCGGGGCCCCGTCCGCGAAAAAACGCTGCTTTAGTGTGAAATACGTGCTGAAGTAGATCCCGACTCCTGGAATACAGCGCACAAACGACTGCGGAGAGACAGAAAGAGAGAATAAAAACACACAAACACTAATATAACAGAAGTATGGTCTCGGATGAGTGTGACACTCACAGGTGAGACGCCTCTCCACAGTCCCACGAGCTTCTCCGTCCGCAGGACACTCACAAACACCTCGACCATGCCGACCCGACCCGACCTGAAGCACACAACACAGTTCAGTCACACTTCCCTCAGCCAGACCGAAGCGGTCCTCGACCCCGTCCCGTGTGTGCACTGACCCGGGCTGCAGCGTCTGCAGGCGCGTCTTCAGCAGGTCCAGGGGCTGGAAGAGCAGCGTGGAGCACGTCCCGCTCAGAGAGCCACACATGAACGCCTTCAGGGCCGGGTGAGCCTGCATCAGAGTTAAACAGGCCGTCAAAAACTGCTCGAATCATATTGGTTTACACAAGGTTTAGGTTACTTTTATTGTACCCATAGGTAAATTTGTATTATAGTGCAATGACATTCTATCGCATCCAGTACAAAAACACACAAACACAGAACACTCCACAACACATAAGAACAAATAAATACTCATACTTAAAGTGCTCTCAAAAAAGAAAGAAATTTCTCTCGAGACATTACGGTCTTTGTAAAAATCCTAAAACCCCTAGTACTACAATCCTGAAAAACCACCACTATAATTTATTAATCATATTGATCGCATTTGGAACGAAGCTGCTCTGATATCTTTTCGTTCTACACCTTGGGACTTTATACCTCCTCGCAGATGGCAATAACTGAAACTCATTGTGCAGGGGGTGAGAGTCATCATTTGTTTTTTCGGACAAAAAATATTCTCGTCGCTTGATAAACTTATAGTTGAGCCACTGTTGCGACATGGAATATTTAAACATTTTCTTCATTGACTTTCTGGGCCGTCAGGTTTCAATCCCTTAGGGAGCCTATGTAGGAGTGATCCAGCTGTCACATTTAATCAAAAATATCTTCATTTGTGTTCCGAAGACGAACGAAGGTCTTACGGGGTTGGTACAGCATGGGGGTGAGTGATTAATGACTTAATTTTCATTTTTGGGTGAACTAACCCTTTAAGTTCTAAATGTCATACATAAAGTACTAAAATAACTCAAACTAAAATAAAAAACTATACATTTTATAATATATATATATATATATATATATATATATATATATATATATATATATATATATATATATATATATATATATATATATATATATATATATATATATATAGTAGCACAGTGTTACAACTAAGCCACCAAGTGTACAATGATAATGAAATGAAAACAGGGAGCCACACAACTTTTCAGATTTGAGTATTTATTTATATATTTGTTTTGCCACATTTAACTTTGTTGGACTTTCACAATGTTGGAATTCAAATGTCAATGTATGATTTTTCACATTTGTTTACTATGCATTGATCATTTGTTTATTTATTAAAAAATATAGCCTGTTTTTCATGCAATAAACCCTTTAAAATGTGATTTTAAGCTGGTTTTTATTATTTTTATTATTATTAATAATAATAATAATAATTTTGCATAGAGCTGCCACACAAATCAATAATTCAATTGCAATTACAATATTTGATTATTTTTTTTATTGCAAAACTGTAAATCTCTATCCATGATATTGATCCATAATATAAGGATGATTGGATGAGGGATGGATGTATGGATATCTATCTACAGATGTACAATCAATATAAAACTATACAGATAAAATAGTACTGAATTATGTGTGTTACACACAAGTGTTACAACTAACCCCTCTGTCTGTTACTATTAACCCTGTGGGGTAAGTTGTTCTGTTCTGTCACTTTCAGTGCATATGCACGATAACGGTAGGTCCTGGGAAAAAACTTTAAGTGTTCATTTGTAGCAGAGATGTGTATGTTGCTTGTGTAAAAAATAAAGATTAATCTTAATTATTTTTTAAATAATTGGGCCAAAACCAAAATGTGTTAGGTTGTGCCCCGCTCTCCCCTATCTATCTATCTATCTATCTATCTATCTATCTATCTATCTATCTATCTATCTATCTATCTATCTATCTATCTATCTATCTATCTATCTATCTATCTATCTATCTATCCATCCATCTATCTATCTATCTATATATACTAAAATGGAAAAAACTAATTAAAAAAAACTAAACTAATTAAAAAACTAATTAAAACTAATTAATAACTACCAATGATACGAAAATAACACTGTTTCACATTAGTTTTAGCTGTAGTGTAGTTTGGCAATCATAGACGATCAATAAAATGATATCATAACTGAAAGATATGAATGTGACGATGTAATGCATGACTCGGCAAAGATTCAGTCCTGCTGGACTTTAACTGAAGCTTCTCGTCTGTGTGTGTGTCTACCGTTTAACCAAGCCCCGCCTCTTTTCAGAGGACTGCTTCACACGGACCAATCAGAATGCGAAAAACGAGAGGCTTGGCTAAATCCCGCCCCTTCAGAGGATTAACAAAAAATTGGCGAGTCTGCTTCACTTCTGCAAACGCTTGACGTAAACAAACTCTTTATATTCAGCCTGTTAAGGCCTTTAACTGCATATTACAATCACTCTATACGATCAAATGCACTGTCTGAACATGTTAAACCCCATGGTTTGAAACGTGACAGTCCTCCAGCCACTGTGATATGCACAGCCAGAGCTAACTATCTGCCATATCACTAACCAGATAACATGACCCTGTAGAAACAGGGCAAGTTGATGTGACCGGATCGAGTCAGAGATCAGAGTTCAGAGGGGGACTGCAGAACAGACAAAATTATACACTCACCTAAAGGATTATTAGGAACACCTGTTCAATTTCTCATGAATGCAATTATCTAATCAACCAATCACATGGCAGTTGCTTCAATACATTTAGGGGTGTGGTCCTGGTCAAGACAATCTCCTGAACTCTAAACTGAACGTCAGAATGGGAAAGAAAGGTGATAAGCAATTTTGAGCATGGCATGGTTGTTGGTGCCAGATGGGCCAGTCTGAGTATTTCATAATCTGCTCAGTTACTGGGATTTTCACGCACAACCATTTCTAGGGTTTACAAAGAATGGTGTCAAAAGGGAAAAACATCCAGTATGCGGCAGTCCTGTGGGCGAAAATGCCTTGTTGATGCTAGAGGTCAGAGGAGAATGGGCCGACTGATTCAAGCTGATAGAAGAGCAACTTTGACTGAAATAACCACTCGTTACAACCGAGGTATGCAGCAAAGCATTTGTGAAGCCACAACACGCACAACCTTGAGGCGGATGGGCTACAACAGCAGAAGACCCCACCGGGTACCACTCATCTCCACTACAAATAGGAAAAAGAGGCTACAATTTGCAAGAGCTCACCAAAATTGGACAGTTGAAGACTGGAAAAATGTTGCCTGGTCTGATGAGTCTCGATTTCTGTTGAGACATTCAGATGGTAGAGTCAGAATTTGGCGTAAACAGAATGAGAACATGGATCCATCATGCCTTGTTACCACTGTGCAGGCTGGTGGTGGTGGTGTAATGGTGTGGGGGATGTTTTCTTGGCACACTTTAGGCCCCTTAGTGCCAATAGGCTTAATGCCGCGCACTTCCGTTCTGGTGCTTCCGCATTCTTCAGCCAGCTTCAGTACTTCCGGTTCACAGTAGCGTACGCTGTAGCTATGTCATTTTTTACGCGATCGCTGCAGGACCTGCCGAGTATAACGGCAAACGATGTACATCGGATCATCCAGACCACATCGAAGACACCAACATCAAAAAAGGACAAAGGTTTTAAATTGTATGTGTCCAGCTATATAAACAACTACGAAGGTAAGTTAACAAGCCTCTGTTTTGAGTTTACCAAAAACGATACATGCTAGCTCATTGGCTCTTTACTAGCCAAAGATAGCACAGTGAGGAAGCAACGTTAATAATGTTAGCAGAGTGATAGGTTAACATCATGAATATTTTGTGTTTCTGAAATGCAATACCCTAACCTCTATGTTAATCACAGTTTCAAACAAGGAGTCAGGAGAGGTCACGGTTAGGTCTGAGTGCTTCAGATCTATGAGGAAAAGCCAGAAGCCTCACTGTCTGAGTGTAAGGCAAAGTCATCCTGCAGGTTCAGTTCAGGTTCAGAAGAAACAGGTTCTTTTTTTGGCAAAATGAAGTTTCTGTGAGCCACATCATTGCTGTGAATTAGATCCAGATAAACACCATCATTGCACTATATGAATCATATGGTACCGGAGATATCATGTGAATCATGAATACAGGGTGTGCCAGAAAGAATGTAAAATGAATGGCTCCCACAGAAGCAAGATTTTGTTAAGAGTTTTTATCATTTTTTCCTCAGCTCCTCATCAGCAGGAAAAGTAAAAAAACTAAGTACAGAATTGTACTTTCCGGATGCCTGGCACCAGAGATGTATAAAGTACTAGAGACCCAGACTTGAGTAAAAGTACAAGTGCTCTATCAAAAAAGTGACTTGAGTAGAAGTTGAAGTGCTCTCTAAGCACCCTACTTAAGTGGAAGTACTAAAGTATTCAACATTTTTTTTACTTAAGTATTGCAAGTAGTTTAAAAAAAAATTACTACTCAAGTACTGAAAGTAAAAGTACAAGTATTGTATTATGTAGTAAAGCATCTCACCCTTCTCCCTGCTTGTGCCTTTTTTCTCCACAGCTTATTGGGTATTTATCTGCATGTTACAGCAATATCTGAAAGCTTTATTTCAGGGAGTTCCTGGAATGTCACATATGGTTCTTCTTCATGTGTTCCATATATGGACTAATGTGCACAGGGCGCCCTCAGACTGCCAGTATGGATTGAAAATACAGTATATCAGAGTGCTCATAATTACATCGGCCCATTTTGGGTATAAATTCAATAAATATTATTCCTCTCTAAAGACATCTGACGTTAATCTATGAAAATCTATCAATATTAAACTGCACAAGCTAAAAGCCCTGAGGGACATTGTTTGGTCAAGCGCTTTCATGACACGGGAGGGTTTTTTTTTAATGGGAGCGGCTGACGCTCATAATTCATATTAAAGGTATCGACTCATTTTATCATTACTCCTGACACAAATTAAAAAATAACTGTCACTATAAGTTTCTCAGAATAAAATAGTGGTCAAATACTAAACCTTGAGTCTTATATCTTTTTAATGATGTAGTTTGTCATGGTATTAACATTAAATTTAATAGTAACTTTGAACTATTAAATTTAAAGAACGATTCAGATATGAATTCTATATGAACTCACATTCTATATGAATTATCTTTCACTCCAACAAATGAAAACACCGCCACCGGCGCCACGATCACTCGAAGTTGAAGGTGGTGTTTCTGGTTCTTCCATCTCGAAAAAAACTAACAAATCTCAAGTGTTCTCAATGGAGGCAGGCAGCAGAGCGGGAGGCAGAACGGGAGTACGAGCGCGCGCTCTTCTTGATCGCTTGATTCCCTCAATGATGAGCCAGCTTCATTAAACCTGTTGACAGAGCCATCTACCGCTCTGGCACTGATTATGTGGGTTTGGAATGATTCAACATTTTTATAATTGTAACGAGTAACGATGCAGCACATAAAAAATGTATCGGAGTAGAAGTATTAAACTCATCGAAAATATGTACTGAAGTAAAAGTGGAAGTAGGAGAAAAAAAGAATACTCTACTAAAGTACAGATACAGCCTTTTAGTACTTAAGTACAGTAGTGAAGTAGTTCTACTTCGTTACTATACATCTCTGCCTGGCACTGTGGCACACAGCAGTGTTCGGGAGTAGTACCAGACACTCTCTGGTATTTAAACTTTGATTACTTCATATCAACTCATAGACTGTAAAAAAAACTAGAAGCAGCTACCAAAACAAGTCGACGCTTAGGCTAACCGGAAGTATTCGTGGTGGCTGACATTTCAGCGGAAGTACGTCACAACAGCCGTTGGCATTTAGCCTATTGGGCATCGTTTAAATGCCACGGCCTACCTGAGCATTGTTTCTGACCATGTCCATCCCTTTATGGCCACCATGTGCCCATCCTCTGATGGCTACTTCCAGCAGGATAATGCACCATGTCACAAAGCTCGAATCATTTCAAACTGGTTTCTTGAACATGACAATGAGTTCACTGTACTAAAATGGCCCCCACAGTCACCAGATCTCAACCCAATAGAGCATCTTTGGGATGTGGTGGAACGGGAGCTTCGTGCCCTGGATGTGCATCCCACAAATCTCCATCAACTGCAAGATGCTATCCTATCAATATGGGCCAACATTTCTAAAGAATGCTTTCAGCACCTTGTTGAATCAATGCCACGTAGAATTGAGGCAGTTCTGAAGGCGAAAGGGGGTCAAACACAGTATTAGTGTGGTGTTCCTAATAATCCTTTAGGCGAGTGTACATTTCAACTAAACGGAATGTCCAGTTTTGCGTTATCTAGTGTATAGCCGCATACATTATACTGTAGAAGGTTGCATGTGAATGAGAAAGGAGGAAAAAAACAATATTTCAATGGATTTCAATGTTCTCTTGCAAACTTGAATTGTCGTGAGAAACTGCGTTTGCAAAACTATTTCGTTCACCTGATAAACTTTGTGTTCACTCTTAAAACTTTGCTTTCCCCTGAGAAACTTTTGCGTTCATCTGATAAACTTTTCGTTCGCTCACAGAACTCGTGTTCCCCGAAAAACTTTGAGTTAATCCGAGGAACATCCGAGAAACGCTGCGTTCATCCGATAACCTTTGCGTTCGCTTACAAAACTCTTACGTTACCCTGATAAACTTTGCGTTCATCTGAGAAATTTTGCGTCCTCCGAGAAACGTCGCGTTCCCCATAGAAACTTTTCATTAATCTGAGAAACTTTGTTCATCTGAGAAACTTTCCGTTCACTCGCAAATTTTCTCAAGTGAACAAAATAGTTGAGATCAAATGCAAAGTTTACCAGATGAATACAAGTTTTAAGAGCGAACGCGGTCATCTGATAAACTTTGCATTTGCTCTCAAAACTTTGCGTTCCCCTGAGAAACTTTTCGTTTGCTCTTAAAACTATGTTCCCCTGATAAACTAGCGGGGTAAAGTTAGTTTTAGGTTCGATATTCGCTGCATATTCACATACGCTGCTTTAGGGACCGTCTGCAAATTCAGCTCACAGTGCAAACCGAATTACAATAATTAATGGTGTTAGTTGTTTCTAGTGACGACCCTGGCTTACTGCAGATGAGATTTTGCCAATACCTGCCTTACTGTATGTACAATACATACATATTTTTAGAATAAAAATAAAAATTATTGTGTTTTTTTCATGTTTCAAAGCTTGTAGTAATTCCATAGTGACCATACTGACTTACTACAGCTGAAATTTGAACAATACCTCCTTTACTGTACGTACAGTACACAAATATTAATATTAAAATATTGTAAATCACCTAAAGCGTTGATTCATGTTTGAAAGGTTGTAGTAATTCCCTAGTGACCATACTGACTTACTACAGGTGAAATTTGAACAATACCTCCTTTACTGTACGTACAGTACAAAAATGTTAATATTAAAATATTACTGTATTTCACTTAAAGTGTTTTTGTCATGTTTCAAAGGTTGTAGTACGTTCCTAGAGACCTGACTGACTTACTACCGGTGACATTTTAACAATACCTCCCTTACTGTACGTACAGTACACACATTAATTTGAAAATAATCCTGTAATTCACTTAGTGTTTTTTTCATGTTTCAAAGGTTGTAGTATGTTCCTAGAGACCTGACTGACTTACTACAGGTGAAATTTGAACAATACCTCCCTTACTGTACGTACAGTACACAAATATTAATAAGAATTTATTACTGTTATTCAACTAAACTGTTTTTTTTTTCATGTTTCAAAGGTTGTAGTATGTTCCTAGTGATCAGACTGACTTACTACAGGTGAAATTTTAACAATACCTCCCTTACTGTACGTACAGTACACCAATATTAATATGAAAATTACACTTTTTAAAATTACACATGTGAAAATTACACAGTATTATTTTATGTACTGTACGTACAGTAAGGGAGGTATTGTTAAAATTTCACCTGTAGTAAGTCAGTATGGTCACTAGGAACATACTACAACCTTTGAAACATGAAAAAAACACTTTAGGTGAATTACAGTAATAATTTCATATTAATTTGTGTGTACTGTATGTACAGTAAGGGAGGTATTGTTAAAATGTCACCTGTAGTAAGTCAGTCAGGTCTCTAGGAACATACTACAACCCTTGAAACATGACAAAAACACTTTAAGTGAAATACAGTAATATTTTAATATTAATATTTGTGTACTGTACATACAGTAAAGGAGGTATTGTTCAAATTTCACCTGTAGTAAGTCCGTATGGTCACTAGGGAATTACTACAACCTTTGAAACATGGAAAAACACTTTAGGTGAATTACAATAATATTTTCATATTCATATGTGGGTACTGTACGTACAGTAAGGGAGGTATTGTTCAAATTTCACCTGTAGTAAGTCAGTATGGTCACTAGGAACATACTACAACCTTTGAAACATGGAAAAAACACTTTAAGTGAAATACAGTAATATTTTAATATTAATATGTGTGTACTGTACGTACAGTAAGGGAGGTATTGTTAAAATTTCACCTGTAGTAAGTCAGTATGGTCACTAGGGAATTACTACAACCTTTGAAACATGAAAAAAAACACTTTAGGTTAATAACCGTATTAATTTCTTATTAATATTTGTGTACTGTATACAGTAAGGGAGGTATTGACAAAATGTTACTGGTAAGTTTGTTACTAATAGTAACCAACTGCAAGCTTTGAATTTTGAACATGTCTGTTTTTTAATGTTAGAAGTATTTTTAACTGGTAAAAATTCTACGTTTTAACGCAGTTAGTGTAATTGGCAGACTTTCCCTCAAGCATCATTAGCCGTGACAGCGCGTTAAAGCAATCTCCGGTATAAATATGCAGCTATAATGCACGTAAGGTTATTTTTAACGAATATTTCATGTCGACATTAATTGATTGACTACTGTTAAAAGTAATTTTGCTATTGACATATATTAAGACTGCCGACTCTATAGAGCAGTGGCATGGAAAAACGAATGTCTGGCGAATATCGAACCTAAAACTAACTTTACCCCGCTTGATAAACTTTGCATTCATCTGATAAACTTTTCGTTCGCTCTTAAAACTCTTGCGTTCCCCTGAGAAACTTTGCATTCATCTGAGAAACTTTTTGTTCGCTCTAAAAAATCTTGGGTCCCCTTGAGAAACTCGTTCTCTCGCAAAACTCTTGTAATGGAAATAATGTAGGAAAAACGACATTAACGCTTTTGCGAGCAAATGAAAAGGAATTCAATGGTTTATTTAAATTTTTAAAAAAAATTTTTTTATAAAGATTATAAGAAACAAATTCAATGTCTAAACGTTTGACTAATGTATAAGTTTGCAAAAAGCAGTAACACACACAGACTTACCAGCAAGAACTCCATGTTGTTTGAGATTATCAGAAGTTTGTCCTGGAGAGCAGCTCAGCTTCTGAAAACACCAGTGATCTGAGAATGAATTACTGACCGCATCCATCTAATTTCACACAAACTAACATCACCAGACAGACTGTTTCTCTCAACACACACACGCGGTGTTTATTATTCTATCAGTGTGTGCACCGTGCCTCTCATTCATGCGCGCGCTTCCCACGTGAGGTGCACGTTCATTTGGTTCTGACTGAGTGGTGTTTAAAGCCAGAAAAAGTAACAGTTTATACTAAGTTATAAAGATCAGCTCACCTCTTCTATGATCCGCGGTGGGTGTTCATCATTCTGGGAAATAGGGTTTCCAATTAATGTCGCTGCAAAGGTGAAAAATATTCCCTGATGACCTCGATGGGTAATTACTAAGCAAACAAAAAGTAATAAAATAAAAATAATAACGAAGAGAAACAGAAGATGTGGCGATCACACACCTAGTATCAGCTCAGTCTGTCTATGCACGCGCTTCACAGGTAGGCTATGTATTAAAGAAAGGGGCGGGGCCAGATGAAGGGGTGTCATACACTGAATCTGATTGGGGCATTACCAGCTAGCGGTTGCAAAAGTGCCCAAATGTAACAGTTGAGAAATAATGTTCTCTCACACAAGAAAATAAAAATGATCTCAGTGAAACACAATCATAAACACACAGACTCATAAATTCGCTTAAATGTAAAGCAGATAAATCTGCTCAAAACGGCTCTGTCTGCATTTAGGCGACCAATGCGCGCTCTCGTGGCAGAACTCAGTAGTGCACAAAGTTTTATGAAGCCTACATTAACCTCCTAAGACCCGAGTTTTGGTCAGAGGTGGAAAGTCCAGGGGTCAGAAAGTAAAAGTCCTGCCACATTTTTATTCCACCCACAGCAAAAACTCCAGTGTTAAAGTTAATGAGATAATTAAGTGAATAATTGAGTGATGATTGAGCATTATTGAAGACACCTGATGATAACAAGCAGAATCACTGAAGGAGAACGTCACATTTTTTAAGTCACCATTATGGTGATAAGTGACTGCTTTAGTTGGGCTCTTGACCCTTTATTCTTTAATTTTAGAAGTTGTTTGGCTGATGTCCATGAGTTATAACAGCCAGATGAACAACAAGGAAAGCTGATGTGCTGTTGTTGGTTATGTTTTGACATAATCATCATTTGTAGATTTTAACCTTTTGATTACACAGTATAACATTTTCAGAAATTTAAATAATATCCGAAAGATTTCTTAAAAGCTATTCTTTTCTAATTACTTCATGGGCACACAGACATCAAGAATCAGCCTGTGATTCTCCACAATGGTGACAATTATATAGCATGTTGCAGTGCATTCTGGGTGCCACCAATCAAAATTCATTCATGGCTCCCATCATGCATTGCGGTATGAATAAATTATGATCTGAATTGTCTTAGTAATTTCCTTTTCCTAATTGAATATTCTGTTTGTCACCATTGTTGAGATTCATACACTGAATCTTGATGTATGTGTGTGCCTAAAAGAAAGATTATTATTTATTTATCAAAACAACGTGTAAGATATCATTTGGTTTATTTTGAAAAATCTGGATATAATGTTATAGAATCACTGTGATGCTGTTATGATCATTATACATTTAAGTCAGAGAGTAGGCTTTAAATGAGTTCAGTGATTCTGGTCAAATGATGATTACGTCTAAACATGATCTACAACATCTGATCTGATCTCTTTATTCATCCAGCTGTTAAAACAGCCAAACAAAATATTTAGATAAACATTTAAAGGTCACCTGCCCAACTAAAGCAAACACTGATCACCATAACGGTGACTAAAATATAGATTTTCTCCTTCAGTGATTCTGCTAGTTAACATCTGATGTCTTCAATAATATCTCAATCATCACTCAATTATTCACTTAATTATCTCATTAACTTTAACACTCTTGAGTCTGGATCCAAATAAACTCCCAGTAAAGTTCATTTAACACTGGAGTTTTTGCTGTGGGTGTAATAAAAATATGGCAGGACTTTTACTTTCTGACCCCTGGACTTTGTGATGTCCACGTATGTGGACAACCAGGTCTGAGGAGGTTAAAGCTGCAGTAGGGAGTCTTGAGAAAACGTTGACTTAGCCTGGAAATTTGAACAAGCACAACTTCCAGGTCCCACCCCCTTGCTCTCTGCTGCGCTACAGCCCTCCCTCCACAGCTCGTCCTCCACAGCGGAGCCTGTCGTGAACGCGCAGGCTAGTAAACAGGCCCACCGATGACGGCGGATAAAAAGTTATATGGCACATTCACTAATAGGGACTAAACGTCAATAATATGCTTTACATTGACTATGGCCTGCCCATACTTTGACTACAAACTTGGTCCTCAAATCATTATGTATTTTCCAATAGCCTACATGTAACTTTATAACGTTGCACTCTTTCTATAAGTTATAAATAGCTAACGTTAGTAAGATAACGTTAATATAACGGTAACTAACGTTACAGCATGTAAGTAATTATTCTAGCGATATATAATGCTAGATAAGGTGTGCTAGTACATTATTTCAGCAACATGACAAGCCAGTGAATTAGCAGGTTTCAATTGTTGCTTAGCAGAGTGCGTGACATTTTATCTACATGTTATGCGGCTAGAGTTTTGACACCGAGTCAATGGGCTCTGTGTAATTCTTTCTTTTTCGGTTGTTTATCGTCATCAGTCTTTTTCCTTTTACCTCTTTGTTTTATGAGCAGGTGTCACTCGAGAATTGGCAGTTTAGGTTGTTTCTCCGTCATAAGCACAGCTGCAGCACGCCGGCAATCTTGAGTTTGAACGACGGCTCGCGCTCCGGCGCTCGCGCTGTGCAAGAGAGGGGTGTGATCAGCGCGTACACGAGCGTGATTGACACTGCTAAGACATGCCTCCTGGCTCTGATTGGTTGTTTCTGACCGGGAGCGTGTATTTCTTGCAAATGGAAATAGGACCACTGGGTGAGAAGCTTGATTTTTGCACAGATTATCTGTCTCATATTCTACTGTCAGGACATAATGACAGTTTTAGCAAATACATGTTTTCAAAAGTTACCTACTGGAGCTTTAAAGTGTCCCCTGCAGAAGCGGCTACACTGATGGAAGAAACCGGGATGCAAAGTGCTTCACAGTTATGGCATGGCCTAATACTGTTTTTATTATTGTCAGTCAGAACAGTATCATTTATTTCATATGAACATGTTTGAGACAGGTACCGTGTGACAACTCTCCTAATTTCGCACAGAAACCATTTTCATCACTAATTTGTTAAAATGCTATAACGTGATTCATGACATTAAATATTTAATATTGATTTAAATTTTGGGTTCGTTCACAATCACATATTTTGCAAAATGGCTTAATCTGCCTAGCAACAATGCAGCAACGGGTTGTAGATGCGCGGGCTTTTTTCAAGAGAAAAGAAGTATGACAAATATGTTTTCCCAAATACTTATGTTGTATTTTCTTGTATCCTTTAATATATGTAACATACTCTCCTTTTTTTGTTAAT
This sequence comes from Tiaroga cobitis, assembly GCA_030578255.1. Taxonomy (NCBI): domain Eukaryota; kingdom Metazoa; phylum Chordata; class Actinopteri; order Cypriniformes; family Leuciscidae; genus Tiaroga; species Tiaroga cobitis. Next base: position 45,636,163 of record CM060593.1, read on the forward strand.
AAAAACAATATTTGGTGAGAAAAATAGATGAAAGAAATATTGAGGTATAGGGAACAATATGTTTTACATTCAGATTATATGTAATTTTTTACAAAAAATAGTTGAAAGCAGTGGGTTGAGCAGTCCATGTTACTATTTAAATTCAGTTTATGGACCTGTTTTGTAGCTAGAATAAAAAAAAAAAAAAAAAAAAAAAGATCAAGTCAAGAGACACACACTTGCTAAAGCGGTTTTGGAAAAGCCATTTTATTGCATATCATTAGAACTATTTATGACAAATCTCTCCAGATATCATTTAGGAGCTGCAGAGAGAGAACATAACACAACATCGCAAAGTCATTATTGGGAGACAATGAGAATGAGAGAGAAAAATGTTCTACGTATCCATACATAATCAATAATAGTACATTTCTCTCACTTCCCAGCAGTGTGAGCGGAAAAGCAGAAACTGAGCACGAGCTTCGAGGAGTGAGATCACCGACCCCTTTAAAAAAGCTTTCTGAGAGAAACCCAGACAGAGAAATCAAACCCGGATCGCGGAATAATCAAATATGATGTCAGAGAGTTTTAAACGTGATCAGAGGTAGCCACGGAAACCGTTCCATATTTCAAAAACTCCCGCCAAACGGTGGATTCCCGCCATGCGAAGCCGTGCTCAGAGTTTACAGTGTGTGTGTGCGCGTGTGAGAGAAACCGTCAACCCCATCCACCCTTCATGCCCTGAACATTAATAAAGACACATATACTTGAAGGAAAAGAGGATCAGAAAATATCCAAATAGTAGATTTAAGGCGATAGTGCATAGTCTAAATGAGCTCGTGCATTGCCTACTCTGTCTTTATTCCTTCAGTCTGCAGCAACAGTGAGAAAACACACACCTTTCATTGCTCAGAACAAACAGACACGAATCTTTCCCCATTTCATGTGCATATATGGTGGCAATCTCTAATATTTTCCGTGCTGGTTTGAATTACTAAATGCCTTATTCGTGTGTAAAGCCCAAAAAGCGTAACTGTATGATACTATCATCACAATCTCTTATTTACCAGCAGAGGCGCAAGCGCTATGTTCATCCTTATACCATTATAAAAACTTACCATTAAAATACAGTTGTGTAGAAAGCAACGTTTGCTTTGGTCCCCTTCAAATGAGTTCTTTCTTCACTTTTTTTAACTCTCTTTTTTTTTTTTCTTCTCTTTTACTTCAGTTAGAAAAATAGATCCAGAATCGGGACTATCATTGAGGGAATGTGTCCTTACAAAAAATATCATTCCGCTCTTTTCTATTCTAGACGATGACATGAAAACACGAATTTGGTCCTCAGTGCGAGTGAAGCTGTCGAGTGTGATTGTCAAGAGAACCATTGTGTGTTTGTTTTTAATACACTATGGCACTAAAATAACGAAAATATAAAAAGACGAGAAGGAATCTCTGAGTTTTCCTGGACGTTATCGTCCGAGGCTTGTGTGTGTGAGTGTGTGTGTGTGTGTGTGAGGGAACGCTGCGGTCCGGCTTCTTTCACTCTGGTTTGGGTTCGGGGGTTTCGCTCTTGGCCTCTGGGTCTTCATCGCTCTCGATTCCCGAGCGGCTGACGATGCGGCGCATGGTGAAGGGTAGATCGCCACGCCTGGACATAAAAACACACACATTTCGATGTCAGATATGCATTTGATCACATATATGATATGCAAGCCTCAGCGATATTGGCCCTCTGGTGACTTGTCCTGAAAACTGCTTTTTTTATTGCGTAATCATGCATTTGTAACAATCCTCCATAAGCTTTTATCCTTAGGGTTTCCTGATGTTAAGAGTTTAAATCCCCCAATCAGAGCTTTCCTCTCAGAAACAGAATAGTAGGAAAATAGATTATAACAGATCTATAAATATATATATATATATATATATATATATATATATATATATATATATATATATATATATATATATATATATATAAAGAAAAAATATAGAAAAATTTTGGAAGCTTATTTCCACCACGGAATAAAACAATTTAAAAGGTAATTGCGACTTTAATTTTTTTATTTGATCTCATTGTGACTTTCATCTCATAAACTCAAGACTTTCTTTCTTGCAATTGCGTGATATAAAGTCAGAATTGCGAGATTAAAAGTCGTAATTACCTTCTTTTTTTTTATTCCGTGGCGAAAACAAAATCAGATTAAAAAAAAAGAACAATAGAAAAATTCCAAATATTTGTACATGAATGTATTTTTGGAATTATTGTGTATATATAATTATACCAGAGAATGTATTCATTTATATGATAAATATAATAAATCAGGAAACTAAATGGTAAAATAAACCACGCGTACGAGTTGACATTCCCTTCATTTGTGCTTATGTGAACACTATTATAGTTTTTATTTTTATATTTTCAGTTTAATTTTGAAAGTTTTAGTAATTTCATTCCATTTCTGCCATTTTTATTAGTTTTATTTTAATTTTAATTTCAGTATTAGTTCAGTTTCAAAAGTTAAACTAAACTAAAATGAGAAATGCTGTCTTTGCAAGCTAGCTGAAATTGTCCCTATAAATTTATTTGATTTCAGTTAACGTTTATATTAGTTCAGGTAACAAATGTTTGTTTATTGCTTTAGTTTTCAATAATAACCCTGAAGTGAACGTGCTATAATTCTGGTGAAATGTAAAATTTCTCAAATTGACGGATTAATAATCGCAATTGAAATATTGTAACCGTTATGGTGCAGCTGTGTGTTCTTCCACATCTGAGTTTGCGCAATTAACAATTTAATGCAATTGACGAGTTTATTCTGTTTATGTCACTTACAGTGTAAGCCTTTTTTACTTAAGCCCATTTGATTTACTTTATTGTTGTGAAAATTACAAAAAGTTAACAAAGTTTTATTTTACAGTGTCCTTGTCACATATACGTACCGTGATAATAACAGTAAATTACGCATAATTACATGCAACTAACCCTCAACCAAACCCTAACCCTATAGTGAGTACATGGAGTTGCTTAATATTACTCTGTACTTGCATATATAATTACACTGTATGACACCCTGTACACAATGACACCTTAAAATAAAGTGTAAAATGATTGCGGTCACCTCAACTAGCCGTGATTATGGCTTACGGTTTGAGTTTCACACTGATGTGAGCGTGTGAGATGAGATTTCTCAGTGCATGTCATCAGATGTCGACAGTGGTGATGTGTGATTCCTGCGCACCTGAGTTTGCTCTTCAGACTGTTGACCTCGCGGTTCATGGCGTCGGCTGATTCGGTGGCGTCCTCCAGCTCTCTCTGCAGTTTCCTGCGGTTTGCGTTCGCTCGCTGCGCCTCCTCCTCAGTCTCCTCCAGCTGACGCTTCAGCTGCTTCATGCGGCTGTTCAACTTGTCCGACTGCAGACAATCACAACCAGCCACAGCGTCACAAGCAGGGTTTGAAAATCAACTGTGGCGGCTAACGCTGTCAAATCACTCGCCAATTGGGCGTTACTTATAATGTTGACTCACTTTGCTGGGGAAGTTTGTGTAAGACAAATCTGCGCAGATTTAGCGCAAATACTCAACTCATGAGACATCATGATATATTAAATACAGTGTATTGCACAGAATCTGCTCATATGCAAGCACATGTATGGTCAAAAAAGAGAGAAGTAATCGAAGCCCTCGCCCCGCGGCAAATATCCAGATACTTACATTGCCACCAACCCCTGCCATCCCCGGCCCACCCCTATAGGCACATATAGTAAAATGAAATTCAAATAAAGTTTTGACAAAAAAAGGTTGTATAAAAAGATAAACCTCACATATTTCAGCCTTTAAATCATTTTTCACAAAAAAAAGGTTTTATAAAAAGATAAACCTCACATATTTCAGCCTTTAAATATTTGTTATAAAAAGAATGAGTCAAAAAAAAATACTTGACATATATGAATGCATATTAGCTTATTGATTATTAATAGTAAAATTCGGTCCGATTTTCTCATGGCGTCTGTCATTGCTAAGCAACCATGCACTGCGCTCTCCACAACGACAAAGAAGTTTTAGCAGCTAATAGATTTTCACCACTGAAAAATGCTTGCTGTAGCTCTGCTACAAGATTTATTTACGGAGAAGAGAAAAACACCCGTAGTGTTTGGGTGCACCCCCATCCTTCATGTTGACTGAGCTTTCAATGTTGTTACGGAAAGGGTGAAGCTGATTGGTTGGTTCTTGTCACATGATCTGCGGTGCGCTTGCGGCATTCTGAAAAGTTGAAGTTTTTTCATCTAGCTGCGGCTGGAAAAATCGCTTCAATTATGAGCGCGCTTGCCGCGCGCCTACATTTGAAATAACGAACTTGAGAGCGCAAAAGACACGATATGTGAACGGCCCTATGGCGTTTATTTAGTCTCAAAACTCGCGACCAGAATACCAGGGCAAAAAAAAGTATACGCGCTGGCGCGTTTCTGCACCTTGAGCGCGCACAATGCAATCCTCGTGCAGCCCCTTGGCGAGCTACCTCAGGCCACTAGCTACTAGTGGAAGTAACACTAGTGGTTCACGCTTGCGCACATACTGCTGTTTTGGCGCGCAGTGTTCTGATTTGCTTATTTCCTATTTACTTGTTTGGTGGAGGCAATCCAGAATTACTGTTGGTGAAATTATAATCAGACCCCCCCTTAAAAAAAATCTCTTCGGATCTGCACGATTCACATAAGTCACCCAAACTGACGTGAAAAAAGCGGGAGGCGCCGAAAAACGCGCTGTTTGCATCCCTGTTAAACACACAAGTCACTACGCAACAAATAATGGCACGCTTCTTCATTTGCATTGAAGCATTATCTAATATTAAAAAGCATTTGGACATTGTTATTTTCCAACATCCTACATGTTCTGTGTGCTGTGCTGATCCGTCCACCTAACACACATTTGTGGTGATGCGAATGAAGGAAGGGTGGAGATGACTGGATGACAGGATTTTGTTTGAATAAGAAATAAATGTATGAAATCCTGATGAATGAAATAACAAAATGAAATTTTATAAGCTGTAACGTAGTTAATCTGTTTTTGTTTTTTGGCTAGTAGAAGCTCTGAATGGCCGGTAACTTAAAGGGACAATGTGTACTTTTTTTTAGGTATTTTATTATCTAAAACCCATATTTTTATTCATAAATATGTCCTCAATGGTGTACAAATACCTCTGCCAATTATCTGACTTATCCTCGTAAACGAAGAATTTATTATCTTTATATACATGGGACGGGTAGGTCCACGGAGGCTTCCATGTAGTTCCGCCATCTTGAAAAACTATAAAAGCAGAGAGGGACAAAAGTACTAGTTTCCACAATGCGTTTTCGTTCAGAGCCAGCGTGACGTGACTGAACGCAGCAGAAACGGAGGAGCAGAGCAGTGAGAGGCGCTTGTCACTGCCCTGGAAAGTTTAAAAGGCTGCATTGCACTGTTATTTTTAATGGCGGACCATACATATGCCGAGCCACAGGAGAAGAAATCCTCGTCGCCCAAAAAGTCCAAAATAGAACGTAAAAGGAAACGTGATCGGAGATTACAAAAAACACGAGTTAATGTATAACAAACCTGTTCACCCGAAGGAAAACTCGACGAAGTGCTATTAGAAGACATTCGTTTGAATGCAAAATACAATTTCACCGCTAGATGGGAGAAATTCCTACACAATTTCCCTTTAAAAATGTAGTAGCCATATTGGCTTGTGAGTGAAAAGGTTAATTTCAAACCCTGGTCACGATCTGCTCAAACGAGCTGCGGTGGTGTAATGTGCACAGAGATGTAGAGAGCGTCACCTGGTCTTTAAACTGCTCGGAGTTGCGTCTCTCGTCGTCCACCTGCAGAATCACCTCCTTCAGCTTCTTCTCTGTACGACGCACCAGTTTGGACGCCTGCTGCCGCTCTCTGAACACACACATCACACAGAATCAGTCCAGTGCTTTCACTGTTATTAGAAATAGATGCACTTTTAATGTACTCGAGGCTGTGCTGTATGGTGAATAAGTCACGGCTGAAGGGCGTTGTTCGGCACGACGCGAAGCGTAGTCAGTCGTGACTTATTCACCATACAGCACTAGCCCTCGAGTACCTTATTGCTTTTATAAAACTAACCGTTTAATAAGTTAGTATATAATTGATATATCTTGTATGATAGAGTCTAAAAATGTATGCGTGTATTTGTCATTTTTTTTCTTGTTGATTTGTATGTGTATTGTAATAAAAAGGCTCAGTTTTCCCCTCACTTGGTCTCGATGTCGAGCTGCTCCTCCAGCTGACCGATCTTGGCCTCCAGGGCGGCGATGGTGGCCTTGTACTTGCTCTTCACGGCTCCCTCCAGTTCAGTCAGTTTGAGCTTCAGCTCCTTGTTCTGCCGCTCCATCTGTGATCGAGCGCCTTCCAGACGCTGCGTGGTGCTGCGCTCGGCCGTCAGCTCCACGTTTATCTGGTCCGTCTACAGGCAAACGAGAGAGATATTCATAGACACAGAAGACGTTTTTTATCTTTCGTCCGTCTACAGACAAACGAGAGAGATATTCGTAACATTTCGTGGACAGAGAACAGGTTTAGTTAATCTCGGATTGTGTCGGACCTGCAGCAGGGATCTCTTCAGCCGATCGTTCACCAGCTCTGTGTTGTTCTGCTCCTCCTCCAGCTCCTCCTCCAGCTGAGCGATACGAGCCTCCAGACGCCTCCTCTCCTCCGAGCCCAGAGCGCTGATCACACACACACACATACACGTCATTATTATATATTTTCCCATTAGGGATTTAGTCCAAAAAATAATAAAACAGTTGGGCATAACTTTATTTTTATTTCAATTTATTTATTATAAATGCGTTTCATTATAATTTACATATCAAATACAAAAGTCTATGTTCTTGATAACAATGGAAGATTTTCAGTAGTATTTTCCCCCCATAAAATATGTAAATCATCATCACATGCTGACATGACCTAAATGTTTCTTCACCCTTTAGCGGCCTGGCTGTTGATCTCGTCCTGCAGTTCGTCTCTCTCCTGCTGCGCTTGTCTCTTGGCTCGCTCGGCCGCCGCCAGTTCCTGCAAACGCACCGAGAGACGTCAGACTGAGGCGTGACCCGATGTGATGAGCGATGAGGAGAGAGAGAGAGAGAGAGAGACACACTGACCTCCTGCAGCTGGATCATCTCGGCCTCCATGCTCTTCACCTTCTTCTCGTTCTCTTTGCTCTGGGCCAGAATCTCCTCGCGGGACAGGCGCGTGTCGTCCAGCTCCCTCAGCAAGTCCTTCATCTGAGCCTGAAATACAACAGCACACATGATCACTCAGATCCGCTTGGAGAACGGTTAAGGAGTGTGGCGTAACATACATTACTACAGACAATGTGTTCAAATAATTCGTATTAAAGCACTTACAATGTAAGTCAATGAGGCAAAAGGCTAAGTGTGAGTATTTTGAAGCCTTGTCCAGCTCATCTTGTTGGTCACACAGGAGTGTGTGTGTGTGTGAGTGTGTTTTGAGGACGCACCTGCACTTTCTTGAGCTGCTTGAGCGCCTCGTCGCGGCTCTTGTTGGCCTGGTCGATGGCGGCCTCCAGCTCCTTCAGGTCCAGCTCCATCTTCTTGCGTGCCGCCATTGCCAGCGTGCGCTGCTTACGCTCGTCCTCCAGCTCCAGCTCCATCTCACGCACCTCAAAACACACACACAACAACATCAACCACGGCTAAATCAACTATACACAACCTTATATACACAACTGCTTTTCATCCAATTAATCGAGAAAAGAATCGACAGATTAATAGTCATCTAGAGTGTGTGTGTTGTGCACCTGTTTGACGAGCTGCCTCTTCTTCTCCTCTCCCAGCTCGTCGCGGCCCTGCAGGTCTCGCTCGTACTGAGCCTTCATGGCCTGCATGTTGACCTCCAGCCGCAGCTTGGCGTCTTCGGTGGCCTGAAGCTCGTCCTCCAGCTCCTCCAGCTGCGTCTTCATCTCCTCCAGCTGCTGCTCCATCGAGCGCTTCGACTTCTCCAGATCGTGCACCTGAGAGAGAGAGAGAGAGAGAGAGAGAGAGAGAGAGAGAGAGAAACCGTCACACTAATGAACTCCAGCCCTGAGTCTCAATGTTCACACTATCCACACTAAACAGTGTGTGAGATTAAAATAAGTGTGTCCCAAAGCATAGTGTGTTGAAAAGAGTACGCCAGAAGTCCCCGGATGGTCTACTATTCCCGGTGGGTTTTCGAAGTGTATACATGCTCACTATAACAGCTAATATTACCCACAATCCACTGCGCTTTGGAGGAAGAACTACAAACACGAGTAAAAAGTGTTAAAAAACTACAAAACATGGCGGATATGCGCGACTGACAGTTAAATAGAGGTTTAGATCAAAGGTTTGAGTGACTAATCCAAGTTTAACCTGATAAAAAATATGTAAGGGTTAATGCCCTTCGAGGTGTTCATTGTCAGGCATTAATGGACGACGGCGAGGCGTGAACCGTCCGACGCGCAGCAGAGGTCCATTAATACCTGACAATAGACACCTCGAAGGGCATTAACCCGCTTATGCCATGGTCACTTGCCAAATAACACATTTTTAAAACATTAGTTTATATTTTAATTAGTCTGAAGTTTTTACAAACAAAACAAACATGGTTTCCCTGGTTACGCCAGAACTCCTTTACTAGGTGTCCTCTATCACTTTTTAATGGACACCCTGCAGCCAATCAGAATCGAGTATTCACCCAGACCATGATATATATATATTTATTTAATGTTATCCGTGTTATATTTCATCTGCAAAAACAATGTGGACTTTCATAAAGATCCGTTTGGCCATTAACTTTTAAATGCATCATTATGCATTAATATGAGGATATGAGTCCCGCGACTGCAGATCAACATTTCTCTCTGATACGGTGGGAAATGAAATGAAATGAAATGTGGAGGATTTTTTGTGACAATATGATTGACAGGTCAGTTTACTGTGACAGGGTGAGTGAAACTAAGTGACAGAGGAACCGTTAAAGATGCTATTGTATGAGGTGATAGTCTGTCCTAAAGCTTGTGTACTCTTCTGCCACACACTATAAAGTATGCACTTTTACTTCACTAAAAAGTGCACAGTTTCAGGGCGTAGTGTAAGTATGTGACTGGAAAAGACCCTTACGCTCTTGCCCACGTCATCCTTCGAGGACACCAGGTCCTCCATCTCGGCGCGCAGCAGTTTGTTGGTTCGGTCCTGCTCCTCCTTCAGGTCGGTGAGGGTCTCCAGCTCTCGGGCCAGCGCCAACACGCGGGTCTCCTTCTCACGGGCCTCGGCCTCGGCGCGGTCGCGCTCCTCTGCGTATCGGGAGGAGATGGACTTCTCCTCCGCCAGCAGCTGCAAAACACCAGCGCGTCAGGCACTCGCACTCACCTTCAGCTAGACAACCTCATCCCTCAAACTAACATCAATACAAGGATCTTTATTAAAAACGTATTCATTTATTTAAAGAAAAACTTTGTTATACCTACAAAAAAAGAATATTTGAAAAATGTGGAGTAAAAATGCAGGTCATTTACCTGACACAAAATACTAAAAAAAATTATGAAAAACTACATTCCTAAAACTAAAAAATATATATTTTTTTTTTTTAATTAAAAACAAAACAAAAAAACAAGAAAAACAAACAAAAAATTACTTTAAAACCTCAAGATAACTAGAAAAATGTATATTCAAAAGAAATATATATATATATTTATTTATTTTATTGTTAAATGCCCATGTCGTTTTAAGATTTCATTTAATTTTTTTTAAAGGATTAAAAAAGTATAAAAATACCCAAATACTCAAAATATCTAATAACATAATTAAGTGACATTCCTCAAACTAAAAGGATTAAAACAAAATATATATACACATATATATATATATATATATATATATATATATATATATATATATATATATATATATATATATATATATATATATATATAAAATGAACAACAAAAATACTTGGAAAAACTCAACATTATTATAAATTTATTTTAAAATGACCATTTTGTTTTTAGATTTTTTTCAAGGATAAAAAAAACTCAAAATCCATAATAAAATATTTTAAAATGACATCCCGAAAACAAAAAAATAAAGCAAATTTACTTTTTTTTACTAGAAAATGTACATTCATAAAATATATACTAAAAATGTGCACGTCGTTATAAGATTTAATTTTTTAAAGGATTTTTTTATTATTATTAAAAATACATGATAAAATATTTTAAAAATGACATCCCTAAAACTAAAACTATCAAAACTAAAATAAAAAAAATAAAAAAAAAATATATATTTTTTTTTTAAATGGTAAACAAAACTAGAAAAAAAAAAACGTATATTAAAATGTCCATGTTTAAAAGATTTATTTCATTATAACTATAAAAAAAGAATGAAAATAAGGCCGACATTGTGTCAGCTGGTGCCAGTGCTGGTTGAGTCCTCTCACCTGGTCGAACTTCTTCTGCTTCTTCTCCAGGTTGGACACGATCTGCCGGAGGTGGTCCTGGTCCACCAGCATGTCGTCCAGCTCCTGCTGTAAGCGGGTCTTGGTCTTGTCTAGCTTGTCGAAGGCGGAGCATCTCTCGTCCAGGCGCTGCGTCACACTCTCCAGGTCCCGCTGAACGCGCTTCCTCGTCTCCTCAGCGCTCTCCAGAGAGCCCGACTCCTGCTCCATCTTCTTCTTCATGTCCACCAGCTGCACCACACACACACACACACTCATTACACTATTGCACATTTTATTCACGCTTCACATTCATGACAAAATGTGCCGTTCTCTCTTTAGCTTCGAACTCTTTCTTGACTAAACAGCCAGAAGTTAAGATAAGTTTTATACAAATTTAGCCGATTTGTTTTTAAAATGATGACTTGAGTATTATAATCTACTATTAAAATAGTTGAAAAACAATAGCATGCACTACACAGAATAGACTTAACAGTTTGCTAATTTGCTTATTTATTCATTTATTTAAGGCCGTATTAGCTGCATGAAAATTGTAGAAATTAAAAATAAAGGAAATTATCTAATTTATCCATTTTTTTCATTGCAAAATTATAAAACAAAAGCAATTATATAAGCTCTTTCGGTTTGAAATTTGACAAAATTTAATTAAAAATGTCTATTAACGAAATATCTGAATAAATCTGTTGCCTAATTGCAGTACGCAATCACATTCTCATGAACACATTTTCACAATCATTTGTGTTCACGAAAAATCAGACCATTATCGAATCATTCAGACCAATTTCTGAACGGAACCGACTGAAATGAACAAATCAAGATCTATAGTGAAAATTCTATATTTCACTAAAGAATTTTCACAATAATTTTTGTTCACTGGAGAAGGATAAAAAAAGCCATTTTGATTCAGATCAGTAATGAATCATTCAGACCACTTTATGAACAGAACCGACTCAAATGAACAAATCTACAACAAATCAAATCAAATTCTATAGTGAAAATTATATATTCACTATAGAATTTTCAATGAATTTCCAAAATAATGTGTGTTAAAAAAGCAATTTTGATTCAGAGTCAGACCACTTAATAACCAAAACTGACTCAAATGAACAAATCTACAAGAAATTAAATTCTAATCAAATTCTATAGTGAAATTCCACAATTAATTGTGTTCACTGGAGAAGGATAAAAAAGCCATTTTGATTCAAACCTTTAATGAATCATTCAGACCACTTTATGAACAGAACCGACTCAAATGAACAAATCAAACTCTATAGAGAAAATTCTATATTCACTACATCATTCAGAACACTTTATGAACAGAACCGACTCAAATGAACAGAAATCTCCCAGAAATCAAATTCTATAGTGAAAATGATATATTCACTATAGAATTTTCAATGAATTTCCACAATAATGTGTGTTAAAAAAGCAATTTTGATTCAGAGTCAGACCACTTTATAACCAAAACTGACTCAAATGAACAAATCTACAAGAAATCAAATTCTAATCAAATTCTATAGTGACATTCCACAATTAATTGTGTTCACTGGAGAAGGATAAAAAAGCCATTTTGATTCAAACCTTTAATGAATTATTCAGACCACTTTATGAACAGAACCGACTCAAATGAACAAATCAAACTCTATAGAGAAAATTCTATATTTACTACATCATTCAGAACACTTTATGAATAGAACCGACTCAAATGAACAAATCAAACTCTATAGAGAAAATTCTATATTTACTACATCATTCAGAACACTTTATGAACAGAGCCGACTCAAATGAACAAATCAAACTCTATAGAGAAAATTCTATATTCACTACATCATTCAGAACACTTTATGAACAGAACCGACTCAAATGAACAAATCAAACTCTATAGAGAAAATTCTATATTCACTACATCATTCAGAACACTTTATGAACAGAACCGACTCAAATGAACAGAAATCTCCCAGAAATCAAACATTACTACGCTTATCAAAGTGAATTTCACCACGCAAGTCCTACTCTAGAGACATTAGTGTGTTTTGAGGATGTTTCAGACAGTTTTGATGACCTACTTTAGAACAGAACACAACTATAGAATTGTGTAGAGCGCTAGAGTTCTGTGTGTGTGTGTGTGTGTGTACCTGCGCCTGCATGGTGTTGAGCTGTTTCTCCAGGTTCCTCTTGGCCGCCTCCTCCTCCTCCAGCTGCTCCTTCAGGCCGTTCTGCTCGTCCTCCAGCTGACGCAGACGGGTGTTCAGAGACAGCTTCTGACGCGTCTCCTCCTGAAGCACTTCCTGCACACACACACATACACACTCAGGTGAGACGCACACACACCTGCAGCAGGAGTATCCCATGATCCCTCAGTGGTATTCCCTCGTGTGTACCTGCACGTCCTGCAGCTGCGACTCCACGGAGGACCAGTCCTTCGTGGCTTTGATGGACTTCCCTTCGGCTTCACTCAGCAGACTGTTGACATTATCCAGCTCCATCTGGACAGGGAAATGAGCATTAATATTACAATCACCACTGAAATACAAGTTCAAATGGAATATCATCAGATCTAGAGTGTAAAGAAAGTGGTCAAAGTAAAACACTTAAGTAAAGATGAAATATTTTATGTCATGTGACCATTATCAGAGGACCATGGACATGCGAATGTGTCGTTCAATTATTGAAATAATAACTTAAATTATCCAAGGTACTTCCAGAAAATATTTCACGAGTGACAAAAGTATGGAAGTCCATTTTTGCAATAAAAATCATGCTTTGGTAAATCGTAACTGACATATAAAATAGAAGTTATGACAAAAATTGATGTGATATTATATGCAAAGTCGAAATTATGACAAAGTCAAAATGAAGACATTAAAATTATGACAAATAGTTGAAATTGTGACGTACTAAATAAAAAAAAATGACATTCAAAGACGAAATTACTACAGAAAATTGAAATTAAGACATGAGAAATAAAAGTCAAAATTATAACATAAATAGCGATTGTTGACTTACAAACTTCTGTGATCATATCAACTCACAATTACATCTGTCAAGTCAAAATTTTGTTAAAAATAATATAAAAAAAAAAAAATAATTTTGACTTTTCATCTCATGATTTTGCCGTTTTGTGTCAGAATTTTATGCCAGTTAAGACTTACCAAAGCATGATTTTTTTTGGGGGGGGAAATCACTGAAATACTTGAATAATAAAATACAGTGTTTTTTGTTTTGTATTAATTCATGTTGAGTCTCTCTGTTGATTTTTACTAGTATTTTCTAACATGTTTAGAAATGCCAGCATGATTTGAGTATTTGAAAGCGAGTGATTCTGCAGTGTAACTGTGGCGTTGATGTTGCGCACCTGCATCTTGTTGACCCTCTCTGCCAGTTCGAGCCGCTGCCTCTCGCTCTCGGCGTGCTTGACCTGCAGCTCCTGCACCTGCGTCTCTGCCTTCTTCCGGCGGTGCTCGGACTCTCCTTTGCCCTGCATGAGCGTCTGCAGCTCGATCTGCAGCTCGTTCCTCTCAGACTCCAGAGCCTGCTTCGTCTTCTCCACCGACACCTTGTTCTGTCCACCGGAGGGAGGGAGGGAGGGAGTGAGTGAGGACGCAGAGCCGCACGCGTGACTGATCTCAGGTGTGTGTGTGTGAGTGTGTGTCTCACCCGTTTGACTTGCTCCAGCTGCTCGTTGAGCTCGTCGAAGGCCTGGCCGTGTTTCTGCCGCATCTCAGCCACAAGCTGCTCGTGAACCTTAGCCTCGTCCTCCAGAGACTTCTTCAGATGAGCCACTTCAGTCTCACGCTTCGTCCTGCACCAAACACACACACGCGTGATGAACGTCAGCTGAAGTGCTTAACCGGAGATAAACATCTGATCTCATAACGCTGAGACGTACAGGCAGAAAGATCAGTCCAAACTCTGATGCCAATTGAAATATATGTTTTTAAGGGTGTTTAAAACTTTACAAGAAACTACTAAGTATATAAAATGATCCGTGCACTGACTTCAAACATGGACATTACATTTCCACTGTTGTTAAATCAGCTATATTGAATTATTATTTTCATATTATTATTATTATTATTAACAACTTTAACTATATTTAGAACATTCAAATTAGACTTATAAAAATTAAGGAACTGTAATGCAGTTGTATTGTTGCAGGATAAAATTATCTCTGACAGAGAACTCAGACATACGTGTGTGTGTGTGTGTGTGTGTGTACCTGAGCTCCTGCTGCGCGGCTGTAGAGTCAAGTGTGTCCTCCAGCTCAGTCTTCAGGGCCTCCAGCTCCTCTCCCAGGTCCCGCCGGTGTTTCTCAGCTTTGGTGCGAGCGTTTCGCTCCAGCTCCAGGTCCTCCTGAAGTTCACTCAGCTGCGCCTCCAGCTCGCGGATCTTCTTCTGCGCCAGATTCTTCTGTGCCGCTTCCTCCTCGATTCTGGTGGGAAACAATCAGTAACAGTCAGACAAACACGCAGAACATAGACTGGGGAAAAAGATGGACGACGCTTCACACTCTTCCATTGCTGAAAAGTGAAGCTGCCAAAGTCGTAATATGGCACTGACATCTGGTGCTGATTTGGTACCTGATTCTTCAGTAGTGAACGAGAAGTGGACATTATATTGTGGATATCAAGGTCCCTCACTCACACGGTTACTATAAAGTTTACTTCACAGCAACTCATTGTGTCAGTGTGAAATAAACAGTTATAGACATGTAGAAATTAAAGTTGAAGCTCCAATCTCCTCCCGAAAATCCCCTAAAAAAGTCAGTTGGTGCCTCAGTGACTTCGTTTAGAGAAGCTGTCAATCACAGCTGTCAATCATGCCGTCACATTCCTGTTTTTATAGCATCAAATAACTAAGATCAAACTTATTTAAAAAAAACGAACACTTAAACTTACATCAGCGTGATTCAAAACAACCTAAAATGACAGAAAGATCTTTGAAATGTTTTTTATTTGAAGTGCAATTTGATTTAGTTTCCCTCGCGTCCCATTAGGCTTCACGAGGAGGGCGGGGTTTATGAGCTGTACTGGGACCAGCCACCGGGGGCGATCGAGACACTTTGGTTTCACTTTCAGGACTTGACTCAGACAGATCTTGGGTGTTTCCCGTACAGCGCTGTAACTCGCTGCTTCACTACCGTAGTACGAATCATCGTTATCGTTATAGCTAGAAATCAACTAGCTAATCACGACTGTTTCCCGAAACCATATTATTGTAAATTGATTGTTCAACCACGCTGGTTAATGATGTCACGCATGTGTTGGAGTAATAACTATTTTTAATGAATCTGTTTGAGATCGAATTAACGCTAGATGTTCTGCTATCAATTACACACATCATGGCATCTGAGGACTATTTTGCTTTATTTCCAGATTCAATCATAGGCTCGTTCTTGCGCTCTAGAGCACGTTCACACTCTTCCAAAACGGAGTTTTAAATCTCTTGACAAACTCAAAGTCGTAAATTACATCTGTATGTATTCCAAATAAAAGATTGTACTGATTGCTTATTTTGCTCAAGATCAGGGTTTATTGAGTCCACATGTCATGCAAACAAGAAACTCTGCTTCTAACCACAGCTCGACATCTGTCGTTCCAAACACACAACTCTGCGATGCTGTTTGCGAATGTTCGTTGGAACGATGTTTTCGGGAAACACCGACTCGTTGAACTGCTAACGACAGGACTTGTGACAGTAGTTGGCTAACGATGCTTTCGGGAAACACACCCCAGGAATGCAGCGGTTCCTGGTCGTGATTGGCTCCTGTAGGTCAGCTGACACACACACACACACACACCTGGCCAGCGCCTCCTGCAGCTCCTCCTCCTTCTTGGCGAGCTGCGCTCTGAGTTCAGCGATCTGGGCCTGTAGTTCTGCGATCTGATCCGTCAGCTCGGTGGAGTCGCCCTCCAGCTTCCTGCGGTTCTTCTCCAGCTCCTGACGCTGCTTCTCCTCGCGACGCAGGCGGTCTGAACACACACACACACACACACACACACACACACACACACAGTTAACTCAGCACAACTTATCCAGAATCAATCCTCCACCAAATCACATCACTGTTAGTCAGTGCCTGATTTCTTCATAGCATCTATGTGTAGTTAATGCACACTATAAACTAACATATGATCAACTATATATACACTATATACATTATGAATTATGTGCATTATGCTATATTTTACTTGACTTATGCATTACGAATTATAATATGCATTATACTATATTTTGTTGTATTTCTGTTGTAAGTCGCATTGGTTCAACGAATAAACATAAAAGTACAATAAACGTTAAAAGCTGGTTTTATAGCCCTGATCATTGACATCAGGATAGAGCATAACTTCAGTGTCTGCACGCGTTCTGCTGACAGCATTATGATCTGAGGTTCTGCACGTGTTCTGCTGACAGCATTATGATCTGAGGTTCTGCACGTGTTCTGCTGACAGCATTATGATCTGAGGTTCTGCACGTGTTCTGCTGACAGCATTATGATCTGAGGTTCTGCACGTGTTCTGCTGACAGCATTATGATCTGAGGTTCTGCACGTGTTCTGCTGAAAGCATTATGATCTGAGGTTCTGCACTCACCCTCCAGGTCTGTGATCATGGCCTCGTGTTTGTTCTTCAGCTTCTGCAGGCTCTTGGACTTCTCCTCCTCCTCGGCCAGGTTGGTGGTGAACTCAGAGACTCGCTCCTCCAGAAGCTTCTTCTCCTGCAGGAGCAGCACACACACACACACACACACACACAACAGTGAGAAAAACCACCAGCGTTTGAACACAACATCTAAACCAGCGTGTGTGTGTGTCTGGAGACAGACCTTGGACAGCTTGTTGTTCTGGTCGTCCAGGATCATCACTTCGTCCTCGGTTTTCTTGAGCTTGGCCTCCATCGTGACCTTCTCCAGCTGCAGCTTCTGTCGGGCGGCTTCCTCCTCGTCCAGCTGTTGCTCCAGATCCTGCCGGACCAGAACACACACATTCATCACTCAGCCAATCGCAGACACACACCTGAGCCCGTTCCTGAGAGTACAACGCTCCTTGATTTAATTCAATTCACATTCATTTGTATAGCGCTTTTCACAATACACATCGTTTCAAAGCAGCTTTACAGAAAATGCATATTTTGAGTCCATATTACAATTTAGAGTGATTTGTTATCAGAGGAAACTGTCTAAGTTATGCATTTCAGAAATGTAGAATGCAGAAACAGTGAGAACATTGAAGTAATGAAATCTTTACCGCGATGTTCTGCTGCATCTTCTTCTTCTCCGTCTGCAGGTGATTGGCTCGCTCCTCCTCTTCCTCCACGCGAGCCTCCAGGTCGTGCAGGATCTCCTCCAGCTCCTGCTTCTTGGCCACCAGGCGGTTCCTCATCTCGTCGGCCTCGGCACACAGGTCCATCTCCGCCTGCAGCTGCTCCTGCAGCGCCATCTTCTCCGCACTCAGCTGGAGAAACAGTCACAGCGCTCACATTACCACTGGAGCCGCACATCATTATACTACATTCCTTAACTACATACTACAGCTGCATGATTCAGTGTTAAAAAGATTGCGAAATGTAATGAAACAAGTGAAAAATGTAAGAGTGAGTCATTGAATCGTTTGTTCAAAAACGCTGATTCATTCAGTAATGAAACAAGTGAAATATTTATGAGTGAGTCATTGAATCGTTCATTCACGAGATCTTTTCAAAATGCGGATTCATTCAGTAATGAAACGTTATGAGTGAGTCATTGAGTCATTCATTCAAGAGATTTGTTCAAAAACTGAAGTGTTTATGAGTAAGTCATTGAATCATTAATTCAAGAGCTTTGTTAAAAAAATTGCTGATTCGTTCAGTTAGACTATTCAGAATGGTGAGAAACATGATTAAAAAAAATCATGATTCTCAATTTATCCAGAACCGTGCAGCTCTATCATATACTATATAATTAATGTAATATATGTATAAACATAAAACGATGTATAATTCATAAAAAAGGTAACCCTTTGGAATAGCCTCTGATAACGCGCTTCACACCTGCTTCTGTTTGACCTCGAGCTCCTGCAGCTGCTGCTCAGCGACCTGCTGCTTCTCCCGAACCTTGTGCAGCTCGTCGTCTTTGGCCTGCATCTCCTCTTCCTGTCGGCTCACCTGCAGCAGCGGCTTCACCTGAAACACACACAGGGCATCAGTACAGAACACACATCAGGCACATCTGAACGTCTCTGTGTGTGTGTGTGTATTAACCTTGGTGAAGAGTCTCCACCACTGCCAGTTCCTGAGCTTCAGGTAGGCAGCGCAGTTCCTCTGGATCACTCTCATGGCCGTCAGCTGCTGCTGTCTCTTAGCGAACGCCCTGCGCAACACACACACACGCAGGGTTCAAAACCACATGACATCAATAATACGGATAGACATTTCAAGCAAAAATAATATTCGAAAATCGCTGGGAATTATTTGATTATTACTCGAAAATCGCACCTCTCCCCCACATGCCTTTACTATACGTGTTGTACTCATTAAATAAAAGGCATTTAGTTTCATATTTATGTTTAAATAATGTTATATTTTAATTTCATCCATGTTGATTATATGAAAAGTGAACAGCATGAGTAAGATAGAATTATAAGATGCACAATATATCGGGAGACACATGTAGTGGGTCAGACATGATTTTGACCACTTCATTAAGTTTTGTTTTGTAGAAAGCCTTTCTTTAAAGTGAATTTCGAGTCAGTATCGTCAACCGACCTTGACACAGAAAAGACTAGTTTATTAATAAAAAAAATTTAAATGTCTCCTTGCTATATTTGACATTCAGAATCATTACTTTTGCCGGTTCTTTGTGACAGCTTTTTGGTGCGTTACGTCACCCTCTGGTTACATGACACCACAAACATGGGGATTTTTTTAGACAATAATCGCACAAACTATTCGATATTCTATAATTAAACCAACAAATCAAAGACTCGAAAATTGTGACTCATCCCTAATCAATATCGCTGTTTTATGGATTACCACATAGAAACGTCCCTCCACCTGATATAACTGCCTCTGTCTAGCAATAACTAATCAGCCAATCATTTTGTCATTGGATTGTGCACTTGTTCTGTTTTAATTTTTGAGCAAATATTGTGTAAAACAAGTGTTCATCTAACTAAGCTGTATTATGTGCGTGTCGTAAGGCTCACTTGCGGGCGACGTATCCACGGCACCAGGCCTGGAAGTTGATGATGACGTCGGTGATCTTCATGTCTCGCTCTTCCTCGAGGTGAGCCAGGACTCCAGCACGGAAAAACACCTTGCTCTGTCCGATCCGGTACAGGTTGGGATCCAGCTCCAGCGCTTTGATCTGAGACACGGATAAAGAGCTTATATTTAAAAACTATTTATTAATTTTATTTTGATATTTTTATGTTTTGATTAATTAACTTTCCACTAATGCAGTTCCCTCACCAACCACCAGGGGTTTGCAAACCCCAGTTTCAGAAACCCTGTGCTAAAGTCACACCGGACGCCTTTAAACCGGTTTATTTCAAATATAAAATTGGTCTCACCATCAGCACACAAGCCTGTTTGCCGTCCATGAAGCCCTTGGGAATGGCGTTGGGCGTGAGGATTTCATACCTGAGTGAAAAAACACAAACCACCATTAACACCAGTGAAAAAACACAATCAGGTCTTGTACTGGAGTTCAATTAGTAAGAACTAATTCAGTTAGATTTCATTTGTAATAGATGCTATACAGATACCTCTGTCTGAACTCCTGGAAGACGATTCGGTTGGGGAAGCCCTGTCTGCAGATTCGGATGCCCTCCAGCACACCGTTACACCGCAGCTGATCCAGAACCAGGTGAGGGTCCAGCTTACCGGCCTGAGACGGACCGAGACACAAAACACAAGCACTTACGATGAATTCAGGACACGTTAAGCCTAAATACTTCAGTTATGCGTACACTAAAGCAAGTAGTTGACGTAATAGTACTTTTTTGCAGTACTTATTTGGTCCACAAGCCAGTGTTGCCAACTTAGCAACTTTGCCGTTAGATTTAGCGACTTTTCAAACCCAAAAGTGCTTACCGACTAATCTAGCAACTTTTTGGACAGCTGGTTAACATGTAGTCAGTCACTGTATCATACTCGGGAACAGCTTTATTGGATATTCTGCTATTATATTGTTAAAGTCCCCCTGTGGTGAAAATTCAGGTTTTAATGTTGTTTACATGTCTGTGTGGTGTTTTTAATATGCTTTAAGACAAACCATGTGTAAAGTCAGAAGTCAACACCATTGAGTATTTTCTCCTTAAAACGGCAGTGAACCAAAGACAGTAAAGCACTACTTTTTTATTCTTAAGGACTACAATCAGAGATCTCACTAATCAAACAATATCGTTATTACCTTCAAATTAAAAAGGTAAATGGATAAATAAAAAAAAACAATAGGATACAATGACATAGTCAAACTGATTTTTTTCCTCATGAATATATGATTGACCTAAAAAAATTAAGGCTGTTATCATATACTTGGATTTAAGGAATATAGCCATGGAGAAATGTCTCTATATCTTTATAAGACGGGCTGCAGTCTTTCTTTTGTGTGAAAAGATTGTTTTATCGATAAAATTAAACACTAATTTCACATGTATTGTCTTTCAATAATTCAAGCACTTTTCAAGTACCTTTTCATAAAAATGGCTGTATGAGGGTTTTCTAGGACTTAAATTGCAGGACTTCAAGCACTTCAAGCTCTTGTACGGACCATTTAAATAATTTTCACAATCTTTTCGTACCTTTTTCTCGTGGTTGGGAATGATGCATCGGACGAAGTTGGGGTTGGTGTTTCTGAGGGTGGCCATGAGTTTGGACAGTTGCTCCTTATAGAGCTGCCCGACCGTCCGAAACATTCCCTTACGGGTCTTAAACGCTCCCGGCAGCTCCGACATCCCGGCCACTTTATCCAGGCCCACGATACGGTCCACTGAGACAGAGAGAGAGAGAGAGAGAGAGAGAGAGAGAGAGAGAGAGAGACAGGGTCACTGCGCTGCACAACGCTTCATCTCCAGCATGCAGTCGGGTCATGATGATGTGAAAACGTCCCACGGTTCAGTGGGTCAAACACACGTCAGCACTGGTGACAAAACCACAGAGACACACGATGCTGGTGAAGAGTGGAGGGGAAACACACACGGGAAAATGGATCCAACTCAATGCAGTGCAGGTGACACGTACGTACGTGTGTGTGTGTGTGTGTGTGTGAGAGAGAGTGTTCATGGGTCCAAAATAAACACTCACCTCATTCATGAAAGCACCAGTTGAACTGAATGACACAAACTTCATACAATTACGAACAATTCATTCTCCTCGTGTTTCATGAATGAGGCTCAACGGGCACAAAAAAGTGCAAGTACAACAAATGTTTTCAGTTCGCTGAAATGTTTCATGTTTCAATAAGCAGTACATGGTTTAAATTTGACAATGTAGGAATGACAGTCTGGTAGTTTTTTTAAAATCAAGAGCAAATCAAATGAATTAAAATCAAATTAGACGGGCAGGAATGTCTTGTGTTTCTTTTGTTTAGATGGAAAACATAAGAAATGAAAAGTAATTTGTTTTCTATTTGAAGCAAATATATTAAGCAGAAAACTTGCATTTTTTGCATTGGACATGACATTACATGTTTGTGTGGGTCTGGCTATTTTACAATGCTGATACGAGTAATATAAAAGTGGGAAAACAGCTTTAGTAGAATAATTATTATTATTTTCATGAAGCAAAAATATATTTTTTTTCTAGGGTATATTTCCCAATTTTTTATAAACCCACCATTGTCAGGTTTGGCTGAAGTGAATTTTGAACCCTGTGTGTGAGTGAGTGAGTGTGTGTGTGTAACTGCATACTGTGGTCATGTTTCACGAGTGAGAACAGAACCAAACCCATGCAGTTTATACCCATTTCTGCAGTACCACAGACCAACAGCGGGGGCGCCAAAGCACACTATTACACAGAGAGGAGAGACAGCAGAGATATCAGAGAAAAAAAACATTATCAACACCTCGGAGAAACACAGTCACACAGGAGACAGCTGATGGATGGATGGAGGAGGAAAAGAAAGTCACGGGAGAGAGAAAAATCAAGAGACGTCACCTGGTTCTAAATGAAGGAATGGAAAACGCTGATAGAAATAAGCTCTCTGACAGTTCTGGACCTCTGAGAGACGGACAGATGGAGACGGTGTGTACAGAGGTCCAGGAGGACAAGAAAAAAGGCACGCACGGATGGATGGATGAAAACAGAGGACCAAACACCAGACGATACGAGCAGAAGAGAACAAATCCAGTGAGTTCCACCGATTTTGCCGTGTAAAAGGTGGCCAGATCTAAATGCATCAGTCATTGTTCGCCTTCACGTCAACATGTCTCCATCAACCTGCTGCTTTAAAGGAGTAGTTCACTTCAGAATTAAACATTCCAGATAATTTAATCACATCCGCGTCATCCAAGATGTCCATGTCTTTCTTTCTTCAGTCGAAAAGAAATTAAGGTTTTTGAGGAAAACATTCCCGGATGTTTCTCCATATAGTGACTTCAATGGGGTCCAACGGGTTGAAGGTCCTAATGTCAGTTTCAGTGCAGCTTCAAAGGCTCTACGCGATCCCAGCCGAGGAAAAAGAGTCTTATTTAGTGAAACGATTGCTCATTTTCTTCAAAAAATAAACATTTATATACTTTTTAACCACAAATGCTCGTCTTGCACTAGCTGTGATGCGACACACATTACGTAATCACGTTGAAAGGTCAAGCGTGACGTAGGCGAAAGTACCGACCTAGAGTTTACAAAGCGGACGTGTAAAGATCAAGTAAAACACATATACAAAAAATAAATAAATGATAGGTAAAACAATGATGTAGGGCGATTTTCAAGTTGGAGTTTTTTGCCCTACCCTACATTTTTGAACCAGAACACTTGTGACCTTTCAACGTGATTACGTAATGTGTGGCGCATCGCAGAGCTAGTGCAAGACGAGCATTTGTGGTTAAAAAGTATATAAATGTTTATTTTTTGGCTTGATAAGACCCTTATTCCTCGGCTGGGATCATGTAGAGCCTTTGCAGCTGAAATTTAGACCTTGGACCCCATTGAAGTCCACTATATGGAGAAAACTCCTGGAATGTTTTCCTCAAAAATCTTCATTTCTTTCCGACTGAAGAAACAAAGACATGAACACCTTGGATGACGTGAGGGGAGAGTAAATTATCCGGAGATTTTAAATCTGAAGTGAACTACTCCTTTAATACTCATCGAAGAGCGTATCGAATGTGACTATCGACTCACCGTCCTTCCACAGCTCTGAAACGAACTTGTCTGTGGACTGATTGAGGAGCGTGGCCACGTTATCGTTGAGCGGGTCCATGTTCTTCATCAGCCACTCGTCCGCCTTGTAATCCACCTGAGAAACACAATCACAGACAGTCAATGTTCCCGATCGCGCTTGAAACCGCACACGGGTTCAGCCGGGGAGCGCGTCTGCACCTTTCCAGCGTAGTGGATGATGCAGAAATCGGCCTCGTCCTTCAGTTTCTTGGGTTTGTGGAATTTGGGATGCGTCCCCTGTTCCTGCAGGACCTTCTCCACGAAGCTCTTGTCCGTGGCTTTGGGGAACCAGCACTCCTCGTCCAGCAGAGCCAGGATTCCTGGAGGACTCGTCTGGAAAACACGCGACACGGGTTACACTCACAGAAAGAAGCAACAGAAGATCATGAGGACATCATTCAGGATTTAGTGTTTTTAAAATAATGGATTTCTCGATTGAAGCAATAATGAACTTCTTGATTCCCAATCTTCAACACAAAAACACGGAACATGTAAACCGCCCCATTAGAAGTCAGGTGACTGTTCTAGGAGCCGTGTGATTGGTGGAGAGCCACTAACAGGTATCTAGATTCCCAAGTTTCCCAATCTTAAACATGTAACCCACTCCATTAGAAGTCAGGTGACTGTTCTAGGAGCCGTGTAATTGGTGCAGAGACACTAACAGGCATCTAGATTCCAAGTTTCCCAATCTTAAACACGGAAACCGCCCCATAGAGTGCCGAAGTTACGACGTCACTCTGTAGGCCAAAACGCGGAAGTGAGTTAGCATTTTAGCACTCCCGGCTCCCTCGCTCTAAAGTCTATGGGATTTTTGAATGGGTTTTTGCTAAATCGCCTGAAATAATGTCTGTGGTGAACAAAGCCTCTAAATATTTTCACGTTTTGATCTATGACATAGAACACAGAGTTATAACCTGCTTGTGGTTTTTTAAACTTTATTGTGTCTGCTTGTGTTTTTTAAAAACTTTATATAGGCTTCAAAATGTATAAATTTTGGATTAACTTGTAAAGATTATCTTGATAGACAAAACGTGTAAGGGTCACAACTCTTTGTTAAACACAGATCTTATTTTTTGCGATTTTTCAAAAGTCTATGGGGAAAATGCATAGCTTTTCGATCGAGGGAACCCATGCGCCGCTAGCTTCCGAGTTGTCCTACAAAGTGACGTCATCACTTCGGCACTCTATTAGAAGTTAAGTGATTATTCTAGGAGGCGTGTGATTGGTGGAGAGCCACTCACGGGTTTCTCGATGAGGTCGATGCAGGGCTGCAGGTCGAGGCCGAAGTCGATGAAGCTCCACTCGATGCCCTCGCGCTGGTACTCCTCCTGCTCCAGGATGAACATGGTGTGGTTGAACAGCTGCTGGAGCTTCTCGTTGGTGTAGTTAATGCACATCTGCTCGAACGAGTTCAGCTGCGGAGACGAACACACACACACACACACACACACACACACACACACAAGAGTGATGGTTAATCCCACAGTAGATGAGATACATTGCTTTGTTCTGTTCCTCATTAATATATTTAATAGTTTAATTCTTTCATAACAATCATTACCAGATAAATTATGAAAATGTTAAATTCCTTTATGAGAAAACCATGTTTGAATGTTTTTTCTATTTTTTAAGGCTGACATGTGATGTGACTTCATTTACAAAATTTGTGTATTTTTATTTACAGAGACCCATTTTTTTATGTATATGTTAATATTAAATATGAATACAAAAAGCTGAACAATATGTTTTTTCTTTAGGTTTTAAGATGTCATCTTTAAAGGTGCATTGTGTAATATTTATTTGAACGGACAAACGCGTTTCGTCACTAAGTTATTCTTCGTGTAAAGATCTAGCTAAAGTCAGTGAATAAAACACACAACGATGAACAAGTAACAATAATATTTGCAATATGTCATTTTGCTGAATAATTAAGTAAACGTAATTTCTTGATTTATCTTTGTAAAGAAACCTCATTGCTGTCTCAAACCTGCGCACATATTTTAAAAAGCTCATAACTATAGAATCAATTCAGAATGTGCATGTGAACGCCGTCAGCGTTAATCACAGGTTCGCGTTTAAAAGTCTGATCATTTCGACGGAGGTGAATCAATCAAAGTTAACTTTGGCTGGAAGTAACATTATTCAAGAACCGCTACAACGCCAAACAATCTGTTACCTTAAATTATATGTTTATCTCTGTAAAGCTGCTTTGAAACAACCCATTGTTAAAAGCGCTATATAAATGAAGATGACTTGACTTGACTCAGATGACGACATCACTTCCTGTCGGCCACCGTAACTTCTGTTGGGTGCCATTCGCAACCTCACCACTAGATGCTGCTAAAAAATACACACTGCACCTTTAAAATAAAATAAAACATGAACTGTCTATCCGTACGTCGAAGATCTCGAAGCCGGCGATGTCCAGGATGCCGATGAAAGAGGCGCCCTGACGCTTGGTCTTATCCAGGGCTTTGTTTATGCGCATCACCAGCCAGCGAAACATCCTCTCGTACGTGGCTTTGGCCAGAGCCTCCACCGCGAACTCGGCCTGCTCCTGCGTCTGGGCCTTCTGCACGTAATCACGGCCCACTTTGATGCGGGGCGAGAGGATGGCGCGCGTGAAATCGGTCACGTTCATGCCCATCAGATGACACACCTTCTGCGCGGCTGGAGAAGCGGAGAGAGAGACGATTACAGATATTCAATCTGATGAAACTGGTTTAACATCTCTAACCTGCTCGACTAACATCATCTACCAGGCAGAGCTGTTATTATTCACACAAACTACATCTATTCTTTATACTATTAATTTACTTTTATTACATTACTTTTATTACTATTTTAACTATTAAATTCAAATAAACTTTATCTTCACCAAAACTACAAATATTTTAAATAACTTTTTATTTAAAAAGAGAAATGTTGCCGTGGCAACTAACTGCAAATAAATGTAATTTAAGTAGTAAAATTACTAAAACTAATTATTTTTTAATCTAATTAAACTAAAAATGAAATAAATTATAAAAAAAATATTAGAAATGTTAAGAAAACAAAACTACAAAATCACACACACAAAAAAAACTAATTAAAAATATAAAAAACACAATAATAATATAAAAACTCATTTAAAATACAATTAAATATTATAATAAAATATAAAAATAAACATTAATTCAAAATATTAATAAAGACCAAAAATAAAATACTCAAATACAACAAAAAATTACTCAAAATATCAAAAGATACTGTAATAAAATATAAAAAATATAAAATTAGAAAATGAAAACTAGTTCAAAATATGAATACATACTATAATAATTATATAAAATATAAAAAATAAACTAATATGAAGTAAAATAATAAAGTAAAATATTATTAAAGACTAAAATACAATATTGAAAACTATAAATAAAAACTAATTTGAAACATTATTAAAGACTATAATAGCATAACTCTACCTCATTCTGCTATTCGCTGGTGGTCAAGCTAATTAACCTTCCAGAGACCATGTGTTAGTGCTAAAGCAGACCGAGGTGTGTGTGAGGTTCACCTGTGTCATCAGGCATGGAGGCCTGGTCCGAGTGGCGCTCCTTCTTGAAGGACATGTTCCCGAGCTGCAGCACAGACGACATGACCTTCAGCAGACCTGCAGGGGGCGACACACACACACACACACACACCATTACACTCCCTCAAACACACTGCAGGCACATGATACTATACACTAGGGTTGGGATTCGCTACAATTTTGACGATTCCGATTCGATTCTACTTATCGATTGCAATGAGGTAAAAAAAAATAAAAAAAAAATCTTACACAAGGCCTGTGGTTTGAAAATACCATAGAAAAAGAACTAGCCCAACTAATGTAAATTTCAAGCATTATTAAAGACTGTTAAGCACTCAGTAATTAAAAAAGGACAAATAAAAAATAAGCAATGGCAACAAAGATACGAGTGAAATAAACAGTGTTTTAAGATTCAGGAACAGAAACTGTAATCAAATGTTAAATAACTCTGCAATTTATAAATAAAATGTACATTACAAATATACTCACAAAAGTTATTCAGTCAAGAACGAGTGAATTTTCTCTTGGTTTTTTGTTGTTTGATTAGTGTTATTTATTATCGAGACGGCAGTTGCTGTCACTTTAAGAGTTGCCCAATAGTTACACACGTCTTACGCTTGAATGGTTTAAAATCATATTTCCTGTGAGCGCGCTTTGGATGTGTGTGTGTGTGTAGCACTGAAACACAGCGGCAGCGCACGAGTCGTCTCACACCCCAATGGTTTAAAGTCATAATGAAATGCTCACAAAAGGAATCAATAAGATGAATCGAAATTTTAATTTTATAACAAGTATTTGATTCCAGCATTCGATTCGATGACCCTCTCTACACACACACTCACCGATCTGCTCCTCCTCCGCGATGCTCATGATCCTCATGGCCTCCATGGTCTCCAGGTACATGTCTCGGTCCTGCTGTCCCGGGATCGTCACGTTCCCGTTGGACAGGAACCGGTACTTATTGTAGCCCTCCACACACAGTTCAGCTGATGGGCAGAGAAACAAGAGTGAGTCTCGAGCTGGACGAGCGGAGATCAGACGAGCCGCGTGACGCGCACACACACACACTCACCGCGCAGCTTGTCTCCGGCGCCGGTCAGCATGTAGTAGAACATGTGGAAGGCTCGCTCTTCTTTGGCCTGACGGATCGCGCGGGACTTTTCCAACAGGTCTGACACTCAGAGTCAAGGATTGACACACCGATGTTGGAATGAAGACTGTTCACGGGCTACCGTGCAGCGCTACAATGCTAACAGCCAATCAGAAAGCGGCTCAGCTCTGGCCTCCTTAATTATTCATGCTCTACATACAGTCACAGAAACTATCGTTAGCCATTTTTAGCTTCAGGTCATTAAAAGCAAGTCGTGCTAATGTTATCAACCTCATAAATATGCAAATAAGCCATCGTTACTTTCACCATGGGTTAATTTCCAGCGTAAAGAAGCTAATTGTTTAAAACATCATCATATTAACGAGCACATTAGTACATTCCTAACTAGTTTAACACGTTGCTAGCATGTTTCTAGCAAGATTTAACATGTTGCTACTAGCATGTTGCTAGCATGTTTCTAACAAGATAGCATGTTGCTAGCATGAATTAGTACATTGCTAGCATGCTGTATCATATTTTGCTAGCATGTTAGAACTTGTTGCTAGCATGATTCAATACATTGCTTACATGTTCTACCATATTGCTAACATGATTTAACATGTTGCTAGCATGATTTAGCTATATTGATAGCATGTTGTAACGTGTTGCTAACATGATTTAACTTATTTGTTAGAATGATGATTAAGCGCATTGCTAACATGCTTCTAGTATGATTTAACTCGCTGCTAGCATGATTTAGCACATTGCCATGCAAATAAGCCATCGTTACATTCCCCATGAGTTAATTTCCAGCGTAAAGAAGCTCATGCTTCACGTTTAAAGCATCATCGTATTAACGAGCACGTAAAGATACAGGTTTCAATGTTGGCTCCAACTATGTAGCCGTTAACGTCAAAGTTGATTCTGATGAACTTGCCCTGAAACACAGAAGAGACACGTATCGCCTTGTTTCAGTTTAATAATTCAAACATCACAATGTCAATTAATAAACATATTTAACAGGCAAATGCTTTTTTTTTTTGCCTATTGAAAAATGCAATTTAAAAATATACATTAAAAATCATTTATTTATAAATTTACCATTTTAAAACAGCAAGTAGATGAGTAAAGTTTGATGAAAAACTTTGATGCTGGCTTGACAAAGTTTAAAAATAACTTTGAAAAACTGGACGTTTAAGATTTTATAATAATAATAATTATTATTATTATCATTTTAAGATTTTACTCAGTGGATAAAATGTTAACACGTTCTAGCACACTGCTAACATGTTTTAACAAACTCGTTAGCATTTTTTACACGTTATTAAAATGTTTTAACAAATTAAATTAGCATGTTGCTAGCATTTTTCCAACACGATTTAACATGTTGCTAACATGATTAAGTACATTGCTAGCATGTTGTATCATATATTTAACACGTTGTTAACATGATTCTAGTAAGATTTAACACATTGCTAGCACAATTTAAGACGTTGATAGCATGTTTTAACATGTTGCTAACATGATTTAACATATTTGTTAGAAATATGATTGAGCACATTTGCTAACATGCTCCTAGTATGATTTAACACGTTGCTAGCATGATTTAGCACGTTGCTAACATGATTTAACACGTAACACATATTTGACACGGTGCTAGCATGATTTAACACGTTACACATATTTTACACAGTGCTAGCAAAATTTATGACATTGATTGAGCATATTTATAACATGTTTTTCAACATGTTGCTAACATGATTTAACATATAGATAACGTTGCTAACATATTTTAACATGTTGATAACATGATTTAACATATTTTTTAGAATGATGATTAAGCACATTGCTAGCATGATATAACACGTTGCTCACATATTTTACACAGTGCTAGCATGATTTAGCAAATTGCTGACATGTTTCTAGTAAGCTTGCTAGCATGTTTCTTAATGTTGCCAGATAATTAGCATAATTAGAGATTTTCCAATCAGTCTATTAATGTATTCGTGTAAACAGTAATGTATGTTTCGGTTGTTGAATCAACAGCTGTAATGTGTAAGTGCGGAGCGGGTCTTACGAATCGAGAGGAGTTGTCGTTCTTGACGGTCTTGGCGTTGCCGAAGGCTTCGAGGATGGGATTGGCCTGCAGCAGCTGCTTCTCCAGCTCGCCCTGCGCTCAAACACACCCATCATCAGACATGTGACTTCAAAACAACCAATCACTGTGAAGAAGAGCTCCTCAGCGCAACATCGCAAGCTGTTCGCACACAAACCAGCTGAAACAGACACACAGATGAAGCGCGGTCTGATCCCCAATCCCAAACAACACCGAGTGAGCGGCCCGTCACCTCTGAACACACAAACACACATGCTCATTCACTTTCAACACACAACTCTTACCTGGATTAGTATTAAAATGAATAAAAGCTATAATACAATTTGCTGTGACGAAACACAAAAAGCTACTAAAAC
Organism: Tiaroga cobitis; assembly: GCA_030578255.1. Lineage (NCBI taxonomy): Eukaryota > Metazoa > Chordata > Actinopteri > Cypriniformes > Leuciscidae > Tiaroga > Tiaroga cobitis. The sequence continues at coordinate 45,667,137 of CM060593.1, forward strand.
TTCAACTAAAATGAAAGTAAAACCTGATTTTTTTTTAAATAAAAACAAATTCAGAATATTAATAATAATAGCATAATTGGTTGTAACAAAAACAACAAAATTACTAAATCTTCAACAATAATGAAAGTAAAATGACATTCTCTAGACTTTAAAAGAAGGAATGTGACATTCTTAGATGAATTTATCAAATAAAAATATTTGTATAAGTCTCCTGTTAATTATACGTATGTACATTGTCCATTTGAGCCAAGTCTACGTTTCTAGATGGATGGATTTCCAGTGGGCGGAGCCTAACGCATTAGCTCTGATGTAACCATCTCATTTACATGGAATAAACTCCACCCACATCAACAACATCACTAGAGGATCCTCCTCCTAGAGGGCGGAGCCTAATCCAATTTACATGGACTAAACTCCACCCACATCAATGAAATCACTAGAGGATCTTCCTCCTAGGGGGCGGGGCCTAATCCAATTTACATGAACTAAACTCCGCCCACATCAACAACATCACTAGAGGATCCTCCTCCTAGGGGGTGGAGCCTAATCCAATTTACATGGACTAAACTCCGCCCACATCAATGAAATCACTAGAGGATCTTCCTCCTAGGGGGCGGAGCCTAATCCAATTTACATTAAACTCCGCCCACATCAATCTCCACAGTTTATAATCTATCTTCCATTGCACAAATGTTTAACTAGTACTGTGTCTGAGTTAAACTAACCAGGAGACTAGTCTTGTTGCACTCATGTAAGCATGTGAAATCTCCCTGTAAAGCGTTTCACATGCTCTTGTAAAGCGAGTCTCGTTAAACCCACAAAAACATTCCAGCAGCATGAGGTTTGTGTTTCCCAACATCGCTGACGTCATGAGTCCCGCCGCAGGAGGGATTCGCTCACACACACACACACACACACACACACACACACACACACACACACACACACACACAGCAGTTCTCAAACCCCCAGATCCCACGAGTGCAGAAACACACACACAGACGCAGCGCGGGATTCAGACGGACGACACTGAGATATTATTTGCACTTAAATCAAGTGCATTCACCACTAAGTTCTCAAAATGATCTGGCTTTCGTTCTGCCAGACGCTATTGTGATGAGACTGACTGGATCTCAGGGTCGTGCGTCTGTGTTTCGGCTTCATTTGGTCACCCAGCAGCAGCGAGATACGTGACACGGGATACGGGATGGGAATGAGACGGAGATGGAGAGATGTTGAGACTCACATGTGACAGGATGGAGATGCTCTGTTGGTACAAAGAGAAAAACACTCAAACCTTCAGCTTACACACACACACACACACCGGCTCTCTGTGCAGATCCACTCCAGGATGACTGATCAGAAACATGAGACTCCCAGGAAAACACACTGAACACATCATTTGTTTTTTCCAAAACACTCTGGATTGATTCCTTTTCCATGAACAGGGAACAAACGAGGACAAGCGTATTGGCAAACCGGTGCTAGTCGAGCTCAATACTTCCACACGGTTGATAAAGTCACGCCAGATCTAAACCGGCTGCAAACTAGAGACACTTCGTTAAAATCTGCAACCCGGTTACAAAATCTAAAACCTTTATTTTAATGTATATTTAATGCATATTCCAATATGCAAAAATAAGTATGTTATAAATAAATATAAGGTATTAATATAAGGTATTAAATCTGATTGAATATGCTGAAATGCATCTCAAAAGGCTTGCAAAAATAAAGTATAATATAAATAAACAATTTATCTTTTAATTTATTTTTATATTCAATATATTACAGTGTAAATAAATAAACGGTTTTAAATATGATAAAAAAACTATATGCATAGTTTACTTAATACATTTTTTTGTTTTCCTTTCATATATAATATGTATATTACAATATGCAAAAAATGTAAACAAAAATGTATATTATGTATGTATATTGTATATTATAAATGTGAAAAAAAATTTGTATGTTAAAATACTATACATTTAAATCTGATTGAAACGCATAAATATGGCTCGCAAAAAAATTATATTATAATATGCAAAAAAATGTATGCATCCAAAAAAAAAAAATATAAATGCATTTTAATTATAAAATAAATAAATCAATAAATAAATGCATGTTATTTAATTACTTATATATATATATATATAAACAACATTACTATTTGTTACACTAAAAAATAATAAACATAAGGTTGTAAATCTGACTGAAACCATATTCAGAAATATGGGCAAAAAAAAAAATATATAAAATTAAAATATTATTTTTATTTTAATTAGCTTACTTTTAATCGTAATAGTTTAATTTCCTGAAGGTTAAGCGCCTCCTTTGACTTCTTTTTTTAACGATGTCCAGCAGTGTTCGGTTCAGTTGAAGCGTTGACATTAGGATGAGGAAGTGACGTCATCACTGATTAAACTGGACCGGCGGTTCGGGACCTACAGCTGCTCTAATGGATGATGATGTTTGTGATCGGCTTCAAACTCCCTGCCAACATCAAACCCAGCCGGATCTGATCTGATCTGATAGGATGATGTGCACCCAGATGAAAGCTCAGGGTGGAGAACGCATGAACACTGGAGGAGGAAACTCCACCTTTACTCGACTCCTGCCTGAACAGAAGCGCTTCGGTCGGCGGGAACTAACCTGATCTTTCTTGGTCTTGTGAGACGAGGCCACGTGAGCCAGATACTGGATGACCTTCTTGGTGTTTTCTGTCTTTCCGGCTCCAGATTCGCCCCTGAACACACACACACACACACACGAGTGAGACATCAAGCACAGCTTTCATGGACAAATCATAATCATAGAAGACATGCGAGACCATGTGACTCACGTGCAGAGAATCGATTGGTCCTCGCGGTCTGTTGGAGGAGAAGAACGAATCATTTACACAGTGCAAACACATTCGCCAAGCACTTAATTTCTCTCATTTTATGCAGTTTGAGTGAAACAGATTATTTGACAGGAGAATTATATTTTTTGTATTTTATGTATACTTGAATTTTATTAATAGTTTCTATTTTACTTTATTTCATTGATTTTATTTATGTATTTTTTTATGCAGAATGAGCTTTAGCCATTTTGAGTGAGGAAATGTGGCAGGAAGTAATACTTTTAGATTTTACTTTATATTTATTAGGGCTGTCAAACGATTAAAATATTTAATCGCGATTAATCGCATTAATGTCATAGTTAACTCGCGATTAATCGCAATTATTTTGTATCTATAAATGTCTCTTGATTTTCTTTTTGTCCCAATATTTTTTCTAATTTTAATGCTCTTATCAACATGGAAAAGTGCTTTGTGCAAATGTTTTTTATTGAAAACAACATTGACATATACTGTGTTCAATTTCTTACTAACATTCTCACTTGGAGCAAATAATCTCTCAATGTAACACTGTCCATCAATAAAAGCGTGAAAGAAATACTGACGAGGTCCTGATATTGACGAGGGGGCGGAGAATTCACATCAGCTGTGTGTGTGTGTGTGTGTGAGATGCGTGTGCGTGTGTGTGCGTGTGCTTGGCCATCAAGTGGTATTTCAGACTGGACGTGCTGCGATGATGATAGCTCAGTTCACAACGACAAAACACACAGATCACTTTGGTCTTGTCAATGGAACCATTTGGCAACTTTTTAAAAGTAAACTTTCCATTCAGAATCTTATTGGCATCCATTTCGGCGTCTCGCGCTCGTCATCCACTCAAAGCGCAACGTTAACCAACTATTTGGGGCCGGCTCGCAAGCCCAAACAAGTGTGTGCGGCGCGCCTGTTGTTTTGTTTCTGGTCTAGCTAGATCCGCTTGCGCTTTGGTCGACAAAGCAACAAAACGTCCTCGCGCGGCGCAAGCCATTGAAATGAATGGGTTTCATAGCGCAGCGCCACGCATGCCGCGTCCTGTTGCAAAAGCATGTGAAAAAACTACAAAGTTTGCTAGGCCAAAAAGACCGCTAATCGCGCGATAAAAAAATTGACGCCGTTAAAATGGGTTTGCGTTAAAGCGTTAATAACACGTTTAACTGACAGCCCTAATATTTATATATGCTTTAACTTTGATTTTATTCATATTTAATTTTTATTGATTTCATTCTTAAATGTGTATGTTTTCTAATTATATATATATATATATATATATATGTCATATACAAATATATATTATATATATTATAAATATATATATATTATTTTTTATATATATATAAAATATTTTTGTTCTTAAAAACAATGTATTTTATGTATTTTAAGTGATGTTATTTGGTAGGAAATAATAATGGCATATTATATTTTTTATATTATATATACCTATATTCATATTTTAAAATACTTTTATGGATTTAAATCTTGTTGTTTTTATTAGAAAAGCAGTATCATTTTATGTATTTTGATTATTTGGCAGGAAATGATCATTTGAAGAGATGTCTTCTCGATCACAAGTTCAGTGTGGTGTACCACAAGGCTCAGTGCTGGGACCGCTTCTGTTCACTCTGTACATGCTTCCTCTCGGGAGATATCATTAGGAAACATGGCGTTTCTTCAGAAGAGGAACATGAACTGATGATGACACATGATAACTGGATACACTGAACAAGCTGAAGTTCAGCTGTAATGTTGTTCTTGTCAGTCATTAGTAATGATGGTCAGTTGAATGAAGCTATAAATTGCTCCGGATGGAAACACGCCTCTATCGGCTCTGAACAAACCCTTCTGAGCTTCTGCGGCAGGAAGTGCTCACACCACAAAACAGGAAGTCAAGGTCTGGCTTCCTGTGACTGGAGAAGGAGCCGCCTTTCCAGAAAACTAACAAAAATAAACGAACACTCGCTTTTACTAAACGACAAAAACACACACATTCTTAGAGATTAAACGACACATTAAATGAAGATTAATAAAACTCTTGATAAAGCAACAGTTTCAGGGATTCATTTCTTTTCATTTGATTACACTTTATTTGTAACAAACTTACTTTTGAATCAATAAACGCAACTATTAATAATATAACATGGCACAGGAGTTTTTCTCGCTCGTTTTTAAATATGCTTTTTTTTTTTTTAAATGTCATGTACAAAATACCGTGGTGAAATTTTACTATGTTACTATTTACACTTCAGGGAATAAATATGCAAAATTAATGATGTAATTACTATACAGTAGCGTTCAAAGGTTTGGGGTCAGTAAGTTTATTAAAAGAAATGAATGCTTTTGTTATGACGCATTAAACTGTTCAAAAGTGACACTAAACGCATTTATAATGTTACAAAAGATTTCTATTTAATAAATGCTGTTCTTTTAAACTTTCTACACATTAAAGAATCCTGAAAAATTAAATATATCACGCTTTCCACAAAAACATTAACAATTTTCAACATTGATAATAATCAGAAATGTTTCTTGAGCATCAAATCATCATATTAGAGTGATTTCTGAAGGATCATGTGACACTGAAGACTGGAGTAATGCTGAAAACACAGCTTTGATCGCAGGAATAAATTACATTTGAACAAATATTTACATAGAAAACAGCTGTTTTAAATAGTAATAATATTTCACAGTTTTTACTGCATGTTTGATCAAATAAACGCAGCCTTGTTCAACTTTAAACATGCACTGTGAGCAGTAATGAAACGCATGTCTTGTAAAGCGCCTGCAGAGCTCAGTAATGAGTGGGGGTCACAGACTCGCTGCAGGAGGGATGGGGGGTGGGGGGGGCACAGCGGGACAAACACTATATTATTGAGCAACAGTCAGAATCACATCAAGATGCAGTGCAGTTTCAGGATCTTTATTCTCATCTGGACTTCAGTCACATTTCTGAACAAACACAATGTAGAGTTGCAATTCAAATTTGGATGATTAATTGGATGATTAACTCTACTTTTAACGACTTAATGAATCTGCACACCAGACAAACGTAAAGAAATCTTCAGGATTTGGAATTGCAATTCAAATTTGGATAGTTTTTAGTACTACTTTTAACTCTGTGTTTTTTTTATGAGTAAAATTGAAACCGCACAACAGACAAAAAGAAAAGTTTTTGCTTCTATTGGATTTTTCTTTAATCCTTATTTGTCTTTGAATTTTGATTCGGCGTGTGGATTCTGCTTTAATTGTAAATATTTTTTGGATCGACAAACAATTATTCGCCTTGTATGATTCGGGACAAAACTTTTTCTTACGTATATGTAGATTTTTTTTTTTTTTTTTCAAATAATTTGAACTGATGTAAGAAAACAGGATGTAGAAGTGAAAGTCAAATTCGAATTTGAGCATTAACAGAGCATTGAGCATAGTTAAGTAAAAAAAATATATAAAGTAGATATCATTTTAATTAAAGTAAATTAAGTAAAATAATGGAATTCATATAACTGTTGTAGTGTAGTTTTAAATAAATTTTATTCAAATATTTCTTTCTTTTTTATTACTCAATTAGAATCCACACACCATCCTAATTTTAAGAAATATAAAGGTTTATTTTCTCATATTTATTCAAAAAGCCAAAGAAATTATAATATATCTCTTTTGTTGTCTTGTGTGTTCATAAATGTATATATATATATATATATATATATATATATATATATTTTTTTTTTTTTTTTTTTTTTTTTTTTTTTTTTTTTGAAAAGGCATCTCTAAATCACGGATTTTCATTAACACGTTTATGTTGTTGTATTTCAGTATTCAAATCAGTTTATTGTTCCGACAGCAGAGAAAACATCTCAAATCAGCTGATAAAATCTATTCACATTTCAGGGAGTAATATAATTAGTCTACATTAATGATGTAAACATTTATGTTTGGTCTGCGCTGGACTAATGAAATCACTTCATTGTGTGACTGTTGACAGGAAGAGGAGCTGACTGAAGTTCGAGTCAAAAGCTACATCCTGTAGGACGTATGTGTGTGTGCGTGTTTGTGTGTGTGTTTGTGTCTGGGTTTCTGTGTGTGTGTGTGAGAGTGTACATGTTTTTCTATCCCGGTGGGGACCTCTTTAAAGCTTATAAATCATACAGAATGATTTTTTTTTGAAAATGTAAAAATGCAGAATGTTTTGTATGATGGGTAGGTGAAGGGGTTGGGTTAGTGTGTGTGTGTGTGTGTGTGATGGGTAGGGTTAGTGTAAGGAGACAGAAGATACAGTTTGTACAGTATAAAAACCATTACGTCAATGGAGAGTCCCCACATAGATAGCGAACCAGACTGTGTGTGTGTGTGTGTTACCCTGCATCATGCTCCTGTAGGCCGTGTCAGTGATGGCATAGATGTGCGGCGGCATCTCGTGGCGTTTCTTGCCCTTGTACATGTCCACGATCTCCTCAGAGTAGATGGGCAGGTTCTTGTACGGGTTGATGACCACACAGAACAGACCCGAGTACGTCTGCGGCACACAACAGACTTCAGTCATGATGGGCTCTCTCACACACACACACACACACACACGCGCACGCGCACACACACACACACACACACACACACACACACAAAGGCCTTCAAACGTCTCTAAAATACAGTAAAAACTGCGTAAAAACAGTAATATCACACAGCTGCTTTATTTGAGTCCCAAACCGTCAGATGAATCTACGTTTACAGTGTTTTCTGGAGTGAAATGAACGCGTGTCCACATCAGGTCTGGGTTCCACTGCAGGTTTCAGTCAGTGTGAAACTGATCTGGCCTGATCTGCATACGCAAACCGCACCTGAGGAGCAGGATCGCATGAACTCTGGGCCTTCAGAACAGCACAAAGCATCAGGATATTAATACACATCAGTTCTGAATCTGTATTCATCACTAAACACATCTCACCAAACATGTGAGAAAATGTAAATCCACAAAGACCGTCTGCTAATAAACGCTGCATTTCTTTATTGCAATATAATATAATATATGTATAATCCTCACTGCAGAAAGAGCCTGTAGTATTCAGTTTCATTTGTTTTCGTTATAAAACCACAAGAACAAAAATATCGGCAAAAAAGTGAAGTGAGAACTTTCCATTGCTGGCATGTTAGTTCTCCTCATGTGCGTTAATCTAGTTAACGTAATCAGATTGAGCTTTTCCCAAGACAAAACCTTTTTATTTTCTGTTAATGCAACTAAATGCATGTGGTTGTCGTGCTAGTGCTCACATTTATGACTCAAATTGGCTTCAGAACCAAATAACAGACCTGAGAAGTGTGAAAATCAAACCCGGATCAACCGAGCCTGACTCCTCTTGACCAGATTAAAGGACTGAAGCTCTGTTCTCAAACACTTCTGAACTCAAACCTGCTCTCCCCTCCCGCACGCATCATTTCCTGTCCCCCGGGAGCACATTGTTCCTAAAGCTTCCTGTTTGGAGGAACGGCGCTGAACAGCTTCAGCGGTCGAGTCAGTGAGACCCCGTTATCTACACTCAAGGCTGTTGAATATCTTAACATTTCTCAACACCAAACCTCTGACCCACGGAAACACTGAACGAGCTCCTGTTGTATAAAATATGACATTCAACAAAAACAAAACAAAAATGTAAATATATATTTTTTCTTTTTTTTGGCTACTATTTCATGTCAGGCTTTACATTAATCCCCAGCTAACAAAAAATATATTCCAAGAAGGTTTTTCCTAATACTCCCATTACGTTACAAAAACAATATTTCTGAACAATCTCAGAACGTTCAAAACGTCCAGTATTTGGAATGTTTTGAAAAGGTTCTTTCCTGGTTTCGCGAACATTCCACTTTGCAAGTGTTGAGGGAACGTTACTTCTGAACGTTCTAAATCTATAGCGGTCAACATTTGAAGTGGATCAAAACCTTTCAACAAAGTTATGCATGAATTTTGAACAATACCCGTTCTTGTCTTAGGACAACTTTGATGGACTTTTTTTGATCCACTTCAAATGTTGACTACTGTAGTAAGTTTCAGAGAAAACTCTTCATAAACGATGTATAAATAATGTTCCTGTGTGTTCAGACTCACGTATATGAGTCCGGAGTAGTACCGCTCCTTGAGGTTGTGCAGCACGGATGCCTCGTTCAGGCAGGTGAGCTCCGCCATGTCCTCCACCTTACTGAACTTGGGCGGGTTCATCTTCTGGATGTCATCCTTGTTGACCCGCACCTTCTTCCCCGAGTCGGCGAGCTCCACCACCACCTCGTCCCCGTGCTCCTCCTTCACAGAGCCCGGCTCGAACCCCAGCCGCTCCGACGGCACCCACACCAGCTTCTTCGTGGCCCAGTCGGCCTGAGCCAGAGGGTTGCTGACCGGGTTACGGTCCACGTACAGGAACTTGTCTGCGTCCGACATGGTTTCTGAAGGGGAGAGAGGGGTATTACAGGTCAGAGAAACGACCTTTAACACACACACACACACACATTACAGAAGTATGTATGTGTGAGTGAGAGTGTGTGCATGTGTGGGAGAGAGAGAGAGAGAGAGAGTGTGTGAGAGAGAGAAAAAGAGAGAGTGTGTGCGTGTGAGTGCACATGTGACTGTGTGTGCCTGAGGGTGAGTGAGTGAGTGAGAGAGTGTGTGTGTGTGTGTTTGTACTTTAATAATAAGCAAGATTAATAATGTACACAGTGTTTATTTCAAACCCTGACCAGCAGAATAAACAAGAAACGGCACAGATAGACAATCACATCATCCGCCTGAAGAAGCTTTTACAGTTTATTTTCTCAGCAAGTTGTGTTCATTCTATTCTAAATACAAAAATGTTTTATTAAAATGTAACTACGGTTGTGCCATTGCATATCACTTACTTTAGAAAATGGGAAATCTGGTGGGCTAAAGGAAATGCAAGGCTTGTTTACAATGCTAGGTTGTCGCTATGCCGTTGCCAGCGTGCTCTGCATGGTTTTGCATGTTGCTATGTGGTTGCTAGGGTGTCGGGGTGGTTGCTAGGGCCATCACATTCACGAGGGTGGAGAGGATCTCTGATATCAGCGTTTAACATCTTAAACAAACAGCAGCTGAAGAGACTCTTCAGTTCATGCGAGCGGACGACACACAGATCTACAACGGAGCAGTTTTCTGCACGTCTTACACACACGCTCAGGAATGCGGGGTCTGTAGAGCTCGTCCAAACACACGTTAGGTCAGAAGCAGCTCGTAAAACACACCAAACGTCACATGAACTGACGCCGCCGTCTGCAATTACAGCTCAGCGTCTCGGACACACACACTCTCGCGTTGATGTAGTACGTGTGGGATGTTTCGTTTTAAATGCGGTTCAGCCGAACACATTGTTGATTACACTATTCAGAGGCGTGTTTGGACAATGGCGTGCTTGTTTAAGCTCGTGTCAAAGAGCAGCGGGTCTCCGGCGGGTCACAGGCCTGTTCAGATCAACGAAGGCTAAACGCTAATAAAACTACACAACTAACCTTTTAACTGTGCAGAGTCAGTGACTATAGTTAGTGAAAATAAATCATTTACTTGTTTCCAAATGTCCACTGATTCCATATCTAAAGCGACTTACAAACAAGAAATTTGACGAAGCGACTCATCCTAAGGAGGCAACGCCATTAAAAATGGTAAAATTAGACATTTCAAACATTGTTTAGAAGAGTACATGGAGGGGAATGAGACACATTGATGATTTGGTCAAATGCTGAAGGGAAAGATGTGATTTTAGGTGTTGTAGAGGCATGCGAAGATCAAGCCACCGCTGAGGAACAGCGAAAGTGACGGCTCTGGAAAAATGACTTCGCGGCTTCTACTTGAAATCCTGTCCACCTTATTCCTGCAGCCCCATGACATTTGGGTGTAACGTCCGTTGAGCTGTAAACAATCAGTGAAAGGCTCGCTCTATGAACGCAGTACGTTAAAGTGTCACAATGAGATGACATTAATCGACTCACCCTTCAACCATCGAACATTAAAAGGGAAATTTAAAAGTGTAAAAGGATCAACAAGGTACTTTCAACAGACCAAATAACCCCATACACACGAGTCTTTGGTTAAATATCACTGCAGTAGGCTAATGTACATCTGTATTATGTAGCTTATGTTGCCTTAATCAAAAATGTTCATTAACTTATACTATTTCAAAGTGATTTCCGTCATTTTGACAGATTATAAATTCCAGGGAATTATTAATGGAATATATCGTAAATTAAATTTGTGAGAAAACAGACCACAAATGTGCAGTATATGTTGTCCTTTTTAGCGACTGAAACGAGCTCTTGCCATAGATATTCTTGTTATAACATGTCACATTAAAAAATACCAAGTATAGCGTTTTTGTCATGATGCCTGGAAATAAATCATGAAAGGAAATTGACAGCTCATGGGCAACCTTATAATTTGAAATGATTCGTTCCAGCCTTTTCGAATGGAAGTTTTCCAAACTGGAAATGCCACCCATAATTCAAAACGCAGTAAGGTCGTCAGGAATAAGGTGGATATAATATAATACATGATATTATAATGCAGTCTGATTAAACCCACAAATGAGGGTGAAGGAAGACCTTTGACTATCTTTGTGTACTTCATAAGTGTACTTCATATAAATAATTTTTATATTCTTTTATAAATTTAAATTGCATAATGATTTCGATTAGATTGAATAACCACGATCAGATGCTTAATCAACAGTGTCGACAGGCCTAGTTTCTGGAGGGGGCGTAAATCTATGCTATTTTAATGCTTTTTTCCCCCAAGTAATCATCATTCCAAGCTTAAAGGGGTCATAATGCCATTTTTATACAAGTTAATATGATTCTTTAGGATCTAAATGAAAAGTGTGTAATATACTTGAATTAAAAATTCTCATTAGTATTGTAAGAAAACACACATTTTACCTGGTCAAAAACAGCTGTTTCAGCACGCCGTTTCAGTGCATGTGTGTTTAAATGTGTCTTTTACACTCAAAAACATGAAAAACTGTTGAAAACTTGGTGTTATCAAAGAAACTGAACTTTAAATCCTTTAAGACATTTCTTTTAAATATTGACTTCAAATTTGAAACCCAACTTGGTCAGACAAATGCCCTTAATTTATAGTGATTTTAGAGTCTAAATTATTTTGAAAAATTTGTATTTTATATTAATTACAATTCAGAACATTTGCTTTACAGTAAACTTAAACTTCTTTAACATTTTTCTAAATGCTTTTACTTCTGCAATCATCTTTTGAGTGTCTTCGTAAAAAAAAAAAAAAAGTTTGTTTTTCAAAGCTTTCATGAAGTACAATGTTTCAGTTCAGATCTATGCTCAAAAAGCGGTGTGACGGTTAACAGATTCAACCATCAAAATTCAATTTTGCACAAGGAATGATAAATAATAGAGCCCAGTGGTTTGGATCTCGCAGTGTTTACAAAACCTCTTGGCGGGAAGGAACTGGTAAGGCAGGTGAACTCACGCAGGTGTCGTGTTGGAGCAGTCGCCCGAGAACACAAACAAATCACAGAGTTAACTGAACTACAACACTGCAAGCCCAAACAGGCACAAGATGGCCGACAGCGGTTCCCACATGACACTGGAGCTCACAGCGCTCGAGCTACAGGAGAGGGCGGGACACAACAGGTCTCACCAGATCACACCGACACACAACTGTGTGTGGCTTCAATGGACAGTCCAGAAAACACCTTCCCAACAAAAAATTCTCTTAAAACACATTTTTTTGGTAGCTGGGTTTAGAGTGGAGAGGAACAAGTAAATATGGGCAAACGTGGCGGGAAGAAGACTTGACACTTACTAACAATTAGGGGTGTAACAATATATCGTGTCACAATATGTCACAATACAGAAATGCATCAATATGTATCATGGATTGTGACAATATCTATTGTGTATAATACACCCAAAATGAAAATTACTGTGTGAGAAATACGTTTACAGAGTTTTAGTGTCAGTACTACAGTAAACTACTATATATAATGTTGAATATAATGTATAATAATGCAACAGGGGAATATTTGTGTGTCCTGATAATGTCAAATGTCTGATGTTACCAGTAAAAAGTGGCCTATATTATTTGACATATATCTAGTCAGTGAAAGAGTGCAAAATAATTCAGTATTTTCAGCTTGAGAATCATGAATATTGTTTTTCTGGCGTCTATTGTCCTGTGCTTTGGGTTCCAGCACAAGTCCAAGCCTATTCATTTACACACACAATGTAACACCAAATTTAGCATTTTAATCAACAGCTCATTCTGTTAACCTTTATCATATGTCTTGGAATATCACAATAATATCGTATCGTGAGTTCAGTGTCTTGATATGTATCGCATCGTGACATCAGGGTATCGTTACTCCCCTAATAAATACACAAATACACCCCTACTAAAAATCATCACAATCTCCAAACAAGCTTCCCAAACACACTGCCAATGGTGGGTAAAACACATTTTATGAAGATTACCATCGACAAAAAGCAATTTCTAGCTAATGAAATATTTTACAACTCAACAGATCAAAGGCAATTTAGCTTTAGACATTTCTAGATGCTCACAAATGTCCCCTATAGGTTGCTGATAGCGGGACTCGTGGCATTCCCCCGCGCCCGGGAACTGGTTTGGGAGGTTAGTGATTCAGATCTGCACACTCCATTGAGTCTGTCAGGACGGGGAGTTATTTTAGTGTTTGACGCTCTTCCACACCCTGAGCGAGACACAGATTCACACATGGGACGACTTTGGCCGATCCACATTTAAAATAGACGAATCGATGTATTTGTAATGGCAGACACTCGTATGTTGAGTTGATTTGTCAGAACTACGACCAGAGCTGATATGTAGAGAGCAGAGACTTGTATAAAGCCAATACTGAACAGTAAGTACTGAACAATACTGAACAATATTTACTCGTTCTGATACAATCTGCAACAACAATCAGCTTGCCAACGCCTGATCAGTGAATAATGCATTGTTGTTTTCTTGTTTTCCAACATTCATTGATTCATTCATGCCATAATAGCAGCACTATAATTAATTTTAATTAGAAACCTAAGAGAAGTAGAGAATAAAACAATCATAAATAAGGCTTCAATAAATAAAGAAAATTCAGATACTTTTAGCTGATTTTCAGTCATTAGTGTGAAATATTCATCTAAATTCCATTTAATATAATGAATTATTTAAAAAATATTGGCATTAGATGGAACATCATGCAGGTCTATCATTTTATGGATTTAGTTTCACTTAACTACTTTTGTTTTCATTCGATTTTAATAACATTTTATGAAATAAACAACTCGTAAACATACTTTATCACTAGAAAACATTTGTTAGAAAATAGCCCATTAAACATGAAAGTATTATGCAATCATTTAAAAGGGATAGTTCACCCAAAAAATTAATATTGGTAACCAAAAGGTTGAGGGCCCCTTGACTAGAATACCATAGAAAAAAATACTATAAAGTCAACGGGGTCCATCACATGTGTGGTTACCGGCCTTCTTCAACGTCTTCTTTTGTGTTCAGCAGAAGAAAGAAGTTCATACAGGTTTGTAACAACACGAGGGTGAGTAAATGATGACATTTAAGACATTTCTCCTTATTTAGAACCTTTAATGGCAGAAAGTTCTCTTTAAAATAGAGTTCAGAACCCTAGGATTCTACATGGAACTCATCTGAACCTTTCTGCATTATCCATTAACAACGGCTGTAGATTCGGGAAACCGTCGGTTGACCAGCCATTTGGTCTCAAAATAGCCAAATGCTGGTTACTTAATGGGAACGGTTGGTTAATACAGCATTACTGGTTAATCATTGGTTCCAAAGGCACTAGCATTGGTAGAGTTTGTGTGTGAAAAACCCTTGAGAAAACACATCTGCAACAGTCCATTAGCACCCAAACGGCAGACAGAGAGTGAGGCGACCGCTGGGATGTTCTCATGGCCCCAAACACATCAACAAAACCTCAAACACGCCGACCTTACACAGCTGCTCGCCAGCTCAGAGACTGAAGAGAGTCCTGAAAGAGAGCCCTTAAAGAGAGTTCTAAAAGAGAGTTCTGAAAGAGTTCTAAAAGAGAGTTCTGAAAGAGAATTCTGAAAGAGAGTTCTGAAAGAAAGCTCTGAAGGAGAGTTCTAAAAGAGAGAGTTCTAAAGGAGAGAGTTCTAAAGGAGAGAGTTCTAAAGGAGAGAGTTCTAAAGGAGAGAGTTCTAAAAGAGAGAGTTCTAAAAGAGAGAGTTCTAAAGGAGAGAGTTCTAAAGGAGAGAGTTCTAAAGGAGAGAGTTCTAAAGGAGAGAGTTCTAAAGGAGAGAGTTCTAAAGGAGAGAGTTCTAAAGGAGAGAGTTCTAAAGGAGAGAGTTCTAAAGGAGAGAGTTCTAAAGGAGAGAGTTCTAAAGGAGAGAGTTCTAAAATAGAGTTCTGAAAGAGAGAGTTCTGAAAGAGAGTTCTGAAAGAGAGAGTTCTAAAGGAGAGAGTTCTAAAGGAGAGAGTTCTAAAGGAGAGAGTTCTAAAGGAGAGAGTTCTAAAAGAGAGAGTTCTAAAGGAGAAAGTTCTAAAGGAGAGAGTTCTAAAATAGAGTTCTGAAAGAGAGAGTTCTGAAAGAGAGTTCTGAAAGAGAGAGTTCTAAAGGTCCTAGGGTTCTGAAAAGAGTTTTTGCAGTAATGCCATAGAACAGAAGCACCATTTCTGGTTCCCTAAAGAACCTCTCAACCTTGTGTCGTTGCACTAATGCATCAAAATGAACAGCAAAGAATGAACATTAGCTATGCAACTGAATCAACTGCCTCCGAGAATGATGGGAAATGTAGTTGTATCGCTCATAAACCAGCTGTGCAAGCGATGCTTATGAACTAAACTGTCCAGTGGATGATTATGATCTGCTTACGCCGTGACTCTCTAATGCTAGACTAGAGTTTTCAAGGTTAATGTTTTCCACAATTACAACATGTGTTGTCGTTCATCTCGTATACAGTCATTAGTCCCTCTTCTGCTCGACCACCATCTGCGTTTCTTTATCAGAGCGCTTGAGTTATTCCACCCGTTTCTTGCCCCATTCCCTTCATTTCTGCCGTTTTCCCATCCTTCTCTCCCAGAACGGGTCGCACCCTTGTTCTCAGACGAATACACTCAACTCGAATACACTCGAATGTAGTCTGACGAATACACTCAACACTAAAACTCCATCACGCCACTGTACGGCGTCACTCAACCTGCTACATTTAATGCATTCATTCATATTCATCCAAATATTAAAAACATTATGTCTGGAATCACATCTAAATCCATTCAGATTACTCTAAAAATCAGTTTGTAACCAGATTTTGTGTGTTTTTTGCTGCTTTGACTACACTTTACATTTATTTGGGTATACAAAGGCGCTGTTCTACAGATTCAATGAACAATCAATGATTACCACGCATTTATGACAATAGATCGTTTATGACCTACTAGAGCGTTAAAAGATCGATTAATCGTTTTTGTTTTTTTAACAATTCATTCAGATTAATTAAATATCTGAAATAGACACCTTGTCAGAACCTTTAGTTAATTTCATGTTTTTCGTTTACCGTAGTTCATGGTCAGAATCGTGTTTCGCCTACTGATGAATTATGACATTTACTTTAAGGTGTTTATATTGTGATATGTTTTTAGATAGTTATTTCAAAGTAAGAGTCCCACTGTAGTTTCAGGCTTGTTTACAATAAAAAGTCCATCATTACGCATAATGGGTTTTTTTTTTATCTAAAGGTTCCTTGTAGTTTTTGGGCTGTCCCGTAACATGAAGGAAAGATAAACACACACACACACACACTTTAAACAGCTTGAAGCAGAAATATTTAAAGGAAAAACACACAATTTGATCAATTTTCATTGCAGTCCTGAACTTTTTTAATGCACCCCTACATTTTTTAACAAAGGTGCATGTGTGTCAATAGTACATTTATCCAAGTAAACATAAAATAAATCAAAACAAATCATCAGACTCGTTGTTTTACAGACAGACTGTAATAGCAGCACGTCCTCAAGCTCGGCGTGAAATGATTGTAAACTTCGAGGACGAGTTCGACACAGATCCGTCTGACACACTTGAGTCTCCCGGCGCTTCGGTCAGTCTAATTTTACCCGTCCGTCTCTCAAGACTTCCTTCACCACAATCGTTACAGAGCAAAGACTCTTTCTTTAGGTCCCGCACACCAACCATTTCATGTGATCGTTCACAGATTCACTCAAGAACACGGATCCACTCAGTGAAACTGGCAGAGACCACACTTCACCCCACAATACTCAATACAAAAAATACTTTTATATTGCTTAATAGATGTTTTGCGTTGTGAGATTATTCTCATGATTGTAATATTTCACTCTATTACAGCAAAACAATATTGTGCAACAATTAAATCAAATCATCATAAGTCATAATGTGTAAATACTTCATTTATATCATATTTTTTTCAGGTCATAGTCACAAGAACTAACATCATCACGACGCAAAACATCCTAACAGACCATCAGTTCTTCATGCTAATTATAAACACTTAACGTATAGCCTGATATATATTTATATTTTGGGGGTAAAATATAACCGTTTAAAATAGTTATTTGTTTCTGGATTCGTTAGAGCACAACGAACACGGAAGATAAACCGTTCTGTGCAAATAAACAGGGTTTTTTTATTTTATTTTTACATCAGACTGAAAAAAAAGACTCTTTCTGGAAGCTTTAATGCACGATTAATCATCAAGAGAGAGAGATGCAAAAGTGATGCAACACACACCTATAATCCAGACCACATTTGTGTCTTTAGATCAGTGTGTTCTGACTGAAGTCCTCCGAGGAAAAACACGCAAACGCTCCAGTCGCCAGTTAAAATATAACGAAATGTTCCGCTTTCCGTGTTCGGCTGTGTGTGTGTGTGTGTGTGTGAGAGAGAGAGAGAGCCCTCCAGCCAATCAGACGAGAGCTGCTCATTAATCAGCCACACCTCACGTCATTACAGCTGTAAACATCAGGCCTCCTGCGGTACAAACATGACTGAGCACTGACGGCCTCATGACACACGCGTAATCAAGCGCTTGATATCTGACTTTATTATGACTCTTCCACTGAAATCTGCAATAAAGGGGATTGTTTTCCAAATATTGTCCTTCCTCGACCTCACAACTGGCTCATGAATCCATTCTTACACAAACAACTGAACTGAACGTGTGAAGGGCTTCATGAACACTAGGCTTCTCACCCTGAACCTGAGATTTATGAGAGAGAGAGAGAGAGAGAGGGTGAACCTGAGATTTATGAGAGAGAGAGAGAGAGAGAGAGAGAGAGAGAGAGAGAGAGAGAGAGAGAGAGAGAGAGAGAGAGAGAGAGGAAACCGTAAACAAAGAAAGAGGAAATGACAAAGCAGAGCCTGACACTGAACACTGAACTCCAGCCCGTCTGAGAGTGTGTGTGTGTCACATGATCAGCAAAGACACACACAGACATTAATGATACTGATCGATCGCTGAGATTTATGACAATATAGTTACAACAATATATTACATATACATATGTATAATAATGAATTTACAAATGCATTATAATTAATAAAATCATATTTTTACAATGTGCAAATAGTTTTTTTACATATTAATAATACATATTTACATAATAATACATATTTACATATTAATAATACATAATACATGTGCATTATAATAAATAAAATAATCAAATCAATATTTTATATGCAGATTAATTTATTAAGTATTAATTAATTTAACTTAAAAATACAGTTAATTAAATAGTATACAATGAATAAAGTATTTATAGTTGAATGCATAGTTTTAATTACATACATGTATCCATTACATTTTTAATAATAATACAATAAATATAATGCATACACTAAATAATAAATATAAAAATGTATATTAAAATACTGACAATAAATAAACTAATCTAGTTTATACACATACATTTATTAATAATGATAAATTTGCGTTCATTTATTATTTATACGGATGTAAATAAACCTACACATTTATAACTAAAAATAAAAGAACGAAATTAAAGAAATCAAATCATTATTTTTATTTCAAC
This sequence comes from Tiaroga cobitis, assembly GCA_030578255.1. Lineage (NCBI taxonomy): Eukaryota > Metazoa > Chordata > Actinopteri > Cypriniformes > Leuciscidae > Tiaroga > Tiaroga cobitis. The sequence continues at coordinate 45,686,099 of CM060593.1, forward strand.
ATTAAAATGTTTTATATTCGTACATATGAATAATAAATGAACATTCATTTATTTAAGAATAAAATTGTTTATAATTAACAAATAATTATATTTAATTAATAACAACAATAACGCATATAAATATATTACACAACAATACATATGAATATTTATAATTATTTTAAATATAATAACCAAAAAAAACAAATCAATATTTTTTATGTGCACATTAGTTGATTAATTTGGCAAATATTGGTCGCGTTTAACAGGTTTATTTACACTGTGGGGTTTGTTTCGCAGTAATAATGACCTGAAATATATTTATACGGTATATTATCCCCCAGATCTCTGTTTATCAGCGCTGACTGTTGAAAGAGTTCAGCTTTATAACATCAGGAGACGTTAATCTCTGACGGGACTGGTCAATATCTACGAGTGTGTGTTTGATTGGCTGGTTCTGCATCTTATCTCACTCTTATCTGCGTTTGATGACGCCACACCCAATCAAATCAAAGCTCAAACTCTACGAGCTCTGAACGGACCCTGACCCGTCCCGGACCGCGCCATCATTTCTGCAACAGGAAGTGACATCGTGAGCCTGGCACTCAGCCAATCAGCAGGGGGGAATGAGTCTGCAGTGCATCATAATGCAGTCATGCAGAAAATCATGCGCTGAACACCACGGACGGAGGAGGAACACATGTGAATGCGCTCCGCAAACAGCCAGGACGTGCAGCGCTGTGTTCGTCTGGACGGCAGCTCGTTTCCTGCGATTGTTGCGCTCTACGATTACGCAGGTGCATTGTGGGAGATAGAAAAGAAAAGACAACCAAAAAAGGAAAAGGAGGATGAAGAGGAATGGTATGGACACTCCCGAGAGCCTGGAAACGACGCCAGCGGTGGGACATGTAGAAAAACCAGACGGGCTTCACTGCGGAAACACTTTCCCTTTTTTGTGTTCAATTTAGTTAATAACAAATGTACATTATTTATTTATTTATTTTATTATTTTTATAATTTTATAATTATATTGTACATTATCATTATTATTATAATATTATACTTTTTTCAAAATGATGTATTATTAATTAAAAAATATACATAATTTATTATACATTTAATCATTTATTTTGAAATACATTTTTTTTTTTTTTTTTTTTTTTTATATGTATTAATAGCATTTAATAATAATAAATTATAATACATAATATAAATCAATAATAATAAATATAACATTTATTATTATATTAAATATAATGAATAATTTTGTCAAAATATGAAACAGACATTAAAGTCTAATCAGCAAAGACTAAACAAAAACAGATATGATCTCTGATATTTCTAAAAAAATAATCATAACGAACCATAAATGATAAACATAACACAGAGAGATTCTCCGAAATGTTCCACTGAAGTAATTTGTTTATTAATAATAAATGTCCATTAATTTATTTTAAAATTAAACATGTATTATTTAAATTACATTTTATTTATTTAATATATAGTTTAATGTATTTATTAATATATAATACTTTTAATCATTTATCAATAATTTACTTAATATTAATTTAGAAATAAATTAATAATTATTATTTACTACTAATAAAATGCACACACACATACATATATATGTTGTGCATATATATATATATATATATATAGAATGTAATTGTTGAATAATTTGATTATTTTACATTCAGTATAATAATATATTTTATATTTATATATATGTGTGTGTGTGTGCGTATATATATATATATATATATATATATATATATATATATATATATATAGAGAGAGAGAGAGAGAGAGAGAGAGAGAGAGAGAGAGATAAAATATATTATTATACTGAATGTAAAATAATCAAATTATTCAACAATCAGCAAAGACCACACAGAACCAGGCATGTTATTTCTAAAAACAAACCATAATAAATAGCCATAAATATTCAAAAAACAATTGACATTCTTCTAAAAATCTCCTTATGTGTTGAAAGAAATTGACCCGAGAGTCAGAAAATGATCATTTTAAGGTCAACTATCCCTTTAAAGAGCTTTGCTTCCCATGAAGCATCGCAAATGATGTAATCCCATAAAACAACACCGCTCTATGGAGAGAAACAATGGGATTGTGATTCCCAGAGTTCAAATGCTGACAGAAAACACAGAGGATTTCAGGATATGATCAGAGGAAATGACATGAATCAGGTGGATGACATCATACAGGCGAGACGTTCACTCATCATCGGACCTCGCACCTGAACATTACCTCATCATCGCCATCAAACCCTGCGGCGTCTTGCATACTTTACCCACAATGCCACGGGCTCTGAGCGCAGAGTAAACAACACCTGAAGCTGGATAAACCCTGCAGGTCCACACCTGTTCCTCCTCACACACTATTGTGCCTGTAGATTAACATCCATCCGCCTGCGGACGTTTTCCCTCCGCCGCTGATCCCGGCAAAGCCAACAAAAACACCTCTTAAGCACGTAACGCTGCCATTAAGTTATGAAAACATAATTTCGGATTGATCTCTGAACGTTCAAAGTGTTTTAAAATGCTTTTTTTATTCCATTTTGCAAACATTTTTGTAATGTTGCTTTTGAACAGTCTAAAATAAATTTAGGGACGCACCATATATCCCGGCCACCATATCGGTATCGGCCGATATATCTTCATTTTCAACGTTATCGGCCCGATAAGAAGATTTGTCTGATATATAAAAGCGGATAAATAATGTATTATTTCCTTCAGCTGAGACTCTTCAGATGCGCACTGTTCAACATGAAGGTTTTGAATTGCTTGAAATATGATTGGAATCACTTCAAAAAAGGAACATACAGTAAAGTGGAACATGAGCAGAGCAAGTCTGTCATATCGGCTACATAAAATTATAATGAGAACATTATAATTGTGTGTTTGGGACATGAATATGAATGGTGAGACTTTTGTTTTTGTAATCAGACTCTCAAAAATAATATAAAAATGTGGATTAATATTTATTGGTCAATATATCGGTTATCGGCTTTCAAAATATAAAGAATTATCGGTATCGGACAAAATTTTCATATCTGTCACAAAATTCCAAATAAAACGTTTCCATGAATGAAGACCAGATAACATTGAACAGACGTTTTATTAATGTTACTGGAAGAGCGTTTGTTCATAACTTTGTCTTGCCAACACGTTAGCTACGAGAGCGTTCCCTGTTCGCTGGGACATTTCTCAGGAAACACGGCCGTTTAACTCGCGAGTCTCCTGAGAATGCAGAAAGATGGCGGTGAGAGATCAACACAAAACTCTTTATGAGATACAGAACAGCCCACAGAGGCGGAGTTCAATACAAATAGTGTTACTAATTAATGCAACGATTTATTTTATGAAAGAAAGCAACAAGTAACTCAAGTTAACGTGATGTTACCGCACTTTGCATTGGGACTAAGACCCTCAGCACACGGTGAAATCACTGCTTTTTTCTTTTTTTTTTAATTCTGCAATAAAGCTGAAAATGTTTTAGTTTGTCATGTTACAATGATTAAAAGTGCAGTATAGCTATTAGCTTACTTAATATTTAAGCTTAATTGTATTTCAAAATGTTCTAATCTATGAGTGTTTGATGAAATGAGTCATAAAGAGAGATAAATATGGTGAATGTTATTGCCTCTGGCTGTATATACTGTACATTTTGGGAAATATGTCCAGGTATTTCATGCGTATGGTTGTGTTTGAGTCCTCTTGGGAAGCTGGGAAGTCGTTATATTACAACATTGGGTGCGTTCAAAGCACTTTTCAACAACAACAAAAAAGGGACATTGCAACAAATGTACTGTAGTTGCATCCAATTGTGTGTGTCCATCATATTTTCTCACTGGAAAACTGTTTCCCACTCGCAATTACGTTCAGCTAGTGAATATGATCTTTTGACAGAGCTTGCATACACTAGTAGTATTCCCAAACATAACAACATGTCAGGGTTAACAAACGGGAACAACTAAAACAAAATGCAGAATAAGACCAGCATGTGCTTTTAATGGGTCACAGCGTCCTAGACACACTCTCCCTCACAGGAAACCAGGTCACTCACTCACTCACTCACACACACACACACACACACACACACACACCAGACGTCCTCTAAGAAAGCGAAACTGGTTAGTCCATGTTAATATTTGCAGATTTGTGTGATGTAAACTACACCACAACTAAATCAAATGCAAATCAGTACATGAGCATTAAGCTGACGTCATCGCGTGAACTAACTGTCAATCACTCAATAACTAACTTCAGTTCTTCATGAACATCCTGTTCATTTTCTGGTCGTCGTCGTGTAAACCATAAATATGTACATGGTAAGTTATAATGAATAAAGTTAAAGTCCGTTATGCTATTTTACATACAACCTTCCTTAAAGTACAACACAAACCAATTTATTTTTTAAAACTTATAGTTGACACTGTAACGTTCCTGCAAAGTCGGCCTAAACAGCACGAGCTCGCGCAGCGCGCTCCCACCGACGGCCGTGTGCGCGCTTTACAAATATGAAAAATCTCAAATAATATTAACTGTCAAATGTACGTTTCTTGCACAAACTGATATATATTATACAGTTTTAGGTCGCGAGCCCGCGCACGCAAATACAGTAAATACGCTCATCGAACTTTGAGAGCGCGCGCGCGCTCCGCGTAACCTATTTGTAACCGTCACTTGCCCAGAACCCCCTAAAAAGTGTCAGAAACCGTCCAGGACCTCCCCTGTGCACGTTAATGTTCCCACCCCGGTAATAATTCGTTAATTCAGCTTTGTCCTGGAGCTCGTGCGGGAACGGAAAACGCACCGTTCGGCCCAGTCCAACGCGAGCGATGACGTAATGAGCGCCCGTGAAACGTCTCTCGTCATTATAAGCTACATCAAGCTCACTTCGCACTGCACAATAACGGTTTTATGTCCCGTTAACGCATTTCCGCGTGCCCGGAGACCCCGTTAAGGCCCGCGCGAGCCGGTGAGCACGAGCACTTCCTGAAACTCACCTCGCGTCTGTTGTGGCTGCAAGATCTGATCTGACGCGGCGTCACAGGTTATCAGCTCCCACTCGCACGGAATAAAAAGAAGCGTTATGATTTCTAGCTATATAAGTTTGAAAGTGCAGTGAAATGCAGGTCGCGTCAGTGAGTACGTGAGGTCGCGCGCTACGCGCTTCCTGCTTCTGGGGAGCGAACTGTAACATTCAAACCGGTACCGTTTAGGAAGGTTTACCTGCTAATCAGATGCAGACGCTCGGAGTTCGGGAGGACGGTTGTCAAAAACTCCAGGGATTCAGTTTGGATTCGTGTCGCTGCACTCCAAACTTCAATATTCAATCCACAGCAACTGCGCACAAGTTTTCTCTTTTTTTTCCTCCTTTCTTTCTCTTCCCTCCCTCTTCCACTCGGTAGTTGAACTCCGTCCTGCTGTAATGGTTCGGGGTGCGGTCCCGGTTGGGGGCGTGGCCTGCACTGCGCGTCAGCGCCCCTCGTCTAATCACAGCCCGCTCGCTCTACATTCTCGAGGGCTTCGGCCAATCACAGGCGGCGTGTGGGCGTGACGAAGCGGCAAAGTTCGCTTCAGAGGGTGAACTTGAAATAGTTGGAGCCGCAGCCAGGGGCCCGTATGTGTGTTTAATGACTGAGGTATGTGCGCGACTTTGGGCTTTTGTGACCATATAAGTCGCCGGACCGTGTTTACACACACACACACACACACAAACACACACACACATAAAGGAATGTCTGGAATCAGGAAATTTCTTCACAAAAACTTTCTTTTAATAAGTAATGAGTGGCAGTGTTGACATGCATTCCACAATATGAAGCGTTTATTTTACAATTTTAAACGTTTATTTTTTGTCTTGTCACAGATCTCTCTGTCTATCATACATCTTATGGGTTTGTATGTATGTTTTTATTGAAACACAATTTAATATGTATAGTTTAATCTATATTTAATATCTATAATATATATATATATATATATATATATATATATTATATGAATATAACATAAATATATAATATATATTTAATAGGTTTTTGTTTTACTAGCATGTTATTAATTTTATTGTCGTATTAATTTCTGAATATTTTTATGTTTACTATATGTGTGTGTGTGTGTGTATTTGTCTGTTTTATTATCATGATATTAATTTTATTGTCATATTAATTTCTGAATATTTAAACAGGATTGCCATCTCAGTGTTGTGGAATTCAAAAACAAATCGAAACTCATTCAAAACATCCCAAACATGAATAATATAAAAGATCAAATCATGCAAACACGTAAAACCTGAATGATTATCTGCACATCTCTGCAAATATGTACAAAAATAAATATATGCGGAAGCCTTGATCGGTTATCTGCTCTAGCTATTATATATTTTGTGTGTTTTAAATATTATTGTCTAATTTATTTATTATTTGCATGAATTGCATTTGCAATATACAACACAACTGTTGTAAATGAGCCATTGGAATATTTCTCATGTAAGTTGCTTTGAATACAAATTGAATACAAGCAAATGCAAATGTGTGTTTACAGGAGTGATTGTCATGCAGGAATCAGAGCGGTGTAAAAGCGCATGCATGAATGATGGCACGCGGGAGTCTGGAGAGTCTCGCTTCACTGAAGTATCCGAGGAATGCGGGATGATGTCCAGGGAAAGGGACGCGGGACCTGCCGGGAGTCTTTATCAGCACGCCAGGAATGTTTGTGGAAGAGCCTCGCTCGCCCTGAATCATCGCTGACTCTCTCTCCGCTCGGGAGGATCAGTCCAGCGTCTCTCTGCTGATTGGCCAACTGGAGGAATCTCGAACGCAATGTCAAAGGTCTGTAACACACACACACACACACACACACACACACAATCAGTCACACACACACACACACACACACACACAGTCACACACACACACACACACACAGTCACACACACACACACACACACACACAGTCACACACACACACACACAGTTACACACACACACACACACACAGTCACACACACACACACACACACACACACACACACAGTCACACACACACAGTCACACACACACAGTTACACACACACAGTCACACACACAGTTACACACACACACACACACACACACACACACAGACACAGTCACACACATAAACGCACACACACACCAAGTCAAACACACACACACACACACACACACACACAAACACACACACACACACACACACACACACACACACACACACAGTCACACACAAACACACACACACACACACACACACTGAGCGATACCAGATGCAGAGAGACAGACAGAGAGAGAGACCGATTACCAAATAAGGTCACTTCTGACCTCTCTCTCTCTCTCTCTCTCTCTCCCTCTCTCTCCTGCAGATGTGTGTGTGTGTGTGCCGCCCTGTCTGGGTGTGTCCCGGCCGCTGGGTGTGTTTCCCTGTGAATGCATTCATGCAACGTCTGCAGTGTGTTTGCAACCTTTGTGCTTTTCTTTATTTCTGAGAGACGAGTTTTAATGTCTGTTGTAACGCGAGCTATTTGTGTGGCAGAGCTGTGTGTACGCCGCTCCCATGATGACGTGTGTGTGTGTGTGTGTGTTTCTGTGTTTGTCCTTAAGTGGCTCCAAAGAAAACCTCAGAATAATTAAAAACAGCAGCATCAACAGAAGAAGAGCGAGAGCAGGCCGACGCATCCTGATCTGTGTGTGTGTGTGTGTGTGTGTGTGTGTCCTCCGGCCTGCTCTCCTCCAATCAGAGGACAGGAAGCACCGGTCGACCGGACGCTTGTTGACTCACTCACATCGGGAATGTTTTTAAGAAGTTCCCTTTCTTGTGAAATTTGCCCCTTGCCGCCTCCCTCACAGTGAAATCACACACAGCGAAGAGAGAACAGTGTGCGGTCGAGCGAGTATCAGATGTAAGGAGTGTTTAAATGACAAATAATGCATATGCAAACAAGATATTCAATATGTAAACACAGAGAGGAATTTAGTGTTTTGCACAAACACACACACACACTCTCACTAGCACACACAGACACACTTACTCACACACACACTCACACACACACACACACACACACACACACACTCACTGTAAAAATGATTGTGATTTTATTGGTAAAAGATGGTAAAAATGCTACTAAGAAAAACTGTTATTTTGGTTAACAGAAAGTTCCTGTACGGTGAATAAGTGTGATTTTATCGTTACATTTATAGTTTTGGAAGAGAAAAAGAACAAGTCATTGTATAATTTACAGAGAAACACGTAAATTGACATTCCCCCGACTCCCTGCATGACACTTCATATTTGATGTATTTTTGTTAAAATTACTGTTTGTTCATAGTTTTTCTTGTTGTTAAATTAATGTTTGATGGTTGTCAGTGTATTACAACGGTACAAAACAGATATAAATACTGCACTAGGTCGCTAAAATAACATTATATCAGATAAAAAATGTTTACTGTAAATTTAACTAAGTCTGTAAAACCTAAAATGTTGCTACCGTATTTTTTTATGGTAGATTTCTGGCAGTCACAGCTTTTTTACCGTAAATTTACACTCACACTCACTCACTCACTCACACACACACACACACATCGCACACACACGCACACACTTCGCTCAGCTAAAATGATTTACTTTATTTATAGATCATTTATATATATTTTTGTCATCAATATTGAGAAAGATCTTATGATATTTTGTATTTATCTATATACACACACACACAGACACACAAACTTCCATGTTATATGCGATTTATGTTAATCGCGATTAATCGATTTGACAGTTTTTAAATAATAAAAAACAAGAATCATAAACTTGTTGGTCCCAGATTTTATTTTCTGCAATGATCCAATGGGATAAATTCTATGTCCACGTCACTGCAGCAATCATTGGCGGTCGTTCATTACTTCTCCTCAGTCTCTCCTGTGCACGATACAGCTGGTCAGCTTCACACGAGTATGAGAAGAACTGTCGTAAAGTTGTCCAAGTGTTGAGTACTAATTGTCAAAATATAATATTAATCTCAAATGGGACGAGCTTGAGTGCTGAATGTTGTTTTCAGCTAAACACACACACACACACACGTTATCACTAGCATCTGAGGTATGTAGCTTAGTAAGAACAACGCGAATATGCACACTTCTCCTTTCAAGCCAAACAGCCTGAGAGAGAAAAAAATAATTATACGTGAGAAAGGGAAAAGTGACGGAGTGTGAAAGAAACGAGAGCGCGGAGGAATTCTGTTCATGCTCTGTGTTTTTGCCTTATATGGTCACACACAGAGAGAGAGAGAGAGAGAGAGAGAGAGAGAGAGAGAGAGAGAGAGGGAGAGGGAGAGGTGGAGGTGTGGTCCATTGTTTCAGAGCGGAAGAGTTGTTGAGTTTCTCACTCTATTCCGTCATTCTTTAATTTCTGCCCTGTTGATTGACGCTCGCGGACAACGCGCGCCTCCCAGCAGCTCATTCACCTCGAGTCTCTTCACGATCATTCATGATCTGTTGAGTTTAGTGGCTTTATCCAGCACTTTATACACTAAAGCGTCGGGTTAATCAGCTCTTCTAAGCTCATGGAGACTTGATGTTTGTTTCACCTCAAAATAAAAATATAAAAACAATACAAGTCGCATATGTGTGACTAGTTTTGATTTTGATCTTCTTCTTTTTTGTAGGCTATTTAGGCGCGAGTCTCGTTAACCAAAATATACAACTAAAATAAAAAATATTTAAAGAGATATATATAAAAAAAAAAATTATTATAGCAACTAATTAAAATATGAATCACTTCACAGTCATTCAGGATACTGAGTTCAGAGACTTTATCCAGCACTTTCTACACACAAGCGTTAATCGGAATCATTGCTCTTCTAAGCTCATGGAGATAATAATGTATAAATTGTTTCACCTCAAAATCTAAAGATAAAAACAAGAATTTATGAATTATTGAATAAGAATCAGAATCATTTATGTGATTTTTTTCTTTTAAGCGCGAGCATTGTTAACTAAAATATATATAAAACTATAATATATTGCTATGATGTATATTTTATAGCTACTAATTAAAATCTATAACAGCATCTCAATGATATGCTACTAAAATAACACTGAGCTCTTTGGAGAGGAAGTGCTCGTGGCGTGGCTGATGATGTGAGGTGATGATGTCATGTGTGCGGTCAGGTAATGGCAGGCTGTCATTGGTGGGCTGGAGTTCTCCTGGATGACGTCATGCTATGGCAAGCCATTTTAACATTTAACAGCTAGACTGGATATGTGTTGCAGATATCTGTAATTCAGTTTTGCCTAGTCAAAAAGAACATTTCAGATATCCGCAACTACATTCTTCCTATCCATAATTGTCATTTCAGATATCCACAAAGACATTCTTCCTAGGACAAATGACATCACTTTTGCCATTCATTTGTATGGGGTTTATCATTACAGATATCTACAATTCAGTTGGAGATATCCACTCTGTGAATTACGGATATCTGCAACTGAATTGTAGATATCTGTAATTCCAGTTTGAGATATCTACAATTTGATTCTGACTAGTCATAACTCCAGTTCAAGATATCTTTAATTAACCTCAATTCAAGATATCTACATGTTCCTTTTCAGATATCTTAAATTAAGTTTTGACTAGGCGAAATTACGTTGTAGATATCTGTAACTGGAATTATGACTAGTCAAAATGGCGTTGTAGATATCTCAAACTGGAGTTAGGGATAGTCATAATTTAATTGTAGATATCTATTATCAAGTTATAGATATCTTGAAATTAATTTTGATTAGAGATATCTGAAATTTGAGATATCTGTAACTTTCATTCTGCCTAGTCAAAATGTAATTACAGATATCTTGAATTAGAGTTTTGACTAGGCGAAATGACGTTGCAGATATCTGTATGCAAATTAGGCCCGCATCCCACTTTAGGCGGGAGCAGCAGAGCATGTTTTTAATGCTGTTAGCTAATACAGCATGCATGTAAGCATTAAAGTGAATTAGTGTGAATCTCTCTCATGCGTAAATCCTACATCAACAATAACCTACGGTAATTTTAAGCATCATCATAACATAGAAATGCATGGCAAACATTGCATGTTGCCAATATTTTTGAGAAACCCGCAGGCTAATGCTAATGAATACAATTTGTGTCATGCTGGAAACATTTTCTGGTGCTTTTCGATTACAGCCAATGCCATGACTGCTTCTTTCTCCTTCCATTCATAGAAATAAGTAAATTAACCAACTTCTTCTTTGATTTGGCGGGGAGGGGAAATTATGTATTCATGGATATCTAAAATAGAGCAAGCTCATGCAAAATAATTTGCTCTAGTCATAATGACGTTTGAGATATCTTTAACTTTCATTCTGCCTAGTCAAAACTGAATTACAGATATCTGCAATTGTCATTTAAGATGTGTGACGAGTTGAATGTCGTTTTCAATGACGTCATTGCAGATATCTGTAATTCAGTTTTTCCTAGTCAAAACTGAATTACAGATATCTCTATCTGTCGTTTCGACTAGTCACAATTACGTTGCAGATATCTTAAATGATAATACAAACTATCCAAAATGTAATTATGACTAGTCAGAAAGACGTTGTTGATATCTACAATGTTAATTCCGGATAGTCAAACTTAGCTTTTAAATGTTAAAAGGGCTTGCCATATCATGCGGCGAGATCGAAGAACCGCGGTCGCATATGTTCGAGGAAGACGGACACCGTGACGTCATGAGAGAGAGAGAGAGAGAGCTGCCTTAGCTAGCATGAAATATAAGTCACTTTTAAGAGCCCTAGAAGAACAAAATGGGGGTCTGGATGGAGTTTGAGTCATGAAAACGCTCCAGTTGTTGATGATGATGTAACGGCAGCTGCTGCAGACCGTTATGAGTTAAACACACCTGTTGACTTGCATCATCACTGCTCTGCTGTTAGAGAACATGGCGTTTGGCTTCAGATGACAGACAGGTATATGAATTAACCCCACAGGCCACATGTATTTGGGTTATGAATCCTTCAGCTAAAAATATCCTCGGGCTGAACTAAAACAAAACCATTATCTCTCTCACACACACACACATGAGAAGATGCCACCTTCAGATCAATGTGGATTTACTTTTAAACAGTAACATATTTAGATACCAGTTTAGCATGTGTGCTAATGTGTCATTATAGGAAATTATTAGGAACATTTGCTAATTAAGAGTTATTATAGCACAAAAGGGTGAGAAGCCCCAGGGCTAAAGTTTTACAGAATGTATAAATTACTTATGATAGAATTCGTATTAATATTTATATATTTCTTAAAAGTGTCATTAATGTAAATGCTAAATCGTCTGTATTTTGACAATTTAGTTGATGATTTACTAATAAACGATGAATCCGACAAATCCGAATCCTAGTAAAAGATATTAATCTGAAAGGTAAAAATATTTTATGACATATGTACAGGCACATGAATATATATATATATATATACATATATTTAATTGCCCATATTTTAATTGTAGATATGTAATAATAGCAATGCAAATGAACTAGCCTAAAGGTTTTAATGAAAGTGAAGATGTCTGAAATGTACATCTAGTTCATAAAAATATTAAACAATAACCCCATTAATTGCAATAAGTATTCAATTTGAAAATAATAACACTAGTAACAAGATGCCGCTCGGGCTCTTCTGTGGCACATCTTACCCCAAGGGTCTAATTTTATCTTTTCACTTCAAAATAAAAACTTTTACTCCACAAATCTTAAAACATTATTGTGTCCAAAATCCCTCATTAACAGACACATAAAACTTAGATATTCAGCATATTATAATGTCATAGATCACTATATTTTCCAGAGACACAAAATTAGATAAATTAACCTTTAAACTGGTTAAACAGACTAAATGTTGATATTCAGATGAAATCACCAAATAAAAAAAGTGTAGCCATTCAACAAAAGTGCTGAGATGAGATTGATTGTGTGTCATCTATATTATATATATATATATATATATATATATATATATATATATATATATATATATATATATATATATTTAACACCAGCCATCAGTCCGAGTTAAATATTGTACAGTTGCTTTATTCATAATTTCAATTGACTAGTTGGTTATATTACAGTTTATTTGAGTTAAAGTCTAAACAAAACCATCATAAATCCCATGCATTCTGCACAAAATTCACAGTCATAACCAAAAAAAAAGAAAGAAAAGCAAACGGAGACGAACACACACACACGTCTGTGATCATCACACACTTTCACATTAGTAGGTCGCCCTCGTGTGGCCCGGATGAGTCGATCAGTTCTCCGACAACACTTTACTACACTTGTACCGCAGTAAACACGGTAAAAGCACATGACGACACAGACACAGTTAATGAAAGCAGGAGAGATGGTGAAGCGAAGACGGTCCAGGTTTCAGCAGTTGTCCATGTTCATGATCAGATGTAATGGCGTTTCCAGAGGGAGGTGGGTGGGGCTAGAGGAGCGTGATTGACAGCTTCACTGTCCAATCAGCTTCTGCACAAAGGAATCCAGCTGGTCCTCATCTTTGATGCCCACAAACTGGTCGATGACATCACCGCCCCGCATGGCGATCACCGTGGGAACGGCCGACACCTACACAGCACATCAGGAACAGTCAGCATCCCATAATAATCGAGGAATCATTCCCGTGTGCTGTTGAGATTCATTTACTTTTCCTTTTTGTTTGGCGTACGAGTCAAGAATCAGAAACATCTGACTGCCGTGATTGACCAATCAAATACGCCAGAGATATTATAAAAGACATCTGGAAAAACACGGTAGTGTATTTCTATTAGAGAAGATTATCATGTGAAAAAACAATTGATCTATTTAGATTTTATTCCTGTGGTCTCTGAGAAACACTTATTTTTGTATCATTGAGACATTGATTTCTAGTTTATATTCATATTTTGATATTTTTATTTTAGTTCAAGTTTTAGTCATTTTGGTTGTGTGATTTTGTCATTTGTCTATGTTTTTATTAATATGTATTTGCGGATCAGTTTTAATTAGTTAACTTGAACTAGAGTTACACTGCCTTGGCACTAGCTGAAATAAAATACTTACATGCATCATTTTGTTTGTAATGTTAGTAATGAAAGTGTGTTTTTTTTCTGAACTGCCAGTCTCATACTAGTGTTATTATTAGTAATATTAATATACAAGGATTATTCATATCTAAATAAATAAATAAAAAACTGTATATGCTGTATATATGATATATGCACTATATGTGAAACACCTGCAATTCAACTGACTGTAGTCCTGGGAATATAGAATATAATCTAGTGAGTGTAATGTTGTAAATAAAATAGAACAGTAAAAGATCTAATGAGTGTAATGTTAGAAAAAAAAAAAATGAATTAAATTAAAAGAAATTAAATTAAATAAAAGGAAACCGATAAAAAAATGTAGTAACTGTAATGTAGGAAATTAAATAAAACAGTAAAAAATCTAATGAGTGGAAATAAAATATAAAATAAAACAGTAAAAAATCTAATGAGTGGATATAAAATATAAAATAAAACAGTAAAAAATCTAATGAGTGGAAATAAAATATAAAATAAAACAGTAAAAAATCTAATGAGTGGAAATAAAATATAAAATAAAACAGTAAAAAATTTGATGAGTGGAAATAAAATATAAAATAAAACAGTAAAAAAATCGAATGAGTGGAAATAAAATATTAAATAAAACAGTAAAAATCTAATGAGTGGAAATAAAATATAGAATAAAACAGTAAAAAATCTAATGAGTGGAAATAAAATATAAAATAAAACAGTAAAAAATCTAATGAGTGGAAATAAAATATAAAATAAAACAGTAAAAAATCTAATGAGTGGTTATAAAATATAAAATAAAACAGTAAAACATCTAATGAGTGGAAATAAAATATAAAAAAAAACAGTAAAAAAATCGAATGAGTGGAAATAAAATATAGAATAAAACAGTAAAAAATCTAATGAGTAGATAAAATAAAACAGTACAAAATCTAATGAGTAGATATAAAATATAAAAGAAAACAGTAAAAAATCTAATGAGTGAAATGTTGGAAACAGTAATATTAATACACCAAGAGTGTATAATGTTTTTAATTCACTTTTATTTTTAAAAGTTTTTATTTTTCATTATTTTTTATTAATAATAAATGAATAAAACAAGTGAAAAAACACAACAAAATTCATGTTAAACTTCTTTCAGTTAGTCGCCAAGGCAACATTTAGTTCAGTTTAAGTTTTTCTAACCTATTTTTATTTTATTTTATCTCAGCTTTCACAAATGTGTTTTTAATGTGTGTTAATAACCGCGTGTCGTACCCCGTACTCAATGGCGAGGTCTGTGTGTTCATCGATGTCCACTTTGGCCATGGCGACCCGGCCTTCCTGTTTGGCGATGGCCTTCTCCAGCCGAGGGCCGAGGATTTTACAGGGGCCGCACCACCTAAACACACACACACACACACACACACACACACACACAAGCAATCAGATGATCTGACGCTTCCTACCACACACACTTTATACCTACAACTCCGAGAACTATCATCAGACTGAGGCTCGCAGAAACTGACCTGAGATCAGCTGACATGATCTCTGAATGAACACAAACCTGTCAGTGAGGCGTCAAACACACACTATCAACACTGATCTAGGGATGGGTATCGTTAAGGTTTTAACGGTATTACTACTCTTACCGATACCGCTTATCGATCCGGTACTTTAACGGTATTCTTATCGGTTATTTTTGTTATATAAAAAAAGGGAAAAATATTTAGAACATAATTAATATTGCTTTATATTTTGAAATGTAAAATAAATATTAATAGCAAAATAAAAAGCAATGCTTTAACAAAAAAAAAAAAAAACAGTTTTGTGTTTTATCTACAGAAGACATAGGACACCAAAAACAAAGTACAAACTCATGGTCAAACAAAAAAAGTATGCAATGAAACAAATACACAATTTATATACCCAGTGCTTTAATTTCAGTAATGTCGACATTACTGTGCAGGTGGGCTAAAAACACATCTAATAAAGTAATCAAATGTAAAATAACACTGCATAGTTTATCATAGAAGCCAAAATTGTTCATTCAAGAGTTGCAACTGATTTTCTCTTTGCATTTTGTTGTTTGATTCACATTAATGGCGCAATCGTCAGCACGTTTATTAGACTGCTGCCTCTTTAAGACCAAATGCAGATCTAATCATTATTACACATCACATTTTCTCCCAACTATTTACGCCCATTTAAGACATTCGCTGTATTTAAGTGAATAAACTGTTTAAGTGAATCTCCAAGACGGTCATTTTTACACATTTTTGTGTATATTTGATTGTTTAGACGGGCACAGGAAGCCCAAAGTGTAACGTTACGTTGCTTGTCTCGTTGCGGTGTGTTTCGGTGCGCGCCGCCTTTGGAACAGCGTCTATTGCGTCTATTTTGGTGTTTTTAATAGCTTTCTATTATCAAACGCGTCCCGCAGTTTAATCGGGAAATCGAAATCTAAAATAAAATTTGTTTAATATCAAAGAGCTAAAGTGACCTCATCGTCACTCATTAAGCGGCTGTTTTGTTGTGCGTGCCGTGGCTCCTCTCTCTCTTTAGCAAAAATGCATCACAGCCAAATGGTTCAATATTATTATATAGAAGTGGCTGGTGAGATTAAATTAGCAAGATAATGCTTGTATAGTAATAATAAAAAGCATGTCTACTTTCTTAATTTCTCCAGTACCGACAGCAGAACCGATAACGTCCGAGCTTATCGATCCAACGGTCTTTCAAAATTCAGCTTTTAGTTTAATACCGGGTTTCGGTACCCATCCCTACACTGATCTGAACACACACACACACACCATTTCTAGGAACCGTTAATCCCTTTTAAAGAAAAGTTTTGATTTGATGTCATGTGGTGTAAACATCCAGTAAAAAATAGAAAGATATTTTCCGTACAGTCTGACGTGTGACTGCGCATTAGTTTCAAAAGTTTCTCACAGTTTTCTACATTCTTCAAGGTAAAAATAATTTGAAGTATTGTCTTTAGGTATTCCTTTTTTTAATCTTAAATATCATAAATTATGAATTCATAACAAATGTTATGTTTTTGGTGAGTCACACCACATGACATTTTATGATCTGAACAAACCCAGTTGCCCCGTCATAAAAAATTATATTCAATACATCATAATATCACTGTTTGTAAAAAATGGTGAATGTATTTTAGAAATAATACAGTACAACATTTTCAAAAGTATAGTTTTTTTTAAAGTATAGAAAAAATTTAAAAAAATTAAAATATTTTGGAAAAAAATATTCTTCCACCACTAATATACTGTAGATCATTAGTCTAACTGCAGTTTGCTTTAGTAGAAAACTTATTTTAATGATATTAATAAGAAAAATATTAGTGTTTACTGACTGAAAATTCTGTTTAATAAAAATGTTCATTAAGTAATAATTTTAATATTACTCATAACTCCTCATAACTCCTCATAACTCCTCATAACTCCTCATAACTCCTCATAACTCCTCATAACTCCATATAACTCCTCATAACTCCTCATAACTCCTCATAACTCCTCATAACTCCTCATAACTCCATATAACTCCTCATAACTCCTCAGAACTCCTCATAACTCCTCATAACTCCTCATAACTCCTCATAACTCCTCAGAACTCCTCAGAACTCCTCAGAACTCCTCAGAACTCCTCAGAACTCCTCAGAACTCCTCAGAACTCCTCAGAACTCCTCAGAACTCCTCAGAACTCCTCATAACTCCTCATAACTCCTCATAACTCCTTTACGTGTGCAGTCCCTGAATCAGATGATCTCTCTCCATCAGAGTGTGTGTGTGTGTGTACGTACTGTGCGTGGAAGTCTACGAGGACGGGCAGCTGGCTGTTGATGACCCTCTCGGTGAAGTCGTCGTGGTCCTGCACGCTGAACGACACACTCCTGCGGGAGGAGAGAAGCGGGAGAGGCGGGAGCGAGCGGGAGAAGAGCGCAGGAGGCGGGGTCAGACACGAGGAGAACGACGACACACTGGCCGGCAGACGCTGGAGATCTCGCACAGACGCTCCACACACTCTCCGCACCAGGAGCCTGAACGCCATCTGACAACACACACACACATTCAACATCATACAACATACCGCTTTACCATAACTGTTTTCTGTGTGAATATAGTTTATTCCTGTGATCAAAGCTGAATTTTCAGCATCATTACTCCATTCTTCAGTGTCACATGATCCTTCAGAAATCACTCTAATATGCTGATTTGCTTATGCGCATCTCGTCAGTAAAGCCGGTTCCTTGATTAGTAGTAAATCGCCTTCACCCAGGGCTGGACTGGCCATCGGGCATACCGGGCATTTTCCCGGTGGGACGACGTACTTTGTGGGCCGATACATCTCGTACTATAAATTTTTATTTATTTTTTTTGTCTGAATGGCCCATAAAACTCATACATCGGCGGCCCATTGCGTTTAGTTTTGTTTAATTGGCGGCGCAGGGATCTTTGTGCGTAGGTAAAAAAAGTCGTAGGTATTTTTTTTTTCCTCACAGACCGGCGCATGATGAAACGCGTAGATCAGCGGCCCATTGGTTATTTTCATGATTGACACTGGGCTGGCCCAATCACATCTTTAAATAGCTTTGAGTGAGCGAGCAGTGTCAGTGTGTATCTGTCAAAATAGTCAGAACGATGGAGAACGCAAGGAATGTGCAGAGAAATAGCGTGAAAAAAAAAAGAAACTTCAAAGGCCCTTCAAGTGTCTGATGAGGATAGTGAGGAGGATCAGGAGAGAGATGAATGAGTGTAGAGAACTGTGGTAAGCAGAACTAGGCTACTTTCACAACACTTAGGCTATGTTGGAACCCACTACCCAGTTACGCATTATTTCCACATCTGCATATTTGACGATTACGCATTTTATTAGAATTGTAATGAGACGAGTTTGTAAAACATGTTTTTCGCCAAAATAAAAGCTTATTTTGTGTTTATCTCTTTCAAGTATAGAAATTAGTACGAAACTAATTATGAAAGTTGCTTTTATTTTTCAGTGCATTTGTTTTACAACATATGGCTATTACTGCCATAGGATTAATATTATAACTATGTAGTAGTGTAATGTATACAGACACTATATATCACAACTAAAAGAGTTTTGAGTTTTTCTTTGTTCAATTTGCACACTGAATATGGGATGGAGCTCTTTATTTTGAACTCTCAAAGTGTACCAGATTGATGAATTTAACATTAAAAAGCAAAAAAAAATCTTACGGGGGAGCATGCCCCCGAACCCCCCTAGAGGGACAGAGATGCACTCACCACAGATTTCACTCAATCCTGATTCAGTTATTACATGGCATTACTGGTTTTAATAGGAGTTGGTATACATATTCAAGGCCGTGCAAAGTTCGTTGTGTTTATTATCATATGTAGTGGGCCGGTCTGGGCCAAAATGCCCGGGCCGATTTTTTGTCCCAGTCCAGCCCTGCCTTCACCTGCTTTCAGATGGAAGATATGATGCAGATATGAGTGTTAAATTAACACTGTATTAAAGTTAATGAGATAATTAAGTGATTAATTTAGTGATGATTGAGTAGGCCTGTCGCGATAGTCAATAAATCGCACGATAAAAAAAAATGAGCTCGATAATTTTTCCAGCCGCGATAATTTCCATTTGCATGCTTGCTTGTTTGTTTTCCTCGTCTCTCTCTCTCACTACCAAAGAGACTGGATGACAACTCTCGGTTCCTTAGCTTGAACTAGAACTTAGATTCTCAGCCCGAACTTGACCCGACCCGTTCCGCGGGCCGATATTGCCCGACACTATCCTCGGGCCGGGCCCTTGAGAGACGTGCACTCGCAATAGAGTACGGCGCGACACTAGACTTGATGGCCGAGTGCGAGTGTGGGCGGTAATGCACTCACTCTGTGTGTGCGAGTTGCGGGAGAATAAAACGATTCGCGGGACTCCCGCAAACTAGTAATATCTATGAATAAAACATATAAAAACTAATATATTTTTATTCATCTGTTGCAGAAAAGCAACAAGAACAACTAAAACAAAATACAAACGATTTACAGGCCAGAGTTTCTATTCATAACATGTCTGCAGCGTTGAGCGATGTAGCCAATCACAGACATATGTGTTGATTTCTTGAACGCAATGGCCAATCACAAGCATTCAAGACTCCCCTCACCGCTCAAAACAGACTTTTTGTTCAGTGCTGAATTCTGTATGCTGGCAAATCCTCTAATTATAACCAACAAAGTGTGGATATTAGGAAAGATTCATTGTGCAGTCAGCTTCAATGTAATAACTAGGGCTGAGTTTCGATTCAAATTTCAAGAATCGATTCGATTCCGATTCTCAAGATCTTGAATCGATTATCATCATTCGATTCGATTCGATCTTCGAGATTTAGATCAGTGTTTTTGAAAAAAGCATTTTTTTTTCAGCTGTTACCTGAAGGACTGTATGCAACATATTGATACTATTATTATAGACATTCAACTGAGTATGGATGGTTGTAAAGAACAATCCCCCTTCCAGAGTGTTGATACAACTGCTTTCACAAACTTGCACTGGTGTAGACGACAGAGGACGCAGAGGTATATCAGCAGCAGTAGTAGGGCTGACGCGATATCCGCAATCTTATAGTACACACACTGACAAGTCAACCGCAGAGGATTGCAAGTAACCGCAGCAATATTAAAGTTTTTTTATAAGGCTATACCCTTCTTGTTTTGAGCTTCATGCATGTGTATTGAATGCTGAACAAGTTCATAATGATAACAAGACTGTTTATCATGGTGATTTGTAGCCTACGGCTTCCCACAGACAGTGAATGAGAGAGATCGGCAGAGCGCGTGCGATTACCTGCGTCTGTCTTTGAAATCATATTCGTGGAAAGGTTGCCGTGTAAAAGGAAAGTGGAATATTTGTCGTATAGTCCTTTTAACGTTCACGTCACGGAAATGCGCGTCAGCGGCAGCGCTGGTCAGCTTCCCACAGCGCGAGGAAGCCGCGGGGAAATAAAATCAGCGAGTCGCGCATCGAATCAATGGCATATTGGTCTTTAATGAAGCATTTTCAGCGTTACCCATGCGACGCATTGCTGCTTAGCTGAGCCTTGAAAAGTGGAACTCAAAGTTAAAAATAATTAACACCTTGTTTCATTATCTCTTTTAATGAATCAGCTTTTCTGAACGTGTTCGTTGAATGAACGGTTTAGTGACTCACTCAAAGTCCGTTGTCGTAACAATGTGCGCGCTGAGTGAAAGCCTTTCAATGCGCATAGGGATCTCCCAGTCGCAGCAAGTTAAAGTTCAAAGGGAAAATGTAAGCCTATTATTAAATCGATCCTCTGAGTTACGGATCGATCTTTAGAAATTTATATGAAAATCGATTCAGAATTGGTGAATCGATTTTTTCAACACAGCTCTAGTAATAACAGAGATGTGTGAGATCACGATTAACTGTCAGCTTTTTAGAAATTATCAAGGGAGCGCACTTTGCGCGCATTCAACCATGCACGCAGTAGCCTGCTTGCTTTTATGTTAAATTAACAGTGGTTTGTGTGTTAATGCTTTATTAACAAATAATGTATTATAGGGTAGGGTCGGGTTTTGTTTTCATCCATTTTATTTATTGTTTTTGGTATTTATTCAAGTGCATTATTTGCTAACAGAGACTGAGAGT
Organism: Tiaroga cobitis; assembly: GCA_030578255.1. Taxonomy (NCBI): domain Eukaryota; kingdom Metazoa; phylum Chordata; class Actinopteri; order Cypriniformes; family Leuciscidae; genus Tiaroga; species Tiaroga cobitis. The sequence continues at coordinate 45,707,864 of CM060593.1, forward strand.
CCATTGATTGCTTTTATTGTTTTTGGTTGTTTTGTTCATTTATTGTGGATATTTAAAATGTTTTCCATTTTCAGTGTTAAATAGTCTTTAGACATACAAGTTTATTGATCTTCGAAAAGGTGTACCTGCATTATTATGCCATTATCATTATTTTAGGTGTAAATGGTCTCGGAACGACAATATTATCGTTTATCGCAATAATTTCTTGGACAATTTATCGTCCAGAAAAATTTGTTATCGTGACAGGCCTATGATTGAGCATTATTGAAGACACCTGATGTTAACAAGCAGAAGGAGAAAATCACAAATTGTAAGCCACCGTTATGTCGATCAGTGTTTGCTTTAGTTGGGCTCTTGATCCTTATTCTTTCACTTTAAATTTTGTTTGTCTGCTGTTATTGATTTATAACAGTCAAATGAACAAAGAAAAGTGTGATCTGATAGTGTTGGTTATGTTTTGGCATAACCATGCTGTGATCTGAAAAATCAAGCTTATTGCGACAGTTTGGTTTAACTTGTTAGTAGGCATGTGCCGGTATCAAATTTTCGTGCTGCGATTAATTGAATGAGCTTTTATCACGGTATACGGTATTATCACGATATTTTAATTGCTCAAGAGAAACAGATGGATTGCGGGTATCTAAAAAAAACAACTTGCATCACAATGTGTAATTGTGATTTTCAAAACATGGTAACTAAACAGAATTTTATTAAGTTTAGTGACAACGTGTTACAATGTTTACATGGTACAATGACTGGTAGGTTAATGTTTGTATTCAAATAAATTCTTGTATTTGATTTTAATCTTAATTCAATATTGACTCATTTGGATAAATATTAGGTAGGCTACAGTCTGCATGTTAATTTTTCTCAAGAAAAAAATATATCTCACAAATGCTGTAAACAGAGAGAAATTAAATATAATGCGGTTTTCATTATAATAACAATTATGTAATGACAAGTAAACATACAATTAATATGTAATAAAGTGCACATATTTAGCAAAATGACCATTTTTTCTAGTCAACTAAAGTGCTGGTCATTAAATGGCTTTCCTGAGGTAAATGTAACGTTCTGTGACATAACTGTTCTCCTGCAGTTTTATTGACCTCTTTCCGTGAAAAACACTGATTGATCGACATTTTGTATGAGGCATAAACCTTAAGGTAAGTTGTACTGTATCTTTAAATAAAAAGTAACAGATGATCGGTTTACTTGAACTGAGGCGCAGCGATCTGTCACAATGGACAGAACCTTTTTTTTTTTCATATCAAAAGTATCCTGCTCTGTCTAGTCTGTCGGTGTCAGTGTCCTCTTTGCTCCGCGATTTTTCTCTGCGTGAGAGCGTGTGAAAAGTGTCAATTCCGTAAAGCGGCTTTCAGACAGAACAAATAAAAAGTTGAACTATTTTTAACTTTGACCCCGGCGTGCTTTGGTCGACGCAGCAACAAAACGTCCCCGCGAGTATTCTGCGTCCTGTCTGAAAGGCGCTTGAGTCTCAAGTTGAATGCGTGAGAGTTGGCAGCCCTGCGGGGGGTAAATCGTCGGCAGCGTTCCTCCTTCCGCCATGCTTCTACTCCATGTGATGATTGTTTACATTAGACTAGAGTGCGCTCTGCGCCGCGTGCACACAGTGCTTATACATGTGGGGATTGTTTACATCAGAGTGCGCACGTGTTTTGCGGAGCATATACGCAGTGTTTAAGCGGTTGATAGAAAATTAGCTAATGCGTGTTCTAAAAGTCTAAATTCAAATCTATTATTTTTCACGGTATTTTGAAGTGGCCGCGATAACAATATCGTGCATATTCATTACCGCGATTTATCGCATTACCGAATACCGGCACATGTCTACTTGGTAGTAACAGATTTGTGATTCTACAGCATATATGATTATCAGTATTTTTCTTATAATCCAAAATATTTAATAAACATTGTTCTGATCAAAACACTTTAAAATTAATATATTTAGAAACACAGACATCAATAATCAGCCTATGAATCTCAACAATGGTGACAATAATAAAGCATGTTGCAGTGGCTGCCACCAATCACAACTCATTAATGGCTCCCATCATGCATTGCGGTATAAATAAATTATGATCTGAATTGTCTATGTCATTTACTTTTCCTAATTGAATATTCTGCTCGTCACCATTGTTGAGATGCATTGACTGAATCTTGAGGTTTGTGTGTGCCTAAAAGAAGGATTTTTTTTAAAACAACTTTTAAGTAATCCTTTACATTATATCTAAAATTCTGGATATTTATGCAGAATCACAGTTATGCTGTAACCAACAGCATAAATCACAAACATAAAGTTCAAATGATGATTGTCATAATATAACCAACATAATTAGATCACTTTTTTTCTTTGTTGATCTGGCAGTTATAACTCGGATACAATAGCCAAACTAAATCTAAAGTTAATAATATAAGGGTCAAGAGCCCAACTAAAGCAAACACTCATCGCCATAACGGTGGCTTACAATTTTAGATTTTCTCCTTCAGTGATTCTGCTTTAGGTGTCTTCAATAATGCTCAATCATCACTCAATTAATCACTTAATCATCTCATTAAGTTTAGCACTCTTGAGTGTGGACTCATATACACTCCCAGGAATGTTAATTTAACACTGTTTTTGCTGTGTACAAAGAGCCGTAGTTAACTGACAAGCTGAGCTATATCGCATTAATTATCGTTGGCGATACATCCTCGATATTAATGCGATATGGCTCAGCTTGTCAGTGAACTACGGCTCTTTGTAGTAAATGCCGCTCCATCTGAAAGCAGGTGAAGGTGATTTACTACTAATCAAGGAACCGGCTTTACTGACGAGATGCGCATAACAATATCGTGCGATATATCGCCCAGCCCTACCTACAACCAATCAGAGCAACGCAGTAAGTGTTTTTTTTTTTTTGAGCTACGCAAATTGTCAACAGAACTCAACTACACGCACGCTGGAAGTAGTAAAATAATGAGTGTTGCTTCTTGGTCCTCCATGAGTGAGACCAAAGGAGAAACCACAACGACCACAGGGTTTTCATTGAGTCCCATCTTCTTAGCGACCATCGGAGCCAGCTGATAAAATAAACTTTTGCCGAATCCCGTAGGAAGGACGGCAAACACATCTTTCGGATCGACGAATGCCTTGATTGCAGTTCTCTGTTCGTCTTTTAAAATGAATGCGCTGTCGATTTCTTTTGCAACAGACGCGATAGCGGAATATATACATCTCAATTCTCCAGCTGCAGTCAACTCTGAGGGAAACCAGTTCAACCCAAGCGCTCTTTGATAACGTGATGATTACGTAACTGCAGATCATCTGTCCATCATCGTATAAAGCACGCCCTGGCAATTTGATTGGCCCGACTAATACTGAACCGATCATAATTACTCCTCAATGGATCGAGTCCAGACCGAACTTCCCCGTCAAAAAATGTTGTGGGCGGAGTTCGGGCTGGCATTCAAGCTAGTTGAAAACAGTTGTGCAGGTTAATTTATTTTATGGAAACTGTGATACCATTCAAACATTTGTGGTAGAATTGTGAGAAATTAATACTTTTATTCATCAAGGACGCATTATATTGATCAAAAGTGACAGTGATGACATTTATAATGTTACAAATACTTAAATAAATTTAATTAAAAAAATATTATAAATGCAAATAAATGCTGTTCTTTTTAACTCTCCATTCATGAAAGAATCCTAAAAAAAGCATCAGCATTTCTGCATAAATATTAAAGCACAATTGCTTCTGGTAATAATCATAAATGTTTCTTGATCAGAAGATCATCATATTAGAGTGATTTCTGAAGGATCATGTGACACTGAAGACTGGAATAATGATGCTGAAAATTCAGCTTTGATCACAGGAATAAATTACAGTTTAACATAAAAAATAGTTATTTTAAATAGTAATAATATTTCACAATATTATATTAAATTAAAATAATTTTATATTTAAATATTTCATAACATTTTTATCAAATAAATGCAGCCATGGAGAGCAGCAGAGACTTCTTTCAAAAACATTAAAAACAAATATTTCCAAACTTTTGACAGGTATTGTGTATATATAGCCCTAGCCTACACATTTTATAGTGTATAATTTTATATTAATAGGCTAATATTTGTATAATATCGTATAGTATAATTGCGCAAAACACGCACACACAAATATAGAGGCACTATAAACATTGAAAAAAAGCGATTTTCCTTCATACATACTATCAATTTAGCGTGTTTTGGACAAATATAATGTAGAAATTAGAAGCAAGTATATGTTTTTCAATGTAACCTCATGTGAGTGTTGTTATGAATGTTTCAGGCACACTGTTGACAGTCTGACAGACACTGAGCCTTTATATATCCATCGCTCTTTCTGTGCGCGTATATTTGCGTCTGTCTGGTTCTCATGTTTTAACTGCGGTTGTGTAAATCTGTGTGTTTTTAACCTCCATGTGACTTTGAGCTTCTGATCTGTTAACGTGTGTGGTTGTTATACAAAATCTAGTGAGTTTATGAACGCGTATGTAATGCGCCAAATCGGATTATTTCAGCTTCAATGTTGTGTTATGTGTTTATGATAGTTATGAGACATAAAATGTTGGAAATGTTATAAAATAAAAACTCTTACCGTGAGCTCTACAGTCCTCTGGTCACACGGACCACTGACGCACTTCCGCTCACGTGGAGGAGTGGATGCGTCACAGCGACACCCCGTAGCGCGGAGACGAACTGCAGCAACCACGACTAACTACAGGATGATATGTGCATGCGATTAACCTGCAACTCTAATCTAATGAGTGTAATGTTGATTATTCGCCTATTAAATTATCATTACGCGGTTAATAACGTTATTTGATCATTCCGTTTAGGATTTTAATTTGGTAGCCAATCAATCATGAATTCATAGTAGTGGTCTATGCAAATGTTACATTGAAATGAAATGAATGAGCATGTGTGTTGGCATTAGCTGTTGGATCGCAGGAGTTTATCCGAGGATATGTTACCATGGCAGTTCATATCCAGCGTGGTGTTTTGAAACCAGTGAAAATTGCAGGTTAGTAGCTACCATTCGGATTTTTTATTTTAAATGATTAAACCATCACCCTTGTCAAAAAAAAATCCATGGAATTTTCTATTGGATCTTACTGGATTTAGATCTTAGAATCCTATTGGACATTCAGATTTAATTTCATGGAATTTCACAGTTTGTCCTGTAGTATATATTTTTTAACTCTCTCTCTCTCTCTCTCTCTCTCTCTCTCTCTCTCTCTCTCTCTCTCTCTCTCTCTCTCTCTCTCTCTCTCTCTCTCTCTCTCTCTCCCTCCCTCTCTCTCTCTCTCCCTCCCTCCCTCCCTCTCTCTCCCTCCCTCCCTCTCTCTCCCTCCCTCCCTCTCCCTCCCTCCCTCTCTCTCTCTCTCTCTCTCTCTCTCTCTCTCTCTCTCTCTCCCCCTCGCTCCCTCCCTCCCTCTCTCTCACACACACACATTATATTATTATAAACTTAATAATTATATTATATTATAAACATTCATTCAGCTAGATCATTTTAATCATTTCAATTCAGAAATTATATACATTTTAGATAGATTCATAAATAAAATAATATAAATAGGATACAATTTAGATGGAATGTCATATAAATTTTAACTTTGCAAAGTTAGTATTGTGACCAAAAATCAAGCTCAAATGGAGGTTTTTCACCATGCAGCGGATGTCAGAGATGTGTGTTTTGTCCGTCATTAGAGGCAGCAACTGCTTCACATTAAGTTCTTACAGGTTACAAAGGTTATTGTAGCTATGTGGGCACTCTGTTTTTACTGTCTTTTAATATATTTGGCAAAAAGATTGTGTGAAGACAGTGTTACGCACAGGCTGCGTTGTCTATGACTAGACAGCAATTAGGCAACCTAAGACAGTCTTCTCTGCCACTCAAATACATAAAACATTAGCCTTTACACACATTGTGTTTTAAATAAAGAAAACGCTGTACTTATTTATATTGTATTATTATAATATTATATTTATTTACCCTTGCACTGCAGACTGTCTCCAATGCATGTTGGACTTAATTCACAATTGGAGCTACTGTGTGAGGTTTTGGCAGCAGTTTTAGGATCCGCTTGAGTTACGGGGTTTAGGCAGACTGTGCGCGTACAACAGCGCATAAGCAAAGCCAGAAGAGTCATAACAATAGTTATGCTCATTTGTGGTTGAGTATTTTGAAAGCTGTGCGGACACGGAAAATGAAGTACACCCAGGCTTCTGGAGGATTGGCTGGCTTGAGAACGTCTGGAGTGCCAGCTAGACTGACTTGCTGACGTCTGGAGTGTCGATTTCGGCAGACCTAACGAGACAATAAGACCAACAGAGAGTTCAAGTGTGACCAGCAAGGTGGTAACGAGGGAACTGTGACTGGAGCCAACACAGGAGCGGACTCGGGTGCTGGAGCCGACACCGGAGCGGACTCAGGGGCTGGAGCCAACACCGGAGCGGACTCAGGGGCTGGAGCGGACTCAGGGGCTGGAGCGGACTGAGGGGCTGGAGCGGACTCAGGGGCAGGAGCCGACACCGGAGCGGACTCAGGGGCTGGAGCGGACTCAGGGGCAGGAGCCGACTCCGGAGCGGACTCAGGGGCTGGAGCGGACTCAGGGGCTGGAGCGGACTCAGGGGCAGGAGCCGACACCGGAGCGGACTCAGGGGTTGGAGCAGACTCAGGGGCTGGAGCGGACTGAGGGGCTGGAGCGGACTCAGGGGCAGGAGCCGACACCAGAGCGGACTCAGGGGCTGGAGCGGACTCAGGGGCAGGAGCCGACTCAGGGGCTGGAGCCAACACCGGAGCGGACTCAGGGGCTGGAGCGGACTCAGGGGCTGGAGCGGACTGAGGGGCTGGAGCGGACTCAGGGGCAGGAGCCGACACCGGAGCGGACTCAGGGGCTGGAGCGGACTCAGGGGCTGGAGCCAACACCGGAGCGGACTCAGGGGCTGGAGCGGACTCAGGGGCTGGAGCAGACTGAGGGGCTGGAGCGGACTCAGGGGCAGGAGCCGACACCGGAGCGGACTCAGAGGCTGGAGCGGACTCAGGGGCAGGAGCCGACTCCGGAGCGGACTCAGGGGCTGGAGCGGACTCAGGGGCTGGAGCGGACTCAGGGGCAGGAGCCGACACCGGAGCGGACTCCGGGGCTGGAGCCAACACCGGAGCGGACTCAGGGGCTGGAGCCAACACCGGAGCGGACTCAGGGGCTGGAGCCGACTCCGGTGCCTTACATCTGTGCTTTTTTCAGTTGCTTATAAACATATTAATGGCACAGGTGAAATTACACTCTATTTAGCACAAACAGGGCTACCATAATATGTGAGCAACATGTATGTACATGTTTGTAATTTTGAGAGAATATTGTTTATGCATGGTTATTGAAAAAACTAAAAATTAAAGTTTCTGAAATAAGGCCACAAATAAGGTTTGCTTTAGTTGAGCTGGAATGATCCACACCGGGACTGGAATGATCCACAACTCCCAGGTGAGCTTGGACAGACTGGAAAGGGGAGCTTAAATTTCTATCACAGGTAACAGTCCCTTGGTGCTATAACTCCTCCTATATGGATACATCAGATGTACGCCGGGAGATTCACGTTTTCAGTGATGCCTCTGAGAAGGCATATGGGCAGTCAATACCGAGGCTCGAGTCTGGAGGATGTGGAAGATTCTGGATTTTCCTTCTCTTGAACGGAATTTGGAATTTCTTTTTCTGGCACGGACTCTGGACGTGGCACCTGAAGAGTGGAGTAATTTCTCAGGGCCACCCTAACGGACATGAGGGGAGGATCCGCACTGTTGGACACAGCCTTCCATGCCCGGGGAAAGGCTGGAGATGTTGCTTTCCTGGATTGGGGAATAGTGGGATACTCTTCGAGGCGGCCATAGCGGCCATATTCTGGCTCGCGTACCCCGAAGTGATAAAATAAAACAAAATTCTGTATCAAAATTTATAGGCAAGAAAAGTAGTTTGTTTAGGCTGGGTTGTATGAATTATAAACCTGCGCACATATTTTAAAAAGCACATAACTATAGAATCAATTCTGAATGAGCATGTGAACGCCGTCAGCGTTAATCACAGGTTCGCGTTTAAAAGTCTGATCATTTCGACGGAGGTGAATCAATCAAAGTTAACTTTAGATGGAAATAACATTATTCAAGAACCGCTATAATGCCAAAACAATCTGTTACCTTAAATTATATGTTTATCTCTGTAAAGCTGCTTTGAAACAATCCATTGTTAAAAGCGCTATATAAATGAAGATGACTTGACTTGACTTGACTTGACTGGAGACTCTGGACGGGTGGAGACAAGGGAGCACACTGTAGTCTCAAAATGATGAAACTAAAGATTCAACTGTATATGATGCACCAGACCGCCACAGTACAAGGTCCAATAATTGTGTCACACATCAGTTTTTCGCTCGCATCAGTTTGCATGCAGACATTGTCATCTAATCCATCTTGGAAGCAGTTGATAAGGATACGATCATCCCACACCCTCAGGTAACAGTACTTCAGGAATTCCTCCACATAATCATCTATCTTCCTGCCATTTTGCTATATTGTGCTGAGGAAAGACTCAGGTTCAAGTAAAACTCCAGCTGAGTCCATTTTGATTTGGTTCTGGTCTGTCACTATCAGAAGAGGAGACAGCAGATTCAAAATGTCTTTATTGAAATGTGCAAACACAAGGAATGAATCAGGTAAGCCAAGAGAGTCACCACTTAGCCGGAAATTGTAAGTCTCTCCCTAGCAGGTATGGATGAATGAAGATTGTCAATGCAAGGAAGATAAAAATAGTATAAAAAAAAAACGAATGAGTGTAATGTTAGAAATAAAATACAATGAAAAATAATTCATGTAAAAGAAAATAGTGGGCAGTGACTGTTTTTAATTTTCTCTGTTATCTTTAATCTGTTCCTTGACTGAGATCATGTGGATGTCAGTCGGTAATCATGTGGATTTTGAGTGAGTTCCCTGTGTTGGTCAGAGCTTCTGTATTGCCGTCTGTTTCATAATTGATGGACAGACAGAAAGGCGAGCTGCACATGCTTCATGCTGGTGAAGGGCACGACATGAAAGAGAGACAGAGAGAGAAGGGAAGTTGAGAGATGCTGATTGGTCTTGCAGGACTCCATGGCAACAGATGCTGAGTGTGTTTGATAAGAGATGAAGCCGTCAGGCAACAGATGCTGAGTGTGTTTGATAAGAGATGAAGCCGTCAGACTGTAAGTGGCTCTTCATGCTGGTCTGTGTGTAAATCTGACCTCATCATCATCAGGTAGATGTTTGATTCTCATTCAGCTTCTCTTTCTAAACTAAACTATTTCTCTCTTGATTTCATTCTCATCTATTTCTGTGTCTCTCTGTTTACTGTTTGAACCTGCTTTATTTTTGTCATCATTGATGATCTTCCAGAACAATTTAATTCAGAAATGTCACACCACTTTACTAAAAATGCATGGTAATACTATGTTTACTTTAATATATACCACAGTACTGTGTGGGTACCATATTTATATATCATTGTTTTTACATTATTACCATCAGAGTCTAAAAATGGCTTTAACATTGTATGACAAAAAAAAAACATTGAAACACCATGGTGCTTTTTTTATAATTGCAACTAAAGTCAATCTAAGAAAAGTCCTTTCCTTCTTTGTTAATCAGAAATAGAAATTTATTTAATAACAAATCTATTTTTTAAATGATAGTGTATGGATGTTGAAAACAGTTTGACCCAGGAGTTTTCAATATTTTAGATGCCAAACATGATCATCCTCGTGCGACGGACCCCCATCCTAAAATTTAAAAGACATACTATGTGTGTCAAGACCCAATTTATTCTGTGAAAAATGTATATTATTGTCTCAATATTATATTGGTAAATATATTCATCATTACGTACTGTTATAGTACTGTACTTATTTATTTAGTACGTTTTTTATTTATATGTTTATTTTAGTCTAATGTTTGTGTATTTATCAATGTGTAACTCCTTAATGATAATAATCGTTTTAATTATTTATTTTACTTTTTTTCACTTTTTGTCTAAACATCACTCTAAAAAATGCTTAGTTAAAAACAACCATTTTTAGGATTATCTATATACAGTATATAACCAGCACCTGGGTAAAAATATTAAAATAACCCAATTGTCACGCTGTGGCTGTAATAATCACACAATGCAGGAGAATCCAAACAATTCTTTATTATTCTACAAAGTATGATCGCAGGAGCAAACTAACACACAACCACATAAAGCAAAGACAATACCGGACAATGAAACAAAGGAAACTGAGGACTCTAATACGGTCACCGTGATTTTGCCAAGAAAGACATGTTCCTGGATCAACATATTTTGTTGATCCTGGATCAACATTCCTGTCCCAAAATGTAGTCCTTACCCAATCCCTACCCCTACCCATAACTTTTCCCTAAATTCAGAGGATAATGAAGGGTCAATAACACTGATGTTTAAGTACTTCACCCTGGTTCTAAGCCTAAACTTGACATAAACTGTAAACTTGTCCCTCAAATCTTGTTGGAAAGTTGATCCAGGATCAACAAAGATGTTGATCTAGGAACATGTGGTACTTGGTGAAATCACGTTCACCAACTCGAATACACCGGGAAGGTAATCAACTGAACAGAAACAGGTGTGTGGAACTAATTAACAACCAAGGAAACTAACTAGGGAACACAGGCAGGCAAAAGGTGGATAAAAAACAGTGAAATCAAAACCACACTGAGCATACACATAACAGCAATGAAATTATCATTTGGGTTAAAAAAAATTAATACTGTTTTTGGCGTGAAGGAGAACCCCTATTTATTTTAATCTGAATAATTTTAATCTGTAAACATGAATTTTGTGGATTTGAAAATGTGGATCTCTGCTCTTCCTCCAGACTCCAGCATGGATGAAACAAGCCTCAGGCCCGCTCTGCTCTTCCGTACGGTGGGTCTGACGGGTCTGTCTGCTAGTTTACCACCCCATCGTCGCCTGCGTTCAGTCTTAAACACGACCCGAAACATATCAGGTCAATCTGTTGACCGTTTTGACCTGTTAACAGGTGGATCTCACCGAAACACACCCTTAAACGGACTCAAATGCATTCAGACACGAGACAGGCAATTACCTAAAATTTCACGTGCAAAACCTCAAAAAGATGATGAAACAGCCATGAATAAACAGCCTCAAACAGTCAGCGTTCAGCGCTGGCATCATGACGGACGGTTAAACGCTACAGCAAGGACCCGCGGCAGAGACGTTGGAATTAGGACTGAAAAGGAAGAGTACTTGTTTGAAGAAGTTTGGAGGGGACAGACGCTGAAGATGACGAGAAAAAAACAAAATAAACTCGTAAAAATCAGAGACGAGGCATCAGAGCTCAGCCAGTGGATACAGAGTTTAGAAATAACAGACAGGAAGAGGGAGCAAACCACAGAACAACACTGGAATGATTTTGGTGGGCGTGGCGTCAGGGCGGAGCCAGTATGTAAATGGGAGGAGCAAAAGAGGAGAGACCGACGCCCACACTTCCTGCCGCCCATCACTCAAAGCGACTGTTTGCTTAACCCTTTAGGCGCCAGAGGTTTTTTCCTAAAACGTTCAATTTTGACATCTTAATTTCAAAAGGCTATATTTTAAAAGTGATAAAAGATAGAGACTTTCTGTAAATTAGAGAAATATTAAGGATGACCCAAAGTTTATGTAGGGATTACATTTTCCCATCTAATTTGCATATTATGACGTCATATGGTGGTGGCAATCTTGGATTATAGAATTTTCATGAAAAGTCACATGTTTAAATGATAAAATGCAGCATTTATTTCCCCCCAAAATGTCCATCACCTTCTGTATGCTATATTACACAATACTGAATGCTCAGGTATATAGTAAGTAGTAAACAAACTGTGTAAATCATTACTAATAAATGGTAGAAACAAACCGAATGCATGTAGTGGTAGAGATTTTCCATTTACTAAATACAGTAGGCACTCTTATTCCATGTATGGGGCACATATATATTATTCATATGACATACAAACACAAATAGACAAGACCTGTTTAGTTCAAACGCTCACTCGCACAGATCATGAGTGACATGATACGAGCAGCGCGGCCAGATCTGCCTCGCGCACGCACGCCGAGTGTGCACAGCTCGGACTACTGTCGTTGTCATTGCGACTCCTCACCCTGCCTCCACGTTGCCTCCTAACTGTCCTATGAATACTTCGACCTCGTCTAACATACCCAGTGGCATTAGACAAAGTCTCTCTCCACCACAATACTGTCGCCGCGATTGCGGAGAGGCTCTGATAACATGGCTCACTCGCACACTAGCTCCGATTTTGCTCGCACTGATTCAATGCGCTCTAACTCGAACATTTTGTATAGAAACATTACGTTTTTTTGATTCGGGGATGAAGTATGACATGTCTGCCATCCAGTGGAGGGGAGGTGGAATGAAATTTGACACCCAATTTGACAAAATCGGCCGTTTTATTAAGTGCCGCATCTTGTCGAGTAAACTCGACCGTGGCGCCTAGAGGGTTAACGTCCCTCTGCTCCTTCCGGACAATTCCCCGCCCCCGACGCCCTGCTCTCCGTCAGACATCCTGTTCTTTCCTCTATCTATTCCTCACATCCAGAGGAGAGGAGACGCACCAGCTCAACATCACTGACACTGTCTGTCACTTACTGCAAGTGGAATATATGACATAAACATACAGGCAAAAGTGTGGACACATCTTTTTGTTTTTTTATTATTACCACATTTTAAAATAATACTAATGCTATGAAAACTCTTAAATCACACAAATGGAAGTCTGGGAATGATATAGTGATCAAAACATATGAGACAAATGTAAACTCTCTTATATATGAGTTCCTTTTTCATCTGGATTCTCACTCTAAACATTCACCAATCAAACTTCATAAACACTATTGGAGGAACATGTGTGATGAGCACTTCATGTTGCTTTATAATTCCCGCCCCCCCCAAAAAATAGCTTGAAATAAAAATAAACTAAAACATTTTTAATTACCCACATTCTTCAAAATTATGTTCAACAGAAGAGAGAAACTCATAGATTGGAACAACATAAGAGTAAATGATTAAAGATTTTTAAAAAAAATTATGATAAATCCCTTTAAGAGCATTTCTGAGAAGTTTTACACATACAAATACTGGAAACATGAAGACCGTAAAAGATGAAAGCAGGTCAATCCAGACTTATAGGAGTAATTTTTACTCACTATTGACCGGTAAGATCCTCAGAGAGTCAATCCAACACCAGAAGAATGGAAAGAGTGTGTCAGTGAAGGTGGTTGTGAATGTGTGTAGATGTGTGTTAGTTACAGGATCAGAGAATTGCACCGTTCCTCTGTCATAGTCCAGATCAACTCTCACACGCTCAAGCTTCTGTACAACACAAAAACCACGCGACAGTCCATACGGATCATACTCCAGACTCCAGACATCAGTGTTAAAGAAAACCCATCCCTTCCTCTGGTTTGATGCTGTAGTTACTCCAAGACTCCAGTATCGACTCTCTTTAACCTCCACATCCCAGCTGTGTGTTCCTGAGTTAAAACCCTCTGAACCCAGAACACAGTAATGCTCATCAAATCTCTCTGGATTATCAGGAAGAGGTTGTTTGTTCTTGCTGTCTCTCACACTGGTCAGATCATCAGACACGACAAGACGTGGATGAGCCGAGTTTGGATCCAGAATCACAGGAGCTAATGAGACACAATCAACAGATGCTTTTATTCTGATCTTCATAGAATGATCAAGAGTGAACCATACACAGATTATTATGAGTTATGACACTCGTCTTATTGATCAAACACATCAGACATTTTCCTCTGATCACTGTCAGTGTTTTAAGTTTCACACTAATTTTTATTATCAGTGTTTATTAATGGGATTAGCGACGAACATTAAATGTGTGATTCAAATATTTGTGTCTTATCAAGTTAAAATCACAAACAAACAATCAGAGCGCTTGAGATGAAAAACTGTATCTGTAAAAAATCTGATGATGTTAATGTTAATTAAACTGTCTTAATGTGTGTGTATTTGTTTTAAATACTTTTAAATCAGAGTGATTGAACAGCGCTCTCTTCCTCTTCCTCTATCACTTGAACAAGGCACTTTAACCTCCAATCGCTCCTCGGGCGCCGCAAAAAGAAATCCAAAATGTGAGAATAAAGGAAAATGAGGATACGCTTAAAGCAAAATTCCAAGAAATACTGCAGCGTCATGAGGAAGTTTTTATGGAGGAATTAGGAACTCTCAAGGGGGTGACATCGACAATACATTTTAACCTAGGGCGGTGTTAAAGTTTTATCATCCCAGATCTGTACATTTTGCTATGCGGTCTAAGATTGATGTGGCAATGAACAGACTTCTGAACGAAAACATAATCACCCCTGTGAAGTACTCAGAGTGGGCAGCGCCTGTCGTATCCTCAAGCCTGATGGTTCCATTAGATTATGCAGAGATTATAAACTCACTATAAACCAGGCTTCGCCTTTGGAACAATATCCCATTCCACATGTGGAAGACCTCTTCACAACCTTGTCTGGGTGCTCGTCTTTTTCAAAGCTGCATACGGGACAGGATGCTCGACAGGGCCCGATGCTCAGTTTCCAGCCTAAATTTGTGGCCCAGCAAATAATAACGTAGGGAGTCCAGGGCCCATTTGGCCAAACACTCCTTCTCAACCGTAGAGTATGTAGACTCAAGGGGAAGGAGCTTTCTACTAATGCAAGCTACCGGTCTTAGTTGTCATGACTCTCCCTGCAACAAAATGGCTCCAATACCGTGCTCGGAATATTGGCTCTTTGCAGAAAGTCTTTTAAGCCCTGAAGTTCACATTCATCAGTCCACACCACCTTGTTTGGTTTGTCCTTTTTGGTAAAGGTGGTAAGTGGAACAGCTCGTGCAGAAAAGTTTGGTACAAACAGTCTATACCACCCACTTAGCACAAGGAAGGTGGCTTTCTTAGTCTGTGGCCTTCCAGCAGACTTAATAGCCTCAATTTTTCTGATTTGAGGCCGATCACTCCATTAACCAAAACGAATCCCAGGTACTGTTTCTCGCTTGGCCAAAAAGCACTTGTCAGGGCGAAGGGTGAGGCCTGCACTTTTAATCCTCCATATAACATCCTTCAGGCGAAGCAGAAGTTCTTCCCATGACTGGCTATAGATGACAATGTCATCTAGATAGGCAGCTGCGTACCCCTCTGTACCTCGCAGGAGCTGATCCATCATTCATTGGAAGGTGGACGGCACACCGTGGAGTCCAAAAGGTAGTACCCGGAAATGAAAGTGTCCAAACAGTGTTCGGAAGGCTGTGAATTCCTGACTCTCTGGGGTCAATGGGACCTGCCAATAGCCCTTACATAGGTCTAGGGTGCTGATGTACAGGTCTTAGCTTGTTCCACAAGGTAATCTATCCTGGGCATGGGATAGGAGCCAAACTTACTGATGCTGTTTACCTTCCGAACTGCAATCCTTCTTGGGCACCAAGATGACTGGACTACTCCACTCACTGGCAGATGGCTATATGACCCCCAGACTCTGCATGGTTTCCAACAAGAGTCGATCTGGTATTCTGTAAACAGTTTGGCGAATGGGTTTAGAACTGTGTAGGGTAATGTGGTTTAATACCATGTTGGTCAGACCAGGTCTCTCTTTAAATATATCTGGTGGTATCAGGTCCACTAATTGCTGTTTCTTATGTTCTGACAGTTGGCTTAAGTCCACCTTCCTTTGAACCTGATAAGGGCCCTGCCAATTGGCCAGTAGCTTGTTTTCTGAAGTAGGTAGAAGTAACAATACCTCATCACCTTCTTCAAAGCTGTGGGTTCTGGCTGTTTGATCATACCATTCATTTTGACGTGCTTGGTTCTGAAGGAGGTTTTACAGAGCCATAGCCATACACTGTCAGAAAAAGGGGTACAGCAGGAGTCCATTTTTGTCCCCCAAGGTACAATCTACACTAATGTACCCCATAGGGCTTATTATTGGACCTCAAGGTACATATATGTACCTTTTTGAGGGACAAAAAGGTACATATATGTTCCCAAGCATTAAAAGGTACATATATCCACCCTTTCTTTTAAAGGTTAAGGTACAAAGCAAAAAGTCCAGTGTTAAATGAACTCTCTTGTATTCAAGTGTGTTAAAGTTAATGAGCAAATTAAGTGATTCATTGAGTGATGATTGACAATTATTGAAGACACCTGATGTTAACAAGCAGAATCAATGAAGGAGAATATCTAATTTTTAAAGACACCATTGTGGTGATTGGTGTTTGCTTTAGTTGGGCTCTTGACTCTTAAACTGTCAACATTAGACTTTGTTTGGCTACTGTATCTGAATTATATCTGCCAGATGAACAAAGAGAAAAGTTGATCAGATGGTGTTGGTTATGTTTTGACATAATCATAATTTGATCTGAATCACAAATCTCGTTTAAAAAGAATTATGTCTACCTTGTTGATTACAGCAGACTGTGATTCTACAGTAAATGCTTTTCAATTTAATACAAAATATTTTTTAAAAATTGTTCCGATCAGAAGACTTCGAAACTGTATTTTATTTAGACACACTGACATCAATAATCAGCCTGTGAATCTCAACAATGGTGACAATAATTAAGAATGTTGCAGTGCATTCTGGGTGCCACCAATCAAAACTCATTCTTGGCTCCCATCATGCATTGCGGTATGAATAAATTATTATCTGAATTGTCTTAGTAATTTCCTTACCCTAATGGCATATTCTTTTTGTCACCATTGTTGAGATTCATACACACATTATTGATGTCTGTGTGTGCCTAAAAGAACGATTTTATTTTATCAGAACAACTTTTTGAAAATTCTGGATCTTATGCTGTAGAATCACAGTGATGCTGGAATCAACAATATACATTTAAGTCAGAGATTAGACTCTAAAAGAGTTCAATGATTCAGGACAAATTACGATTATGTCAAAACATAATCAACACTACCTGAACAACTTTTCTCTTTGTTCATCTGGCAGTTATAACTCAGATACAACAGCCAAATAAAATCTAATGTAAACAGTTTAAGGCCCAACTAAGGCAAACACTGATCACCTTAACGGTGTCTTAAAAAAAAAAGATTTTCTCCTTCAGGTGTCTTCAATAATGTTCAATCATCACTCAATGAATCACTTAATGAGCTCATTAACTTTAACACTCTTGAATGTTAATTTAACACTTATATTTTACCATTTTAACACTCTTGAGTCTTGAGCCATATTTAACTGGAATTTTTGCTGTGTACAATATCGAGAGTCAGACTCTGCTAAGCCATTTTTTTAGTAAAAGTTGTTGTTTAAAGGTTTTAATGATACCTTAATTATTTAAGGTAGATTTTAACTTATCACTACATTAGAGTAGCCTTGAGATAACCTTGAAATAAATGAAATAAAAGTTTTGGCACAAGGGTACAAATATGTACCCTATGCCAAGGGTGCAAAATCTGTACCCTTGAGGGTACAGCCCCAGTGACAAGCTATTGTACCCCTAAAGGTACAATTATTTACTTTATTTTCTGAGAGTGTAGTTTTCTCCAACTGTTCTATCATCTTTAGGATATAAGGAATAATTCATTATTTTGACCTGGCTTTCTGATACCTCCCAGGCCTCTCGTAAAAAAATCAAGAGGACCTCTGACTGGGTGAGCGTACAGGAGTTCAAAAGAAGAAAATCCATTTGATGCTTGGGGTACATCCCGATACGCAAACAGCAGGTATGGAACCCATTGTCCTAATCCTTTCCAGTCTCTGAAACAAACTTATTCAGTGTATTTTTAAGGGCTTTGTTGAACCTTTCAACCAAGCCATCTGTCTGAGGATGATAAGGGGTGGTTCTTACTCTCTTAATTCCCAAGAGTTGATAAACCTGGTGACAGTGATGGAGTACTCGAGTACTCTATTCTCTGGACTCGAGTCCGACTCGGGACTCTATTCTCTGGATTTGTGACTTGACTTGGACTCGTGGACAGATGACACGTACTTGGACTCGGACTTGAGAATATATAAAACCAGACTTGAGCATTCATCAAATGAATGACGTTGGATGAAGTTTCTGACTAAATAGGTCATAAAAATTTGATATAAGATGTTACACTTTTCCTGTTTCGGGCTCCAAGACTGGCCGGGATCTCTTTTTTCCCGCATATAAGAACGAGCAGAGAGAAAGCCCGGCCGGGCGCACGCACTCTAACCGTCTTCAAACAACACGAACGCTGTCTATCTCCCTCGCGCATATTAATCAAAATCAATTGAGACACGATGGTAAAAGGTCGGAAGACCGAATGTTCACGTGGAGCATTCAGTGCATTCTGTGAAAACGATCAAATTTGCATTTTTGTCATGACTTTCTCGTTTTTTTTTGCTGCACTTTGGCTTTAATGTCTGACAAGAGAAGATCGAAATTAGATATCCGTTTCCTTGCCGGGGACACGCCTGTTGTGGTGATACGATAGTTAAATAAGAATCGTGACAATCTAGTTTCCAAGGTGTCCCCCTTCACTTTCTTCCTGCCTTCTTTGAACGTTTGGACAGCTCGCTCAGCTAATCCATTAGAAAAAGAGTGGAAGGGTGCAGATCTCAAGTGACGAATCCCATTGTTTTTCATGAATTTTTCAAATTCTATGCTTGTAAAGCAGGAGCCATTGTCAGAAACTCAAATCTGAGGTAACTCGAAAACACTGAAACTTTAGTGAAGTTTCTCAATGGTAGCTTGCGATGTTGATGAGTTCATGGGTTCCATCCACTTAGAATGTGATCTACAATCACCAAAAAAATCTTTCCCAAGAATGGGCCTGCATAATTCACGTGAATACAGGACCAAGGGGTCTCGGGGCATTCCCATGGATGCAGTGGCACTACAGGACGCATTTTACTGTGCCTCATACATTCTTCACAAAGTTGGGACTCCTTCTAAACCTCCATATCCATCCCAGGCCACCAAAAATAGGATCGAGCCAAGCCTGTGTAACAGTTTCAAAAGCATTGCCCAACCCTGACTGGGCATAATTACTCTGGCTCCTTAGTGTACACATTCATCACGCACACTTAATTCCAGTTTCCTTTTGTGGTAGGGGTTGAACTGTGGATCCACTTGAGTTGGCCCCTCAGCACATAATTGCGAACTTGAGACAGTAGTGCATCTTTATTTGTCCAACTTTTGAGTTGCGAGGCACTGATTGGTTCAACTCCAACATGTCCAACATAAAAAATTGACATAACTTACTTTGATTTTGTTCCACTTCCAAAATGGGTAGTCTGCTTAAAGGGGTCATATAATGGTACATGCACTTTTACAAGTTGATTGTACTGAAATGTGTGTTGGCAGTGCCTGTACACAACCATCATATAATGATAAAAATCCAACCAGTGTTTTTGTTTTAATCTCCTTATATGTTTTCCCCTGTCTCAAATCGAGCCTTTCGACCGTGTGACGTCACACGGTCGGACGCCCCTCCCACGGTTGTTGATTGACAGCAGCGTTTCAACACAGACCCGCACTGAGCGAGCTCGAGCTGTCATCATAGTCCGTCATTGTTGATACGCTGGAGCAGAATGGCGTCTAAGCGATTGTGGTGTTCTGTTCTTGGGTGTAATAACGAACACAGCAGTCATTTTGATGTTCTTAAATCCGAACCGCTAAAGACGCAGTGGCTGAGTTTTGTTTTCGAAGGGAATATTCCCCACGATCAACGTCAATGCTTTCATGTTTGCGCGAATCATTTCTCAGCAGACTGCTTTATAAACGAGGGTCAGTATGAGCTGGTTTTGCTTAGAAGCTGCTCCTGAAAAAAGAATCGGTAGAAACTATTTATGTTCCCTCTGCACCTCCAGAAGAAGTAAGTGTAAAGTTTTATTAACCTTTATATTAATATTTGCAAATCTCAAAAAAAAGTTTTTCATGACCATAGTTGTAACGTCAATCTGTCAATGAACTAACGTATACATCAGTAAACACATAGCGTTCGTATCTCACTACTCTACCCTGCCAGTACATACAAAAATAGATCAAAGTGACATTACGTTAACCAACCATTCCGAAACGTCCTGTTCGCGCCTTAATTGTCGAACTTCTTTGCGGCCGTCATCTTGTTCCGGGTCCGACTCCGGTTCAAACTGATATGGTTGCACAGATGTGTCCTCAGAGACTCCCGCTGCCATTCTTTCTCCAAAATATACCCTCAACTGTTGTCAAGGCAACACTCCACGTGCGTTGTATCAAAACGCCAGCAGAACAGAGGGGCGGGGTGAGCGAAGCTCATTATCATTTAAAGGCATATGCACTGAAACTGTTTTTGACCAGGTAAAATTTGTGTTTTCTTAAAATACTAATGAGAATTTTTAATAAAAGTATATTACAAAGTTTTCATTTAGACCCTAAACATTCATATTAACTTAATATTAATATTAACATATTAACAATCATATTAACAAAAAAGGCATTATATGACCCCTTTAAGGCATCTGTCTTATATATATACACCATTGTATATTCATAGGCACTCATCAGGAGAGCCCATCTTTGCACTCGAGGGGAACCTATCTGCGGAATGGGTTTCTTTTCTGCAAAGAGAAAATCAGGGGTTTATGGTCTTTGCAAACAGTAAATTTGCGACCATATAAATACTTGTGGAACTTTTGAACTCCAAAATCGATGGCTAAAGCTTCTTTGTACAACTGGGAATTTCGTCGCTCAGCTGGTGTCAAGGTACGCAATGCGAAACCTAGAGGTTTCTCCGTGTTATTTTTCATTCGATGTGAAAGCACAGCTCCCACGCCATAAGAAGAGGCATCATCGAGAGAATTAGGTCTTTCTCTGAAGAATAGTGTACCAACACATCTGTGGATTGCAGGAGTTCCTTTGATTTCTGGAAAGCTTTGGTTTATGATTCACCCCAGGTCTTTTCTTAACAGACAGTGGAGGGGAGCTAGGATACTGGACAAATTGGGTAAAAACTTGTTGTAGTAGTTCAGCAATCCCAAGTAGGCTTTCAGTTCCTTGTTATTAGTGGGACACGGAGCCTCCGTCAAAGCTTGCACCTTGTCTTTTAGTGGTTGTAAACCCTGGGCATCAACAAGATGACCCTGTCACAAGCTAAGCTTGATGACAAATAAAGAACTACATGGACTTGACACAGATGTACACATCACTACCTGATTATGCCGGCATTTAAGGTCCACTAGTAAGGAGCCAGTCAGGGAACAGATTCATTCTTGTTATCTGTGACTATGCCACTACGTATACTGAGGCTTATCCTCTCAGAGAAATCCCTGCTAAGCAAGTAGCGACTGCAATTCTCAGACTTTTCACTCAAGTAGCCATACCTAAGGAAGTCCTAACAGATCAAAGACCAAATTTTATGAGCAACACCCTTCAACAGGCAGTATTGTAGTCAAGTCACCAACTGTCGAGTCGGAGTCGAGTCTCGAGTTCTCAGTGTTCGAGTCCGAGTCCAAGTCCGAGTCACCAAAGAAGAGTTCGAGTCGAGTCACCATTACCTGAGTTAGAGTCCAAGTCGAGTCTCAAGTCCCCAGTGTTCGACTCCAAGTCGAGTCATCAAGGTTGAGTCTGTGTTATATTTCAAGACTGCCTGCATTTCTCCACTCTAGAACCTTTAGAGCTGATATAATTACATTATACAATCATGTACTAAAGCAAACGCTGATCACCACAATGGTGACACTTCAAATGAAACAAATATCAACATCTAAACCTCTGCTAATTCTCACACTAAGATTGTCACAGTGTCTGGTTGTGTTTCCCTGGGTTATCACTAGAGGTCCTCGTTATCACGGTGTCCTTCACTATTGACTACAATTCCAAGCATTCTGTTCTGCCACTTATCTGATTATTGCACTCAGCTGTTTCCCGTCACCTTGTTAGTTCTGTGTGTATATATGCCCTGTCTGTGTTAGTGTTTGTGACGGAGTCCTTGTTTTTGTCCCCCACACTTCCGTTCATGTATCTGCCTGTTTCTTGTTTGTTTCTGGATTGCCTTATTGGATTTTTGACCCTTGCCTGGACTGTTGTGAGTACGGATTACCCCATATTAAATACTGCTATTGGATCTTACGTCTCTAGTGTGTGTGTCGTGACAGAAGGACTCCGTCAATGCAAAGATCCAGCGGTATGGGGTTTCGTATCCTTCCCCCCAGAACGGCGAAGGAGAGGAGGGGAAGGGTTCAAAATTTAATGACCCTTCGACAGCAGGGCCAGACGGTGAGTTGTCTGGCTCAGAAGTTTTGGACTCTCTCTAGAGGTTTGGACTATAAGGATGCAACATTGAAAAACTTTTTTAATGTCTGTCTCGATGATCCATTGCCTGGGTGGGAGATGAAGGGGCTGGAGATACTGGATTTTTGGGGGTTTACCAGCTATTTAATTCATCGGAGCCAGTGGGATGTATCGGAGCCTCGCCATGCCGATGCCGCCCCGAGTCCGGTGGTCCCGAGTCCGGTGGTCCCGAGTCCGGTGGTCCCAGTTCCGGTGGTCCCAGTTCCGGTGGTCTCAGTTCCGGTGGTCCCGAATCCGGTGGTCCCGAGTCCGGGGGTCCCAGTTCCGGTGGTCCCAGTTCCGGTGGTCTCAGTTCCGGTGGTCCCGAATCCGGTGGTCCCGAGTCCGGTGGTCCCAGTTCCGGGGGTCCCGAGTCCGGTGGTCCCAGTTCCGGGGGTCCCAGTTCCAGTGGTCCCGAGTCCGGTGGTCCTGAGTCCGGTGGTCCCGAGGCCGGGGGTCCGGAGGCGGAGGAGGAGGAGAAAGGCCTTCTCAACGACTTGTCCGGTGGCTCTTAACCCAGAGACCATTCCAGAGGTGACTGCCATCCTTGACGCGCCGCCCAGTCGCCCTGCTTTGCCGGCCTCGCCCGAGCTGCTCGCCTTGCCGGCCCCGCCCGAGCTGCTCGCCTTGCCGGCCCCGCCCGAGCTGCTCGCCTTGCCGGCCCCGCCCGAGCTGCTCGCCTTGCCGGCCCCGCCCGAGCTGCTCGCCTTGCCGGCCCCGCCCGAGCTGCTCGCCTTGCCGGCCCCGCCCGAGCCGCTCGCCTTGCCGGCCCCGCCCGAGCCGTTCGTCTTGCCGACTCCGCCAGTGTCTGTTCCTGAGCCGGAACCAGTGTCTGTTCCCGAGCCGGGGGCTGTCCCTATACCGGTGTTGGTTCCTGAGCCTCCGCCGTGGTCGTCTGAGAGGTCTTCTCCATCGTGGCCGCCTGAGAGGTCTTCACCGCCGTGGCCGCCTGAGAGGTCTTCTCCGCCGTGGCCGCCTGAGAGGTCTTCTCCGCCGTGGCCGCCCGAAGGGTCTTCACCGCCCTGGCCGCCCGAAGGGTCTTCACCGCCCTGGCCGCCCGAAGGGTCTTCACCGCCCTGGCCGCCGAAGGGTCTTCACCGCCCTGGCCGCCCGAGAGGTCTTCACCGCCCTGGCCGCCCGAGGGGTCTTCACCGCCTTGGCCGCCCGAGGGGTCTTCACCGCCCTGGCCGCCCGAGGGGTCTTCACCGCCCTGGCCGCCCGAGGGGTCTTCACCGCCCTGGCCGCCCGAGGGGTCTGCACCGCCCTGGCCGCCCGATGGACTTTGCGTCTCGCCCTGGCCTCCCGATGAACTTTACGTCTCGCCCTGGCCTCCCGATGAACTGTGCTTCGCCCTGGCCGCCAGATGGACTTTGTGTTTCCCCCTGGATGCCGGTAGACTTTTTGTTTTGCCCTGGTCCCCGGTTAAACCCTCACCCCTTGTTCCTGTCTCCCTGCATGGTCCTGGCCCTCCCATCCCTCCCTCGGATCTTCCACGTTCCACCTTACTCTTGGACTCTTGTGTTGTCTTGTTTTCTGTCATGGAGCGTCTGGTAGCCGCTCCGTAGAGGGGAGGTTCTGTCACAGTGTCTGGTTGTGTTTCCCTGGGTTATCACTAGAGGTCCTCGTTATCACGGTGTCCTTCACTATTGACTACAATTCCAAGCATTCTGTTCTGCCACTTATCTGATTATTGCACTCAGCTGTTTCCCGTCACCTTGTTAGTTCTGTGTGTATATATGCCCTGTCTGTGTTAGTGTTTGTGACGGAGTCCTTGTTTTTGTCCCCACACTTCCGTTCATGTATCTGCCTGTTTCTTGTTTGTTTCTGGATTGCCTTATTGGATTTTTGACCCTTGCCTGGACTGTTGTGAGTACGGATTACCCCATATTAAATACTGCTATTGGATCTTACGTCTCTAGTGTGTGTGTCGTGACAAAGATCATCTGACAGCAATAGCCAAAGTAATTATGTCTAAATGACACCATAAATGATGTAAAAAAAATATGTCCACAATGACCACATTTGAACTAGTTTTTAACCTTGTACGAAGAGGGTCCATGAACGTCTATATCGGATGTGCAGAACACGCGCTCCTCAGTCTTTTCAACGTCCGACTTTTGTGACAAAGACGTTGAAAAGACGTCTTTTGGACATCATTTTGCTTAGTGATGTTTGTTTACCATGGGTGTCAAAAAACCTTTTCATAAATGGTTCTACAAAGAACCTAATAAAGTGACATGAAGAACTGTTATAGGTTCTTTAAAGAACCTTTGAGAATAGTTCTTCAAGGAACCTTTCAGTGAAAGGTTCTTTGGGGAACCAAAAAAGGTTCTTCTATGGCATCGCTGTGAAACGCCCTTTTTAAGTTCTTCCTGGCACCTTTATTTTTAAGAGTGCAACTGGAGATGACGTGTTACAGCGTAATTACAGTTTGGGTCCCAAGTGGATCCCTGCTGTCATTGTGAATTCCTTGGGTTCATTTTCCTATGCAGTAGCTGTTGGAAGAGGACAAATCCTGAAGCGGCATGTTGATCAAATCCGAATTCGACATACGGACAAGTTTCAGGACTCCATTTAACAGTTACAGTTAACAGTACCCTCTGACAAAGGGTCCCAACTGCCTGAGATTCCCTGTTCTACTGAAACAGAGACAGTTCCTGAAGTAGTAATGTCAAGCCAGAACACAACAGAGCCAGTTGCTGAGGATGAGCTTTACTCGCCTGACAAGTTAGACACACCAGATGTACAGTTACGTCGTTCTACAAGGGAAAGACACACACCTAGTCATCTCCAGCACTATGTTAAATAGCTGAAAACATAGCTGTAACGAGTTACCAGAATATTTCTGAGAAGCTATTGCATTCTTCTGTCTTGAAAAAAAAACTGTTCTGTTCTGTTCTGTTCTGTTCTGAGGAAAATAATTTCCTCTTATTTCTCAAATAGTAAAGTTACTTCTGGTGGGTATTTTAGTATATTTAGTAATATCCTACCATCAAAATTGGAGAGGGAGGAGTAAATGTGGTATCCTTACTGCAATATTTTATATTGGAGTGCAGTTCACATTATGGCTACAAGAGGGGAATATAATATTATAAATGGGCTGTTTTATTTAGTTAACTTACTCTTCCGAGTGAGTGCTAACTGTAATCTTCTGTATTCACTCTTTGAGATTAAAAGTTCCGTTTTTGTGGAGCACGTCACCACAAGAATCACAAATGCTGCCTCAAGTATCTTTTCACTTTTAATCTTTTGAGTTTGTTCTGGACTTAAGGAGATGAAGAAAGAAGAAACATTCTTCTTTGAAAAACATGTCATGAAAAACCTTTCCAGCCATGTCTGATTTCCAGTTTGTAACAGCACAGATATTCTTCAGACTCACTGTTTTGGACGATGTCCCGCATCTTCTTCCAGACTCTGAACGGCAGGTTGCCCAAGTGTCGTGACACATGAATCAAAGCTCCAGAAGCCATCTGTGGATCCGGCTGTGAGATCTGGACTCTGGAGGAACATTCAGGAGTCAGAACTGCAGTGGATCAGAACCAGAGAGACCAAAGACACCAGCAGATCACTCACCTTTCCATTGAGACTGGAAACTTCTGCAGAAAAAAAACACCATTTATCATCAAGAATTCAATAAATCAGTCAGTCAGTCAGTCAATCAGTCAATCAATCAATGATGTGAAATCAAACCTTCAGAAAGCTGATTTCATTGGCTTTCATCATCTCTTTCATGTCTTTGATTGTGTGTGAAAGATCTGAGATGTGTCTGTCCATCTCCTCCAGCTTCTCCTTCATCATCTGCTTCTTCTGCTCTTCTTCCTCCCTCAGTGCAGTGATTGTAGCTTCTTCTTCATCTCTGAGGAACTGATGAAGCTTCTCAAACTGCTGTTTAATCTGACGCTCTGTGTGCTCAGCTTGAGACTGAAATCAAATCACATTCACTTCAATCATCTCAAAGACACAACTGATTCTGGAGCAGCGTGAAAATTGAGTGGGGAAATGTGGGTTAGTTAAATACAACTTCATCTTTCTGAAGTACTAGCACTGTAGTATTAGATGTGCTGTAGTGTGAAAATACACATTATTAATCAAATAATAGAAGCATAATGTCAGCAGCTCAGTGACTGTTGTGCTCATGAATATTAATCACATTATCTGCATTCAATTAAACTGAATTCACATTTATTTGTTTAGCGCTTTTCACAATACACATTGTTTCAAAGCAGCTTTACAGAAATGCCACATGACCATTTAGAGTGATCTGTTTTCAGAGGTAACTGTCTAAGTTATGTATTCCAGAAATGAACATAACAGTAAGCTAAAAATTATTTATTAATTTAAACAATGTAATAATTTAGTATGGAAACAATGAGCTCATTGAAGTAATGAATTCACCCAAACTAATTAGATCAAATGAAAATGTGAAAGGTGAGCGCTAGCCAATGGGATTAGGGCTGGAGCATTAGTCCCGCCATTAGTAACCAGCTGACAGAGGCATCTGCGCTTGATCATCTTTATACACAAACGGTTGTGTGTGTGTGTGTGTTTCAGTCAATAACGGAACATGTCGGACAAATCAATTCTGTTGTT
The DNA here is from genome assembly GCA_030578255.1 of Tiaroga cobitis. Taxonomy (NCBI): domain Eukaryota; kingdom Metazoa; phylum Chordata; class Actinopteri; order Cypriniformes; family Leuciscidae; genus Tiaroga; species Tiaroga cobitis. Next base: position 45,734,859 of record CM060593.1, read on the forward strand.
CTAATCAAATTTGTAAATATGTCAAAAGAATCAATCCGCACCTTGATGTGCTGAACGGTTTTCTTTCTTGTGAACTTGTCTTTAATGTTTTTATTGTGTTGAAGTTTCTCTTGTAAGGACATCAGTGCAGTATTGAGCTCCTCCTGGAATTTAAAGAGAAAATCTATAAGACACCAGATATTTCTTTAATGTGATCTTATATTTAATACATATGCTTAAACAGGTGTTTATCCTCATCTTTAAATCCGTGTTACCTTATATGATGAAACCACTTCACCGATGGGTCTGAATGTGTGATTGAGGTGTTTCTGTGAATCTCTGCACACTAAACACACCGGCTGTTTGTCCTCCAGACAGAAGAGTTTGAGTTTCTCACTGTGTAAACTGCAGATCTCCTCAGACCCTGATGAACGCCTCTCATTTCTCTCCTTCAGGAACGACTCACACAAGTTCTTTAACACAAGATTACACGGAGGATCATCTCTTGAGGATCTTCTCCTGCAGACAGGACACTCCTGAGTGTTCTTGGTTCTCCAAAACTGTTGAATACACTCTTTACAGAAACTGTGACTACATGACAGAAGAACAGGATCCTTGAAGATTTCCTTACACAAGCGACAAGAAAAATCATCTTCAGATAGTGAAGCCATTTTCTGTTTGAGCTCCAGCAATATAAACTCTACTTTTTGAATCAAGGTCTCAAAAATGTATAACCAAGAGAATCACAAAAATCTGTCCGTTCAGAAGCAAACGTTTCAAATCTTAAAAGTTTGTACTATTTGTTCTTCATTGATCGCAGATTCTTTATTGCTTTTGCCAAGACAAAGTTAGTATGACAGAAAGGAGAAATAAAAAGCCAGTCTCTTCCTGGTAAATGTTGTTAGAGCCTGAAGTTTCTGATCATGTGAGTGTGTTTCCTCAATTTTTCCCCTCACACTGACCAGTTCCTTTTCTCCTTAAAGTCCACCAAAATCATCCCTGTTCACAGAAAGCCACAGTCTCTCTTGTCTTAATGACTGCAGACCAGCAGCTCTCACACCGGTTCTCATGAAGCGCCTCTCATTTCTCTCCTTCAGGAACGACTCACACAAGTTTTTAGCACAAGATTACATGGAGGATAATCTCTTGAGAATCTTCTCCTGCAGACAGGACACTCCTGAGTGTTCCTGGTTCTCCAGAACTGTTGAAGACACTCTTTACAGAAACTGTGACTACATGAGAGAAGAACAGGAGCCTTGAAGATTGCATTAGACATGAGACAAGAAAACTCATCTTCAGATAGTGAAGCCATTTTCTGTCAAGGTCTCAAAATTAACGTTTCAAAAATGAATAACCATGAGAATCACAAATATCTGTTATCTGTTATCTGTTCCGAAACAAACATAAATCCTGAAGAAGTTTTTGTTCCTCATTCTTTATTGACCACTGATTCTTTATTGCCTTTGTCAAGACAAAGTTAGTATGACAGAAAGGAGAATTAAGAAGTCAGTCTCTTCCTTGTAAGTGCTGTAAGAGGAGTTTCTGATTATGTGAGTTTGTTTGCTTAATTTTCCCCCTCACACTGACTAGTTCCCTTTTCTTCTTAAAGTCCACCAAAATCACCAATATCATCCCTTTTCCACAGAAAGTCTCTTGTCTAATGCCTGCCGACCCGCTGCGGTTCTCATGAAGTGTTTTGAAAGACATATTAAGAAACATCCTGAGCCCCAAACCAGAATCCTTTGACTCACTACAGGTTGTCTACAGAACAAATACATCCACATAGGATGCTATTTACCATTTACTGAATTCTAACCCATTTGGTAATTAAGGAAAGTTATGCTGATTAATTTTTTTATAGTTTACAGTTTGGCATTTAACAATATCATGCCCTCAAAACTAATAACCAAGCTGCATAACCTGGGGCCACATAACCGTCTGCACTGTGTAACGGGATACCGAGCTTCCTCATGGCAGATCCCAACATGGTCAGAAAATACTCCTCCAGCCCCCTTGTAATGAACAGAGGCGCACCTCAAGGCTCTGTACTCAGCCCTATGCTGTTCACTCTCTTCACACACAAGTAGGTAGCTGCCCAGCTGAGCAACATCATCATAAAGTTGACAGAGGACACCACAGTAATTTTTTTAATGATAGTTTATGGATATTGCTGTACAGTTTAACAGGAGTTTTCAATCTTTAAGACGCTGTAAGGGGTATACAGTTAAAGACCCAGAACCAGATATGAAGAATGAAGACCCGGAGTCAGAATTATAAAAAATTAAAGAAAAGTTTTACTGAAGATAGTTTGCATTTTCATCAGCAGAAGTCAGCTTCAAGACTCACACAGGAGTTCGTAGGCCGCCTCCCTTACAGTTACAAAGATCACAGCAGTTATACAATTTCCAAGGTCTAAGCTACGTCATTGCTTACAGGTTGAATGATTCTCATTGGCTAAGAAACATTAAGAGCCTAAACAATTTAACACATGTGAGGAGATAGGGGTGCCTATCGCCATTAGTAAAGATAGTTGTCGTCCACTCAATAGATTTAGGTCTGTGGTGGCCTCGCAGGTTAGAGAAGGGCGCCGGGGTGTCTGGTCCGAACGTCCAGAACCTACATAGAATGTCATACGCACACACACACAAATAACAGACACTAGCAAATAACAGCTCCCATCAAGGCTGAAGAGAGTCTGAGCTCCTTATTATCAGTTAAGTATACCAAAACATAATGCTAAAACATTCACTCGTTTGATATAGGACCCTATATCAACCTGATCCCAGAGAAAGAGACAAGCGGCCTTGTGGGTTACGTGGCCTTCGTGTCCGGCGTGTACTACGTGCAATCTCAAAGTAAGATTGGAATGCACCTAAAAGAAACTGGTTACTTCCATCACATGCATTTAAGAAAATATAATTTCACAAGCACAAATAATATAAAAATGAGTATGTGATAATGAATATATTTGATTATTGATTTTTATAAAGGAAGTATATAAGCATTCAAAAGGATTTATGATTATAGATGTATTTGAAGAGGCAAGGGATTTTGACCAACCCTTCAGTCCCCCGTTTTAGACCAATGTGGGGTTCAATACCGCCACGTCTGGTCTAACCAGTGAGGTCACTACGGAAGGGAGGAGTGGTGACGCATGCTCCCCTGACGGGTCACACTTGTCTCTTCACCTCGTCACGGACATGCTGGTTACTAAAAATTCCAGTCCCCATTAAGAGGCTCTCCAACCTTCCACTCACAACAGGACATCAATGTAATTCTTCCTCAGTTTATCAGTCAGGTTAAAATTTTTATAAAACATAACTGATTACGAAACAAGTACATAATTATTCTCTGGAAGCCAGGCTAAATAAGCAAGCATTGTTGCTGTATTCCTAGCATGGGCTAGATCCATAGTCACTACTCAGATCCTAAATGAAGACATTGTCTATTGTAAGGGGGTGTACAGTTAAAGACCCAGAACCAGATATGAAGAATGAAGACCCGGAGTCAGAATTATAAAAAATTAAAGAAAAGTTTTACTGAAGATAGTTTGCAGTTTCATCAGCAGAAGTCAGCTTCAAGACTCACACAGGAGTTCGTAGGCCGCCTCCCTTACAGTTACAAAGATCACAGCAGTTATACCATTTCCAAGGTCTAAGCTACATCATTGCTTACAGGTTGAATGATTCTCATTGGCTAAGAAACATTAAGAGCCTAAACAATTTAACACATGTGAGGAGATAGGAGTGCCTATCGCCATTAGTAAAGATAGTTGTCGTCCACTCAATAGATTTAGGTCTGTGGTGGCCTCGCCGGTTAGAGCAGGGCGCCGGGTTGTCTGGTCCGAACGTCCAGAACCTACATAGAATGTCATACGCACACACACAAATAACAGACACTAGCAAATAACAGCTCCCATCAAGGCTGAAGAGAGTCTGAGCTCCTTACTATCAGTTAAGTATACCAAAACATAATGCTAAAACATTCACTCGTTTGGGAGAAAAACAGATAACTGGCATTTACTCCCAAGGAAGGAAATATACTGGAAAGAATACACTTTAATACAACAATTAAAGTTCAATAGTAACGCTCAATATAGCTTGACCATCTGTCCAGCGAAGGATCATCTGTGTCCACGCTGCCTTTAGGACCCTCTAACCTTTCTTCTGATACCAGAGAAAGAGACAAACGGCCTTGTGGGTTACATGGCCTTCGTGTCCTGCGTGTACTACGTGCAATCTCAAAGTAAGATTGGAATGCATGTAAAAGAAACTGGTTACTTCCATCACATGCATTTAAGAAAATATAATTTCACAAGCACAAAGAATATAAAAATAAGTATGTGATAATGAATATATTTGATTATTGATTTTTTTATAAGGAAGTATATAAGCATCCAAAAGGATTTATGATTATAGATGTATTTGAAGAGGCAAGGGATTTTGACCAACCCTTCAGTCCCCCGTTTTAGACCAATGTGGGGTCCAATACCGCCACGTCTGGTCTAACCAGTGAGGTCACTACGGAAGGGAGGAGTGGTGACGCATGCTCCCCTGACGGGTCACACTTGTCGCTTCACCTCGTCACGGACATGCTGGATACTAAAAATTCCAGTCCCCATTAAGAGGTTCTCCCACCTTCCACTCACAACAGGACATCAATGTAATTCTTCCTCAGTTTATCAGTCAGGTTAAAATTTTTATAAAACACATAACTGATTACGAAACAAGTACATATTTATTCTCTGGAAGCCTGGCTAAATAAGCAAGCACTGTTGCTGTATTCCTAGCATGGCCTAGATCCACAGTCACTACTCAGATCCTAAATGAAGACATTGTCTATAATCATGAATACCAGAATATATGCACTAGGTTTTTATTTTTATTTTTATAAAACTATGATTTCCAAATCCTTTTATTATAAACAAAGTTGGATGGTGAATCCATTATTTTCACTACCCCTTTTATAGACCCTTTAGGTTCAAAACACAATGGTTATCTAACTAAAAATAAACAACAACAAAAATAAAATATTAATAATTAAGACCCATAATAATCGATGTAAGAACTTTAAGTCTTTACTGAAATCATCTTTCAGTTTACGGTCACATAGCATGTACCATTTTAATTGTATAACATCTTATACCCTTTTTTGTTTGTTTCAAAAATAGAAATAAAATAAAACAAATTCACATCATCATTTCAGTCTAAAATATAGAATTGTTCCCCATTCTGCTTAATAAAGCTTTTGTTCATTCCTTATCTTTATATCACATTAATCCCTGTTAATCATACAATGCCTTATTATTTTTATTTTGAAACTCACTTTTCATACCATTTAAACTTAATTTGACATCCATACAGTATTTGTCTATCAAATAGTTAGTCTAAAGATTATTAGAACATTGTAAGTATATTACAAACAAAAAAAAATAAATAAAAATAATATTAGCAGTATTGTCTCAGTCCCACTTATCTTTACAGTTTCACAGAAAACAAAATATTATGTTACTCAGATCCCAACCCCTAAGACAGCCATATAGCTGTTTTCTTAGACATCTAATGTCATACATCCATTTAATGGATTGAGAAATAAAACCTTTTCTTTTTAGACGTTATATTCACTCCTCCTTTGTTCGCCCTCCGGGCTTTCAATAAAAATGAGGGAGCTCACTCTGGATAATTTGGATAGTGACTTAGCCAATGTGTCACTTTGTCTCTCTGCCGTCAAGTCTATATATATATGTATGTTTTTTTTTCCTACGTTTATCCTTATGATCCCGCCTAGTTGTCTATTTAAATTTAGACCCTCAGTTGAATTTAGACAAGAGTTTTACCCCATAATGGACGGCAATCTTCTTTACAATTCCAATTTATATAAAATACTAATCCAGAGAGTAATTCAGATCAATATCATAAATGACAAAAGCATTCATAATTACCAATAGCAGACAGAGCTGGAAAACCACTCCAATTAAAGCTCGTCCCATGTTCTGCATTGTCTTTTCATCAGATTGATTTAGAATTATCAACTTTTTTAAAGTTTGTCATTTTACTTAACCCATCTGTAATGATAAAACACTAATTCCAGAAGTTAATGACACAATATCCTTAAAATCAGGAAATAATAGTACCCCAAACTAACACATACAAGACATGACGTGCAGTCACCAACAAATACACACATTCATACCTGACTATGAACTGCTCATATTCATATATTTTATATTGTTGCTAAAAGATTTAAATTTTAAATAAGATTTTAACCTTTCCATTTTCCTGTAGCTTCTATCTAATTTTACATGGTCCCTAAACCAGTTTCAAAGCATGCCTGTTCATTATTCATTTGATTTTAACAAGGTCAGCTGGGTTGTTTTGGTTCATTAACATTATTTTGTTTAAGCTTGCTCTAGCAGGCCGATAACAGAAAGACAGACACAGTTACCATCCTTTCCTTCACTCAAGCAGTCTCTCTCACTATGAACCTTTGACCATTCACCTTTGTTAGCCAGACTTTTCTTGAATCTACAAAAACTGTCTTCATCTTTAGTCACCACCATGTCTAACGACCTTCAGAAGTTAAAACTATGTTAGACATACTAGTTCAAACTCAACACTATAATTTTCCTTGCCCATAAGGCAACCGACATCAAAAAGTTTTATTACTGTCTCCACAACAACTAAAGGGAATCACTTCATGGCCCCGACTGAACCCCGAAAGCCCATTCCTGTTAGCTCTTTATCTATAACCTCCATCAGGGTGTTTTTTTTTTTTTCCCCTGGCATATTTGCAGACGCTTGTCACAATGAAAAACAAGCCATACAACTAATGCGGTTTCTTCTGGTGAGTGGTATAGAGGAGCTTTGCTTTATTGGGGAGACATGCCGTAACTCGTCACCGCGTCATCTCCCCTTAACGGCATAAGGACGCTGCTGGCCTCACAGCTCCTGCTCAACTCTCATACCTGTCTCACATAAAACATCTCCATTCAGGAAATGCCCAGTGACTTTACGTGAATCCACTCTGGCTTAGGTTGCCCCCTGTCTGGCCAAAGAAGGTCTTACCCGTCATAGAGATGGTCACTCGTGCCCACTGGTGACCGCTTTTTTTCCATCACAGAATCTTTGACCGTTTTCTTCAACAAAATCTGTTGTTCTCTGGAGCTTAGGAAAGACAATCAAGAGTCACCAGGGCCATTCGGACTGCCTAATAGTTGTAACACAGGGAGACAGGTTAATAACAACAGTATTTAATCACTTAAATCCATTAACCATCTTAAAAGCAGCAACCTAGCTACTCAGTGGATTTAGATCACAACCGTACATTCAGTGTAGAGTTTCTGTAGCCGAAGGCGTCGGCCCACCCCCGTTTCATGGTGGGGACTAAGATCAGACAAAGAAGTTACTGGTCCTAAAATAACCTAATCAAAGATGTCACTTCTATAGTTTAAGGTCTGTATTATTATTTTAAAGACTTCTTTAAAGTCATTCAGTTTTACATTTAAAACATTTACAAATACAAATTGCCCTTTATGGCAATTGTTTCTTTAAACATCTCTGTGTCTATGATTCTTCAACTGAAACACTGTGTTTTAATTCAAATAGCTTATTATCACTAATGACAGGCTCAGATAACAGCTTTTAGCTGACATTGAATGAGAGAGACTCTGAGACATTCAGGACTGGCACACTGCACTCTCATAAACTTCTAACATCAAACTTTTATCTACCATCCTATAACTCTATCCCAGCTTAAGGCATATTTGCCAGAAATTACATGTGTTTCCAAATAAACATAATTTTTATAGTTGTCTTTATTTAGACATTACAAATTTCCACTCAGATTGAGTCTCTGTTGCACTGGCAGTTTCAGCCACAGTACACATCAGATCCAGATAAGCAAACTGTTTCATTACAGCCAATAACAAACTTATCTTTTGAAAGCAAAACATCAGCTTCTAGTTCTTTCATGGTCAACTTTTCAAGCTGTTTGTTTAATCAGCATTCAGCAACTGTTAATCCAGTCCTGCTTATGCTTATTTGATCTTCAATAAAAATAATTATTTTAGTTCTCAATAACGTTTCACATTTCTGAATCTCAATTTAAATGTCAAGTTCTCAACCATAGTTTAATATTTGACTTAAGTTTTCTCTTGGAGTTTATGCATCTCCAATTAGGATTCACACTAACTTTGACGAGGCTAGACCTATCTGCTTGTGATACTTTTGCAGTTATTGTAAATCATCTGTGAGATAAGTCTCTCTATATCATCTAAAACCTTTTTAAAATGTTTAATTATAACACAATCATCCTTTTAGTTACTTTGATATATTTTGCAACTCACATTTGTTGGAGTCATTAATTTTACATCAACTAGTGTTCATCAATTCACTTGTAAAAATTACTATTATAGATCTTTTCTTCAACAAGATTCACTTTAAGACTTCAATCTTTTGACCTTGTTTTTTATCTCTTATTTTTCAGACGAAAAATGTTAATGTCTTCATTTAAACACTGATCAACTTTCAAACCCACATTAATACCAGGAATTTGTCACTATCACATTTTTAAACACCTTCTGTCGGCTCCACTTACTGCACACTCTTGAAGCAGCGTGTGTCCCATTCAGGAATGCAAACAGAGCCACTGATAAGCAGTTCTCTGTATTCTTTTACAGTCCACCAGTGGCGGATTTAATCATAATAGCCAAATCATAATCTTCATCATTATCATTGGCAGAACATTAATTTTCATAAGCTGCATGGAAATGCTCAAAATATTGTAAGTTGTTTTCACAAAGTTTCCTTTTAACTTTAGTCGCTTGTCGAGGGAAATTATCCCCGACCCAGAATTTACTTCACTTGCTTTTTGTAATCATCGTAAGCAATACAAGGCTAAACATTTAAATTTTCCAGTTTCTTTATTTGTTTGTAGCCAGTCAAGTTGTTTAAATTTCCAATCAGAATCAAAATACTGACTACCATTTACTTAATAATTTCTGCAAATTTCTTTGAAGTGAGGGCTTCAGAGCACAGCTGCTAACAGCGTTTGCTTTCCTGTCTCACTATTTGTTTCAGGACTGCCATATCTTAATCATGGTTCATACTCACCTGAAGTTATTGCAGAAATGGAGGCGGCGATCTTTTAACAACACAGCTCGGCTTCTGCGTGATGAAACTGCAAAGTATACTCCAAAATCACAGTTACATATACTGGTCCATGCCAATTTGGGTCACAACTTTTTTTTTTTTTTTTTTTTTCTCGGAATCGTTCCTGATGCATCCCTGGCAAACAACCCTATTATTGTTAGTATCCCTAACTGCCTGATTCACTTCACTAAGTTCGGGGATCCCCTATCTGAGATGGAAGAGATTGAGCAGGTTTTCGGTGCCACTGGACCTACAATCCAGGGACGTACTCTGCTGGGGTGTTGCTATACCAACGATGCCCAATGGGGCCCCCACAGAGCACGCTTCGCTTGCGCTGTCTGCTCTTGTTAAAACTTTAAACAATGCTATCAGCGACTTCCTTTTATACTTTAACCTTCAGTATAATTAATCTTCACTCTCCTCATCGGAGTGAAGCTCTCCCGCTCCCCTTCAAAATCTCTCCCAATCAGATAGCCCTAACCAAATAATAAAATTACTACCTTGTTTGTTGATTAGCCAGGGATGTCACCAAAGAATAATTGCCGCATCCTCCACCATAACTGTAAGGGGGTGTACAGTTAAAGACCCAGAACCAGATATGAAGAATGAAGACCCGGAGTCAGAATTATAAAAAATTAAAGAAAAGTTTTACTGAAGATAGTTTGCAGTTTCATCAGCAGAAGTCAGCTTCAAGACTCACACAGGAGTTCGTAGGCCGCCTCCCTTACAGTTACAAAGATCACAGCAGTTATACCATTTCCAAGGTCTAAGCTACATCATTGCTTACAGGTTGAATGATTCTCATTGGCTAAGAAACATTAAGAGCCTAAACAATTTAACACATGTGAGGAGATAGGAGTGCCTATCGCCATTAGTAAAGATAGTTGTCGTCCACTCAATAGATTTAGGTCTGTGGTGGCCTCGCCGGTTAGAGCAGGGCGCCGGGTTGTCTGGTCCGAACGTCCAGAACCTACATAGAATGTCATACGCACACACACAAATAACAGACACTAGCAAATAACAGCTCCCATCAAGGCTGAAGAGAGTCTGAGCTCCTTACTATCAGTTAAGTATACCAAAACATAATGCTAAAACATTCACTCGTTTGGGAGAAAAACAGATAACTGGCATTTACTCCCAAGGAAGGAAATATACTGGAAAGAATACACTTTAATACAACAATTAAAGTTCAATAGTAACGCTCAATATAGCTTGACCATCTGTCCAGCGAAGGATCATCTGTGTCCACGCTGCCTTTAGGACCCTCTAACCTTTCTTCTGATACCAGAGAAAGAGACAAACGGCCTTGTGGGTTACATGGCCTTCGTGTCCTGCGTGTACTACGTGCAATCTCAAAGTAAGATTGGAATGCATGTAAAAGAAACTGGTTACTTCCATCACATGCATTTAAGAAAATATAATTTCACAAGCACAAAGAATATAAAAATAAGTATGTGATAATGAATATATTTGATTATTGATTTTTTTATAAGGAAGTATATAAGCATCCAAAAGGATTTATGATTATAGATGTATTTGAAGAGGCAAGGGATTTTGACCAACCCTTCACTATAATCATGAATACCAGAATATATGCACTAGGTTTTTATTTTTATTTTTTATAAAACTATGATTTCCAAATCCTTTTATTATAAACAAAGTTGGATGGTGAATCCATTATTTTCACTACCACTTTTATAGACCCTTTAGGTTCAAAACACAATGGTTGTCTAACTAAAAATAAACAACAAAAAATAAAATATTAATCATTAAGACCCATAATAATCGATGTAAGCATTTTAAGTCTTTACTGACATCATCCTTCAGTTTACGGTCACATAGCATGTACCATTTTAATTGTATAACATCTTATACCCTTTTTTTGTTTGTTTCAAAAATAGAAATAAAATAAAACAAATTCACATCATCATTTCAGTCATTATTTTACCACTAAAATATAGAAGTGTTTCCCATTCTGCTTAATAAAGCTTTTGTTCATTCCTTATCTTTATATCACATTAATCCCTGTTAATCATACAATGCCTTATTATTTTTATTTTGAAACTCACTTTTCATACCATTTAAACTTAATTTGACTTCCATACAGTATTTGTCTATCAAATAGTTAGTCTAAAGATTATTAGAACATTGTAAGTATATTACAAACATAATAATATTAGCAGTATTGTCTCAGTCCCACTTATCTTTACAGTTTCACAGAAACCAAAATATTATGTTACTCAGATCCCAACCCCTAAGACAGCCATGTAGCTGTTTTCTTAGACATCTAATGTCATACATCCATTTAATGGATTGAGAAATAAAACCTTTTCTTTTTAGAAGTTATATTCACTCCTCCTTTGTTCGCCCTCCGGGCTTTCAATAAAAATGAGGGAGCTCACTCTGGATAATTTGGATAGTGACTTAGCCAATGTGTCACTTTGTCTCTCTGCCGTCAAGTCTATAAATATATGTATGTTTTTTTTCCCTACGTTTATCCTTATGATCCCACCTAGTTGTCTATTTAAATTTAGACCCTCAGTTGAATTTAGACAAGAGTTTTACCCCATAATGGACGGCAATCTTCTTTACAATTCCAATTTATATAAAATACTAATCCAGAGAGTAATTCAGTTCAACATCATAAATGACAAAAGCATTCATAATTACCAATAGCAGACAGAGCTGGAAAACCACTCCAATTAAAGCTCGTCCCATGTTCTGCATTGTCTTTTCATCAGATTGACTCAGAATTATCAACTTTTTTAAAGTTTGTCATTTTACTTAACCCATCTGTAATGATAAAACACTAATTCCAGAAGTTAATGACACAATATCCTTAAAATCAGGAAATAATAGTACCCCAAACTAACACATACAAGACATGACGTGCAGTCACCAACAAATACACACATTCAAACCTGACTATGAACTACTCATATTCTCATATTCATATATTTTACATTGTTGCTAAAAGATTTAAATTTTGAATAAGATTTTAACCTTTCCATTTTCCTGCAGCTTCTATCTAATTTTACATGGTCTCCCAACCAGTTTCAAAGCATGTCTTGTTCATTATTCATTTGATTTTAACAAGGTCAGCTGGGTTGTTTTGGTTCATTAACATTATTTTGTTTAAGCTTTCTTTTGCAGGCCAATGACAGAAAGACAGACACAGTTACCATCCCTTCCTTGACTCAACCAGTCTCTCTCACTATGAACCTTTGACCATTCACCTTTGTTAGCCAGACTTTTCTTGAATCTACAAAAACTGTCTTCATCTTTAGTCACCACCATGTCTAACGACCTTCAGGAGTTAAAAACCATGTTATAGACATACTAGTTCTAAATCAACACTATAATTTTCCTTGCCCATAAGGCAACCGACATCAAAAAGTTTTATTACTGTCTCCACAACAACTAATGGGAATCACTTCATGGCCCCGACTGAACCCCGAAAGCCCATTCCTGTTAGGTCTTTATCTATAACCTCCATCAGGGTGTTTTTTTTCCCTGGCATATTTGCAGACGCTTGTCACAATGAAAAACAAGCCATACAACTAATGCGGTTTCTTCTGGTGAGTGGTATAGAGGAGCTTTGCATTATGGGGCAGACTGCCGTGACTCGTCATAGCTTCATCTCCCCTTAACGGTATAAGGACGCTGCTGGCCTCACAGCTCCTGCTCAACTCTCATACCTGTCTCACATAAAACATCTCCATTCAGGAGATGCCCAGTGACTTTACGTGACCCCCCTGCCTTAGGTTGCCCCCTGTCTGGCCAAAGAAGGTCTTACCCGTCACTGGGATGGTCACTCGTGCCCACTGGTAACCGCTCTTTCCCATCACAGAATCTTTGACCGTTTTCTTCAACAAAATCTGTTGTTCTCTGGAGCTTAGGAAAGACACAATCAAGAGTCACCAGGGCCATTCGGACTGCCTAATAGTTGTAACACAGGGAGACAGGTTAATAACAACAGTATTTAATCACTTAAATCCATTAACCATCTTAAAAGCAGCAACCTAGCTACTCAGTGGATTTAGATCACAACCGTACCTTCAGTGTACAGTTTCTGTAGCCGAAGGCGTCGGCCCGCCCCCGTTTCATGGTGGGGACTAAGATCAGACAAAGAAGTTACTGGTCCTAAAATAACCTAATTGTTCTGCCCATTGTCATGGTATATAATCGCCATCTAGCGGACATTTTCAGTATTGCAGTTGTTATTTTTCCTGTACATGCGCACTTGCAATGTTGATTTATTAGTTCGGCAGCAGTTCAACGTGCAGCATACTGTAGAGTTAATCCGACGCTCAAACAGTCTTTGCCCTGGATGAAGATATGCCTGTAAGTTTATTTACTATACCCCATATGAAAAAAACCTGCATGGTTCATTTACAGCAACCATATATCTTCCTTACTTAAATTGGACAGAATTACCATGTGTTTCATGTAAGACCAATACATGTCCTATACAAAATCAGACCGATTATGGCCCCTTTCATACTAAATAGCACACATACAACTTATAGGGGATTTTTGCGTCATATATGAATACTGTAAAAAGTCTTATATGAGTTGACATGACAAAAGAATGCAATCGTATATGGTATTAGTAGAAAATAACTTAAATTCATATACAAATCATTTAAAGTTCTTATATTGAATCATATGAGTTTTACATGACAAACATATGCAATCGTATATGGTATTAGTAGAAAATAACTTAAATTCATATACAAATCATTTAAAGTTCTTATATTGAATCATATGCTAGTCAAATTAAAGTCCTATAGGATTTATACACATTTTGTGTCATTTTTTTATACGCGTTATATAAAGTGTGTCATACAGATTTCATGTTAAGATGACCAACATCACTTATATGAAGTTTGCAAATTTGGAAATTGTACAGTGCAGAAGCTGGTTGGAGGATGTAGTGTCAAAATATCTCTGACCTTTATGAGGACAGGTCCTTTTCCTTCAGGATTTGAACAGTAAATTTGAAATCTGGAAATCTCAACACTTTCAGAAGTGTTTCCTCTCGCAACTCTGACACAGTGTTACAATATGAACACTAAGAGTAAAATATGACCACCAATGCAGAGAACAACAACACTGTTACAGAGCTGGGTGCAGCTTTGTGGCAAACACTGGCAGAGTTACAATTCTACACTGTTCTGGTGTCGACCTAACACTTTAAAAGAAGATGAAAATCATTCATCATGGAATTCTTCTCAGTCTTTGGAGTCGAGTATTACACCATCCTGGTGTTGATAGAACACCTTTTTACAAAGAAAAACACTAAAGGAGTTACCAGTTTTTCTTATTAGGGTTCTGCATTACCTACTTTAAAGAACTGTAAAATAAACTGACAAATCATTTAATCTGAAAAGAATAAATTTACTTTGAAATAAACACATCACTGTATATCACTCTTTCAAAACTTTATTTCAAAACAATCCAGAAAGTTAAATTGTAACCTATTATAGCAGAATTCTGTTCATTGTAAAGTAAAAAATAAAGGCAAAATGCAAACAGTGGTTTTAACAAACTATTTATTTTATTAACGAACAAGCCCCTTTACATCATAGGTTAACCTTTAAAATAAACAATGAATGCACACTATAGGCATTTCTGTCATCAGAATTATATGAAAGCTATGAATCAAATGGTCTGTAATACTTCAAATCCTGAACATGTCAGTGAATGTAAGTCCTGTGTCAGTGAAGTTGATTCACTGTTAAAACTGTTACTTGGATCTAACTCAATAAAATTAAGACAACATTTTCCAACTACTTTTTTCAAGTTTAGTGAACTAACTGATATTTTGAGTAAGGATAACTTAATAATGTAAATTTTAATGTATGCGAAAATATTAAGTAGCATTTTTAGAAAAAGCCAATAAATTGAGTACAATCAATGTAAAAAAACATCAGCATCTTATACGTCAGACTTAATTAAAATAGGTAACTTTTAAATGAAAAGATACAAGTTAATGTCTTGATTTATTAATTTTGATCAATTTGCCCTTTTTTTGTTTTGGAAGTGTAAACGGTTTCAAATAATGAGTTACTATTATTTCAATTTCCAACATTTATTAAATCATTGCCATATCCAAAACTAGGGATGTCCCGATCCGATACTCAGGATCGGTATCGGCTCCGATACTGCCATTTTTGCGGGATCGGGTATCGATCAGACATCGATCAGACGAGGCCGATCCAAATCCGATATTGTGGGTATACTATTATGTGTTATTGTTAAGCCCCACAAAAGGCACAAAAACATTCTAAAGTACCATAACGTTTTCGTGCACTCTATTATAAGTGTTCTGAAGCTATTATGTGAGAGAGAAATTAATATTTAAGTCATTAAATTCAAGATCACGTAAACTTTTCCCTCTCGCGGCTGTCAGTCATTCTCCATTCAGCATTCAAACAGCGCGTCGCGTTCGGTTACAGTCAATGATGAAACTATCTTCAAGATGATTCAATGTTAATACTATTATACTTGATCTGTAAGATAAAGGTCTATGTTTTCGCATATAACAACTTTATCTTGCTGGACTTTATTGCTGTAACTCAATCGTGTTACTCTCTACCGGGTGTCGGACGCTGTCAGTTTGATCACAACACTAGAGTCAGAGCACTATAATTGTTCTTCACGCGCACAGTAACTAAAATTTAAAACTGTTAAAAGAAAAGGCTCAATAAACGATTGCATAGATAGATACTGTATAATACACTGTCCATCAATATGTATCTCCGTTGTGCTTTGAACTTTTCAAAGCGGACTCGACGCGCTGCGTGCTGTAACTCCACGTGGCTTCAAGCGCATCATTCTCCGCTCGGGATGCGCATAAGCGCTTTGTGCCGCACTGTATTGAAGCCTTTCATATCATAATGCAGTGACGCAATTAAAGCTTATTAACATTAATAATTATTAATGTTGCTGCCTCATTAAATAGCTCTGCAATACACTTAAAACATGTCTCAATTTTATAGCAGATTTAGCTATATCTAAAATAATTATCTTTTTCATTTTTGTTACCCTTGTTTTTCATGAATGTATTTTACAACAATAAGAAGAGCAATGTGTATTATCCACTAATCTAGTTTATAATAGCATTTTTGTCATAGATTATGATCATATACTTTGGGGATTTGTTGTTTACCTTTATAATGAAGCTGTCTGTATTAAGTAGATTGTGTTTAACACACACAAGAGTGATAATCAGTTTAACACAGTTATAGAAATTCTACTTGATTTAAAAAACAAAAACTGTACTGGTATTTACAATGTAGAATGCTGCTGTTTAAATTGTTTTAACTTGCTTTAACTAGTTAATTGTTTTAACTAGCTAGCTTTAAGTACTGAAGTATCTGTATTTTCTTTCATTTATATATTTCTTTATTTTTTTGTAGTGTTTGAATAAAGGGTGGCAATCTTTCATAATCAACTGTTGTTGTGGACTATATAGGAGGTATATTTTAGGTGGCTAATTGAGAAAATTGCTATATTTTTTATTAGTTTAAGAATAAAATAAAAATATCGGATTAATATCGGTATCGGCAAAAGCCAAAGCTGCGGCATCGGTATCGGTATCGGAAGTGAAAAAGTGGTAGCGGGACATCCCTATCCAAAACAGTAGCAACGAGCTGGACAGAATAAAAATTGGTATTCAGGCATTAAAGAAAGCATGCCCCCAGCAAATAAAGTGCAGGTTAGTGGAACACCTTCACACACAGTACAGTT
The DNA here is from genome assembly GCA_030578255.1 of Tiaroga cobitis. Taxonomy (NCBI): domain Eukaryota; kingdom Metazoa; phylum Chordata; class Actinopteri; order Cypriniformes; family Leuciscidae; genus Tiaroga; species Tiaroga cobitis. The sequence continues at coordinate 45,751,742 of CM060593.1, forward strand.
TTTCACTGTGTACGGACATAATGTTAAAATTTTCAAATGAAGTCAACAGGTACTTTTGTAAAAATTCACAAGCCATATTCAAAATGAGCTGGACAGTGTTTAACAATCAAGAACATCTGTATTCAAGCATTAAACAAAGCATGACCTCAGCTAGTTAATTGCAGTTAGTAAAACACCTTAAAGGGATTGTTCACTTCAAAATGAAAATTCTGTCATCATATACTCACCCTCAAGTTGTTTCAAACCTGTATGAATTTCTTTCTTCTGGTGAACACAAAGGAAGATGTTTTAAAGAATGTCAGTAACGAAACAGTTAACTGGACCCATTGACTTCCATAGTAGGGAAAAAAATACTATGGAAGTCAATGGGTCCAGTTAACTGTTTGGTTACTGACATTCTTTAAAACATCTTCCTTTGTGTTCACCAGAAGAAAGAAATTCATACAGGTTTGAAACAACTTGAGGGTGAGTATATGATGACAGAATTTTCATTTTGAAGTGAACTATCCCTTTAACAGTACAGTGTGTATTATATTGAAACATTTTAACACTAACATTACAGGTCACAAGCATGAGCATCTGACCTTAACTTAGCATAATACAATAGCATAAGTTTGAATATTTTGAAGCATCTTTAGTCAAACATCTCACTGATCTCAACTACTAACCAATTTTTAAAGTGCAGCTTCACAGCAGGTCTATTTTGTGTGTATAAAATATAAACTTTTTTCACACCAGAAAGTATGACCTGCAGCATAGTATAAAACATGGATAAACCATTACAACACCCTGAAAAATGCAAAGTTATGTCCAATGTATTATGATGTTGAACAGGCAAAGAAAACACCTGTTCACAAGTGCAGAGTGACAGTCATGAGTGCCTAGGCAAGGAGTTTGTTTTTTCAGGGTCATGAACTTGTGGCTTGGTTTTGGGCGCAGTGTGTCAAGTCCCACAAAAAGTCTTTGAAACAACTCAAATGTTTTGGAAAGCTTGGATAGATCCTCGAGATTAAGTGCATTGTCAACCCAAGCAGGAAGCAGCATGCTTTGGCCAGATTTCCAAGATTGGTAAGGACTGGTATTCCCTCAATGATGATTCCTACTGCATCTGGCTCACGGCAGACATAGATGCTCATATTCTTCATTTTCAGGTCCTCATGAACAGTGGTCTCTGCAGCCCCCTTTGAGATAAAAGATAAAAGTATTTAAGACAAACAATCTCATTTGTTGATGAGAAAAAAAAAAGAAAAAGAAAAAAACTCCACTATCTGCCAAATTCTGGTTCAGTCAGTTCACATTAAAGGGTAACTCCCCAAAATTTAACCTAGTATACACTTTTGTGAAAGAGGAATCATGCCAGATATTTGCCTTAACTTTGCTTTACCATAATTAAACCGCTTTGGACTAATTGTGATGGTTAGATAATTACTTGAAACCTCTTTTACCGAAATATTAGTGGAACAACTGGAATGACTGCAAAGTGTGTTGGTGTGAGATGTGTGAATGTGCCACAGGCACAGTGCCACCGACAAATACAAAGTTTTCCTGTTAGAACAAACACGTGTGAAGCGCTGGATGAGGAGAAATGGGCCTGTACCTGGAGCACCATCGTTGAGGTGTAACTGCGGGCTATGTGCTGATCCACACAAGCTAACAGTGCCCACACTCATAGTGGCAAATGTTTGCTCCCTCATCAATGTGGTTTGGGTTAGATTGTGTGGATTGTGTTCTCGAAAAACTAGTAACCGCTGCTCTGGCACATTAATCTCCAACCGACGATAATCACTTAGCTAGCGTTAGCTGTGGCTTTGTGTGTGTCTATGAATCCACTGCCAAACTACGTCGAAGCCACGACAATGTTTTTGAAGAAGTTACAAACACCTTTTGAAACAAACTTTTGAAGAAGTTAATGAAACATTAAACTATCACTCAAAGACAACATTACTTATACAACGCACACACACGTAACGTTAGATTAATAAAGTAAGTTACGTGGCTCAAGTTAACAAACTGTTTGAGGTAACGTAACAGTTAACGTTAGAGCACATTCGAAATTGGCGCTCTTCGACAGAGCGATTGTGCAACACAAACATATGGAAGCCCGTTTCCGCCACAGTTGAGTAAAAAAATATAATTCTGTAAGTCATAATAATGAGAAACTTTCTCATTATTATGACTTAGTTTCTCATTATATTGAGAAAGTTTCTCATAATAATGACTTAGTATCTCATTATAATGAGAAACTTTCTCGTAATTAGGACTTAGTATCTCATAATAATGAGAAACTTTCACGTTATAATGACTTAACATCTCATAATAATGAGAAACTTTCTCGTAATTATGACTTAACATCTCATAATAATGAGAAACTTTCTCGTAATTATGAATTAGTATCTCATAATAATGAGAAACTTTCTCGTAATAATGACTTAACATCTCATAATAATGAGAAACTTTCTCGTAATAATGACTTAACATCTCATAATAATGAGAAACTTTCTCGTAATAATGACTTATTTTCTCGCACTTCTACGCATGCGCAGAGCAGCGGAGCAGAAGGAAGTGCCACGCTAGCGACATCCGCTGGTCAAAGCCGTGTAAATGCATCACAGCAAACATGGCACATTCCGCAGTGAATAACATAAATACATTATCAGTATATGAGACGGGCTTCCATACTAGATAGTCTTTTATTCATTTGTAATATTCATTTGTATTTGTGTGTATCACAAGCAGCAACACATAAGGGTGATCCATGGGTTTCAAATAGATGGAGGAATGATAAGACAGCACACCTTTCCAAATCTGTTCATCTGGAAATCTGTACAAACATATTTTCAAACAGTTTTGTTTTTGCATAAGGGTCCGTTCATACAGAACACGCTTTTTCAATCCACTGCGCTGCTTTTTTATTGCTTTTACGGCGTATTAAAAACACGTTTCAAGACCTTGCGTTTTGCCCCATTCCACTGCCCACTTATGTGTAAATGTCTCCAAAGTCATACACATCTTAAAGGTGATTTCTGTAGCCTGTTGAAATCTTCCACCTACACATCAATATCCTAGACGCTACCGCAAAATACGTGTTATATTAACACAATCATATACCCATATATTTTATGAAGATGTTACACTTAAACTTAACGAATAAATGTAATATTCCAACTTTAATCTGATTGTTTTGTAAGTTCATGTAACAATTTCCAGGCGTCCTTCGTTACCATGGTAACCGTCCTGCTTCTGCATTCCACTTTCACACCTTTTCCTGCATGGACATTTTTTTTTTTAATTTTTAATTGATGTTATTTAATGATACTACAGATTGCACTCCGTAGATCACACTGACTTCAATGAAAACAACTGTTTTGCAGAGCGTGCCATGTTTGTGTGATACGTTTCTGTGATGCATTTACACGGCTTTGACCAGCGGATGTCGCTAGCGTGGCACTTCCTTCTGCTCCGCTGCTCTGCGCATGCGTAGAAATGCGAGAAAATAAGTCATTATTACGAGAAAGTTTCTCATTATTATGAGATGTTAAGTCATTATTACGAGAAAGTTTCTCCCCAGACAGCAAGCCAACATTGAATAAACATTGTTTTTCCATCTGAATCATCATTATGGTTGATGTTGAAATTTCAATGCAAAATAAATGTTGAATCACCATTACCATATCGATGAAAACCTGATGTTATTAATGTTGATGGCAACAATATTGGAACAACATTGATCTATAGTTAACTTTATGATTGATTAAGCATTGATATTTGGTTTACCGGGCGATCGCTGAATGTGTTGAAAAGTCATTGATTTATAGTTGACCGGGAAACGACGCTGTTGTTGAAGAGTCATCGGCATATAGTTGACCGGGAAAAATGATTGAAAATGCATCGATATATAGTTGACAGGGAGATCAACACCAACGTACTGCACCGGACACAGCTCATTTCTGGACCTGGCACAAGCGTACAGGTAAGCTTGCTTAATGTTCGATATGAATTAATTGTACCAAATCAAATACTGTTAGGTTGATCGTTAACATGATGGTTAATGTAGTAACCGACGCAGTGCTGCAGTCACTGAAATAGATTTTTGTTTTACCAATGTGTCAAAATCTGCCAAAAGCTTGATCTCTTCTAGGTTATAAAGTTAGCAAAACCTCGTTGGTCCAGTCTATTTTTGTGACAGCTAGCTCAAAATACATGTCTGTACCAAATTGCTAGTGTCGTGAAATCTATTAACACAGCACCGCTATTTCTTCTGACCGTCGGAGAACACCGCGCGGAACCAACGCTAGCATAGTGCTCTATCTCTAGCTAGCTAGCGCTACTCACAGCAGTGACCGCGGCGGGCCAGAATTACACAAAAGACATGGTTTACCTTTACTTTATTCAATGCTTAGCCCCACATACTTCATTTAGAAGCATTTAAAATGCCTCGTTAATTTTAAAGACATAGCCTTATTATTAGCCTGTTTTTGCGGTGAGATTTAGGCCTATGCATATTCCTCCATGCAGCAGTAGTTTTTAATGTTAAGCAGAAATTAATGTGCAATTTAGTCAACAGAAAAATATTTTGTCTATGGTAACTCTAATCAATACATCTACTATTTAATTAGTTATACGTATCCAGTTATTTATATTTAATTTGTTGAGTTAACAATTAGTTCTGATTTAATAAAATAATAAACATGATTTTTTTTTAGAGTCAATTGGCCTCATAAATTGTCCTTATGAAAGATGTCACTGCAAGCTAATCCTTTTTGCCTCCCTTTAATTCGAATACATCCATGAACATATTGGACAGTTTTGAAAAGTGCTTTGAATGTAGTCCGTCTTATAGGCCTGCAGCCTCAACAAAAAGTGTTTCTACCCAGATATAAAATGATTTACCTATGAAATGGCAAGATGAGAGAGGGGGTAAAATCTTTGCGTGGCAGGTGGAGCTTCCACTCGACCAGTCACGGATATATTCCATTCAGACATTATAGCACATGTGACAGAAAATTACGTGATATATCTTGTACTTTAATATAGTGAACGAGTCCATTATTCATGAATAAAAATTGTTCAGTCTTTAGAAAAACCTTTGCAAGCCCAGTTTAAAAGAAATTTTTGTTATCATCTGCTTTGTGGGGAAATAATCAGGGCAGTGGATGATTCTGAATTAAATTGCTGTTTACTTGTATTCTAGATGCCTTGACTCAACGTCTTACAACGGCAAACACCTATGACTTCGCTGAAGCTGTACAGAAGTGGCTGCGCTACGCCCCAGACCGAGCAGGAGGAGCTGGAACTGGAAGACAGACGCAGCAGGAGTTAGCACGTTAAAAGAAAAAAATTAAATAATACAATAAAAATTATTGTTTAATTTTTAAAGAATGCGTTGGGTGTCATTTGTGCTAGTCTAGGTTAGGTATAGTTTCTATTTTCTATATTTTGCTACCCCATCCTGGCTGTCGATAAAGCAGGATTATAGCCTAATAATAATGTTTTTAATATTATATTAAAATTACAGACCTTCAGATTAAACCTGAGGTATACTAAAACACCATTGAAGTTTTGTTGATATGCTGGGATTTCAACATTGTTTCAATATCCATTGTAATCGAAATACCATTGAAATTCTGTTGATCTCTACACTCTCAGAAAATAAAGTACATAATTGTACCTTTAGGGGTACAATGGCTTGTCACTGGGGCTGTACCCTCAAGGGTACAATATTGTACCCTTGGCATAGGGTACATATTTGTACCCTTGTAATTTGTACCTTAAGAGACCAGTCTTGTACCTCTGGTGACAATTTTGTACCTTTATTTAACAGTACAAAAATGGACCCTTCAAAAATGGTACAAAATTGGCTTTGACAGGGTACAAATGTTGACTATAATGAGATTTATATATATAAATATTACACACACGCTGAATTAAAATCAGAAATTATTAAATATTAATTATTAAAATTTTCACATTTTCCAACATTTCATTTTAAAGTCAATGTCTAACTGTGACATATAAACGATTATCATCTGAGTAAGAATCATTTGCCTGAAAGTCCATTTCTTCTCCTCTCATCTCGACGTCGGTTACTTCTATGCCTGCTTCTGATATTTTCTGAAGGACCTCCTCGGTTGAAAGCCCTGTAAGAACCATGCGTAACCGTGCTCTGACTTCTTCTTCACCGATGGCCAAAAGAAGTAAAAACCGAAAACTGGACGTTCTTTTAAATTGAGATTCAAGCAGCCAATCAGGGCTGGCTCTACATACAGCCTCAGAAAATAAAGTACATAATTGTACCTTTAGGGGTACAATGGCTTGTCACTGGGGCTGTACCCTCAAGGGTACAATATTGTACCTTAACCTTTAAAAGAAACGGTACATATATGTAGCTTTTAATGCTTTTTGACCCTCAAAAAGGTACATGTACACTCTTAAAAATAAAGGTGCCAGGAAGAACCAAAAAGGGGGTTTCACAGCGATGCCATAGAAGAACCTTTTTTGGTTCCCCAAAGAACCTTTCACTGAAAGGTTCCTTGAAGAACCATTCTCAAAGGTTCTTTAAAGAACCTACACTCTTAAAAATAAAGGTGCCAGGAAGAACCAAAAAGGGGGGTTCACAGCGATGCCATAGAAGAACCTTTTTTGGTTCCCCAAAGAACCTTTCACTGAAAGGTTCCTTGAAGAACCATTCTCAAAGGTTCTTTAAAGAACCTATAACAGTTCTTCATGTCACTTTATTAGGTTCTTTGTAGAACCATTTATGAAAAGGTTTTTTGACACCCATAGTAAACAAACATCACTAAGCAAAATTATGTCCAAAAGACGTCTTTTCAACGTCTTTGTCACAAAAGTCGGACGTTGAAAAGATGTCCACTGAGGAGGAGCACGTGTTCTGCACGTCCGATATAGACGTTCATGGACCCTCTTCGTACAAGTTTAAAAACTAGTTCAAATGTGGTCATTGTGGACATATTTATGGTCTCATTTAGACATAATTACTTTGACTATTGCTGTCAGATGATCTTAGTGAGAATTAGCAGAGGTTTAGATGTTGATAATTGTTTCATTTGAAGTGTCACCATTGTGGTGATCAGCGTTTGCTTTAGTTGGGCTCTTGGGCCCCTTTATTTTTACTTTAGCGTTTCTTTGGCTGTTGTAACTGTGTGTTTGTATAACACAATTGATGTTGCAAAGAAGGCCAAGAATATGTAAGACCAGGTGTTATCAGCTTCATGTTGATGATGATGATCACAAAACAAGTATCTAATGTTGTCAGATACTTTGGCATTTCTAGTCGCCTATATCTTTTGGAACTGCAATATTGGTACCAATAGGGTTTATATAACTTATTTAGAGGTGGATAAAAATTATGTGCAAACAATGTTTAGAGCGAATGTATCATCTTGTCACACAGACATCAAGATTTTGCATATGAATCACAACAATGGTGACAATAAAAAATATTGTCATGCTGCAATGCATGATGGGTAGCTTTCATAGTTCAAAACTCATCATTGATTCCCAAGAATTTTTGTTTTTATTGTCACCGTTGTTGTGAATCATATCCAAAATCTTGATGTCTGTGTGTGACTACATGATAAATTTGCTCAGAACGTGCACATGCTTTTTATACTTTCAAAATATGTTTTATTCTATTGGCACCAATATTGCCATTTCATAAGGTTGGTGGTTATGAATGCCAAATATAACAACAATTTCAAACTAACATTTGTTGCTTTTTTGTGATGATTATGTCATCATCAACAATGAGCTGATAACACCTGATGCTACTTTATCTTGGGTTTTTCTGCCACAAAAATTGTGTTATATAAACACATAGTTACAGCAACCAAAGAAAAGCTAAAGTAAAAATAAAGGGGACCAAGAGCCCAACTAAAGCAAACGCTGATCACCACAATGGTGACACTTCAAATGAAACAAATATCAACATCTAAACCTCTGCTAATTCTCACACTAAGATCATCTGACAGCAATAATCAAAGTAATTATGTCTAAATGAGACCATAAATGATGTAAAAAAAATGTCCACAATGACCACATTTGAACTAGCTTTTAAACTTGTACGAAGAGGGTCCATGAACGTCTATATCGGACGTGCAGAAAACGTCAAAAAAAGACGTCATAAAAACTTTCATTCTGGCTTCTCAGTGGTCGTCTTTTCAACGTCCGACTTTTGTGACAAAGACTTTAAAAAGACGTCTTTTGGACATCATTTTGCTTAGTAATGTTTGTTTACCATGGGTGTCAAAAAACCTTTTCATAAATGGTTCTACAAAGAACCTAATAAAGTGACATGAAGAACTGTTATAGGTTCTTTAAAGAACCTTTGAGAATGGTTCTTCAAGGAACCTTTCATTGAAAGGTTCTTTGGGGAACCAAAAAAGGTTCTTCTATGGCATCGCTGTGAAACCCCCTTTTTGGTTCTTCCTGGCACCTTTATTTTTAAGAGTGTATAACAGTTCTTCATGTCACTTTATTAGGTTCTTTGTAGAACCATTTATGAAAAGGTTTTTTGACACCCATGGTAAACAAACATCACTAAGCAAAATGATGTCCAAAAGACGTCTTTTCAACGTCTTTGTCACAAAAGTCGGACGTTGAAAAGACTGAGGAGCGCGTGTTCTGCACATCCGATATAGACGTTCATGGACCCTCTTCGTACAAGGTTAAAAACTAGTTCAAATGTGGTCATTGTGGACATATTTTTTTAGATCATTTATGGTGTCATTTAGACATAATTACTTTGACTATTGCTGTCAGATGATCTTAGTGTGAGAATTAGCAGAGGTTTAGATGTTGATATTTTGTTTCATTTGAAGTGTCACCATTGTGGTGATCAGCGTTTGCTTTAGTTGGGATCTTGGTCCCCTTTATTTTTCCTTTGGCTTTTCTTTGGTTGCTGTAACTATGTGTTTGTATAACACAATTGTTATGGCAGAGAAACCCAAGATAAAGTAGGATCAGGTGTTATCAGCTCATTGTTGATGATGACATAATCATCACAAAAAGCAACAAATGTTAGTTTGAAATTGTTTTTATATTTGGCATTCATAACCACCAACCTTATGAAACAGCAATATTGGTGCCAATAGAATAAAACATATTTTGAAAGTATAAAAAGCATGTGCACATGTTCTGAGCAAATGTATCATGTAGTCACACACAGACATCAAGATTTTGGATATGATTCACAACAACGGTGACAATAAAAATTCTTGGGAATCAATGATGAGTTTTGAACTATGAAAGCTACCCATCATGCATTGCAGCATGACAATATTTTTTTATTGTCACCATTGTTGTGAATCATATGCAAAATCTTGATGTCTGTGTGTGACTACATGACACATTTGCTCAGAACATGTGCACATGCTTTTTATACTTTCAAAATATGTTTTATTCTATTGGCATCAAAACATTGTATACACATAATTTTTATCCACCTCTAAATAAGTTATATAAACACTATTGGTACCAATATTGCAGTTCCAAAAGATATAGGCGACTAGAAATGGCAAAGTATCTGAGAACATTAGATGCTTGTTTTGTGATGATTTCATCATCATCATCAACATGAAGCTGATAAAACCTGGTCTTACATATTCTTGGCCTTCTTTGCAACATCAATTGTGTTATACAAACACACAGTTACAACAGCCAAAGAAAAGCTAAAGTAGAAATAAAGGGGACCAAGAGCCCAACTAAAGCAAACGCTGATCACCACAGTGGTGACACTTCAAATGGAACAAATATCAACATCTAAACCTTTGCTAATTCTCACTAAGATCATCTGATAGCAATAGTCAAAGTAATTATGTCTAAATGAGACCATAAATTATGTAAAAAATATGTCCACAATGACCACATTTGAACTAGTTTTTAAACTTGTACGAAGAGGGTCCATGACCGTCTATATCGGACGTGCAGAAAACGTTAAAAAAAAAGACGTCATAAAAACTTTCATTCTGGCTCCTCAGTGGACGTCTTTTCAACGTCCGACTTTTGTGACAAAGACATTGAAAAGACGTCTTTTGGACATCATTTTGCTTAGTGATGTTTGTTTACCATGGGTGTCAAAAACCTTTTCATAAATGGTTCTACAAAGAACCTAATAAAGTGACATGAAGAACTGTTATAGGTTCTTTAAAGAACCTTTGAGAATGGTTCTTCAAGGAACCTTTCAGTGAAAGGTTCTTTGAGGAACCAAAAAAGGTTCTTCTATGGCATCGCTGTGAAACCCCCTGTTTGGTTCTTCCTGGCACCTTTATTTTTAAGAGTGTATGTACCTTGAGGTCCAACAGCAAAAACTCCAGTGTTAATTGAACTTGGAGTTTACATGACTCCAGACTCAAGAGTGTTAAAGTTAATGAGATAATTACGTGATTCATTGAGTGATGATTGACCATTATTGAAGACACCTGATGTTAACAAGCAGAATCACTGAAGGAGAAAATATCATTTTTTAAGACACCGTTATGGTGATCAGTGTTTGCTTTAGTTGGGCTCTTGACCCTTAAACCCTTAACTTTAGATTTTGTTTGGCTGTTGTATCTGATCTATAACTGCCAGATGAACAAAGCGAAAAGGTGATCAAGTGGTGCTGGTTATGTTTTGACATAATCATAATTTGCCTGAATCACTGAAATCGTTCTTTATCTCAGTCTTAAATGTATATTGTTGATTACAGCAGCCTGTGATTCTACAGCAAATAATTTCCAGCATTTTCCATATAATCCAAAATATTTCTTAAAAGTTGTTCTGATCAAAAGACTTAAAAAAAAAATTTTTTATGTTGACACACTGACATCAATAATCAGCCTGTGAATCTCAACAATGGTGACAATAATAAAGCATGTTGCAGTGCATTCTGGGTGCCACCAATCAAAACTCATTCATGGCTCCCATCATGCATTGCGGTATGAATAAATTATGATCCGAATTGTTTTACTAATTTCCTTTCCCTAATTGAATATTCTTTTTGTCACCATTGTTGAGATTCATACACTGATTCTTGATGTCTGTGTGTGCCTAAAAGAAAGATTTGTTTTATAAGATAAACTTTTAAGAAACCCTTAAAATTAGAAAATGATGGATCTTATTCTGTTGAATCACAGGCTGCTGTAATTAAAAATATACATTTAAGTCAGAGATTAGACTTTAAATGAGTTCAGTGATTCAGGTCAAATCATGATTGTCAAAACATAACCAACACCACCTGATCAACTTTTCTCTTTGTTCATCTGGCAGTTGTAACTCAGACACAACAGAGAAACAAAATCTAATGTTATCAGTTTAAGGGTCAAGAGCCCAACTAAAGCAAACACTGATCACCATAACGGTGTCTTAATTTTATTTTATTTTCTACTTCAGTGATTCTGCTTGTTAACATCAGGTGTCTTCAATAATGGTCAATCATCACTCAATGAATCACTTAATTAGCTCATTAATTTTTGTTAATTTAACAGTCATATTTTAACACTTTAACACTCTTGAGTCTGAGCCATATAAACTCCCAGGAGAGTTAATTTAACACTGGAGTTTTTGCTCTTTTATAATGATTTAATATCAGTAAATTGACTTACAAAACTTTTATTTCCTTTATTTCAAGGCTAGTCAAATATAGTGATCAGTTAAAATCTACCTTAAATGATTAAGGTATCCTTAAAACCTTTTTAAAAAACGATTTTTTTTACAAAAAAAAAAATTACTTAGCAGAGGCTGTCTTTTGATATTGTACCTAACCTTTAAAAGAAACGGTATATATATGTACCTTTTAATGCTTGGGGACATATATGTACCTTTTTGACCCTCAAAAAGGTACATATATGTACCTTGGGGGACAGAAATGGACTCCTACTGTACCCCTATTTCTGACAGTGTAGGTATGATTTAAACGTTGTTTCAATGATAATAGAGGGTGCAACATGATGAAGAATCAACATCAGAGTTCGACGTTGATTCAATGATTTTATAGTTGACAGCGGGATGTTGATTTAACATCGTTTCAATTACTATTTGCTATCTGGGAAGTGTTGAAATATGAGTGTTATGCCGCGTTCCAGGCCACCTGTAACCCGTGTTTTTCCAACATTATACCCTAAACTAGGGCTGGCCGATATATCGCACGATATTGTTATGCGCATCTAATCAGTAAAGCCGGTTCCTTGATTAGTAGTAAATCACCTTCACCTGCTTTCAGATGGAGCGGCATTTACTACAAAGAGCCGTAGTTCACTGACAAGCTGAGTCAGGTGCGGACTGGGACCAAAAAGTGGCCCTGGACTTTCTGGCCCACAGCAGCCCACCACATTCCAAATCATAACCATTGGCCCATTAATGTGCAGAATATTTTTTAACACCACTTATAGCATAAAAATATAACAATACAAAAATAAATGCTATTTAAACATTTATTTTAAGTAACACAACATATCAGAGATGGGAGTAAGTCAAGTCTCAAGTCCCATCAAGCAGAGGTGGAAAGTCCAGGGGTCAGAAAGTAAAAGTCCTGCCATATTTTTATTCCACCCATGAACTCACACAGCAAAAACTTCAGTGTTAAATTAACTTTCCTAAGAGTTCATTTGGCTCCAGACTCAAGAGTGTTAAAGTGTTAAAATTAGTGTTAAATTAACACTCAATAGTGTTAAAGTTAATGAGCTAATTAAGTGATTGATTGAGTGATGATTGACCATTATTGAAGACACCTGATATGAACAAGCATCACTGAAGGAGAAAATCACAAATTGTAAGCCACCGTTATGGCGATCAGTGTTTGCAGTGGCTCAACTATAAGTTTATCAAGCGACGAGAATACTTTTTGTGCGAAAAAACAAACAAAAATAACGACTTTATTCGACTATTCCTTTTCTTCCCTGTAGGCCTGAAACGAGACTTCAAGAGATTTCCACGACGCACGCGCGAGAACTTAACTGAAGTAGTTGAAGGAGATCGCAATTCTCGCGCATGCGACGTGGAAATCTCTTGAAGTCTCGTTTCAGGCCTACAGGGAAGAAAAGGAATAGTCGAATAAAGTCGTTATTTTTGTTTGTTTTTTTTCGCACAAAAAGTATTCTCGTCACTTGATAAACTTATAGTTGAGCCACTGTTGTGACATGGAATATTTAAACATTTTCTTTAATGACTTTCTGAGCCGTCAGGATTCATTCCCTGAGGGAGCCTATGTAGCAGTCATGAACCTCTCAGATTTAATCATAAATATCTTCATTTGTATTCCGAAGACGAACGAAGGTCTTATGGGGTTGGTACAGCATGGGGGTGAGTAATTAATGACTTAATTTTCATTTTTGGGTGAACTAACCATTTACTATATATATATATATATATAAGTAATGCATGGAATTATAGGTCTATGTTGTTTAAATTGTGTTTAAACGTGCATACGTCCATTCAATTTTGTATAGGCCTATGTGTACAAAGAGAATCGCAATGCTGACAAAACATTTTTTTTTTTAATAAAAGTTGCTGCATAACTTCTGGATTTGAAATAAAAATAGTGAGTGTTTGTGGTACAGCCGCGGATCAGTTACGCACTGCAAACGCAGCATACACTCTTAAAAATAAAGGTGCCAGGAAGAACCAAAAAGGGGGTTTCACAGCGATGCCATAGAAGAACCTTTTTTGGTTCCCCAAAGAACCTTTCACTGAAAGGTTCCGAGAGGGGGTTCAGCGAAAAATCGGCAGCTGGCAGCAGGAAGTAGCTGCCGTTGACAGCTGACCGTACCTGCCAATAAAACCGGAAGTCAGCTGCCGATATAACTGGAAATCGGAGGTGTATGCCGCTTTTAGCCAGGCAAATAATTATTATATTAATTTATATATAATTTTAGTACTTATTTACATTTTATTAGTAATTATTTTATATAATTTGATTAAAATCAAGTTACGAAGATCATAGAAATAATAAGAAATAAAAAAACAAGCTACACTTGAAATTATGCATTTGTACGTGTATAAATATAACTTGTGAATGAGTATATACATGTTTGTTAAATAATGAAATATATACATGCATAAATGAATTCCTATGTACATAAACATTCATTAAAGTTCATGAAAGTCCTGTCAAAAAAAAAGAAAAAAGGAACATTGTCTCATCAATGACCTTTATTTAAAATCATATTTTGCTATCATTAAGTTCAGTTTTACATTTGCAGTACTTAAATACATTCTTGTATTTGTTTAATAAAGCAGCTGTAACTTTTGAAACAGGCTTGATATTTGGGGCATGAATGACATCAGTACATACATGTTGGCCACTTCTGATTGGCTAAGAGAAAAGTCTAAACAATTCTACACTTATGGATAGATAGAAGATAAGCCGACATTAATCAAGATAATTGTCATCCGAGTCCAAGACTTGGTTCGGTGACGACCTCGGAGGTCGTAGAAATGCATCTCGGGGTCTGTTGTTGCATATCACAAGACCTGCACAGAGCATTCAACACAAACACAAAAGCACAAGGGAATCGCAGTTCCTCCAAGGTTGTAGAGGGCCTAAGCTCATCATTATCAGGACAGACTACCAAAACATACTGATAAAACACTCCTTCCTCAGATAGTACAGACAATGATCACTTTATTCATTAAAGAAATACACATACAATTCTGTGAATCCGATCACATAAGTTAACTTGGTCAGCAGAAAACAGACTGATGAGGGTCCTCTTTAGACTTGAGCTCTTCTATTAGCTTATTAGCAAAGTTAGAAAGAAAGAATTTTAGTTAAGTTAAAGATTAGTTAGAAAAAAAGAAAGATTAGTTATAATAATAATAATAATAAAAATAATAATAATTTATTGTCATTCCAGTGATACAACAAAATTACATTAGGGCATCAGTCGACAGTGCAATTTCATGAGGTATAAGAGATCAACAAGAGCATATTTTGTAAACAGGACACAGCGGCAGATATCAACCAAGAAAAAAAGAAAAAAAAGAAGGTGTATGAGGCGGAGTATCAATAGTAACCAGGAAAAGAGAGTATACTTGTATGTGCTGCAGCGATGCAAAGTCCGGTCACAATTATTGCAATGTTGGATAATATGCATAGTAGACGGATTAAGTGAGATCAACAATAGCAAGGAAACAGGAAACAGGGAAACGACAAAACAAACAAGGAAAGGGCATATGAGGCAAAGAATCACTATTAACCAGAAAATGTGTATAATTGTGTGTGCTGCAACAATGCAAAGTCCAGTTCACAGTTATTGTAGTTGTTGGGTAGTGTTAAGTGAGTGGATTAAGTGAGAGGAGGAGGTAGCCGGGGATGGTGTTATTCAGCAGTCTAACTGCCTGAGAATAGAGGCTGTTGGCCAGTCTGGCTTGAAGGGACCTGTACCTCCTACCCGATTGTAGCAGGACGAACAAGCCATGTGCTGGATGGAACCGATCTCATGATGTTGTGTCCTACGCAGTTAGATGAGTTAGATGATTAAGTAGGCTTTTAGACTGGAACTGGTAGAGTGAACGAATTTTCACTCTCCAGCAGCTGACACCAATCACTGCAAAACCCTGGATGGGTGTTTTCCGAGTAAAAGCCTTGCATTTCTCCTCGTTTTCCTCTTCCAACATAACCTAGAGGATTCATAAGAAAATTGTGAGATTAATATCCAAATTACCTTATTAACAGTACACATGGATGCAGCCACAAGAATTACTATTCTTATTGCATTTTGTCATTAAGCACATTTTCATTCATAATTGATGCACCTGGTAAGCAGTTCTTGTAAATGTCATTGCAGTGTGTGTCTGCAGGGCTGCAGTGTGTACATCTGATAATATTCTTGACATGTCTTCTCTCTCCAATTTGTTACACCTGAATATTTCAATTTGAGGAGCATAAAAATGAGCATGATTAAAAAGAGAATAATTGAAGACATGTTGACATACCAATACATTTCTCAGTTACCATTTTAAAACCACATTTCAATCAAAGGTGTAAAAGAAAGTAAATACAAACATACTGTCAAGCCAGCAGAAGTGTGCCCTCCTCCTAAATGAGTCTGTATCCACCAGACTTCTGAATTTAGAACAAACTAAAGACAGATTTAACAAACCGGAATCACCCTCCTCAAGGACCACGTGAAGAAGAATTTCAGAAAGGACAGCGTCTGGCAACTATTGGGTATTACAAACAAACCAAAAAATGAATACTGCCATTTCCAAACATCATGACCTAACCTCCCTTAAAACAAAATGTGCATCCTATGGGTGCAGGTAATACCTGAAAACATTTCATTTAACAATAAGATATGTCATAAAGCTACTATAATAGTTTGTGAGATAATAAAGGCTTGAAATCCGTTCGATCTTTGCTTCTGACATATTGAATGTACTACTACCATCAAGATTTCGATGTTCTGTACTTGTCCTGCCTCCTCACTGATTGACATGGCTGATGTGCGCTTCCTCTTTCTAAAAACAAAACAACATGTATTTCATTACCAAACATTACTTAGCCAAAATAGTTTTTATTTACATATTCTATCTATACCTTCCATTTGTCATTTTTGACAATAGCAGATTCACCCACCACCGCCTGATATGGGCCATATCATTCTGAAAAGCAAAAGATAAATTTGGAAATGGATGTTTCAAATGTCCAAAAGTAATACCTTTCCTAAAAAATATTAAGAGAAGGGATAGTGCTTACCTGGGTGAAGTCAAACTCCCAGTTAAACACCTTGTACAGTGCATACTGTCAGACAGATAACACATTTTTAAAGGGGTGGTTGATTATGATTTCACTTTTCTAACTTTAGTTAGTGTAATGTTGCTGTTTGAGCATAAACAACATCTGCAATATGAATAAGTTACGACGATCAAAGTTCAAAGCAAAGGGAATTTTCTTTATACAGAAATCACTTTTTGAGGACTACAACAAACAACTGGTAGGGACTACACAAGCTTCCTCCTGGGCAATATGCTATAAAAATTAACTGTAAGGTATTTTTAGCTAAAATTTTCACATACACGCTCAGGGGAAATCAGAGACTTATAAAGCACTATAGCCCTTGCTGTTCCTGTAGCCTACAGCAGATGCACCGCAACACGCACCGCATACGCACTGCACACGGAGTATGTGTGAAACGGGCGTGAGTCGTGGTTTGAAGTAGGGCTGGGCGATATATCCAGAGCCGGCCCGAGCCTTTTGGGGGCCCTAAGCAGAATTTGATTTGGGGGCCCCTCCCACTACGCGGAGTCACCTGTGCTTGACGATTATTGACACAAATATCACGCAACAATGATACATTATAAATTGATACAGTGAGGTTATGTATAAATACAAAATAAATACTTAATAAAAAATAGATAGATTTTTTTTTAACTTTTACTTTAGCTACTCTTTTACTAACTCTTTGAAACTTCTTAAAACAAACTGTCTCAAAACATATCAAACAAATTATTTGCTAAAATAATGACAACTTTGAAATCAAAAACATAATAAGAGCAAGGGTTCAACAATGACAATTATTGTTGAAAACTGAAAAAATATTATTATTTCTCAACTGTCTCAATACAGTGTAACTGTCCACAAAGTCTTTTTTTTATTAGTATTATTGTAACAGACTTTGTTAGATTGTACATGACAGAATCCAACAAAGTCTGTTACTATAATACCGGCAATGATGTACTGGCGCTCATTGTATGTGTGTGTATGCAATGTATTTTTCCCCTCTGGGCTTGCCGTAGATAGGAATGGTTCAATTTCTGCACAAAACATACCGCAAGTAATCATGCAAGAATACTTTTATCTTGCTCTTTTTTTCTCCTCCTCTGTCATTTTCTTCGTTCTATTTTCGGCACCAGAGGGATACGTCCTTTTTTGTGACACGGCTTAACATTACCGCGAGTCCGCGACTATGCACAGTTGCGCACGAATTGTCTATGCACGCGCGAGGTGTCTAGATTATGCGCATGACTTAAACGCTGGCAGACACAGCAGCAGTTGTAGGGAGGTATATTGATCATGAAATCAGAATTTTCTTTT
Source organism: Tiaroga cobitis (assembly GCA_030578255.1). Classification (NCBI taxonomy): domain Eukaryota; kingdom Metazoa; phylum Chordata; class Actinopteri; order Cypriniformes; family Leuciscidae; genus Tiaroga; species Tiaroga cobitis. The sequence continues at coordinate 45,769,773 of CM060593.1, forward strand.
ATTGTCTTTAATTATTCATTCATTCATATTAATTCATTCATTTATGTCACTCGTTTAAGTTATCTAAAAAAAATATTTTTCGATTTTTCGACTCGATTGGGGGGCCCCCAATCAGCCGCTTAGTTCGCTTATGCCTCGGGCCGGCCCTGGATATATCGCACGATATTGTTATGTGCATCTCGTCAGTAAAGCCGGTTGATTAACAATATTATACATTAAACAAAGCATAAAATGAAAAATAAATAATACAATGAAAACAAAGCTTGAGAGTTTGAACATTTTATTCAATCAAAAATACTTTTAAATACTCAACCAACAAAGACCACCATACACAATAATATGATGGACTGAAAACACAAAAAATATTCATTTAAATAAAATGAGTTTTTTTCCTCTGAAATATAAAAATAAATCACATACTAGCTGTTTTCTAATTAAATAAAATTACAAAATTAAACTATATAAATAAGTTATATAAAACAAAATTAAACCAAAGAAAATAAATCTTATAAAAGTTATACAGGCACAAATTTGACAACAATAATTCTCAAGAGAAAAATAAATAACAAATTAAAACTCCATACACATGGAGTTTATTCTGAGGTGCCTTTCGTCGTGACATTTGAAAAGAAAAACTTCCATGTCCTGTTGAAACTGGAACCGAAACATGAAAGGCTCTTTGGCCAGTTCCAGAGCATCTTTTCCTTCTGCCCGATCAAGTTTAAGAAGGGCCTCTTCCTGGTCTTCCTTCTCTAGGTCCAGATATGACAGCTCTTGCACAAAACCTCTGAAGGAGTGGCAGTTGTTCCGCAGCCATCCAACTGCGGTCCTGAGGTCTTTGACCATCTGTGGTTCCTTCATGAGAGAAGAGTACAAAAAAGGAATGAAATAATTAATTCATTTAAAATAATTATTCTCACAAGAACAGAGATGCACCACATTTGGCTGCTAGCTAATTTCCATCTGTTGTCCCTGAGTGTCCTCAACAATACATTGTGGTTTAATCAGGATGCATGTAAATTAATGTTTTGAAATTATGCTTTTTCATGTGCCCGTTTGAGACAATAAAAACATACCATTGGTGATCTAATCCCCAGTTCCATCTGACCAAACGTTGAAGTGTCTTGCTCCAACATACAATGATTATGTTAAAACACAACCAACATATACAGATCATCTGATCTATGTGATCATCTGACTGTCATAGCTCATTTATAACCAAAAACAATCTAAAGTGAATAATGTGGGGGTCAAGAGCCCAACTAAAACAAACACTCTAATCCATAATGGTGACTTTAAATTCCGGGTTTCTCCTTCAGTGATTCTGCTTGTTAACATCAGGTGTCTTCAATAATGCTCAATCGTCACTCAATTATTCACTTAATTATCTCATTAAGTTTAGCCCTGCTTCAGTGTTCATTTAACACTCAGCTCAGAGTTTGATTGCATGGCTTAAAATGACTTCCATGATGTTGAAGTTACATGAACAAATTATGTTTGTTTAACAAAAACAAGTTATGAGGAACATGTTTACAAAAAAAGTTAAGTAAAGCCAACACACCATTTTTTTGAGTGAGCCCAATTTAGATTTACTTTATCAATTATAACAGCGCTGTCCTAGTACAGCATAATAATTTCATCTTTTACAATGTAATCTAAATATTTTTTAAACGTGCCTTACATCCATAAAAACTATTATTTTGATTCTGTTTAGTTTTTAGACACACAGACATCAAGGATCAGACTGTGAATCTCAACCATGGTGACAACCATGACATGTTTTCTACATTCTGGGTGCCACCAATCAAACTCAATCATGCATTGTTGCATGAATAAATAATGAGCTTATGTTCAGAGGTGATCTGTTTGTCAACATTGCTGAGACTCATACGCTAATTATTGATGATTGATTTTAAGTGCAAGGTTTTTTTCTCCTGATGGAGTTTTGGTTTCCTTGTCATTGTCACATTTGGCGTGCTTAGTTGGGGACATTTTTATTTTAACATAGTATTCTGACGTTACTTTTGGCGGAAAACCGAGGACTTAGGTAACCTTCCCCTTCCCCAAAACTTCAGCTAGAGCCCCCTGAACGAGGCGCCTCTATGCATTAAAGTGGAACCTGTTCGTTGAATGGTATTCTTGTCACCAAGAAGACCCCCGAAAATATTTGGCTCTCTGCTTTCCTTCCTGCAAGATGGGTTGGAGTGAAGGCGGTCTCCCTTCACCCTCAAAGTGTATATTGCCCCGATTGCCGCTTATCACGATGCAGTAGATGGAAAATCCTTGGGGAATTACAACCTGATCATCAGGTTCCTGAAAGGAGATTAAATCCAGCCTCTATACCATCTTGGGACTTGTCTCTGGTTCTCATGGCACTGCATTGGTTGGCACTACAGAGACCGCCCTTTGAATCTCTACGGCAGTCGAGTTTAAAATCCTGTCTATGAAAACGGTTATCTTACTTGCTTTGGCTTGCATCAAGAGGGTAGGGACCTGCACACATTTTCGGTCCATGAATCGTGCCTGGAATTGGATATGTGCCCAAGGTTCCTATACCACTCCCGTTCGGGACTAGGTTCTCTGTCCCGTTCGTGCTCTGTGCCCATGTCCCACATAGCAACATTGTGTCGGCCCACATGCAGCGTGGAATGACGGCCCTTGGGTGCCCCACTCCTGTTTGCCAGATCTGGGCCACAAGCAGGCCATAGCAATGTCACATGTCAGCCAAGAGTAAAGAAATAAACCAGAACTGGACCTTATCTGAGCAACAAAATCTGTGTATATTAAATATGGAGTAAGTTCAGCCTTAATAAGCCTGTTAACAAGCAGAATGACTGAAGGAAAGAAGAGAACAGAAAAAGAGACGAGCAGAAACACAAGAACTACAACTGACTTCAACAGCCAATCCACTGAAGAGAAAAGAAGACATTAAATCTGTGAAGATCTCAGCAGAGGAGGATTAAACAACTCCACAAACAGCATTACCAGCTTCACTTATTACTAACCAGATTTACTTTATTTCTGTCAGACGTTTACAGAAGTTTTATTGAGAATTAACAGAGGTTTAACTCTGTTTCATTTGAAGTCACCGTAACCGAGATTAGCGTTTTCATTAGTTGGTGACTTAACTCTTGTTATGTATGTTGTCTGATTTGGCTGCTGTGACAGTGTGTGTGTTAAACACAATTGCAGCAGCAAAGAAAAGCTAAAGCTAATAGAGATCTGATGATGATGATGATGATGATGATGGTTTCCTTTTGATGGCTTTATTAATATCAACAAAAGGTCTGTTGCTATGCTATTGTAACTTGACTTATTTCCATCATTGATAGCAGTGGGTGGTAATAGACAAGAAATGTACAGTTTTTTACCATCATGCTAATAAAGTTTCTTTAGTCATTCGGCAGCCTCAACCCCTGCAGAAAATCCACAATGTAATACATCATGTAATAGGTGAGAGTTGGTCTGAGGCTTAGCCTTCTTTCACATGGAAATTTTCTCTGGTTCGTTTCTTCTGCTCAGTCAATTATCCACTAGTAAAAACATGAACACATTGGAGAGTTGCTTTTACAGTACAAAATGAAGTTGTAGCAATGTTACTTAAATATTTTGTGGCAACTTGCCTTGTTGAGGCAAACTTGAGGCCTACTCAAGTTTCCTCTACTCAAATATCTACATTTAACAACTTAAGACAGTACAGTGTAAACACGAATAAGTTGGCAAAACTGAAAAATTGCCTCAATTTTTAAGTTAAGAAATTATAAGTTTGATTAAGCAAAAGTGGCATTTGATTTTGTACTCATATTTTTTTATTAGATCTTAAATTGATGTTTGAGTAGACGAATAAATAAGTTTCCTGCCTGGAGTTTTTGCGTCGCTCTGCAAAGTACGTCACCCGGATCGTTAGTCTGATTGGTTAAAGGACTATACAATTGCGTACAGAGTCATTTGAACTATACCTGTTGATCATGCTCTTGTGCAGAAAATACAATGTATTACAATCTTAAACGATTGAGATTGGTCTGGTGATAGCAAGACTACCACTTAACATTAATCAGGCACAAATTAACATTACATAATACTTAATTTGAGCAATTACTCTTCCTTTTAAGTGTCATGGTAAAGCATGCTGGGAAATAGAAATCCCAGCCCAGTTTCAGTTAAATTTAAGTTTGTCTAAATTAAAAGAAACAAGTTAATAGAACTCAAAACAATTAAACAATTCAACTTACTGAAAATGTATCAGTTTTCTGAACTCAAAAGAAAGTTCTAAATACTCATAAAAGTTATTCTGAATGAACTAATTTGTATAATTTAAGTTGGCCCCACTCAAACCAATTTATTATTTTGAGTGTTAGCTGTGTTTATTAGATAACTTTCTCCAAAGGTAAGAATAGCTACCTATTGTATTACGTAGTAAATTAAATACAGAATTAACTTAAACAGCTCCAGTATTTTCTGCAAGGTTATTAAAGAGCAGTTTGCATAAGAGCAGTTTGAATAAGAAGCCACATGATCTGTTTTATCTCCTGTTCTTATTTCGATATGAATAAAAATGGATAACTATGCAAAATCTCATAGCAGAGGGTAAAACTGCTCTGCTCTTTAACGTTTAAGCCTTCATCATTACACATTCATCATCACCAACGTTTTACTAATTACAAAAAAAGATTATTTTTCTAAATAAATATGTTTTTTTTACATTGTAACAGTCATGCTCAGTTTTTGTTTTGTTTTCAGTGTCAAGGTTATGTGATAAATCCACTGTCAGCTACCCACCCACACTGTACATACAATTTCTACTAATAGACAAAGTCAAATATTGCAATTGACCACAACAGGGGACGGTTGCACTGTAAAACCCAACAAGTTAAGCTAACTCATTTCATTTGAGGAAACCGATTACCTCAATTCATTTTTAGTTTATAAAAACAATAGTTATGAGCACTCTGAACTTATTTTATTCGAGTCCACTAAAACAATAATATTTCTTAAAACACAATTAAACGTTACACTGCATTATATAGCTGAAACTTCACTTTATTGAGTAAAAACGTTAAATGAACTCAGAGCACTTGCAGTTACTGCTAGCTCACAATATCACACACAAAGTCAAATCCAATGAGTTAAGCTAACTCATTACATTTGAGGCAACCGATTGCCTCAATTCATTTAAGTTCATAAAAAAAATAGTTATGAGTACTCTGAAATTATTTCAGTTGAGTTCAATCACTCCTCTGGCCAATTAACAACGCAATTCATTAAGATTCAGCTTAAAAGCAAACACGACTCTGGCTAAAGACCATATGTGGAGACGTGGGTGCCATAGGGTGCCCATCTCATTTGAATCAGTGAGTTGTTGAATCAAAAACAGATGCAGTTGGATCTTTCCAATTCACAAATGAATCGTTCAGTGTGATTTGGAAACCGATTTAACAGGTTAATTAAAAAGAAGTCGCTCACAAAGTAAAAATATTCTGTTACTGTCCACCACTTGCCTATAGGCAACAACTCGATGCAACCCACTGAGCAAAATGATGTCCAAAAGACGTCTTTTTAAAGTCTTTGTCACAAAAGTCGGACGTTGAAAAGACGTCCACTGAGGAGCCAGAATGAAAGTTTTTATGACGTCTTTTTTTGACGTGTTCTGGACGTCCGATATAGACGTTCATTGAACCTTCATACAAGTTTAAAAACTAGTTCAAATGTGGCCATTGTGGACATATTTTCAACATAATTTATGGTCTCATTTAGACATGATTCCTTTGACTATTGCTGTCAGATGATCTTAGTGAGAATTAGCAGAGGTTTAGATGTTGATATTTGTTTCATTAGAAGTCACCATTGTGGAGATCAGTGTGTGCTTTAGTTGGGCTCTTGGTCCTCTTTATTTTTACTTTAGCTTTTCTTTGGCTGTTGCAACTGTGTGTTTGTAAAACATCATTGTTGTGGCAGAGAAAGCCAAGAATAAGTAAGACCTGTTCTTATCAGCTTCATGATGATGATGCTGATGATGAAATCATCACAAAATGTGCATCAAATGTTGGCATTTCTAGGCGCCCACCTTGTGGAATTGCAATACTGGCACCAATAGAATTTGTATTATCACTTATTTAGAGATGGATAAAAATTATGTGAAACCATGTTATGTTGTCACACACAGACATCAAGATTTTGCGTATGATTCACAAAAATGGTGACAATAAAAAAAATCGTCATGCTGCAATGCATGATGGGTAGCTTTCATAGATCAAAACTCATCATTGAATCCCAAGCTTTTTTGTTTAGATTGTCACCGTTGTTGTGATTCATATCCAAAATCTTGATGTCTGTGTGTGACTATATGATACATATGCTCAAAACATGTGCGCATGATTTTACATTTTAAAAATATTTTATAATCTATTGGCATCAATATTATATTCCACGTGGTTAAACACTATTTCAAACTCAACATTTGATGCTTTATTTGTGATGATTATGTCACCATCAACATTGAACTGTTGACATCTGGCCTTACTTTTCTTGGCTTTCTCTGCCACAATAATGGTGTTCTACAAAAACACAATTACAACAGCCAAAGTAAGGCTATAGTAAAAATTAAGGGGACCAAGAGTCCAACTAAAGCAAACACTGATCTCCACAATGGTGACACTTCTAATGAAACAAATATCAACATCTAAACCTCTGCTAATTCTCACTAAGATCATCTGACAGCAATAGTCAAAGGAATCATGTCTAAATGAGACCATAAATTATGTTGAAAATATGTCCACAATGGCCACATTTGAACTAGTTTTTAACCTTGTACGAAGAGGTTCAATGAACGTCCAGATCGGACGTGCAGAACACGTCAAAAAAAGACGTCATAAAAACTTTCATTCTGGCTCCTCAGTGGACGTCTTTTCAACGTCCGACTTTTGTGACAAAGACTTTAATAAGACGTCTTTTGGACATCATTTTGCTCAGTGGGAAGGATGTTGGAGTTATTGACCATTTGCGTGTTTGCAAACAGTATAATGATAAGTTGTGGGGAGAGCCTACCTGATGGCAGAAAATAGATGCTGTGTCCAAAAGTGGCTTAGGCAAAATAACAGTACACCTATGGTGCAATACATCTTTGATGAGGAAAGCTTGATAAAATGATGAAAGTTGTATTTTGTAACGTATACTTGATAGGCTTCTAAGCAAGTCATGATGTGATATCTATACAAATGTGCATATCTTTAGGTAATGATGCAAATTTTCTTCATATCAATTAAAATGACGAGGTATATATTTTACAGCACACTAGCTTACGCTAATACGAGATCGATCGAGAGCAACTGAAAGATCTTTGAGTCGTTCTTCATATTCATAATCATCTGAGAATGAAGAGCGCATTTCTCCTGCTGGCTCTTCTGATTGGTGTTCACACCTTTCACATTAAGCAAAAAGAAAATTCAAAAAATCATCAAGAGATCACAAAAATAGCCATTTTACGTGCTACTGCAAAGGTCTGCAAGAGCGTCAAAGACTTTGAAAAGGTAGGAATATATATATATAATTAAGAATGAATATATTAGACACTGTGTTCAGCAAAAATCATTAAAAAAACAGTGAGATTTGAGATTTACTTTTAATTTTAACCTTATTCTAAACATTCATACACTGAATATTTATGTTTGTAATAATTTGTTAGAATGGGCAGGAGTTAAAATTATTTGAGCACAAAATATGTATATTACAAATGTTTTGTTTTGTGTGTGATTTTTTTTTTTTTTTTTACAGCCAAATCTATTCGACGCAAATACACTGGCAAAGGCCTGCAAACAAGAGGCATTTACAAAAAACTTTGAAACTGCCATAAAAATGATCTCCTACTATAATGTGATGACAGACCTTAAACATCCATTCAGTGAAAAACACCATTTTGACAGTGAGAGATTTGTAGAAGGGAAAGCACTCATAATCGATGGAAAGCAGAATGTCATAAATTCCATTAAAACAAATCAATTTGATGATGCAAGAAAGACACTTGGGAAAATCCTGCACACTTTACAGGTGAGTTTCGAGAAAAGCTGCACCATTGCAGTTAATGTAAGTGTGATGCAAATGATTGAAACATTAGCACATGCAGCAGGAGATTCCCACAGAGATTAAGTTTGATTTAATGCCAGAGGAGAGGAGAGTCTGGTTCTCCTCAAGAGTTCTTCAAGGGTTCACTATATTATTAGCTTATTACACACAGGGACAGCACACAAACATGCCAAATATAAAAAAATAAAACGATTACAAAGCAAAATATTAATATTGTGTACATAAAGATATGGTGGAATCCGGCTTGTCCCGTAGATGGACTGAGCTTTAACCTCGCGCACGAGCAGATCCGTTTCCTCTGTAAATTCTCAAGAAGAACTGTATATGACAGAAATAAAGTCAGGCTGGTTTTTAATAAGAGAGATTTCATGTCTTTTCAGTTGATTTCGTAAGTCAGTTGTAGTTCTTCTGTGCCTCTTTTGTTCAGTGATTCTGCTTGTTATCATCAGGTGTCTTCAATAATCGAACAATCATCACTTAATTATCTCATTAACTCTAACGGTGTTACTTTAACACCCTGCTGGTGGTTCCCATATAAACACCGAGCGGTGTTAATTTAACTGTGTTGGAACATGCTATTGGTAAAAACAATCTTTTTTTTTATCAAACAATTTTTCATTTCTTTCAAGCTTCAGGCTATTTGTAACCAAACTCTGTTTAAGGATGATTCTCACCTATATTATGAAAGATATAACTTTATGCAATATGCATATAAATATGGGGCTGTTCTATATCTATATTGTATTTGCTCTCGAGGCAACTTTTAAGTATAATAATGGGAGTAATAACTTGGCAACATTTTCATAACAATATCTCTTTTTATAGGAATATTCATCGTTTCTTTCCCGTATACACGTGTTATTTCACTTGTTATCGCCTGATTAACATGTAACGTGTACTACAGTGTACATGTATGAAATTGATGCCCTGTTTCTTAACAGACAATAATATTCTGAGTAAAATTTAGCAAGGAGTGTCTGTACTTTTACTCAAGTATTGAAGCTGTGTACTCTGTCCGCCTCTGTATATAGCATATATAACCAAGCTGAGTTCCAAATTTTGATGTTGATAATATCACAAAAATCGAAGTTCCTTAGAGATTTTGTTTGTGCAGTACCACAAATATCCACCAGATGTCACCCACAGTCCATTCAATGCATTTTCCTCTAACAAATTAATTAAATCTTGTTGAAATATCACTTATGTTACAAAGTAGTCAACAAATGTAGTACATTGACACTCCGAAATTTCTGACTATAGCCTATGTGTTTTGTCAAGATTAGAATAGGTTTTGATTATATGGTAGTTAAGTTTTGTAATATTAAACCTGACATCCACTAAGGGAGGAGCCACGCTAAAATAATTCAAAGGATGAATTTTGAGATCAAAAGCTTTGGAATGGTACCTAATTAATGATTCTTATTAAAATATGTGATACAAAAAAGGCAATACAAAAAGAGCGCCAAGCGTGAAGTTTGAACATCTACTAACTCACACCTGTTTCATCTAACAAATGAAAGGATTTCTACAGTCACAGTAACTGGATTGAGCTGGGAAACACCGAACCCTGCACTGCCCTGATCAATCCAGGAGAGCCCATACCCAACCCTGCAGGTAAGTGTGTGTGTGTGTGTGCGCGCGCACGCGCGCGTGCGTGCGTGTGTGTGTGTGTGTGTGTTTGTGTGTGTGTTTGTGTGTGTATAATTGTGTTCATATTCTCTCCAGGTCAGGATCAAACATGTGAGGAATGTCCACAAGACAAATGTGGGGCAAAACTTCTGAAGGAAATTATTGACAAGAAGAAACTGACATCAGGATACTTCGGAACGAATATAACAAAAGGTTTTTAAAAAAAATGTTATCCACAGATATAAACTCATCACATACAAACAGAGACAAGAATATGCACGTCAAATCATCATGATTATTATAATAATTATCTTTATTATTTCTTGACAGGTAAATGTAGTCATGGAGGTATCTTCGATTTCACACTTGGCATTGGGGAAAAGTGGAATGGTATCAATAAAGACTACAGTAAATCCAGCCACGGTGAACAACATGATGATGCAGCAAAAGTTGCCATTGATGCCAGTGTGCAGCTGCTGGAGAACATCTGGAAGAGTATAGACAAAGAAGGTGGAAACAACTTTCTCAGGTACAGAGAGGCGACAGACGTCCTAGAAGATATTTGCCCAAATCTTGATAGGAGATTTTGTGAAACACTTTAGTTAAGGGTCCAATTATCACCACATTCTAAACACAAACGCTGCTAAATAGCACTAAAAGTGGTTCCATTATGATTACAAGCCAATGGACCACTTTAAGTGCTGTATAGCTCCAATCTTTAAAGGTTATACAGCATCTTTGTCAAATGGTGCTATGTAGAACCATAAGAGTCTTGTGTGGGGGCTCTGGGATATTTCCTTATGGGGGCCTTGGGGGCAAAGTGTTCTCAAGTTTTTACATGATGAGATTAGATAAGGAATAACCCAGCTAACAGACTTTTGTTATAAGAACGTTCTCTAAATATTCAGTGCTGGTTCTGGGAACGTGAAAAACGTTGGGCTCTTGACCCTTGACTTTCATTAAATTGATGCTTTATCAGCAATTGCAGGTGTTTATGGGGGATTCTGCATTGATAAAGCATGTTTTAATAACAGACAAATTATTGCAATTAAACTGGTTGATCAACTGCTTTTATTGAGATTTGCTCACTTTTGGAACTTGAAAGTAATTAGAGGATAAGCAATGAACTCAATGTGATACAAATATTTTGTAACTGAAGAAATTTGTAACTAAAACTATTTAAAAGTAAAACAAAATGACACACTAAGACATCAGCACGCGTCATACAAACCTCAACAATGGTGACAATCAAAACAATAAATCAGCTTCATAATTCAAGTCACCAATCACAGAAAAATCAGTAATTTTGTCTGCTATTTAAACAGTCATATTGATCTGCTTTATCAATGCAGAAATGTTCTTCATAAACACCTACAATCGCTGATAAAGCAACAACTAAATGAAAATCAAGGGTCAAGAGCCCAACTAAAGCAAACACTGATCTCCATGATGGAAACCTGAAACTAAACATTTTCAATAAGACATCAACATCTAAACCTCTGTTAATTCTCTATAAGATCTTCTGTAGACGTGACAGTAATAAAGTCAGTCTGGTTAGTAATAAGTGAAGCTGGTAATGCTGTTTGTGGAGTTGTTTAATGAAGAGCTGTTTCTGAAGAGAGTTGTAGTTTGTGTTCTTATTACTCTTTCGAAAGATGAATGTTTCAGGAACATCACACTAACCTTTAAATAACGTTCTAGTAACATTCAGGAAACTGGACATTTTTATGTTCTTGGAATGTTAGAAATCAACGTTCTTAGAATGTTGAATTTTAAATCAAAATTACGTTGAAAGAACGTTCTTAGAATGTTGAATTTTAAATCAAAATTACGTTGAAAGAACGTTTGAGGAACATTATACCTTTTAAAACACGTTCCTCTAACGTCAAGAAAACTGGACATTTTTCACGTTCCCAGAACCAACACTGAATATTTGGAGAACGGTCTTATAACAAAAGTCTGTTAGCTGGGAAACCACCTCTTTCAATCCATTCGAAATTTCGTTCGGATCGAGCTCAGTCGGGTCGGTTAAGGAGTTTACAAGAAGGCTTTTCAGTCCGATTGAGCCGTCAACGATTACTAACAGATTATTTGGTTACATGTAAACCAGAGGTGTAAAGTCCAGGGGTCAAAGAGTAAAAGTCCTGCCATATGTTTATTGCACCCATAAACTCAGTCAGTCATATTGCCATCGTTATGAATTTTTTTGTGATTGTGTCATTTTATCATCCATTGTTCAATTATTAATTATTGTCATTAATTATTTATTGATGATATATACTTTTTCGTTTGGTTCAAATAATTTGAGGGAAATATATGCAGGAAAGGCAAAATCTTATTATTTATGTACTCATGCACAATAGAAGAAACAAAGGAGAACAAAATGGGTACATGAAACACTCCTTAACAGGGAAGAGCAGGGAGACTATCAGCATTTGGTACAAGAACTTTACAATGATCCCCTCAGGTTCAAGATTAATCGTCTGTTTGGGGAGATGCACACTACAACAAGTAGACAGTAGCCAACCCAGCCAACATGCGAGATCATGTGATTATCACAGTGACATCACACTATTCTCATACGATGATACTCACAATGTCAGTAATATATGAGCTCATTGTTAACTCAATATGTTGAGCAGGTTGAGAGGAGGCGGTTCAAATATCGGTCACTGGGGGGAGATTCTACTTCCTGTTTCTCAACACTATCACAGTGACATCACAGTGGTCTCAGTACGAGCCCAGCCAGCACAGGCATGTGGGGCCCACATGGGTTTGACCTGGGCTATCTAACTGGGACCCAGCCAGTTTTGTCCATGGTTTCCATGTAGGCCCCACATGGGTTTGCCCAGATGAACTGAACACTGCTCAGTGTGCACACTACAGGCTGTTAAATGTAACACATATCAGTGTTGGTGTTAATGAGATAATTAATTGATTAAATAATGATTGAGTATTATTGATGAACACCTGCTGTTAACAAGCAGAATCACTGAAGAAAAGAGAAACACAAGATTATTGAGAATTAATATATTAAGATATTGAGAATTAACAGAGGTTAAGATGTTGATGATTTATTGAAAATAATAGCTTGGTTTGATGTCACCATTATGGTGATCAGTGTTTGCTTTAGTTGGGCTCTTGATTTTTTAACATTAGTTTTTCTCTGCTCGGTTGTGTCTGATTGTTATGTTGAGAACAGCAAAAGAAAATGCAATCAGATATTGATCAGAAACTGATTGATGATAAGAATATATTCATATCATGTAGTGACTTAGCTCACTAATGTTGTGTGTGAGTTTTATATGGGTGATATATTATTCATTTTGTTTTATTGTCGTGATTCTACAGCAAGAGATCCGGCAAAATTTGATCAGAACATCAAATCATTTTTAAATCCCCATTTACACAATTTAGACTTGTGCGATTTTTACTCACACACAGACATCAAGAATCAGCATATGAATCGCTACAATGGTGACATTCTTCATGCTGCAATGCATTCTGGGAGCCATGGATAAGTTTCATATGATGCACCCAGAATGCATTGCACCAAGAAGAATGTCACCATTGTAGTGATTAATATGCTGATTCTTGATGTCTGTGTGTGAGTAGAAATTGTAGAAGTCCAAATGTGTAAATGGTGTTTTAAAAAATTGTTTCATGTTCTGATCAAAACGTGCTGGATCACAACAAAATGAATAACATATCACCTGTATAAAACTCACGAACAATGATTTTATTCGTGTTATCAATCAGTTTATAGCAGGGGTGCCCAATCCTAATCAAACACACCTGACAATCAATTAAGGTCTTCATGATCGCTTGAAAATTAAAGGCAGGTGTGTTTGATTAGGGTTGGAAATGAACTGTGCAGGACAGTCAGTCTGCAGGAGCAGGATTGGGCACCTCTGGTTTATAGCATCTGATTGCATTTTCTTTTGCTGTTCTCGACATAACAATCAGACAAAACCGTGCAGAGAAAATGTAATGTTTAAAAAGTCAAGAGACCAACTAAAGCAAACGCTGATCACCATATTGGTGACATCAACCCAAACTATTATTTTCAGTAAATCATCAACATCTTAACCTCTGTTAATTCTCAATAAGAACTTCTGTAGACATCTGACAGAAATAAAGTAAATCTGGTTAGTAATAAGTGAAGCTGGTAATGCTGTTTTTGGAGTTGTTTAATCAGATCTTGAGAGATTTCATGTATTTCTTCGATTGATTTCATCTTGTGTTTCTCTTTTCTTCAGTGATTCTGTTTGTTAACACCAGGTGTTCATCAATAATGCTCAATCATTATTCAATCAATTAATTATCTCATTAACACCAACACTGATATGTGTTAAATTTAACAGCCTGTAATGTGCACACTGAGCAGTGTTCAGTTCATCTGGGCAAACCCATGTGGGGCCTACATGGAAACCGTGGACAAAACTGGCTGGGTCCCAGTTAGATAGCCCAGGTCAAACCCATGTGGGCCCCACATGGCTGTGCTGGCTGGGAGTGCACACCCAACAGATGTTTCTTATAAGAACGTTCTCCAAACATCCAACTGACTTCAGACAGAGCCTTATAAAATAAAAGAAGACATTAAATCTCATTAAAGGATTAAACAACTCCACAAACAGCATTACCAGCTTCACTTATTACTAACCAGACTCACTTTATTTCTGTCAGACGTCTACAGAAGCTCTTATTGAGAATTAACAGAGGTTTAGATGTTGGTGTTTTATTATTTCGTTTGACGTTACCATCAGTGTTTGCTTTAGTTGGGCTCGTGACCCTTGACTTGCTGTAACTATACATGTAAGACACATTCGTTGTGGCAGGAAAGAAACTGTATCCATGTAGTGACCATGGCCAATCAGGACTGATCTATTAGTTACTGTGTTTGTTAATCTTTTCCTTTTCTTTTTTTTTTTTGCAGACTGATGGGGCTTCACAAGGAAACGCCAAAAGGGGAATGGAAAGCTCATATTCCTTTCATTAGCTTCATATCAAGATTTCCAGATGCAAATGATGGTTCAAACATAGATATTTAAAAAATAATGTTTTCAAATATCTGTCGCTTCCTTTAATGAACCTTTTTTTTTTTTTTAAATCCGGGCCCAGCTGAAATGTTCTGCTATGTATGCTAAAACTGTCACGACTCACTAGTGCACAGTCCTCCTTCCCTCACACACACTCTGGACTCCATTTCCCAGCATCCCTCTTGGTTTTCACCTGCCACTGATCATCACCTCATCACATATGCGCACACCTCATGCGTTCACATGCACCTTCATAATGCGATTCAACTTTACCTCATGTGATCACAATGCTTTGGTCACATGAATGCGTTTAACTCATAATCGTAGTTACCATAATCACATTAAACTATGTGGTGTACACTGATTTAAATTGCAATTAACAGGAATGTAAACACTCTAATCGCATTATTACCACTCTGACGGTGTGCATGTGCACGTTTCTACACGGATTCTGTGTTGTTCACACAACTTCATGAATTCTGTGACATTATTCTGTCTTAAGAATAAAGTTTTCTCTTCTCCAAATCGCTACACCCTGTCAACACAACTCGCCGCACAGTCTCTGGCAAACCCGGCATTGAGATGTTCCTAACAGCACTGAATAATATCCAGTACGTTCATAAACATTTATTTTAAATTTGATGTGAGTATATTAAAACAATGAGGCTGTACCCTCAAGGGTACAATATTGTACCTTAACATTTAAAAGAAACGGTACATATATGTAGCTTTTAATGCTTTTTGACCCTCAAAAAGGTACCTTGAGATCCAACCTCCAGTGTTAATTGAACTCTCCTGGGAGTTTATATGACTCCAGACTCAAGAGTGTTAAAGTGTTAAAATATGAGTGTTCAATTAACACTCAAGAGTGTTAAAGTTAATGACCTAATTAAGTGATCCATTGAGGTATGATTGACCATTATTGAAGACACCTGATGTTAACAAGCAGAATCACTGAAGGAGAAAATATCATTTTTTTTAAGACACCGTTATGGTGATCAGTGTTTGCTCTAGTTGGGCTCTTGACCGTTAAATCATTCATTTTAGATTTTGTTTGGCTGTTGTATCTGAGCTATAACTGCCAGATGAACAAAGAGAAAAGGTGATCAGGTCGTGTTGATCATGTTTTGACATAATCATAATTTGCCTGAATCACTTAACTCATTTATAATCTAATCTCAGACTTAAATGTATATTGTTGATTACAGCAGCCTGTGATTCCACAGCAAATGATTTCCAGCATTTTCCATATAATCCAAAATATTTCTTAAAAGTTGTTCTGATCAAAAGACTTAACAAAAAAATATTTTATGTAGACACACTGACATCAATAATCAGCCTGTGAATCTCAACAATGGTGACAATAATAAAGCATGTTGCAGGGCATTCTGGGTGCTACCAATCAAAACTCATTCATGGCTCTCATCATGCATTGCGGTATGAATAAATTATGCGAATTATCCGAATTGTTTTACTAATTTCCTTTCCCTAATTGAATATTCTTTTTGTCACCATTGTTGAGATTCATACACTGATTCTTGATTGATGTCTGTGTGTGTCTAAAATAAAGATTTGTTTTATCAGAAAAACTTAAGAAATCCTTACGATTAGAAAACTCTGGATCTTATTCTGTAGAATCACAGGCTGCTGTAATCAACAATGTACATTTAAGTCAGAGATTAGACTGTAAATGAGTTCAGTGATTCAGGTCAAATTATGCTTGTCATAACCAACACCACCTGACCAACGTTTCTCTTTGTTCATCTGGCAGTTATAAGTTAGGTACAACAGAGAAAAAAAATATATTGTTAACAATTTAAGGGTCAAGAGCCCAACTAAAGCAAACACCGATCACCATAACGGTGATTTTTTTTTTCATCCTTCAGTGATTCTGCTTGTTAACATCAGGTGTCTTCAATAATGGTCAATCATCACTCAGTGAATCACTTAATGAGCTCATTAACTTTAACAATCTTGATTGTTAATTTAACATTCATATTTTAACACTTTAACACTCTTGAGTCTGGAGCCAAATAAACTCCCAGGAGAGTTAATTTAACACTGGAGTTTTTGCTGTGTTATAATGATTTAATATCAGTAAATTGACTTACAAAACTTTTAATTCCTTTATTTCAAGGCTACTTAAATATAGTGATAAGTTAAAATCTACCTTAAATGATTAAGGTATCCTTAAAACCTTTAAAAAAAAACGATTTTTTTTACAAAAAAAAATGTACTTAGCAGAGGCTGTCTTTTGATATTGTACCTTAACCTTTAAAAGAAACGATATATATATGTACCTTTTAATGCTTGGGGACATACACTGTCAGAAATAGGGGTACAGTAGGAGTCCATTTCTGTCCCCCAAGGTACATATATGTACCTTTTTGAGGGTCAAAAAGGTACATATATGTCCCCAAGCATTAAAAGGTACATATATATATCGTTTCTTTTAAAGGTTAAGGTACAATATCAAAAGACAGCCTCTGCTAAGTATTTTTTTTTTTTGTAAAAAAAATCGTTTTTTAAAAAGGTTTTAAGGATACCTTAATCATTTAAGGTAGATTTTAACTTATCACTATATTTGACTAGCCTTGAAATAAAGGAAATAAAAGTTTTGTCAGTCAATTTACTGATATTAAATCATTATAAAAGAGCAAAAACTCCAGTGTTAAATTAACTCTCCTGGGAGTTTATATGGCTCAGACTAAAGTGTTCAAATATGACTAGAAAATTAACAAAAATTTATGAGCTAATTAAGTGATTCAGGAGTGATGATTGACCATTATTGAAGACACCTGATGTTAACAAGCAGAATCACTGAAGTAGAAAATAAAATAAAATTAAGACACCGTTATGGTGATCAGTGTTTGCTTTAGTTGGGCTCTTGACCCTTAAACTGATAACATTAGATTTTGTTTCTCTGTTGTGTCTGAGTTACAACTGCCAGATGAACAAAGAGAAAAGTTGATCAGGTGGTGTTGGTTATGTTTTGACAATCATAACTTGACCTGAATCACTGAACTCATTTAAAGTCTAATTTCTGACTTAAATGTATATTTTTAATTACGGCAGCCTTGGATTCAACAGAATAAGATCCATCGTTTTCTAATCTAAAGGGTTTCTCAAAAGTTTATCTGATAAAACAAATCTTTCTTTTAGGCACACACAGACATCAAGAATCAGTGTATTTATCTCAACAATGGTGACAAAAAGAATATTCAATTAGGGAAAGGAAATTAGTAAAACAATTCGGATCATAATTTATTCATACCGCAATGCATGATGGGAGCCATGAATGAGTTTTGATTGGTGGCACCCAGAATGCACTGCAACATTCTTTATTATTGTCACCATTGTTGAGATTCACAGGCTGATTATTGATGTCAGTGAGTCAACATTAAATTTGTTTTTTAAAAGTCTTTTGATCAGAACAACTTTTAAGAATTATTTTGGATTATATGGAAAATGCTGGAAATCATTTGCTGTAGAATCACAGGCTGCTGTAATCATCAATATACATTTAAGACTGAGATTGAGAAAAAGAATGAGTTCAGTGATTTAGGCAAATTATGATTATGTCAAAACATAACCAACACCACCTGATCACCTTTTCGCTTTGTTCATCTGGCAGTTATAGCTCAGATACAACAGCCAAACAAAATCTAAAATTAATGGTTTAAGGGTCAAGAGCCCAACTAAAGCAAACACTGATCACCATAACGGTGTCTTAAAAAATGATATTTTCTCCTTCAGTGATTCTGCTTGTTAACATCAGGTGTCTTCAATAATGGTCAATCATCACTCAATGAATCACACAATTATCTCATTAACTTTAACACTCTTGAGTCTGGAGTCATGTAAACTCCCAGGAGAGTTCAATTAACACTGGAGTTTTTGCTGTTGGACCTCAAGGTACATACATGTACCTTTTTGAGGGTCAAAAAGAATTAAAAGGTACATATATGTACCGTTTCTTTTAAAGGTTAAGGTACAATATTGTACCCTTGAGGGTACAGCCCCAGTGACAAGCCATTGTACCCCTTAAGGTACAATTATGTACTTTATTTTCTGAGACTGTATGTAGAGCCAGCCCTGATTGGCTGCTTGAATCTCAATTTAAAAGAACGTCCAGTTTGCAGTATTTCTTTCTTTTGGCCATCGGTGGAGAAGAAGTCATGGCATGGTTACTCATGGTTCTTACAGGGCTTTTAACCGAGGAGGTCCTCCAGAAAATATCAGAAGCAGGCATAGAAGTAACCGACGTCGAGATGAAAGGAGAAGAAATGGACTTTCAGGCAAATGACTCTTACTCAGATGATGATCATTTATATGTCACAGTTAGACATTGAGTTTAAAATGAAATGTTGGAAAATGTGAAAATTAAAAGGATTTAATCATTTCTGATTTTAATTCAGCGTGTGTGTAATATATATAAAAATCTCATTATAGTCAACAATTGTAACCTGTCAAAGCCAATTTTGTACCATTTTTGAAGGGTCCATTTTTGCACTGTTAAATAAAGGTACAAAATTGTCACCACAGGTACAAGACTGGTCTCTTAAGGTACAAATCACAAGGGTACAAATATGTACCCTATGCCAAGGGTACAATATTGTACCCTTGAGGGTACAGCCCCAGTGACAAGCCATTGTACCCCTAAAGGTACAATTATGTACTTTATTTTCTGAGAGTGTATATGTACCTTTTTGACCCTAAAAAAGGTACATATATGTACCTTGGGGGACAGAAATGGACTCCTACTGTACCCCTATTTCTGACAGTGTAGGCTCCCTAAGGGATTGAATCCTGACGGCCCAGAGAGTCATTAAAGAAAGTGTTTAAATATTTCATGTCGCAACACTGGCTCAACTATAAGTTTATCAAGCGACGAGAATACTTTTTGTGCGAAAAAACAAACAAAAATAACGACTTTATTCAACTATTCCTTTTCTTCCTTGTAGGCCTGAAACGAGACTTCAAGAGATTTCCACGACGCATGCGCGAGAATTGCGATCTCCTTCAACTACTTCAGTTAAGTTCTCGCGCATGCGTCGTGGAAATCTCTTGAAGTCTCGTTTTTATAGATTTAATCATAAATATCTTCATTTGTGTTCCGAAGACGAACGAAGGTCTTACGGGGTTGGTACAGCATGGGGGTGAGTAATTAATTACTTAATTTTAATTTTTGGGTGAACTAACCCTTTAAGATATTTTTGATGAAATCTGAGAGCTGGATCACTCCTCCATACTAGTCCATAGGCTTCTTCAGGAATTGAAACTTGCCAGCCTCGAAAAGTTATTAAAAACATCGTTAAAATAGTCCAAGTGACTACAGTGGCGCAATCTTAAGTTTATCAAGCGAGGAGAATACTTTTTGTGCGCAAAAAAACAAACAAAAACAACGACTATTTCAACTATTCATTTCCTTCTCGTGGGCCTCTAGTCAGTTAAACTAGTATGTTTGCGTAGAGCTACGTCAGACGTAGGCTCACTATTGGCCGACGCTGGTCATGTGTGTGATGCGTGTGACGTACAACAACAGAAGCTTACGCTGTTACACTAGTTTAACTGACTCAGAAGGAAATGAATAGTTGAAATAAAGTCGTTATTTTTGCGCACAAAAAGTATTCTCGTCGCTTGATAAACTTAAGATTGAGCCACTGTAGTCACTTGGACTATTTTAACGATGTTTTTAATAACTTTTCGAGGCCGGCAAGTTTCAATTCCTGAAGAAGCCTATGGACTAGTATGGAGGAGTGATCCAGCTCTCAGATTTCATCAAAAACATCTTAATTCTTGTTCCGAAGATGAACGAAGGTCTTACGGCAGGGGTGTCCAATCCTGCTCCTGGCGATCGACTGTCCTGCACAGTTCATCTCCAACCCTAATCAAACACACATGAATATAATTTTCAAGTGATCTTAAAGTAGGGCTGGGCGATATATCGCACGATATTGTTATGCGCATCTCTTCAGTAAAGCCGGTTCCTTGATTAGTAGTAAATCACCTTCACCTGCTTTCAGATGGAAGATATGATGCAGATATGAGTGTTAAATTAACACTCAAGACTGTTAAAGTTAATGAGATAATTAAGTGATTAATTTAGTGATGATTGAGCATTATTGAAGACACCTAAAGCAGAATCACTGAAGGAGAAAATCTAAAATTGTAAGCCACCGTTATGGCGATGAGTGTTTGCTTTAGTTGGGCTCTTGACCCTTAAATTATTAACTTTATATTTAAATTGGCTGTTGCAGCTAAGTTATACCTGACAGATGAACAAAAAAATAAATTATATAATATATATATGTTGGTCATATTATGTATGACATTCATTATTTAAAATATACGTTTGTGATTAATTTTGTTGGTTACAGCATAACTGAGATTTTGCATAAATATACAGAATGTTAGATATAATATACTGGATTTCTTAAAAGTCGTTTAAAAAAACAACTCTCTTATAGGCACACACAGACCTCAAGATTCAGTCAATGCTTCTCAACAATGGTGACGAGCAGAATATTCAATTAGAAAAAGTAAATTACATAGACAATTGAGATCATAATTTATTCATACCGCAATGCATGATGGAAGCCATTACTGAGTTGTGATTGGTGGCAACAAGGATTATTATTGTCACCACGGTTGAGATACACAGGGTGATTATTGATGTCTGTGTTTCTAAATAAGGTAAAGTGATTTGATCAGAATAATTTTTTTTAAATATTTTAGCTTATAAGAAAAATACAGATATGCTGTAGAATTACTAACCTGTTGCTAACAAGTCAAACCAATTCATCTGAGAAATTTCATTTTACAGATCACAGCATGATTCTGTTATAATATAACCAACACCATCAGATCACAGTTTTCTTTGTTCATTTAACTGTCATAATTCAATAACAGCAGACAAACAAAATTTAAAGTGAAAGTATAAGGGTCAAGAGCCCAACTAAATCAAACACTGATCGCCATAAAGGTGGCTTACAATTTTAGATTTTCTCCTTCAGTGATTCTGCTTGTTAACATCAGGTGTCTTCAATAATGCTCAATCATCACTAAATTAATCACTTAATTATCTCATTAACTTTAGCACTCTTGAGTGTTAATTTAACACTCATATCTGCATCATATCTTTCATCTGAAAGCAGGTGAAGGCGATTTACTACTAATCAAGGAACCGGCTTTACTGACGAGATGCGCATAACAATATCTTGCGATATATCGCCCAGCCCTACTTTAGGATCACTTGAAAATTATATTCAGGTGTGTTTGATTAGGGTTGGAGATGAACTGTGCAGGACAGTCGATCGCCAGGAGCAGGATTGGGCACCCCTGTCTTACGGGGTTGGAACAACATGAGGGTGAGTAATTACTAGGGCTGGGCGATATATCGCATGCGATTGTTATGCGCATCTCTTCAGTAAAGCCGGTTCCTTGATTAGTAGTAAATCGCCTTCACCTGCTTTTAGATGGAACGGCATTTACTACAAAGAGCCGTAGTTAACTAACAAGCTGAGCCATATTGCATTAATATCGCGGACGTATCGCCAGCGATATTTAATGCGATATGGCTCAGCTTGTCAGTTAACTACAGCTCTTTGTACACAGCAAAAACTCCAGTGTTAAATTAACACTCCTGGGAGTGTATATGAGTCCACACTCAAGAGTGTTAAAGTTAATGAGATAATTAAGTGATTAATTGAGTGATGATTGAGCATTATTGAAGACACCTAAAGCAGAATCACTGAAGGAGAAAATCTAAAATTGTAAGCCACCGTTATGGCGATCATTGTTTGCTTTAGTTGGGCTCTTGACCCTTATATTATTAACTTTAGATTTAGTTTGTCTGTTGTATCAGTTGTTCAACTGCCAGTTGAACAAAGAAATAAAAAAGCATCTAATGGTGATGGATATATTATGACACAAATATCCAGAATTTCAGATATAATATGAAGGATTTCTTAAAGGTTGTTTTAAAAAAAAAATCATTCTTTTAGGCACACACAGACGTCAAGATTCAGTCAATGCATCTCCACAATGGTGACGAGCAGAATATTCAATTAGGGAAAAGTAAATTACATAGACAATTCAGATCATAATTTATTCATACCGCAATGCATGATGGGAGCCATTAATGAGTTGTGATTGTTGGCAGCCAGAGCAACAAGCATTATTATTGTCACCACTGTTGAGATTCACAGGCTGATTATTGATGTCCGTGTTTCTAAATAAACTCTTTTGAAAGTGTTTTTATAAGAATAATGTTTATTAAAAATTTTGGATTATAAGAAAAATACTGATAATCATATGCTGTAGAATCACAAAACTGCTACTAACAAGATAACCCAAACTATTTCAAAAAGCTTAATTTTTCAGCTCACAGCGTGATTATGCCATAACATAACCAACACAATCAGATCACACTTTTCTTTGTTCAGTTTACTGTTATAAATCAATAACAGCAGACAAACAAAATTTAAGTCAAGTAAGTATAAGGGTCAAGAGCCCAACTAAAGCAAACACTCATCGCCATAACGGTGGCTTACAATTTGTGATTTTCTCCTTCAGTGATTCTGCTTGTTAACATCAGGTGTCTTCAATAACGCTCAATCATCACTAAATTAATCACTTAATTATCTCATTAACTTTAACACTCTTGAGTGTTAATTTATCACTCATATCTGCATCATATCTTCCATCTGAAAGCAGGTGAAGGCGATTTACTACTAATCAAGGAACCGGCTTTACTGAAGAGATGCGCATAACAATCGCATGCGATATATCGCCCAGCCCTAGTAATTACCAGAGGTGGAAAGTCCAGGGGTCAGAAAGTAAAAGTCCTGCCATATTTTATTCCACCCACAGCAAAAACTCCAGTGTTAAATGAACTTTCCTGGGAGTTTATTTGGATCCAGACTCAAGAGTGTTAAAGTTAATGAGATAATTAAGTGAATAATTGAGTGATGATTGAGCATTATTGAAGACATCTCATGTTAACAACCAGAATCACTGAAGGAGAAAATCTATATTTTAGTCACCGTTATGGTGATCAGTGTTTGCTTTAGTTGGTCAGTTGACCTTTAAATTTTTAACTTAAGGTTTTGTTAGGCTGTTGTAACAGCTAGATGAACAAAGAGAAAAGGTGATCAGACGTTGTTATGTTTTGACATAATCATTATTTGACCATATATGAATCACTTAACTCATTTAGAGTCTAATCTTTGACTTTAATGTATAATGATCATAACAGTATCACAGTGATTCTACAGCATTAGACCCACATTTTTCAATATAAACCAAATGATATCTTAAAAGTTGTTCTAATAAACAAAACATTTCTTTTAGGTACACAGAGACATCAAGATTCAGTGCATGAATCTCAACAATGGTGACAAACGGAATATTCAAATATAGCTGCGAGCAGCGATTACGGGCCCAAGCCGGTGGCACCGCAACCCAGGTGCCTTTAGTTACCTAAAGGCACTGGGGTGGTGGTGCCGCCGGCTTTGGCCCTTCATCGCTGCTCGCAGCTATATTTATATATATATATATATATATATATATATATATATATATATATATATATATATATATATATATATATAAGAAGCCGGCGGCACCGCCACCCCGGTGCCTTTATGGTTATTGTGCACGTCGTGCAAAAACGTGACCCTGCTTTGACTGTCGAAAAGAAGTGTGCTGTAGAGCTTGCATCAGTGTGGGCTCTGCAAAAGTGCGCATCGAGGGCACATATCAACCACAAAGTATGCATGAGCTACCTTCTGAAACCTAAAATGAAAAATGAGACACCCTACAGACGGTCTCATGGATTTAACGGACACATGAAATAAGCACACAAGACTGAAAATCTGCCGAACGGCTCTGGTAGTTCCGCTTTAGCACTGATGATGTTGTAGGAATAGTGCACTCTGGTTGGTCTGGATTATTCGGGATTTTTTATTTTATACAGAAATAAGTTATTTATAATTCAGATGAGAATAAAGTTAGTGTTGATTAAAATTAAGGAAAACATTGATTTTATTGATCTGAAATATAGCACATTAATTTTAAATTAATTTAGGTTCAATTGCCAAACATACAATCTTAATTTAATTTAAAGCAAACAATACACTTAAAATATATGGGTTATATGAATATTTTGTAGAAAAAAAAATAAAAATAATATATAATAATAAATATATATATATATATATATATATATATATATATATATATATATATATATATTAGGGGTGTAATGATACACGTATTCGTATTGAACCGTTCGGTACGAGGCTTTCGGTTCGGTTTTCGGTACGCATTTTTAAACCGAACGGTTCGTTGGACCATTTTTCCTGCCGACCAAAATGTCGTTATTTCAAATGTAAGCGCATCGTGCGTGGGCAAGCGCGCTCATAATGTAAGAGACTCTGGCGTGACCACAACATTGCCCAACATCAAAACATTGTGCCATGAATGAACTATCCAGTGTCCACAGATCAGCAACATTCACCATGGATGTACTGTAGTAACACTACTAACTGTAATCATGGGAGTTTGGCAGGAATAGTAGGCTATTATGCTTTCAAGTAACATTACGTCGGTTTTATTTTGACATTATGAATACAACTGCTGCCCTCAAATGTTAATCTGAACTAAAATAAACCTTTGTTTATAAGTACTATCACATTTCATTTTGTCCAAGGAGCTGTTTTGTTTTATATGCTCCTAAGAAAAGTCAAGTATAGCTCCATCATTGCTGAAATATCATACTTTATGATGTTAGTTTTAATAAAAGTATAATTAAAAAAATTAAATCAAGGAAATTTCTCTGGCATTTCTTTCTTTTTGCTGTATCGTATCGAACCGAACCGTGAATTTTGTGAACCGTTACACCCCTAATATATATATATATATAACCTAAATTGAACAAGGGTTAAACTCTTGTCACGAACAGACACCAAGGCACAATCACACACACACACACACACACACACACACGCACACACACACAGTTTAAAAGCAATCCCATTTAAAAACAGTCTGATTGCCATCTTTTGGACATTCATCATATTGCATAGGTTTTCATTTCTTGTCCTCAAACAGAGCACTGATTTGTTTATTTTTAAGTTACACATTCTACATTGATTAAAATAGAAAATCAAATGTGTTTTTTTAATGGTAGTATAACTCTGATGAGAATAAAGTTAATGTTGATTAAAATGAAGGAAAACATTGATTGTATTGATCTGAAATATAGCACATCAATTTTTAATTCATTTAGGTTCAATTACCAAATATACAATCTTAATTTAATTTAAAGCAAACAATACATGTAAATACATATATGGATTATATGAATATTTTGGAGAAAAAATAATAATATAATATATATATATATATATATATATATATATATATATATATATATATATATATATATATATATATATATCCAAAAAGACAAGGCCTTAAACTTAGGCTTGAACTCTTGTCACTAACAGACACCAAGGCACACACACACACACACACACACAGTTTAAAAGCAAAAAGATATTTATCCAACCCCATTTAAAAACAGTCTGTGAGTGCCATCTTTTGGACATCCACCATATTGCATAGGTTTTAAAATTATTTAAGGAAAACATATATATTGATCTAATATATATATATATATATATATATATATATATATATATATATATAGCACATATGTATAAATGAACAGGCTTGCGATGTCAAGATTGCAATGCTGGAATGTGTGTGTGTGGGTGGCTCAGCGCGATTGAACAGTCTGTTACACGTAAAAACATACTCCGTCATTTTCTTCAAACATGACATCATTCAAACTGCAAAGTGTTTACTTATATTTGTGTACACTCGCAATAAAACACAACAGTGTGTTTTTGTTAAATAAATTAAAGTAATACGTCCCCCGAAATGGCACTAATTTTAAAATTAAACTAAAATGCTCACGGCTGCACGGGCATTCATAACTGTGCGCGCCCAAGGTGAGGGACGAGCAGAACAGAGTGAACGTTGTTTAGTTCATTCCTACTTCCATAGGAATTAATTGAAAAAGCTCGCTCTACTCTGCACCATTATTAATGTATTGTGCAGACGTCCTAATTTAACTTTCGCTTCCAAGTTAGCGATTTTAAAGCCCCCAGCGGTGTCACACGTTGATTGACCGGTGGGAAAATATTCCCATTGTAAAATCCATAATATTTATATATAAATTCAATAGGCCTACCTGATTTTGAACACAAGAGAGCAGTATAGCACTATGTATGTAAATTTTTTTGACTAAACAACCATTCTGGTTGTTTTTAAACTTAAACATGATTCTTTAATTGAAAAAAGGGAATAAAATGGGTTTAGTTCTAATATTTGTATAATTTTATATAAAAATAAATGGTGTATAATTACATTTTAGAAAGATATGAGACATTTCCTGATTCTTTTTTTGACATTAATTTAATCCCTCACCATAGCAAAACCGTTTGTGATATTCAATATCCGTTCACAATTTAGCATCTTTAATGTATTTTCATCATGTTGAAAAAGTTTGGCGTGAATAAAATAAACTACTTAGGAGGAGTAGCTAAAAACTCAGAATCTGAATTCCACATTCAAACCAAAATATCTAACTTCCTGTTGGTCGTTGCTAATTACGGTAAATTAGAAAGTTGTCCGGCTCGAAGAGTTCAATATACATACCGAGTTTTGTTACTGTAGATAAAACTAACCCCCCCACTTTTGTCAAAAGCATTTAGAAAGTGACACACTTCCTGCTGCCAGTTGGTGGCGCTATAACTTTGACTCACAATAGTCACATCCATGTGATCGGCCTCTTACAGCGAACACACTGGTGAAGTTTCCTTAAGATCAGCTAATGTATGCTGAAGTTATAACACACTTCCTGTTTCACGTTTCTCGCCATAAATTCGTTTCCTCGCCACGGCCAAACCGTTCGAGATATCAAAAATCCCCTGGCAATTTTTCATCCTCAATGTCTTGACTTCATGCTGACCGAGTTTCGTGGCATTTCTTTGAATTCTCTAGGAGAAGTACTTTAAATTCCATTGCATGCGTTTAACAAACAACCCTAAATAGCCGAATTCCTGTTGGGCTGGGGTAAAAAGTAAGAGCATGAAGTATATATGAACCTATGAGATCTATATGTGTACCGAGTTTCATATTATTACATGCAAGTGTGTTTGATTTATGGACCAAGTTTTCGGACCCCGTTCCAGGGGGCGCTGTCGAGCCCCCCTGCCACGCCCGGGTACCATCTTCAGCCCGGCCCTGATGGCCGCGGGTTCTGACCTGTGTGCAAAGTTTCAAGAGTTTTCGTGCACGTTAAGAGCCCCAAAAGTGCCCGGATAGTCGTTAGAATAATAATAATAATAATAAATATAGCTGCGAGCAGCGATTGCGGGCCCAAGCCGGTGGCACCGCAACCCCGGTCCCTTTAGTTACCTAAAGGCACCGGAGTGGCGGTTCCGCCGGCTTTGGCCCTTCATCGCTGCTCGCAGCTATATTTATATATATATATATATATATATATATATATATATATATATATATATATATATATATATATATATATATATATATATATATAAACAAGCCGGTGGCACTGCCACCCCGGTGCCTTTAGGGTTACTGTGCACGACGTGCAAAAACCTAACCCCGCTTTCACTGTCGCCCTACGGTCCCATGGATTTAACGGACACATGAAATAAGTACACAAGACCGAAAATTCATATGAAGTGTACCATTTTGGACAGGGCCTATGATCGTGAATCACAATAGCCACATATATGAGATCATTTAAATTTAGAATAATTTTTAATGTCATAGGACATACATGGGCAATATACGGCCCGGGGGCCGGATCCGGCCCGCATAGTGCTTCAATCCGGCCCCCGCGATGCGATCGCAATTTGGATTTATGAGGAAAAACAATGTTACGGACGTGTTCTCCGTTACGGACGTGAGCGCTCTGAAAGCGGCACTAAAAGATACTTTAAAACCTTCACAAAGACATCAAACAGAAAGCACAAAACCTTTCTTTAAAGTGAATTTCATTTGTATTAATTGTATCTTAATTTTATGCTTCATCAACCAATTGCCTGTATTTAATAAATAAGAAGTAAATATAGCAGACAATATAGAGATAATCACGAAACATTAATAACGAGATAATCACGCCGGCGCGTGAACTGGAGCTCGTCTCATAAATGAACCGAAACTCAGCATATAACGTCTCGGTTACATATGGTAACCCTCGTTCCCTGAGGGAGGGAACGGAGACGTAGGTCAGACTGACCAATAGGAATCTCGCTAGAGAGGCCAATCTACTTCGAGTGAAACTAAAACAAGCCAATGCACATTGGCATGCAATCATTTGCATCAGCTGCGCGAAGCAGCTGTTATGATTGCACACTAGTTTTTTGCTGAGGAGCCAAACCTGAAAAAGCTGGCCCCCCGGCGGGCAGCAGCAGATGTGGCGACGGGACCTACGTCTCCGTTCCCTCCCTCAGGGAACGAGGGTTACCATATGTAACCGAGACGTTCCCTATCGGTCAGTCACTACAATGTAGGTCAGACTGACCAATAGGAATCCCTACCAAAGCGCCACAGCTGCTGCACCCCATCCAGCGCCCCATGCAAGCCTCTACACCTTCTTGCCTAGAAGGACGATAGGAGGAGGGTTACACAGAGAGTGTCTGACACTGTTGTTCCTTTATAACCCATACAGTGAGACTTGGATAACACTGGGAAAGCGTGCCCTTTTTTAGAGGGAGGGGAACGCTGCGGAACCCACTTTCTTCAGAGAGTTATGTGGAAATACATATGGACTAACCCGAAGGCTGTACTGCATATGATATAATGGGTGACTTAGCCCAAGGGAAAGACACGGGCTTCCGACTTAGGAGCAGCCGTGGAACATATACACATATGGGATCCCCGAAGGGTCGCACATATGGAACCCAGCCCGGGTCCGGCTCTCAAGGATTCAGCGGACAGGAGCCTGGCTCCGGGCCGAGGGGTGTTGGAGGACTCGACAGGTTTTTCACTCTGGAGCAATAAGGTTGCACAGTAGGGTGCAGCAAGCCGACAGAGCTGGGCCTCTCAGTGCTTCTACCCGTTTAGGGTGAGAACACGGGAGGAGACCGGCTCTACACGTAGGCTATAGTATCTAGCGAACGTGTTAGGTGTCGCCCAGCCCGCAGCTCTACAAATATCTGTTAGCGAGGCGCCACGAGCCAGCACCCGGGAGGATGCAACGCCTCTCGTGGAGTGTGCATGGAACCTGAGCGGGCAGGGCACGCCTTGAGCTTGGTAAGCCAAGGCGATGGCATCCACTATCCAGTGGGCCATCCTTTGCTTGGAGACAGCCTTTCCCTTCTGCTGGCCTCCGTAACAGACAAAGAGCTGGTCTGAGGTCCTGATGCTTTGAGTTCTGTCCACGTACATACGCAGAGCGCGAATGGGACAGAGCAAAGCCAGGGCTGGGTCTGCCTCCTCCAAAGGCAGCGCTTGCAGGTTCACTACCTGGTCCTTGAAGGGAGTGGTAGGAACCTTGGGCACATAGCCAGGCCGGGGTCTTAGTACCACATGGTTGTCACCCGGCCCGAACTCTAGGCACGATTCGTCGACCGAAAATGCGTGCAGGTCTCCTACCCTCTTGACAGAGGCCAGTGCAACCAGTAGCAAAGTCTTCATAGAAAGAAGCTTTAAGTCTACTGACTGCAGAGGCTCAAAGGGAACATCCTGAAGTGCTCGAAGCACCAGGGAAAGATCCCAAGAGGGTATGGAGGGGGGTCGAGGAGGATTTAATCGTCTCGCCCCCCTAAGAAACCTGACGACCAGGTCGTGCTTCCCCACTGTTTTGCCATCTATGTGGTCGTGATAGCTGAAATAGCGGCAGCATGTACTTTGAGGGTGGAGGGAGACAGCCTTCGCTCCAACCCATGCTGCAAGAAGGAAAGCACAGACCCTATCGAACATCTTCGGGGGTCTTCTCGGCGAGAAGCACACCACTCGACGAACAGGTTCCACTTCAGGGCGTAAACACGTCTCATGGACGGCGCCCGTGCTGAAGTGATGGTGTTAAGTACCTCAGGGGGTAAGTCACCTAGAACCTCCGCGTCCCGTCCAGGGACCAGACATGGAGTTTCCAGAGGTCTGGACGTGGGTGCCATAGGGTGCCCTGTCTCTGAGTCAGAAGATCCTTCCTCAGAGGAATGGGCCAGGGAGGGACTGTTCCAAGGAGCATGAGTTCTGGGAACCAAGTCCGGGTGGGCCAATAGGGAGCCACCAGAAGGACCTGCTCCTCGTCCTCCCTGACTTTGCACAGTGTCTGTGCAAGTAGGCTCACTGGGGGAAACGCATATTTGCGTAGGCCCCGGGGCCAGCTGTGTGCCAGTGCGTCCGTGCCGAGTGTTCCCTCGGTCAGGGAGTAAAACGGCTGGCAGTGGGAGGTCTCTGAAGAGGCAAACAGGTCTACCTGAGCCTCTCCGAACTCTCTCCAGATCAGCTGAACCACCTGGGGGTGGAGTCGCCATTCTCCCGGAAGCACAGCTCGTGATAGCTCGTCGGCCACACGGTTGAGCACGCCAGGGACATACATGGCTCGAAGCGACCTCAGGCGCTTCTGACTCCAGAGGAGGAGATGGCGGGCGAGTCGCGACATGCGACGGGAGCGTAGACCACCTTGTCGGTTGATGTACGCAACGGTCGCTGTGTTGTCCGTACGGACCAGTACGTCCCTGCCCTGTAGCGACCTTTTCAAGCGGCTCAGAGCGAGATGTACTGCTAGCAACTCGAGGCAATTGATGTGCCAATGCAGTTGGGGAGCCGTCCACACCCCTGACACTGCATGCCCGTTGTACGTGGCACCCCAGCCGGTGGCAGAGGCATCTGTGAATACCACAGCATGCCTGGAGACCTGTTCCAAGGGGACTCCTGCCCGAAGGAACGAGAGGTCTGACCATGGGCTGAAGGTCTGGCGGCAGGCCGGTGTGATTGCCACCCGGTGAGTGCCGTGATGCCACGCCCATCTCGGGACTTGGCCGTGAAGCCAGTGCTGAAGCGGTCTCATATGAAGCAAGCCGAGCGGAGTTACCGCTGCTGCCGCCGCCATATGCCCCAGGAGCCTCTGAAAGAATTTCAGTGGGACCGCTGTCCTGCCTTTGAACGTGTTCAAGCAGTTCAGCACCGACTGAGCGCGCTGCTCTGTGAGGCGCGCTGTCTGTGCGACCGAATCCAACTCCATACCGAGAAAAGAGATCCTCTGCACAGGGGCGAGTTTGCTCTTTTCCTAGTTGACCTGAAGGCCCAACTGGCTGAGGTGCGTGAGCACGAGGTCGCTGTGTTCGCATAACTGATCTCGAGAGTGTGGTAGTATAAGCCAGTCGTCGAGATAGTTGAGGAGGCGAACGCCCTGTTCTCTCATGGGAACAAGGGCCCCCTCCGTGACTTTCGTGAAGACACGGGGAGACAGGGACAGCCCGAAGGGCAGGACCTTGTACTGATATGCTCGACCCTCGAACGCAAAGCGCAGAAACGGCCTGTGTCGAGGAAGAATCGAGACATGAAAGTACGCGTCCTTCAGGTCGATCGCTGCAAACCAATCTTGGGGACGGATGCATCCGAAAATGCGTCTCTGCGTGAGCATTTTGAACGGTAGCTTGTGGAGGCTCCGATTCAAAACTCGCAGATCCAAGATCGGTCGTAACCCACCACCTTTCTTGGGTACAATGAAGTAGGGACTGTAGTGCCCTGACCTCATATCGGCTGGAGGGACCGGCTCTATCGCGTCCTTCGCCAGTAGGACTGCGATCTCCGCACGCAAGACATGGGCATCGGCTGCTCTCACTGTAGTGGAGTGGATGGCCCGAAACTTGGGGGGACGCCGGGCGAACTGAATCGCATAGCCGAGCCTGATGGTCCGAATGAGCCAGCGAGACGGACTGGGGAGCGCTAACCAGGCTCTCAGAGACCGTGCAAGCGGGACCAAAGGGACTGTAGGCGTACCCGGAGTGGGGCAGCGAGGTGGAACACAGGGACGCGGCTCGGGAGGCTCTCTCTGGGAGGCGGC
This sequence comes from Tiaroga cobitis, assembly GCA_030578255.1. Taxonomy (NCBI): domain Eukaryota; kingdom Metazoa; phylum Chordata; class Actinopteri; order Cypriniformes; family Leuciscidae; genus Tiaroga; species Tiaroga cobitis. Next base: position 45,802,641 of record CM060593.1, read on the forward strand.
CCGTAGCAGGGTCTGTGTGTGCTGTGCAGCACTTACCTGGTTCCACGGGGCAGGAGGTGGCTCGGTGGCGTTCTCGAACTGCACACTGCTGCTCACTGGCGACAGAGGAGGCGGATGAGAGTGGTGGGGATTCTGTCCCCCCACTGCTCTCCAGGTCCTCTTCGGACCCAGAGATGGTAGAAACTGCTCTTTTATTGAAAATTTGGGTACCGCTGGTTTTAAGGCCAGCGGCGGAACACAAACAAAATGAAACACAGGATTTTCCACCCGGCCCTCTTCCGGGGGAGGGAGCGATGCGGTCATCGTCTCCTGGAGAGCAGTCCCTTCCATCTCCGGGTCGCCCGTCCTAGGGCCGCTTACCCTTGGCTTTGCCGCCCCTCTTGGCGGGGGCCTGGACGGGCGGGGCGCCCTGCCTGCGACTGGCTCCACGGCGCCGCTTAGGTGGAGGCTGCTGCTGCGGCACGGGAGCAGCGGCAGACGCAGGCGGACGCCCTCGGCGACGAGCAGACTGAGGTGCCGCGGGCGGCGGGGTGGAGGCAGCAGCTGGCCGACGCGGCAGGATGTGTTTGATGGCCTCCGTCTGCTTTTGTACAGCCGAGAACTGCTGGGCGAAGTTCTCGACCGCGTCGCCGAAGAGGCCGGTCTGGGACACAGGGGAGTTGAGAAACCGGAGTTTGTCAGACTCCCTCATGTCAGCCAGACACAGCCAGAGATGGCGTTCCTGGACCACCATGGTGGACATCGCACGACCCACCGACCGCGCGGTCACCTTCGTCGCACGAAGCGCGAGGTCCGTCGCGATGCGAAGTTCTTGAAGAACTTGGGGATCATGACCACCCTCGTGCAGGTCCTTCAGTGCCTTGGCCTGATGGACCTGCAGCAACGCCATGGCGTGCATGGCAGAGGCAGCTTCCCCACAGGCCTTGTAAGCCTTGCCGGTTAAATCCGACGAGTACTTACAGGCCCGGGAAGGGAGACACGGTTCTCCACGCCAAGTGGAGTTAGGGCACAGTTGCATAGCAACGGCCCGTTCCACTGGCGGGATGCGCGTGTATCCCTTAGCTGCCCCGCCATCAAGGGTGGTGAGGGAGGAGGAGCCACCGGAACGGTTTCTGGCAGTAAAAGGTGCCGTCCACGTTCCCGTAAGCTCCTCATGCACTTCCGGGAAGAAAGGCACTAGGGTGGGTTGCTGAGAACCAGCGCGCGCCACCCCGAGATACCAATCATCCAACCTCGAGGGTTCGGAACACGGTGGAGGATTCCACACGAGCCCGACCCTGTTGGCGGCCCGGGAGAGCATGGCCATCATCTCCGGGTCCGTCTCAGGCACCGCTGGCACCCCCGAAGGAGGCAGCGGTGCCGAGTCGTCGTCCGCAGAGAGGTCTGACCCACCCTCCGATGCAGCGATCGACATCTGGTCACTGGGAGCCCCAAAGGAGACAACCGGTACACACCTCGAGGATGGTCCAGCTTTCTCCAATGGAAGCTCAACTGGCTGCGGAGCATGAGAGGGGTGAGGGCTCCTAGGGGGTTGGTTCCCCGAAGGAGACGCGCTCACCGTGATCCTCAGGTCACCCGCGCCACCGCCCGAAGCAACCCTCTGAGGAAGATTGGATCGAGGCAGAGGCACGGGGACTCCGCCCCTTTGCAGGAACAAGAGTCTCGACCGTAGCTCCGCGATGGTCATCTTCCCACAATGGGTACATGACTCATCCACAAACGCTGCCTCAGCGTGTTCAATGCCCAGACACACGAGGCAGCGCTTGTGACCATCCTGTGAGCCCAGGTAACGACCGCATCCAGAAACACACAAATAGAGGGTCATCTTTTTCTTTTTAAAAGACGCTCTCTATTTGTGTAAGCTCTTTTAGGGACTGCTCTCACTGGTGCTGAAACACGCAGGGGAACAGTCACTGCGAACACAGACAGGAATGTGCACCTGTCTGTGCGCGATCTCTCTCTCTCTCTCTCGCTGTCTTACCAGCTGTGAAAACAGCTTTTGAGCGCTCGTACGGCGCACCTTACCAGCTGTTACAACAGCTTTTTGGTTTTGCTCAACACCACAGACAGGAGAGAGAAAAAGACGACTGTTCGCGCTGCCGTGCTGTAACGCCCGCACCGGGAAGGAGAGGTCCAAAGAAGAGGCTCGTAGTCACACTCTGTAGGATTTAAACATGAAGCGTTTGGCTCCGAAGCAAAAAGCTAGTGTGCAATCATAACAGCTGCTGTTAAATACCCGCGCTAACGAGGACGCGCAGCTGATGCAAATGATTGCATGCCAATGTGCATTGGCTTGTTTTAGTTTCACTCGAAGTAGATTGGCCTCTCTAGCGAGATTCCTATTGGTCAGTCTGACCTACGTTGTAGTGACTGACCGATAGGGAAAGTAGCCTACTTGCCTCACATGTCTACTTTTAAACTGAACAATTCAAAACGAAAGAAAACAGACTACAGACTGCTCTCTGCTTATGTAATCCTTATGAAATGTGCATTTCTCTCTGGCGCGTTCACTAGGCTACTGAAGATCGCGAGTCAGCATCGTCAACTTCATCTTAGCCGACAATGACAAAGAAAACACTTATTTATTAATAAACAATTAAAATATCTCCTTGCTATATTTTACATATTCATAATCATTACTTTTGCTGGTTTTGCCAGTCATGTATTCTGCAACGAAATATGTTTTGAATCACGCGGGGTCCAGCTGCGCTTACCTGCAGTCGTGAAGGCAGTGTTGGTCAGCTGTCTTTCCTCAGGTCGACTGTTTGGATTTCATGTGATTTCTCATTGTGGTGATGATGATATTATAACTCAGATTAATTAATTAATTTGATCAAAAGTAAGTAAGATCATTTTCAAGTAATTCCAAACTTCGCGAGGCAGACGACAACATTATGTGATCAAATACACACAACTTGTTAACACACTCCACAGCGCCACCCAGTGCATTTAATTATAATTGCGAGTTAGTGCTTGGGATTTATCATGGATTCACTGCATTTACGGCCAGCAAAGCAACGTAGTAAAATTCGAATAGTATTTTATTTTACTAATAATAATTACAGATCGAAAATTCGAATATTCGTGCACATCCCTAATGTTAATGTAACCTGCACACATACATTTGCAGTTTTGTTAATAGCTTTCCATCTTGAATAGTTACAGCTGGTATGAATGACATGAACAATGTGCAGGGTAGTGTAGGAAAGTAAATCAAGTTATTGTAACCTTAGAGTGGCCTAGGTCAGACTGGCCTATAGCAAAAATAAATATCAGGCCTTGAAATAGGCTGGCAAAGTCAAAGTAACTGTAGAGTAGCCTTATACATATTTGCATTGAATTAATTTGTACCATTTAATCATGTAACTGTTTAATTGCAATTGTCCAAAGTGTGGCCCTCCGTTTACTTTGCCAAAGTAACTGTGGCCCTCAGACTAAAACTGTTGCCCACCCCTGTCATAGGATGTCATAAGTCAATCTGTTTTGCAGCACTTAAATGTGTAAATCCAGAAGCCCAGTATTTATCTGGAGGTCTTTGCCCTTTGCCTGTCAACCTGGTTTGTCTCTGCCTTTTCTGTTCTGCCCTGTTTGCCATTGCTCACCCTGCCTGTCTTGACCTTTCTTAATAAAAAGCTGCAAATGGACCCCCCTGGCCTGACCCTGCCTCGTTACAACACATATGCTGCATCTGCTCGCTATCTGCCGAACGGCTCTGGTAGTTCCGCTTCAGCACTGATGATGTTGTAGGAATAGTGCGCTCTGGTTGGTCTGGATTATTCGGGATTTTTTATTTTATACAGAAATAAGTTATTTATAATTTAGATGAGAATAAAATGAGTGTTGATTAAAATGATGGAAAACAAATATATTGATCTGAAATATAGTGCATATATTTTAAATTAATTTAGATTAAATTACCAAACATACAATCTTAATTTAATTTAAAGCAAACAATACATTTAAATACATTTAAATTATGACTAGTCAGAACGGCATTGTAGATATCTCAAACTGGAGTTAGGGATAGTCATAATTTTGATAATAGATATTAGATATCTATTATCAAGTGAAAGATATCTTGAAATTCATTTTGATTAGAGATATCTGAAATTTGATATGTAACTTTCATTTTATTGGGTTAGCTATGCGCACTGTGATTGGCTCATCGCGTTTGGGGGCGTGGCTTAGCCATAGGCCAATTACGCTACAGATATCTTAAATGATAATACAAACTATCCAAAATATAATTACGACTTGTCAGAAAGACGTTGTTGATATCAACAATGTTAATTCCGGATAGTCAAACTTAGCTTTTAAATGTTAAAAGGGCTTGCCATACAGATCTCAGAGAGAGGCTCACCATATTCAAACCAAATTATCTGACTTCCTGTTGGTCGTTGCTAATTACGGTAAATTAGAAAGTTGTCCGGCTTGAAGAGTACAATATACATATCGAGTTTTGTTACTGTAGATAAAACTAACCCCCCCACTTTTGTCAAAAGCATTTAGAAAGTGACACACTTCCTGCTGCCAGTTGGTGGCGCTATAACTTTGACTCACAATAGTTACATCCATGTGATCGGCCTCTTACAGCGAACACACTGCTGAAGTTTCATCAAGATCAGTTAATGTATGTAGAAGTTATAACACACTTCCTGTTTCCATTATTCGCCATAAATTCGTTTCCTCACCACGGCCAAACCGTTCGAGATATCAAAAATCCCCTGGCAATTTTTCATCCTCAATGTCTTGACTTCATGCACACCGAGTTTGGAGACGAACGGGGGAATTCCCTAGGAGAAGTGTTTCAAATTCCTGAGCATGCGTTTCCAAACAACCCTAAATAGCCGACTTCCTGTTGGGCTGGCGTAAAACTTAGAGCACGAAAGTTGTTCGGCCCGATGAGATATATAAGTGTAGCGAGTTTCAGATTATTACATGCAAGCGTGTTTGATATATGGACAAGTGTTCAAACCCCGTTCCAGGTGGCGCTGTCGAGCCCCCCTGCCACGCCCGGGTACCAGCTTCAGCCCGGCCCTGATGGCCGCGGGTTCTGACCCGTGTGCAAAGTTTCAAGAGTTTTTGAACACGTTAAGGCCCCCAAAAGTGAGATGGTTCTCACTGCGGACCATGAAATCCACGGGGAGGAGTCGGATCCAGATCCAACTCCTCCCACCTTACATACACCTTAACCTACCCATCTCCGCCCCCTGATCCCTAAACACACCCCTAATCCCTAAACCCAACCCTAATCCTACCCATCTCCACCCCTTGGATCTTGATCCGACTCCTCCCCGTGGATCTCATGTACTGCATTGAGGTGCTACTGCCAAAAGTGCCCAAAAGGTAGTAAAATAATAATAATAATAATAATAATAATAATAATCCTAAGGAAAACAATAGGGCCTTCGCCTTTTCAAGGCTTGTTATAACTCAATGTTACCTAAAGTTTAGTTACCTAAAGGCACCGGAGTGCCGGTTCCGCCGGCTTTGGCCCTTCATCGCTGCTCGCAGCTATATTTATATGCCATTGAGTTATACACATGTTAGAAACATGTTAAAACATGCTAGCAATTCTTAGCTAAGTGCTAAAGCATGCTAATGCAATCAAACAGGAAGTTGTTGTTACTGAAGAGTAACTGAACAGAGTTGTTACTGAAGAGTACGGGTGGTGATGGCGCAGTGGATAAGACACATGCCTTTGGTGTGAGAGACCCGGGTTCGAATCCACTGTGAGACACCAATGTGTCCCTGAGCAAGACACTTAACCCCTAGTTGCTCCAGAGGCGTGCGACCTCTGACATATATAGCAATTGTAAGTCGCTTTAGGTAAAAGCGTCAGCTAAATGATTAAATGTAAATGTAAATGTGAAGAAGGCAATGTCCAATCTGCCCCAAATTTAACACGTCTGATAAGAGTCCTGCCCTAAACAAATCTACACGACAATTTTCAGTTATAGTAATAGCGCCACCTACTGGCAACAGGAAGTGACATGTTTAACAGTGTGATGCACTAGCAACATAGTAAATATGCCATTGAGTTATAAACATGTTATAAACATGTTAAAACATGCTAGCGATTCTTAGCTAAGTGCTAAAGCATGCTAATGCAATGAAAAAGGAAGTTGTTGTTACTCAAGAAGGCAATGTCCAATCTGCCCCAAACTTCACATGTTTGATAAAAGGCCTGCCCTAAACACATGACAGTTTTTACTTAAAGTAATAGCGCTACCTACTGTCATCAGGAAGTGACATGTTTTACAATGTGATGCAGTACTAGCAACAAATTTAGATATACCATTGAGTTCCAAGCATGCTAGAAACATGCTAAAACATGCTAGCAACACTTATCTGAGTGAAAACACATTGTATAATCCCCATAATAAAGGACATTTTTGTAACTGACATTGACATACTCCTCCTATATTTACCTACATAAATGCACATTGCCTACCGTGCTCTGTCTTCCTAAAGCCACCAGGTGGCGGTGGAACGGGTGCGAGGGCCCTTTCATCGCTGCTCGCAGCTTTAATTCATGTTGTATCTCGAAACGCATATTTGACAGTGAGTTGACAGTAAATCTGCATCCTAACTCAAGCTAATACTACTATGTTAAATTTATGTTCATTCTATTCTATCATTACGTTAATCTATTAAAAACAATTTAACAACCACATTTTTATTTGGTAAATGTAACATTCTGACTGTTTGAGTTTTATTCAAATTAACCATTGGTTATCCAGTATCATGCATTTAGATCATGATAACCACAGATAAAACCAGGCATAGCCTATAGCACCTCACTATCATGGCAAAATGTAACTTTAAGGTTTCTATGGTATTTGTATGAAAATCTTTAGCCTAAATACATTATTATATACTGTAATTATATTCCATTAGTTCTTTAATACATTGTCTACTTTAAAAATAATACAATTCAATATGTATATCCCACATTTCATGGTGCAGTTAATATTACTTGGCTAACGTTACATTAAATCCATGGTAAATGGATTCAGTATCAATTCAGATTCTGACTGTATCGTAGCGCACAGTGTTTCTCCTGTTTGTCAGCGCTGTTTCATCTGCCTTTAAACTGGTTTAAATCAACGAGTCAGACTCATTAGTGTTCTTCGCTGAATTCAATCGCTTCTCACTGGATGTCGTGACCGAGGCCGATCAGAGTAAACGCTGCACCAGTAAGCTCGCGCGCGCTGCCGTTTGGACTTTGAGCCGAGCGGATAAACAGTCCGTGAGGCGCGCGCGGCTCAAATGAGTTTCGTTCCGCTATTGGCGCATAATAACATTATCGAACTCTTGATATCGTTTTATCGAGAAAAATGATATCGCGATAATTATCGTTATCGTTTTATCGCCCAGCCCTACCTACAACCAATCAGAGAAACGCAGTAAGTGTTTTTTTTTATGAGCTACGCAAATTGTCAACAGAACTCAACTACACGCACGCTGGAAGTAGTAAAATAATGAGTTTTGCTTCTTTTACTTGGTCCTCCATGAGTGAGACCAAAGGAGAAACCACAACGACCACAGGGTTTTCATTGAGTCCCATCTTCTTAGCGACCATCGGAGCCAGCTGATAAAATAAACTTTTGCCGAATCCCGTAGGAAGGACGGCAAACACATCTTTCGGATCGACGAATGCCTTGATTGCAGTTCTCTGTTCGTCTTTTAAAATGAATGCGCTGTCGATTTCTTTTGCAACAGACGCAATAGCGGAATATACACTCACCTAAAGGATTATTAGGAACACCTGTTCAATTTCTCATTAATGCAATTATCTAATCAGCCAATCACATGACAGTTGCTTCAATGCATTTAGGGGTGTGGTCCTGGTCATGACAATCTCCTGAACTCCAAACTGAATGTCAGAATGGGAAAGAAAGGTGATTTAAACAATTTTGAGTGTGGCATCGTTGTTGGTGCCAGACGGGCCGGTCTGAGTATTTCACAATCTGCTCAGTTACTGGGATTTTCAAGCACAACCATTTCTAGGGTTTACAAAGAATGGTGTGAAAAGGGAAAAACATCCAGTATGCGGCAGTCCTGTGGGCGAAAATGCCTTGTTGATGCTAGAGGTCAGAGGAGAATAGGCCGACTGATTCAAGCTGATAGAAGAGCAACTTTGACTGAAATTAGGGCTGTCACTTTTTATTCGATATTCGAATATGCATTCGAACATGACGTGAAATATCCGTAATCGAACTATAAATAAACTAACCGTTTTTTAAAGTGCCATGTTTAGCGCATTTTTTACAGTCTATGATTAGACCGTTTGTTTTTCATTTTATTGTTTGCCATCTCATCCAGTAGCGGGCACTCTAAACGTATTGTAGCGTAAACTCATGACCAAATCAAGCGAATAATAGCCAATAGCCACCCTGTTTTGAAAATGGAAGATAACGCATAGAACGGCCAGCCTGAGCGGACAATCAACTCATCTAAAAAGTAGTGTCTGGAAATGGACAATCCGATTGATGAATCCGAACATGAACATGTTTACATGAACGATACATAAAAGTAATGTGCGCGTTATATGTCACAAGATTCAAATCCGAATTGATTTTTTGACATGCGCACACTGCACGAATATGCCGCTGTTCGCGCATAACTATTCTCCTCTATTGGTTCTTTATTTGTTTTAAACAGCAGACTTGATATTTATCCGTCTCTGGTCATGATTTGGAGACGATGAGCATGATTTGCCGTGCTGCTTGCCTGCTTATATTGATCACGCAGTAAAACAATGCGCCCAAAACCAGTCGTCCGTGGATGATAATCTGAAACAAGCGCTGGTGGGACGTTGTCCTGCTTCACTTCACAGACGCTGAGTGAAATAAGAATTTTTTAATAACGGAACACTCATTTATGACACTCTATTCAACAGGAAGAACAGCTCGCTCCGTGCGTAATACGTCATTGCACATGCGCAGTCCTTTTAGTTTCGTAGATATTCGAATATATTCGAATACATTGCTTGATATTTGATATCCGTTCGAATTAGATTTTTCTCAAAAGTGACAGCCCTAACTGAAATAACCACTCATTACAACCGAGGTATGCAGCAAAGCATTTGTGAAGCCACAACACGCACAACCTTGAGGCGGATGGGCTACAACAGCAGAAGACCCCACCGGGTACCACTCATCTCCACTACAAATAGGAAAAAGAGGCTACAATTTGCAAGAGCTCACCAAAATATGACAGTTGAAGACTGGAAAAATGTTGCTTGGTCTAATGAGTCTCGATTTCTGTTGAGACATTCAGATGGTAGAGTCAGAATTTGGCGTAAACAGAATGAGAACATGGATCCATCATGCCTTGTTACCACTGTGCAGGCTGGTGGTGGTGGTGTAATGGTGTGGGGGATGTTTTCTTGGCACACTTTAGGCCCCTTAGTGCCAATTGGGCATCGTTTAAATGCCACGGCCTACCTGAGCATTGTTTCTGACCATGTCCATCCCTTTATGGCCACCATGTACCCATCCTCTGATGGCTACTTCCAGCAGGATAATGCACCATGTCACAAAGCTCGAATCATTTCAAATTGGTTTCTTGAACATGACAATGAGTTCACTGTACTAAAATGGCCCCCACAGTCACCAGATCTCAACCCAATAGAGCATCTTTGGGATGTGGTGAAACGGGAGCTTCATGCCCTGGATGTGCATCCCACAAATCTCCATCAATTGCAAGATGCTATCCTATCAATATGGGCCAACATTTCTAAAGAATGCTTTCAGCACCTTGTTGAATCAATGCCACGTAGAATTAAGGCAGTTCTGAAGGCGAAAGGGGGTCAAATACAGTATTAGTATGGTGTTCCTAATAATCCTTTAGGTGAGTGTATACATCTCAATTCTCCAGCTGCAGTCATCTCTGAGGGAAACCAGTTCAACCCAAGCGCTCTTTGATAACGTGATGATTACGTAACTGCAGATCATCTGTCCATCATCGTATAAAGCACGCCCTGGCAATTTGATTGGCCCGACTAATACTGAACCGATCATAATTACTCCTCAATGGATCGAGTCCAGACCGAACTTCCCCATCAAAAAATGTTGTGGGCGGAGTTCGGGCTGGCATTCAAGCTAGTTGAAAACAGTTGTGCAGGTTAATTTATTTTATGGAAACTGTGATACCATTCAAACATTTGTGGTAGAATTGTGAGAAATTAATACTTTTATTCATCAAGGACGCATTATATTGATCAAAAGTGACAGTGATGACATTTATAATGTTACAAATACTTTCCAAACTCGGTGTGCATGAAGTTAAATACTTTAATTAAAAAAATATTATAAATGCAAATAAATGCTGTTCTTTTTAACTCTCCATTCATGAAAGAATCCTAAAAAAAGCATCAGCATTTCTGAATAAAATATTAAAGCACAATTGCTTCTGGTAATAATCATAAATGTTTCTTGAGCAGAAGATCATCATATTAGAGTGATTTCTGAAGGATCATGTGACACTGAAGACTGGAATAATGATGCTGAAAATTCAGCTTTGATCACAGGAATAAATTACAGTTTAACATAAAAAATATTTATTTTAAATAGTAATAATATTTCACAATATTATATTAAATTAAAATAATTTTATATTTAAATATTTCATAACATTTTTATCAAATAAATGCAGCCATGGAGAGCAGCAGAGACTTCTTTCAAAAACATTAAAAACAAATATTTCCAAACTTTTGACAGGTATTGTGTATATATAGCCCTAGCCTACACATTTTATAGTGTATAATTTTATATTAATAGGCTAATATTTGTATAATATCGTATAGTATAATTGCGCAAAACACGCACACACATATATAGAGGCACTATAAACATTGAAAAAAAGCGATTTTCCTTCATACATACTATCAATTTAGCGTGTTTTGGACAAATATAATGTAGAAATTAGAAGCAAGTATATGTTTTTCAATGTAACCTCATGTGAGTGTTGTTATGAATGTTTCAGGCACACTGTTGACAGTCTGACAGACACTGAGCCTTTATATATCCATCGCTCTTTCTGTGCGCGTATATTTGCGTCTGTCTGGTTCTCGTGTTTTAACTGCGGTTGTGTAAATCTGTGTGTTTTTAACCTCCGTGTGACTTTGAGCTTCTGATCTGTTAACGTGTGTGGTTGTTATACAAAATCTAGTGAGTTTATGAACGCGTATGTAATGCGCCAAATCGGATTATTTCAGCTTCAATGTTGTGTTATGTGTTTATGATAGTTATGAGACATAAAATGTTGGAAATGTTATAAAATAAAAACTCTTACCGTGAGCTCTACAGTCCTCTGGTCACACGGACCACTGACGCACTTCCGCTCACGTGGAGGAGTGGATGCGTCACAGCGACACCCTGTAGCGCGGAGACGAACTGCAGCAACCACGACTAACTACAGGATGATATGTGCATGCGATTAACCTGCAACTCTAATCTAATGAGTGTAATGTTGATTATTCGCCTATTAAATTATCATTACGCGGTTAATAACGTTATTTGATCATTCCGTTTAGGATTTTAATTTGGTAGCCAATCAATCATGAATTCATAGTAGTGGTCTATGCAAATGTTACATTGAAATGAAATGAATGAGCATGTGTGTTGGCATTAGCTGTTGGATCGCAGGAGTTTATCCGAGGATATGTTACCATGGCAGTTCATATCCAGCGTGGTGTTTTGAAACCAGTGAAAATTGCAGGTTAGTAGCTACCATTCGGATTTTTTATTTTAAATGATTAAACCATCACCCTTGTCAAAAAAAAAATCCATGGAATTTTCTATTGGATCTTACTGGATTTAGATCTTAGAATCCTATTGGACATTCAGATTTAATTTCATGGAATTTCAGTTTGTCCTGTAGTATATTTTTTTAACTCTCTCTCTCTCTCTCTCTCTCTCTCTCTCTCTCTCTCTCCCTCCCTCTCTCTCCCTCCCTCCCTCCCTCCCTCCCTCCCTCCCTCCCTCCCTCTCTCTCTCTCTCTCTCTCTCTCTCTCTCTCTCTCTCTCTCTCTCTCTCTCTCTCTCTCTCTCTCCCTCCCTCCCTCCCTCCCTCTCTCTCACACACACACATTATATTATTATAAACTTAATAATTATATTATATTATAAACATTCATTCAGCTAGATCATTTTAATCATTTCAATTCAGAAATTATATACATTTTAGATAGATTCATAAATAAAATAATATAAATAGGATACAATTTAGATGGAATGTCATATAAATTTTAACTTTGCAAAGTTAGTATTGTGACCAAAAATCAAGCTCAAATGGAGGTTTTTCACCATGCAGCGGATGTCAGAGATGTGTGTTTTGTCCGTCATTAGAGGCAGCAACTGCTTCACATTAAGTTCTTACAGGTTACAAAGGTTATCGTAGCTATGTGGGCACTCTGTTTTTACTGTCTTTTAATATATTTGGCAAAAAGTGTTGTGTGAAGACAGTGTTACGCACAGGCTGCGTTGTCTATGACTAGACAGCAATTAGGCAACCTAAGACAGTCTTCTCTGCCACTCAAATACATAAAACATTAGCCTTTACACACATTGTGTTTTAAATAAAGAAAACGCTGTACTTATTTATATTGTATTATTATAATATTATATTTATTTACCCTTGCACTGCAGACTTTCTCCAATGCATGTTGGACTTAATTCACAATTGGAGCTACTGTGTGAGGTTTTGGCAGCAGTTTTAGGATCCGCTTGAGTTACGGGGTTTAGGCAGACTGTGCGCGTACAACAGCGCATAAGCAAAGCCAGAAGAGTCATAACAATAGTTATGCTCATTTGTGGTTGAGTATTTTGAAAGCTGTGCGGACACGGAAAATGAAGTACACCCAGGCTTCTGGAGGATTGGCTGGCTTGAGAACGTCTGGAGTGCCAGCTAGACTGACTTGCTGACGTCTGGAGTGTCGATTTCGGCAGACCTAACGAGACAATAAGACCAACAGAGAGTTCAAGTGTGACCAGCAAGGTGGTAACGAGGGAACTGTGACTGGAGCCAACACAGGAGCGGACTCGGGTGCTGGAGCCGACACCGGAGCGGACTCAGGGGCTGGAGCCAACACCGGAGCGGACTCAGGGGCTGGAGCGGACTCAGGGGCTGGAGCGGACTGAGGGGCTGGAGCGGACTCAGGGGCAGGAGCCGACACCGGAGCGGACTCAGGGGCTGGAGCGGACTCAGGGGCAGGAGCCGACTCCGGAGCGGACTCAGGGGCTGGAGCGGACTCAGGGGCTGGAGCGGACTCAGGGGCAGGAGCCGACACCGGAGCGGACTCAGGGGTTGGAGCAGACTCAGGGGCTGGAGCGGACTGAGGGGCTGGAGCGGACTCAGGGGCAGGAGCCGACACCGGAGCGGACTCAGGGGCTGGAGCGGACTCAGGGGCAGGAGCCGACTCAGGGGCTGGAGCCAACACCGGAGCGGACTCAGGGGCTGGAGCGGACTCAGGGGCTGGAGCGGACTGAGGGGCTGGAGCGGACTCAGGGGCAGGAGCCGACACCGGAGCGGACTCAGGGGCTGGAGCGGACTCAGGGGCTGGAGCCAACACCGGAGCGGACTCAGGGGCTGGAGCGGACTCAGGGGCTGGAGCAGACTGAGGGGCTAGAGCGGACTCAGGGGCAGGAGCCGACACCGGAGCGGACTCAGAGGCTGGAGCGGACTCAGGGCCAGGAGCCGACTCCGGAGCGGACTCAGGGGCTGGAGCGGACTCAGGGGCTGGAGCGGACTCAGGGGCAGGAGCCGACACCGGAGCGGACTCCGGGGCTGGAGCCAACACCGGAGCGGACTCAGGGGCTGGAGCCAACACCGGAGCGGACTCAGGGGCTGGAGCCGACTCCGGTGCCTTACATCTGTGCTTTTTTCAGTTGCTTATAAACATATTAATGGCACAGGTGAAATTACACTCTATTTAGCACAAACAGGGCTACCATAATATGTGAGCAACATGTATGTACATGTTTGTAATTTTGAGAGAATATTGTTTATGCATGGTTATTGAAAAAACTAAAAATTAAAGTTTCTGAAATAAGGCCACAAATAAGGTTTGCTTTAGTTGAGCTGGAATGATCCACACCGGGACTGGAATGATCCACAACTCCCAGGTGAGCTTGGACAGACTGGAAAGGGGAGCTTAAATTTCTATCACAGGTAACAGTCCCTTGGTGCTATAACTCCTCCTATATGGATACATCAGATGTACGCCGGGAGATTCACGTTTTCAGTGATGCCTCTGAGAAGGCATATGGGCAGTCAATACCGAGGCTCGAGTCTGGAGGATGTGGAAGATTCTGGATTTTCCTTCTCTTAAACGGAATTTGGAATTTCTTTTTCTGGCACGGACTCTGGACGTGGCACCTGAAGAGTGGAGTAATTTCTCAGGGCCACCCTAACGGACATGAGGGGAGGATCCGCACTGTTGGACACAGCCTTCCATGCCCGGGGAAAGGCTGGAGATGTTGCTTTCCTGGATTGGGGAATAGTGGGATACTCTTCGAGGCGGCCATAGCGGCCATATTCTGGCTCGCGTACCCCGAAGTGATAAAATAAAACAAAATTCTGTATCAAAATTTATAGGCAAGAAAAGTAGTTTGTTTAGGCTGGGTTGTATGAATTATAAACCTGCGCACATATTTTAAAAAGCACATAACTATAGAATCAATTCTGAATGAGCATGTGAACGCCGTCAGCGTTAATCACAGGTTCGCGTTTAAAAGTCTGATAATTTCGACGGAGGAGAATCAATCAAAGTTAACTTTAGATGGAAATAACATTATTCAAGAACCGCTATAATGCCAAAACAATCTGTTACCTTAAATTATATGTTTATCTCTGTAAAGCTGCTTTGAAACAATCCATTGTTAAAAGCGCTATATAAATGAAGATGACTTGACTTGACTTGACTGGAGACTCTGGACGGGTGGAGACAAGGGAGCACACTGCAGTCTCAAAATGATGAAACTAAAGATTCAACTGTATATGATGCACCAGACCGCCACAGTACAAGGTCCAATAATTGTGTCACACATCAGTTTTTCGCTCGCATCAGTTTGCATGCAGACATTGTCATCTAATCCATCTTGGAAGCAGTTGATAAGGATACGATCATCCCACACCCTCAGGTAACAGTACTTCAGGAATTCCTCCACATAATCATCTATCTTCCTGCCATTTTGCTATATTGTGCTGAGGAAAGACTCAGGTTCAAGTAAAACTCCAGCTGAGTCCATTTTGATTTGGTTCTGGTCTGTCACTATCAGAAGAGGAGACAGCAGATTCAAAATGTCTTTATTGAAATGTGCAAACACAAGGAATGAATCAGGTAAGCCAAGAGAGTCACCACTTAGCCGGAAATTGTAAGTCTCTCCCTAGCAGGTATGGATGAATGAAGATTGTCAATGCAAGGAAGATAAAAATAGTATAAAAAAAAAAACGAATGAGTGTAATGTTAGAAATAAAATACAATGAAAAATAATTCATGTAAAAGAAAATAGTGGGCAGTGACTGTTTTTAATTTTCTCTGTTATCTTTAATCTGTTCCTTGACTGAGATCATGTGGATGTCAGTCGGTAATCATGTGGATTTTGAGTGAGTTCCCTGTGTTGGTCAGAGCTTCTGTATTGCCGTCTGTTTCATAATTGATGGACAGACAGAAAGGCGAGCTGCACATGCTTCATGCTGGTGAAGGGCACGACATGAAAGAGAGACAGAGAGAGAAGGGAAGTTGAGAGATGCTGATTGGTCTTGCAGGACTCCATGGCAACAGATGCTGAGTGTGTTTGATAAGAGATGAAGCCGTCAGGCAACAGATGCTGAGTGTGTTTGATAAGAGATGAAGCCGTCAGACTGTAAGTGGCTCTTCATGCTGGTCTGTGTGTAAATCTGACCTCATCATCATCAGGTAGATGTTTGATTCTCATTCAGCTTCTCTTTCTAAACTAAACTATTTCTCTCTTGATTTCATTCTCATCTATTTCTGTGTCTCTCTGTTTACTGTTTGAACCTGCTTTATTTTTGTCATCATTGATGATCTTCCAGAACAATTTAATTCAGAAATGTCACACCACTTTACTAAAAATGCATGGTAATACTATGTTTACTTTAATATATACCACAGTACTGTGTGGGTACCATATTTATATATCATTGTTTTTACATTATTACCATCAGAGTCTAAAAATGGCTTTAACATTGTATGACAAAAAAAAAACATTGAAACACCATGGTGCTTTTTTTATAATTGCAACTAAAGTCAATCTAAGAAAAGTCCTTTCCTTCTTTGTTAATCAGAAATAGAAATTTATTTGATAACAAATCTATTTTTTAAATGATAGTGTATGGATGTTGAAAACAGTTTGACCCAGTTTGAGTTTTCAATATTTTAGATGCCAAACATGATCATTCTCGTGCGACGGACCCCCATCCTAAAATTTAAAAGACATACTATGTGTGTCAAGACCCAATTTATTCTGTGAAAAATGTATATTATTGTCTCAATATTATATTGGTAAATATATTCATCATTACGTACTGTTATAGTACTGTACTTATTTATTTAGTACGTTTTTTATTTATATGTTTATTTTAGTCTAATGTTTGTGTATTTATCAATGTGTAACTCCTTAATGATAATAATCGTTTTAATTATTTATTTTACTTTTTTTCACTTTTTGTCTAAACATCACTCTAAAAAAATGCTTAGTTAAAAACAACCATTTTTAGGATTATCTATATACAGTATATAACCAGCACCCGGGTAAAAATATTAAAATAACCCAATTGTCACGCTGTGGCTGTAATAATCACACAATGCAGGAGAATCCAAACAATTCTTTATTATTCTACAAAGTATGATCGCAGGAGCAAACTAACACACAACCACATAAAGCAAAGACAATACCGGACAATGAAACAAAGGAAACTGAGGACTCTAATACGGTCACCGTGATTTTGCCAAGAAAGACATGTTCCTGGATCAACATATTTTGTTGATCCTGGATCAACATTCCTGTCCCAAAATGTAGTCCTTACCCAATCCCTACCCCTACCCATAACTTTTCCCTAAATTCAGAGGATAATGAAGGGTCAATAACACTGATGTTTAAGTACTTCACCCTGGTTCTAAGCCTAAACTTGACATAAACTGTAAACTTGTCCCTCAAATCTGATTGGAAAGTTGATCCAGGATCAACAAAGATGTTAATCTAGGAACATGTGGTACTTGGTGAAATCACGTTCACCAACTCGAATACACCGGGAAGGTAATCAACTGAACAGAAACAGGTGTGTGGAACTAATTAACAACCAAGGAAACTAACTAGGGAACACAGGCAGGCAAAAGGTGGATAAAAAACAGTGAAATCAAAACCACACTGAGCATACACATAACAGCAATGAAATTATCATTTGGGTTAAAAAAAATTAATACTGTTTTTGGCGTGAAGGAGAACCCCTATTTATTTTAATCTGAATAATTTTAATCTGTAAACATGAATTTTGTGGATTTGAAAATGTGGATCTCTGCTCTTCCTCCAGACTCCAGCATGGATGAAACAAGCCTCAGGCCCGCTCTGCTCTTCCGTACGGTGGGTCTGACGGGTCTGTCTGCTAGTTTACCACCCCATCGTCGCCTGCGTTCAGTCTTAAACACGACCCGAAACATATCGGGTCAATCTGTTGACCGTTTTGACCTGTTAACAGGTGGATCTCACCGAAACACACCCTTAAACGGACTCAAATGCATTCAGACACGAGACAGGCAATTACCTAAAATTTCACGTGCAAAACCTCAAAAAGATGATGAAACAGCCATGAATAAACAGCCTCAAACAGTCAGCGTTCAGCGCTGGCATCATAACGGACGGTTAAACGCTACAGCAAGGACCCGCGGCAGAGACGTTGGAATTAGGACTGAAAAGGAAGAGTACTTGTTTGAAGAAGTTTGGAGGGGACAGACGCTGAAGATGACGAGAAAAAAACAAAATAAACTCGTAAAAATCAGAGACGAGGCATCAGAGCTCAGCCAGTGGATACAGAGTTTAGAAATAACAGACAGGAAGAGGGAGCAAACCACAGAACAAAACTGGAATGATTCTGGTGGGCGTGGCGTCAGGGCGGAGCCAGTATGTAAATGGGAGGAGCAAAAGAGGAGAGACCGACGCCCACACTTCCTGCCGCCCATCACTCAAAGCGACTGTTTGCTTAACGTCCCTCTGCTCCTTCCGGACAATTCCCCGCCCCCGACGCCCTGCTCTCCGTCAGACATCCTGTTCTTTCCTCTATCTATTCCTCACATCCAGAGGAGAGGAGACGCACCAGCTCAACATCACTGACACTGTCTGTCACTTACTGCAAGTGGAATATATGACATAAACATACAGGCAAAAGTGTGGACACATCTTTTTGTTTTTTTATTATTACCACATTTTAAAATAATACTAATGCTATGAAAACTCTTAAATCACACAAATGGAAGTCTGGGAATGATATAGTGATCAAAACATATGAGACAAATGTAAACTCTCTTATATATGAGTTCCTTTTTCATCTGGATTCTCACTCTAAACATTCACCAATCAAACTTCATAAACACTATTGGAGGAACATGTGTGATGAGCACTTCATGTTGCTTTATAATTCCCCCCCCCCCCCAAAAAAAATAGCATGAAATAAAAATAAACTAAAACATTTTTAATTACCCACATTCTTCAAAATTATGTTCAACAGAAGAGAGTAACTCATAGATTGGAACAACATAAGAGTAAATGATTAAAGATTTTTTTTTAAATTATGATACATCCCTTCAAGAGCATTTCTGAGAAGTTTTACACATACAAATACTGGAAACATGAAGACCGTAAAAGATGAAAGCAGTTCAATCCAGACTTATAGGAGTATTTTTTTTTTCACTATTGACCGGTAAGACCCTCAGAGAGTCAATCCAACACCAGAAGAATGGAAAGAGTGTGTCAGTGAAGGTGGTTGTGAATGTGTGTACACTCTCAGAAAATAAAGTACATAATTGTACCTTTAGGGGTACAATGCCTTGTCACTGGGGCTGTACCCTCAAGGGTACAATATTGTACCCTTGGCATAGGGCACATATTTGTACCCTTGTGATTTGTACCTTAAGAGACCAGTCTTGTACCTGTGGTGACAATTTTGTACCTTTATTTAACAGTACAAAAATGGACCCTTCAAAAATGGTACGAAATTGGCTTTGACAGGGTACAATCGTTGACTATAATGAGATTTATATATATATATATATATATATATTACACACGTGCTGAATTAAAATCAGAATTTATTAAACCCTTTTAATTTTCACATCTTCCAACATTTCATTTTAAACTCAATGTTTAACTGTGACATATAAATTATCATCATCTGAGTAAGAGTCATTTGCCTGAAAGTCCATTTCATCTCCTTTCATCTCGACGTCGGTTACTTCTATGCCTGCTTCTGATATTTTCTGAAGGACCTCCTCGGTTAAAAGCCCTGTAAGAACCATGAGTAACCATGCTCTGACTTCTTCTCCACTGATGGCCAAAAGAAAGAAAGACCGCAAACTGGACGTTCTTTTAAATTGAGATTCAAGCAGCTAATCAGGGCTGGCTCTACATAGTCTCAGAAAATAAAGTACATAATTGTACCTTTAGGGGTACAATGGCTTGTCACTGGGGCTGTACCCTAAAGGGTACAATATTGTACCTTAACCTTTAAAAGAAACGGTACATATATGTACCTTTTAATTCTTTTTGACCCTCAAAAAGGTACATGTATGTACCTTGAGGTCCAACAGCAAAAACTCCAGTGTTAATTGAACTCTCCTGGGAGTTTACATGACTCCAGACTCAAGAGTGTTAAAGTTAATGAGATAATTGCGTGATTCATTGAGTGATGATTGACCATTATTGAAGACACCTGATGTTAACAAGCAGAATCACTGAAGGAGAAAATATCATTTTTTAAGACACCGTTATGGTGATCAGTGTTTGCTTTAGTTGGGGTCTTGACCCTTAAACCATTAATTTTAGATTTTGTTTGGCTGTTGTATCTGAGCTATACCTGCCAGATGAACAAAGTGAAAAGGTGAATAGGTGGTGTTGGTTATGTTTTGACATAATCATAATTTGCCTGAATCACTGAAATCATTCTTTTTCTCAATCTCAGTCTTAAATGTATATTGTTGATTACAGCAGCCTGTGATTCTACAGCAAATGATTTCCAGCATTTTCCATATAATCCAAAATATTTCTTAAAAGTTGTTCTGATCAAAAGACTTTAAAAAAAAATATTTTATGTTGACACACTGACATCAATAATCAGCCTGTGAATCTCAACAATGGTGACAATAATAAAGCATGTTGCAGTGCATTCTGGGTGCCACCAATCAAAACGCATTCATGGCTCCCATCATGCATTGCGGTATGAATAAATTATGATCCGAATTGTTTTACTAATTTCCTTTCCCTAATTGAATATTCTTTTTGTCACCATTGTTGAGATTCATACACTGATTCTTGATGTCTCTGTGTGCCTAAAAGAAAGATTTGTTTTATCAGATAAACTTTTATGAAACCCTTTAGATTAGAAAATGATGATCTTATTCTGTTGAATCACAGGCTGCTGTAATTAAAAATATACATTTAAGTCAAAGATTAGACTTTAAATGAGTTCAGTGATTCAGGCCAAATTATGATTGTCAAAACATAACCAACACCACCTGATCAACTTTTCTCTTTGTTCATCTGGCAGTTGTAACTCAGACATAACAGAGAAACAAAATCTAATGTTATCAGTTTAAGGGTCAAGAGCCCAACCAAAGCAAACACTGATCACCATAATGGTGTCTTAATTTTATTTTATTTTCTACTTCAGTGATTCTGCTTGTTAACATCAGGTGTCTTCAATAATGGTCAATCATCACTCAATGAATCACTTAATTAGCTCATTAATTTTTGTTAATTTAACAGTCATATTTTAACACTTTAACACTCTTGAGTCTGAGCCATATAAACTCCCAGAAGAGTTAATTTAACACTGAGTTTTTGCTCTTTTATAATGATTTAATATCAGTAAATTGACTTACAAAACTTTTATTTCCTTTATTTTAAAGGCTAGTCAAATATAGTGATAAGTTAAAATCTACCTTAAATGATTAAGGTATCCTTAAAACCTTTTTAAAAAACGATTTTTTTTACCAAACAAAAAAAAAATTACATAGCAGAGGCTGTCTTTTGATATTGTACCTAACCTTTAAAAGAAACGGTATATATATGTACCTTTTAATGCTTGGGGACATATATGTACGTTTTTGACCCTCAAAAAGGTACATATATGTACCTTGGGGGACAGAAATGGACTCCTACTGTACCCCTATTTCTGACAGTGTAGATGTGTGTTAGTTACAGGATCAGAGAATGATACCGTTCCTCTGTCATAGTCCAGATCAACTCTCACACGCTCAAGCTTCTGTACAACACAAAAACCACGCGACAGTCCATACGGATCATACTCCAGACTCCAGAAATCAGTGTTAAAGAAAACCCATCCCTTCCTCTGGTTTGATGCTGTAGTTACTCCAAGACTCCAGTATCGACTCTCTTTAACCTCCACATCCCAGCTGTGTGTTCCTGAGTTAAAACCCTCTGAACCCAGAACACAGTAATGCTCATCAAATCTCTCTGGATTATCAGGAAGAGGTTGTTTGTTCTTGCTGTCTCTCACACTGGTCAGATCATCAGACACGACAAGACGTGGATGAGCCGAGTTTGGATCCAGAATCACAGGAGCTGATGAGACACAATCAACAGATGCTTTTATTCTGATCTTCATAGAATGATCAAGAGTGAACCATACACAGATTATTATGAGTTATGACACTCGTCTTATTGATCAAACACATCAGACATTTTCCTCTGATCACTGTCAGTGCTTTAAGTTTCACACTAATTTTTATTATCAGTATTTATTAATGGGATTAGCGACGAACATTAAATGTGTGATTCAAATATTTGTGTCTTATCAAGTTAAAATCACAAACAAACAATCAGAGCGCTTGAGATGAAAAACTGTATCTGTAAAAAATCTGATGATGTTAATGTTAATTAAACTGTCTTAATGTGTGTGTATTTGTTTTAAATACTTTTAAATCAGAGTGATTGAACAGCGCTCTCTTCCTCTTCCTCTATCACTTGAACAAGGCACTTTAACCTCCAATCGCTCCTCGGGCGCCGCAAAAAGAAATCCAAAATGTGAGAATAAAGGAAAATGAGGATACGCTTAAAGCAAAATTCCAAGAAATACTGCAGCGTCATGAGGAAGTTTTTATGGAGGAATTAGGAACTCTCAAGGGAGTGACATCGACAATACATTTTAACCTAGGGCGGTGCTAAAGTTTTATCATCCCAGATCTGTACATTTTGCTATGCGGTCTAAGATTGATGTGGCAATGAACAGACTTCTGAACGAAAACATAATCACCCCTGTGAAGTACTCAGAGTGGGCAGCGCCTGTCGTATCCTCAAGCCTGATGGTTCCATTAGATTATGCAGAGATTATAAACTCACTATAAACCAGGCTTCGCCTTTGGAACAATATCCCATTCCACATGTGGAAGACCTCTTCACAACCTTGTCTGGGTGCTCGTCTTTTTCAAAGCTGCATACGGGACAGGATGCTCGACAGGGCCTGATGCTCAGTTTCCAGCCTAAATTTGTGGCCCAGCAAATAATAACGTAGGGAGTCCAGGGCCCATTTGGCCAAACACTCCTTCTCAACCGTAGAGTATGTAGACTCAAGGGGAAGGAGCTTTCTACTAATGCAAGCTACCGGTCTTAGTTGTCATGACTCTCCCTGCAACAAAATGGCTCCAATACCGTGGTCGGAATATTGGCTCTTTGCAGAAAGTCTTTTAAGCCCTGAAGTTCACATTCATCAGTCCACACCACCTTGTTTGGTTTGTCCTTTTTGGTAAAGGTGGTAAGTGGAACAGCTCGTGCAGAAAAGTTTGGTACAAACAGTCTATACCACCCACTTAGCACAAGGAAGGTGGCTTTCTTAGTCTGTGGCCTTCCAGCAGACTTAATAGCCTCAATTTTTCTGACTTGAGGCCGATCACTCCATTAACCAAAACGAATCCCAGGTACTGTTTCTCGCTTGGCCAAAAAGCACTTGTCAGGGCGAAGGGTGAGGCCTGCACTTTTAATCCTCCATATAACATCCTTCAGGCGAAGCAGAAGTTCTTCCCATGACTGGCTATAGATGACAATGTCATCTAGATAGGCAGCTGCGTACCCCTCTGTACCTCGCAGGAGCTGATCCATCATTCATTGGAAGGTGGACGGCACACCGTGGAGTCCAAAAGGTAGTACCCGGAAATGAAAGTGTCCAAACAGTGTTCGGAAGGCTGTGAATTCCTGACTCTCTGGGGTCAATGGGACCTGCCAATAGCCCTTACATAGGTCTAGGGTGCTGATGTACAGGTCTTAGCTTGTTCCACAAGGTAATCTATCCTGGGCATGGGATAGGAGCCAAACTTACTGATGCTGTTTACCTTCCGAACTGCAATCCTTCTTGGGCACCAAGATGACTGGACTACTCCACTCACTGGCAGATGGCTATATGACCCCCAGACTCTGCATGGTTTCCAACAAGAGTCGATCTGGTATTCTGTAAACAGTTTGGCGAATGGGTTTAGAACTGTGTAGGGTAATGTGGTTTAATACCATGTTGGTCAGACCAGGTCTCTCTTTAAATATATCTGGTGGTATCAGGTCCAGTAATTGCTGTTTCTTATGTTCTGACAGTTGGCTTAAGTCCACCTTCCTTTGAACCTGATAAGGGCCCTGCCAATTGGCCAGTAGCTTGTTTTCTGAAGTAGGTAGAAGTAACAATACCTCATCACCTTCTTCAAAGCTGTGGGTTCTGGCTGTTTGATCGTACCATTCATTTTGACGTGCTTGGTTCTGAAGGAGGTTTTACAGAGCCATAGCCATACACTGTCAGAAAAAGGGGTACAGCAGGAGTCCATTTTTGTCCCCCAAGGTACAATCTACACTAATGTACCCCATAGGGCTTATTATTGGACCTCAAGGTACATATATGTACCTTTTTGAGGGACAAAAAGGTACATATATGTTCCCAAGCATTAAAAGGTACATATATCCACCCTTTCTTTTAAAGGTTAAGGTACAAAGCAAAAAGTCCAGTGTTAAATGAACTCTCTTGTATTCAAGTGTGTTAAAGTTAATGAGCAAATTAAGTGATTCATTGAGTGATGATTGACAATTATTGAAGACACCTGATGTTAACAAGCAGAATCAATGAAG
Organism: Tiaroga cobitis; assembly: GCA_030578255.1. Taxonomy (NCBI): domain Eukaryota; kingdom Metazoa; phylum Chordata; class Actinopteri; order Cypriniformes; family Leuciscidae; genus Tiaroga; species Tiaroga cobitis. The sequence continues at coordinate 45,827,003 of CM060593.1, forward strand.
GAGAATATCTAATTTTTAAAGACACCATTGTGGTGATTGGTGTTTGCTTTAGTTGGGCTCTTGACTCTTAAACTGTCAACATTAGACTTTGTTTGGCTACTGTATCTGAATTATATCTGCCAGATGAACAAAGAGAAAAGTTGATCAGATGGTGTTGGTTATGTTTTGACATAATCATAATTTGATCTGAATCACAAATCTCGTTTAAAAAGAATTATGTCTACCTTGCTGATTACAGCAGACTGTGATTCTACAGTAAATGCTTTTCAATTTAATACAAAATATTTTTTAAAAATTGTTCCGATCAGAAGACTTCGAAACTGTAATTTATTTAGACACACTGACATCAATAATCAGCCTGTGAATCTCAACAATGGTGACAATAATTAAGAATGTTGCAGTGCATTCTGGGTGCCACCAATCAAAACTCATTCTTGGCTCCCATCATGCATTGCGGTATGAATAAATTATTATCTGAATTATCTTAGTAATTTCCTTTCCCTAATGGCATATTCTTTTTGTCACCATTGTTGAGATTCATACACACATTATTGATGTCTGTGTGTGCCTAAAAGAACGATTTTATTTTATCAGAACAACTTTTTGGAAATTCTTTAGAAAATTCTGGATCTTATGCTGTAGAATCACAGTGATGCTGGAATCAACAATATACATTTAAGTCAGAGATTAGACTCTAAAAGAGTTCAATGATTCAGGACAAATTACGATTATGTCAAAACATAATCAACACTACCTGAACAACTTTTCTCTTTGTTCATCTGGCAGTTATAACTCAGATACAACAGCCAAATAAAATCTAATGTAAACAGTTTAAGGCCCAACTAAGGCAAACACTGATCACCATAACGGTGTCTTAAAAAAAAAAATTTTTCTCCTTCAGGTGTCTTCAATAATGTTCAATCATCACTCAATGAATCACTTAATGAGCTCATTAACTTTAACACTCTTGAATGTTAATTTAACACTTATATTTTACCATTTTAACACTCTTGAGTCTTGAGCCATATTTAACTGGAATTTTTGCTGTGTACAATATCGAGAGTCAGACTCTGCTAAGCCATTTTTTTAGTAAAAGTTGTTGTTTAAAGGTTTTAATGATACCTTAATTATTTAAGGTAGATTTTAACTTATCACTATATTAGAGTAGCCTTGAGATAACCTTGAAATAAATGAAATAAAAGTTGGCACAAGGGTACAAATATGTACCCTATGCCAAGGGTGCAAAATCTGTACCCTTGAGGGTACAGCCCCAGTGACAAGCTATTGTACCCCTAAAGGTACAATTATTTACTTTATTTTCTGAGAGTGTAGTTTTCTCCAACTGTTCTATCATCTTTAGGATATAAGGAATAATTCATTATTTTGACCTGGCTTTCTGATACCTCCCAGGCCTCTCGTAAAAAAATCAAGAGGACCTCTGACTGGGTGAGCGTACAGGAGTTCAAAAGAAGAAAATCCATTTGATGCTTGGGGTACATCCCGATACGCAAACAGCAGGTATGGAACCCATTGTCCTAATCCTTTCCAGTCTCTGAAACAAACTTATTCAGTGTATTTTTAAGGGCTTTGTTGAACCTTTCAACCAAGCCATCTGTCTGAGGATGATAAGGGGTGGTTCTTACTCTCTTAATTCCCAAGAGTTGATAAACCTGGTGACAGTGATGGAGTACTCGAGTACTCTATTCTCTGGACTCGAGTCCGACTCGGGACTCTATTCTCTGGATTTGTGACTTGACTTGGACTCGTGGACAGATGACACGTACTTGGACTCGGACTTGAGAATATATAAAACCAGACTTGAGCATTCATCAAATGAATGACGTTGGATGAAGTTTCTGACTAAATAGGTTATAAAAATTTGATATAAGATGTTACACTTTTCCTGTTTCGGGCTCCAAGACTGGCCGGGATCTCTTTTTTCCCGCATATAAGAACGAGCAGAGAGAAAGCCCGGCCGGGCGCACGCACTCTAACCGTCTTCAAACAACACGAACGCTGTCTATCTCCCTCGCGCATATTAATCAAAATCAATTGAGACACGATGGTAAAAGGTCGGAAGACCGAAAGTTCACGTGGAGCATTCAGTGCATTCTGTGAAAACGATCAAATTTGCATTTTTGTCATGACTTTCTCGTTTTTTTTTTGCTGCACTTTGGCTTTAATGTCTGACAAGAGAAGATCGAAATTAGATATCCGTTTCCTTGCCGGGGACACGCCTGTTGTGGTGATACGATAGTTAAATAAGAATCGTGACAATCTAGTTTCCAAGGTGTCCCCCTTCACTTTCTTCCTGCCTTCTTTGAACGTTTGGACAGCTTGCTCAGCTAATCCATTAGAAAAAGAGTGGAAGGGTGCAGATCTCAAGTGACGAATCCCATTGTTTTTCATGAATTTTTCAAATTCTATGCTTGTAAAGCAGGAGCCATTGTCAGAAACTCAAATCTGAGGTAACTCGAAAACACTGAAACTTTAGTGAAGTTTCTCAATGGTAGCTTGCGATGTTGATGAGTTCATGGGTTCCATCCACTTAGAATGTGATCTACAATCACCAAAAAAATCTTTCCCAAGAATGGGCCTGCATAATCCACGTGAATACAGGACCAAGGGGTCTCGGGGCATTCCCATGGATGCAGTGGCACTACAGGACGCATTTTACTGTGCCTCATACATTCTTCACAAAGTTGGGACTCCTTCTAAACCTCCATATCCATCCCAGGCCACCAAAAATAGGATCGAGCCAAGCCTGCACAGCAAAAACTCCAGAGTTAAATTAACTCTCCTGGGAGTTTATATGGCTCCAGACTCAGTGTTAAAATATGAGTGTTAAATTAACACTCAAGAGTGTTAAAGTTAATGAGCTCATTAAGTGATTAATTGAGTGATGATTGACCATTATTGAAGACACCTGATGTTAACAAGCAGAATCACCAAAGGAGAAAATCGAATTTTTTAAGACACCATTATGGTGATCAGTGTTCACTTTAGTTGGGCTCTTGACCCTTAAACTGTTAACTTTAAAATTTGTTTCTCTGTTGTATCTGAGGTAAAACTGCCAGATGAACAAAGAAAATGTTTATCAGGTGGTGTTGGTTATGTTTTGACATATTCATAATTTGACTCATTTGTCTAATCTCTGACTTAAATGTATGTTGTTGCTTACGGCGTCAATATGAATCTACAGCAAAAGATCCAGAATTTTCTAAATAATCTAAAGGATTTCTTAAGAGTTGTTCTGATAAAACAAAATCTTTCTTTTAGGCACACACAGACATCAAGAATCAGTGTATGAATCTTAACAATGGTGACAGAATATTCAATTAGGGAAAGGAAATTACTAAAACAATTCAGATCATAATTTATTCATACCGCAATGCATGATGGGAGCCATGAATGTGTTTTGATTGGTGGCACCCTGAATGCACTGCAACATGCTTTATTATTGTCACCATTGTTGAGAATCACAGGCTGATTCTTGATGTCAGTGTGTCTAATTACAGTAAACTCCCAAGTCTTTTTATCAGAACAATTTTTAAGAAATATTTTGGATTATTTTGATAATACTGAAAATCATTTGCTGTAGAATCACAGGTCTGATGTTATCAACAAGGTAGACATAACTCTTTAATAGAGATTTGATATTCAGGTCAAATTATGATTATGTCAAAACATAACAAACAACACCTGGTCAACTTTCCTCTTTGTTCATCTGGCAGTTATAATTCAGATACAACAGCCAAACAAACACTGAATTTAATGATTTAAGGGCCATGAGCCCAACTAAAGCAAACACTGATCTCCATAATGGTGTCTTAAAAAAGTAGATTTTCTCCTTTGGTGATTCTGCTTGTTAACATCAGGTGTCTTCAATATTAGTCAATCATCACACAATTAATCACTTAATGAGCTCATTAACTTTAACACTCTTGAGTGTTAATTTAACACTTATATTTTAACACTGAGTCTGGAGCCATATAAACTCCCAGGAGAGTTAATTTAACACTGGAGTTTTTGCTGTGTGTGTAACAGTTTCAAAAGCATTGCCCAACCCTGACTGGGCATAATTACTCTGGCTCCTTAGTGTACACATTCATCACGCACACTTAATTCCAGTTTCCTTTTGTGGTAGGGGTTGAACTGTGGATCCACTTGAGTTGGCCCCTCAGCACATAATTGCGAACTTGAGACAGTAGTGCATCTTTATTTGTCCAACTTTTGAGTTGCGAGGCACTGATTGGTTCAACTCCAACATGTCCAACATAAAAAATTTACATAACTTACTTTGATTTTGTTCCACTTCCAAAATGGGTAGTCTGCTTAAAGGGGTCATATAATGGTACATGCACTTTTACAAGTTGATTGTACTGAAATGTGTGTTGGCAGTGCCTGTACACAACCATCATATAATGATAAAAATCCAACTAGTGTTTTTGTTTTAATCTCCTTATATGTTTTCCCCTGTCTCAAATCGAGCCTTTCGACCGTGTGACGTCACACGGTCGGACGCCCCTCCCACGGTTGTTGATTGACAGCAGCGTTTCAACACAGACCCGCACTGAGCGAGCTCGAGCTGTCATCATAGTCCGTCATTGTTGATACGCTGGAGCAGAATGGCGTCTAAGCGATTGTGGTGTTCTGTTCTTGGGTGTAATAACGAACACAGCAGTCATTTTGATGTTCTTAAAAACGAACCGCTAAAGACGCAGTGGCTGAGTTTTGTTTTCGAAGGGAATATTCCCCACGATCAACGTCAATGCTTTCATGTTTGCGCGAATCATTTCTCAGCAGACTGCTTTATAAACGAGGGTCAGTATGAGCTGGTTTTGCTAAGAAGCTGCTCCTGAAAAAAGAATCGGTAGAAACTATTTATGTTCCCTCTGCACCTCCAGAAGAAGTAAGTGTAAAGTTTTATTAACCTTTATATTAATATTTGCAAATCTCAAAAAAAAGTTTTTCATGACCATAGTTGTAACGTCAATCTGTCAATGAACTAACGTATACATCAGTAAACACATAGCGTTCGTATCTCACTACTCTACCCTGCCAGTACATACAAAAATAGATCAAAGTGACATTACGTTAACCAACCATTCCGAAACGTCCTGTTCGCGCCTTAATTGTCGAACTTCTTTGCGGCCGTCATCTTGTTCCGGGTCCGACTCCGGTTCAAACTGATATGGTTGCACAGATGTGTCCTCATAGACTCTCGCTGCCATTCTTTCTCCAAAATATACCCTCAACTGTTGTCAAGGCAACACTCCACGTGCGTTGTATCAAAACGCCAGCAGAACAGAGGGGCTGGGTGAGCGAAGCTCATTATCATTTAAAGGCATATGCACTGAAACTGTTTTTGACCAGGTAAAATTTGTGTTTTCTTAAAATACTAATGAGAATGTTTAATAAAAGTATATTACAAAGTTTTCATTTAGACCCTAAACATTCATATTAACTTAATATTAATATTAACATATTAACAATCATTTTAACAAAAATGGCATTATATGACCCCTTTAAGGCATCTGTCTTATATATATACACCATTGTATATTCATAGGCACTCATCAGGAGAGCCCATCTTTGCACTCGAGGGGAACCTATCTGCGGAATGGGTTTCTTTTCTGCAAAGAGAAAATCAGGGGTTTATGGTCTTTGCAAAGAGTAAATTTGCGACCATATAAATACTTGTGGAACTTTTGAACTCCAAAATCGATGGCTAAAGCTTCTTTGTACAACTGGGAATTTCGTCGCTCAGCTGGTGTCAAGGTACGCAATGCGAAACCTAGAGGTTTCTCCGTGTTATTTTTCATTCGATGTGAAAGCACAGCTCCCACTCCATAAGAAGAGGCATCATCGAGAGAATTAGGTCTTTCTCTGAAGAATAGTGTACCAACACATCTATGGATTGCAGGAGTTCCTTTGATTTCTGGAAAGCTTTGGTTTATGATTCACCCCAGGTCTTTTCTTAACAGACAGTGGAGGGGAGCTAGGATACTGGACAAATTGGGTAAAAACTTGTTGTAGTAGTTCAGCAATCCCAAGTAGGCTTTCAGTTCCTTGTTATTAGTGGGACACGGAGCCTCCGTCAAAGCTTGCACCTTGTCTTTTAGTGGTTGTAAACCCTGGGCATCAACAAGATGACCCTGTCACAAGCTAAGCTTGATGACAAATAAAGAACTACATGGACTTGACACAGATGTACACATCACTACCTGATTATGCCGGGATTTGAGGTCCACTAGTAAGGAGCCAGTCAGGGAACAGATTCATTCTTGTTATCTGTGACTATGCCACTACGTATACTGAGGCTTATCCTCTCAGAGAAATCCCTGCTAAGCAAGTAGCGACTGCAATTCTCAGACTTTTCACTCAAGTAGCCATACCTAAGGAAGTCCTAACAGATCAAAGACCAAATTTTATGAGCAACACCCTTCAACAGGCAGTATTGTAGTCAAGTCACCAACTGTCGAGTCGGAGTCGAGTCTCGAGTTCTCAGTGTTCGAGTCCGAGTCCAAGTCCGAGTCACCAAAGAAGAGTTCGAGTCGAGTCACCGTTACCTGAGTTCGAGTCCAAGTCGAGTCTCAAGTCCCCAGTGTTCGACTCCAAGTCGAATCATCAAGGTTGAGTCTGTGTTATATTTCAAGACTGCCTGCATTTCTCCACTCTAGAACCTTTAGAGCTGATATAATTACATTATACAATCATGTACTAAAGCAAACGCTGATCACCACAATGGTGACACTTCAAATGAAACAAATATCAACATCTAAACCTCTGCTAATTCTCACACTAAGATCATCTGACAGCAATAGCCAAAGTAATTATGTCTAAATGACACCATAAATGATGTAAAAAAAATATGTCCACAATGACCACATTTGAACTAGTTTTTAACCTTGTACGAAGAGGGTCCATGAACGTCTATATCGGATGTGCAGAACACGCGCTCCTCAGTCTTTTCAACGTCCGACTTTTGTGACAAAGACGTTGAAAAGACGTCTTTTGGACATCATTTTGCTTAGTGATGTTTGTTTACCATGGGTGTCAAAAAACCTTTTCATAAATGGTTCTACAAAGAACCTAATAAAGTGACATGAAGAACTGTTATAGGTTCTTTAAAGAACCTTTGAGAATGGTTCTTCAAGGAACCTTTCAGTGAAAGGTTCTTTGGGGAACCAAAAAAGGTTCTTCTATGGCATCGCTGTGAAACGCCCTTTTTGGTTCTTCCTGGCACCTTTATTTTTAAGAGTGCAACTGGAGATGACGTGTTACAGCGTAATTACAGTTTGGGTCCCAAGTGGATCCCTGCTGTCATTGTGAATTCCTTGGGTTCATTTTCCTATGCAGTAGCTGTTGGAAGAGGACAAATCCTGAAGCGGCATGTTGATCAAATCCGAATTCGACATACGGACAAGTTTCAGGACTCCATTTAACAGTTACAGTTAACAGTACCCTCTGACAAAGGGTCCCAACTGCCTGAGATTCCCTGTTCTACTGAAACAGAGACAGTTCCTGAAGTAGTAATGTCAAGCCAGAACACAACAGAGCCAGTTGCTGAGGATGAGCTTTACTCGCCTGACAAGTTAGACACACCAGCTGTACAGTTACGTCGTTCTACAAGGGAAAGACACACAACTACACTCTCAGAAAATAAAGTACATAATTGTACCTTTAGGGGTACAATGGCTTGTCACTGGGGCTGTACCCTCAAGGGTACAATATTGTACCCTTGGCATAGGGTACATATTTGTACCCTTGTAATTTGTACCTTAAGAGACCAGTCTTGTACCTCTGGTGACAATTTTGTACCTTTATTTAACAGTACAAAAATGGACCCTTCAAAAATGGTACAAAATTGGCTTTGACAGGGTACAAATGTTGACTATAATGAGATTTATATATATAAATATTACACACACGCTGAATTAAAATCAGAAATTATTAAATATTAATTATAAAAATTTTCACATTTTCCAACATTTCATTTTAAAGTCAATGTCTAACTGTGACATATAAACGATTATCATCTGAGTAAGAGTCATTTGCCTGAAAGTCCATTTCTTCTCCTCTCATCTCGATGTCGGTTACTTCTATGCCTGCTTCTGATATTTTCTGAAGGACCTCCTCGGTTGAAAGCCCTGTAAGAACCATGCGTAACCGTGCTCTGACTTCTTCTTCACCGATGGCCAAAAGAAGTAAAAACCGAAAACTGGACGTTCTTTTAAATTGAGATTCAAGCAGCCAATCAGGGCTGGCTCTACATACAGCCTCAGAAAATAAAGTACATAATTGTACCTTTAGGGGTACAATGGCTTGTCACTGGGGCTGTACCCTCAAGGGTACAATATTGTACCTTAACCTTTAAAAGAAACGGTACATATATGTAGCTTTTAATGCTTTTTGACCCTCAAAAAGGTACATGTATGTACCTTGAGGTCCAACAGCAAAAACTCCAGTGTTAATTGAACTTGGAGTTTACATGACTCCAGACTCAAGAGTGTTAAAGTTAATGAGATAATTACGTGATTCATTGAGTGATGATTGACCATTATTGAAGACACCTGATGTTAACAAGCAGAATCACTGAAGGAGAAAATATCATTTTTTAAGACACCGTTATGGTGATCAGTGTTTGCTTTAGTTGGGCTCTTGACCCTTAAACCCTTAACTTTAGATTTTGTTTGGCTGTTGTATCTGATCTATAACTGCCAGATGAACAAAGCGAAAAGGTGATCAAGTGGTGTTGGTTATGTTTTGACATAATCATAATTTGCCTGAATCACTGAAATCGTTCTTTATCTCAGTCTTAAATGTATATTGTTGATTACAGCAGCCTGTGATTCTACAGCAAATGATTTCCAGCATTTTCCATATAATCCAAAATATTTCTTAAAAGTTGTTCTGATCAAAAGACTTAAAAAAAAAATTATTTTATGTTGACACACTGACATCAATATTCAGCCTGTGAATCTCAACAATGGTGACAATAATAAAGCATGTTGCAGTGCATTCTGGGTGCCACCAATCAAAACTCATTCATGGCTCCCATCATGCATTGCGGTATGAATAAATTATGATCCGAATTGTTTTACTAATTTCCTTTCCCTAATTGAATATTCTTTTTGTCACCATTGTTGAGATTCATACACTGATTCTTGATGTCTGTGTGTGCCTAAAAGAAAGATTTGTTTTATCAGATAAACTTTTAAGAAACCCTTAAAATTAGAAAATGATGGATCTTATTCTGTTGAATCACAGGCTGCTGTAATTAAAAATATACATTTAAGTCAGAGATTAGACTTTAAATGAGTTCAGTGATTCAGGTCAAATCATGATTGTCAAAACATAACCAACACCACCTGATCAACTTTTCTCTTTGTTCATCTGGCAGTTGTAACTCAGACACAACAGAGAAACAAAATCTAATGTTATCAGTTTAAGGGTCAAGAGCCCAACTAAAGCAAACACTGATCACCATAACGGTGTCTTAATTTTATTTTATTTTCTACTTCAGTGATTCTGCTTGTTAACATCAGGTGTCTTCAATAATGGTCAATCATCACTCAATGAATCACTTAATTAGCTCATTAATTTTTGTTAATTTAACAGTCATATTTTAACACTTTAACACTCTTGAGTCTGAGCCATATAAACTCCCAGGAGAGTTAATTTAACACTGGAGTTTTTGCTCTTTTATAATGATTTAATATCAGTAAATTGACTTACAAAACTTTTATTTCCTTTATTTCAAGGCTAGTCAAATATAGTGATAAGTTAAAATCTACCTTAAATGATTAAGGTATCCTTAAAACCTTTTTAAAAAACGATTTTTTTTACAAAAAAAAAAATTACTTAGCAGAGGCTGTCTTTTGATATTGTACCTAACCTTTAAAAGAAACGGTATATATATGTACCTTTTAATGCTTGGGGACATATATGTACCTTTTTGACCCTCAAAAAGGTACATATATGTACCTTGGGGGACAGAAATGGACTCCTACTGTACCCCTATTTCTGACAGTGTAGTCATCTCCAGCACTATGTTAAATAGCTGAAAACATAGCTGTAACGAGTTACCAGAATATTTCTGAGAAGCTATTGCATTCTTCTGTCTTGAAAAAAAAACTGTTCTGTTCTGTTCTGTTCTGTTCTGAGGAAAATAATTTCCTCTTATTTCTCAAATAGTAAAGTTACTTCTGGTGGGTATTTTAGTATATTTAGTAATATCCTACCATCAAAATTGGAGAGGGAGGAGTAAATGTGGTATCCTTACTGCAATACTTTATATTGGAGTGCAGTTCACAGGCTACAAGAGGGGAATATAATATTATAAATGGGCTGTTTTATTTAGTTAACTTACTCTTCCGAGTGAGTGCTAACTGTAATCTTCTGTATTCACTCTTTGAGATTAAAAGTTCCGTTTTTGTGGAGCACGTCACCACAAGAATCACAAATGCTGCCTCAAGTATATTTTCACTTTTAATCTTTTGAGTTTGTTCTGGACTTAAGGAGATGAAGAAAGAAGAAACATTCTTCTTTGAAAAACATGTCATGAAAAACCTTTCCAGCCATGTCTGATTTCCAGTTTGTAACAGCACAGATATTCTTCAGACTCACTGTTTTGGACGATGTCCCGCATCTTCTTCCAGACTCTGAACGGCAGGTTGCCCAAGTGTCGTGACACATGAATCAAAGCTCCAGAAGCCATCTGTGGATCCGGCTGTGAGATCTGGACTCTGGAGGAACATTCAGGAGTCAGAACTGCAGTGGATCAGAACCAGAGAGACCAAAGACACCAGCAGATCACTCACCTTTCCATTGAGACTGGAAACTTCTGCAGAAAAAAAACACCATTTATCATCAAGAATTCAATAAATCAGTCAGTCAGTCAGTCAATCAGTCAATCAATCAATGATGTGAAATCAAACCTTCAGAAAGCTGATTTCATTGGCTTTCATCATCTCTTTCATGTCTTTGATTGTGTGTGAAAGATCTGAGATGTGTCTGTCCATCTCCTCCAGCTTCTCCTTCATCATCTGCTTCTTCTGCTCTTCTTCCTCCCTCAGTGCAGTGATTGTAGCTTCTTCTTCATCTCTGAGGAACTGATGAAGCTTCTCAAACTGCTGTTTAATCTGACGCTCTGTGTGCTCAGCTTGAGACTGAAATCAAATCACATTCACTTCAATCATCTCAAAGACACAACTGATTCTGGAGCAGCGTGAAAATTGAGTGGGGAAATGTGGGTTAGTTAAATACAACTTCATCTTTCTGAAGTACTAGCACTGTAGTATTAGATGTGCTGTAGTGTGAAAATACACATTATTAATCAAATAATAGAAGCATAATGTCAGCAGCTCAGTGACTGTTGTGCTCATGAATATTAATCACATTATCTGCATTCAATTAAACTGAATTCACATTTATTTGTTTAGCGCTTTTCACAATACACATTGTTTCAAAGCAGCTTTACAGAAATGCCACATGACCATTTAGAGTGATCTGTTTTCAGAGGTAACTGTCTAAGTTATGTATTCCAGAAATGAACATAACAGTAAGCTAAAAATGATTTATTAATTTAAACAATGTAATAATTTAGTATGGAAACAATGAGCTCATTGAAGTAATGAATTCACCCAAACTAATTAGATCAAATGAAAATGTGAAAGGTGAGCGCTAGCCAATGGGATTAGGGCTGGAGCATTAGTCCCGCCATTAGTAACCAGCTGACAGAGGCATCTGCGCTTGATCATCTTTATACACAAACGGTTGTGTGTGTGTGTGTGTGTTTCAGTCAATAACGGAACATGTCGGACAAATAAATTCTGTTGTTCTAATCAAATTTGTAAATATGTCAAAAGAATCAATCCGCACCTTGATGTGCTGAACGGTTTTCTTTCTTGTGAACTTGTCTTTAATGTTTTTATTGTGTTGAAGTTTCTCTTGTAAGGACATCAGTGCAGTATTGAGCTCCTCCTGGAATTTAAAGAGAAAATCTATAAGACACCAGATATTTCTTTAATGTGATCTTATATTTAATACATATGCTTAAACAGGTGTTTATCCTCATCTTTAAATCCGTGTTACCTTATATGATGAAACCACTTCACCGATGGGTCTGAATGTGTGATTGAGGTGTTTCTGTGAATCTCTGCACACTAAACACACCGGCTGTTTGTCCTCCAGACAGTAGAGTTTGAGTTTCTCACTGTGTAAACTACAGATCTCCTCAGACCCTGATGAACCCCTCTCATTTCTCTCCTTCAGGAACGACTCACACAAGTTCTTTAACACAAGATTACACGGAGGATCATCTCTTGAGGATCTTCTCCTGCAGACAGGACACTCCTGAGTGTTCTTGGTTCTCCAAAACTGTTGAATACACTCTTTACAGAAACTGTGACTACATGACAGAAGAACAGGATCCTTGAAGATTTCCTTACACAAGCGACAAGAAAAATCATCTTCAGATAGTGAAGCCATTTTCTGTTTGAGCTCCAGCAATATAAACTCTACTTTTTGAATCAAGGTCTCAAAAATGTATAACCAAGAGAATCACAAAAATCTGTCCGTTCAGAAGCAAACGTTTCAAATCTTAAAAGTTTGTACTATTTGTTCTTCATTGATCGCAGATTCTTTATTGCTTTTGCCAAGACAAAGTTAGTATGACAGAAAGGAGAAATAAAAAGCCAGTCTCTTCCTGGTAAATGTTGTTAGAGCCTGAAGTTTCTGATCATGTGAGTGTGTTTCCTCAATTTTTCCCCTCACACTGACCAGTTCCTTTTCTCCTTAAAGTCCACCAAAATCATCCCTGTTCACAGAAAGCCACAGTCTCTCTTGTCTTAATGACTGCAGACCAGCAGCTCTCACACCGGTTCTCATGAAGCGCCTCTCATTTCTCTCCTTCAGGAACGACTCACACAAGTTTTTAGCACAAGATTACATGGAGGATAATCTCTTGAGAATCTTCTCCTGCAGACAGGACACTCCTGAGTGTTCCTGGTTCTCCAGAACTGTTGAAGACACTCTTTACAGAAACTGTGACTACATGAGAGAAGAACAGGAGCCTTGAAGATTGCATTAGACATGAGACAAGAAAACTCATCTTCAGATAGTGAAGCCATTTTCTGTCAAGGTCTCAAAATTAACGTTTCAAAAATGAATAACCATGAGAATCACAAATATCTGTTATCTGTTCCGAAACAAACATAAATCCTGAAGAAGTTTTTGTTCCTCATTCTTTATTGACCACTGATTCTTTATTGCCTTTGTCAAGACAAAGTTAGTATGACAGAAAGGAGAATTAAGAAGTCAGTCTCTTCCTTGTAAGTGCTGTAAGAGGAGTTTCTGATTATGTGAGTTTGTTTGCTTAATTTTCCCCCTCACACTGACTAGTTCCCTTTTCTTCTTAAAGTCCACCAAAATCACCACTATCATCCCTTTTCCACAGAAAGTCTCTTGTCTAATGCCTGCCGACCCGCTGCGGTTCTCATGAAGTGTTTTGAAAGACATAATAAGAAACATCCTGAGCCCCAAACCAGAATCCTTTGACTCACTACAGGTTGTCTACAGAACAAATACATCCACATAGGATGCTATTTACCATTTACTGAATTCTAACCCATTTGGTAATTAAGGAAAGTTATGCTGATTAATTTTTTTTATAGTTTACAGTTTGGCATTTAACAATATCATGCCCTCAAAACTAATAACCAAGCTGCATAACCTGGGGCCACATAACCGTCTGCACTGTGTAACGGGATACCGAGCTTCCTCATGGCAGATCCCAACATGGTCAGAAAACACTCCTCCAGCCCCCTTGTAATGAACAGAGGCGCACCTCAAGGCTCTGTACTCAGCCCTATGCTGTTCACTCTCTTCACACACAAGTAGGTAGCTGCCCACTGAGCAACATCATCATAAAGTTTACAGAGGACACCACAGTAATTTTTTTAATGATAGTTTATGGATATTGCTGTACAGTTTAACAGGAGTTTTCAATCTTTAAGACGCCAAATATGATTATTCTCTTTCGACGGACCCCAATCCTAAAATTTAAAAGACATTTAGTTTTGTGTTTAAAGACCCAATTTATACTGTGAAAAATTCATATTATTAATATGTCTGAATATTGTTTGGTAAATATATTCATCATTACTTACTGTTATAGCACTGTACTTATTTAGTTTTTTTAAATCATATGTTTATATTTATATAATGTTTGTTTATTTATCAATGTGTAAATCATTTATAATCATCTTGGTTTTTATTATTCTTTTTTCACACTTTTTCTTTAAACATCACTAAAAAATGCTGGGTAAAAAAACAAACATTTCTGGGTTATTTATATACAACCAGTACCTGGGTAAAAATATTAAAACTAACCCAATTGTCACGCTGTGGCTGTAATAATGGCACAACGCAGGATAATCCAAACAAACACATCTTTATTATTCCACAAATGAACATAAAGAAGATCGTAGGAGAAAACTAACACACAACCAAGACGATACTGGACAATGAAACAAAGGAAACTAGGACTCAAATACACCGGGAAGGTAATCAGCTCAATGGAAACAGGTGTGTGGAGCTAAATAACAACCAAGGAAACTAACTAGAGAAGCAGGCAAAACAGAGATAAAACACAATAAAAACAAAAACAAACTGAACATGCACTATATTGCCAAAAGTTTGGGGGACGTCTGCCTTTACATGCACATGAACTTTAATGGCATTCCATTCTTTATCCGTAGGGTTTAATATGGAGTTGACCGACCCTTTGCAGCTATAACAGCTTCAACTCTTCTGGGAAGGCTTTCATCAAGGTTCAGGAGTGTGATTATGGGAATATTTTACCATTCTTCTAGAAGTGCATTTGTAAGGTCAAGCACTGATGTTGGACGAGAAGGCCTGGATGGCAGTCTCCGCTCTAATTGATCCCAAAGGTGTTCTATTAGGTTGAGTTCAGGACTCTGTGCAGGACAGTCAAGTTCCTCCACACCAAACTCGCTCATCCATGCCTTTATGGACCTTGCTTTGTGCAATGGTGCGCAGTCATGTTGGAACAGGAAGGGGCCATCCCCAAACTGTTCCCATAAAGTTGGGAGCATAAAATTGTCCAAAATATCTTTGTATGCTGAAGAGTTAAGAGTTCCTTTCACTGGAACTAAGGGGTCAAGCCCAACCCCAGAAAAACAACCCCAAACAATAATCCCCCCTCCACCAACTTTACACTTGGCACAAGTCAGGCAAGTCAAGTCAGGCAAGTCCTGTTCTCCTGGCAACCGCCAAACACAGATTCGTCCATCGGATTGCCAGATAGAAAAACGTGATTCTTCACTCCAGAGATCATGTCTCCACTGCTCTAGAGTCCAGTGGCGGCTGCTTTACACCACTGCGTCCGACGCTTTGCATTGCACTTGGTGATGTAAGGCTTGGATGAAGCTGCTAGGCCACAGAAATCCATTTTATGAAGCTCTCTACACACTGTTCTTGAGCTAATCTGAAGGGCACATGAAGTTTGGAGGTCTGTAGCTATTGACTGTGCAGAAAGTTGGCAACTTCTGCTCACTGTGCACCTCAGCATGGGCGGACCCCGCTCTGTGATTTTACGTGGCCTACCACTTCGTGGCTGAGTTGCTTTGTTCCCAATTGCTTCCACTTTGTTATAACACCACTAACAGTTGACCATGGAATATTTAGTAGTGAGGAAATTTCATGAATGGACTTTTTACACAGGTGCCAACCTATCAAGGTACCACGCTTGAATTCACTGAGCCCCAGAAAGCTTTCTTTCACAAATGTTTGTCGAAGCAGTCTTCATGCCTAGGTACTTGATTTTATACAACTGTGGCCATGAAAGTGATTGGAACACACCTGAATTTAATAATTTGGAGGGGTGTCTCAATACTTTTGGCAATATAGTGTATATGTAACACCAATGAAATGGCACAACAGGCTAAACCCATAATTTGGATTTGGATTAAAAAAATCATGTAGGATGGCTAAACGCTACAGCGAGGACCCTATGGCAGGGACGTGGAAATTAGGACTGAAAAAGAAGAGTCCTTGTTTGAAGAAGTTTGGAGGGGACAGGTGACACGAAAAATCTAAAATAAACGTGTAAAAATCAGAGACGAGCATCAGAGCTCAGCCAGTGGATACAGAGTTTAGAAATAACAGACAGGAAGAGGGAGCAAACCACAGAACAACACTGGAATGATTCTGGTGGGCGTGGCGTCAGGGCGGAGCCAGTATGTAAATGGGAGGAGCAAAAGAAGAGAGACCGACCCCCACACTTCCTGCCGCCCATCACTCAAAGCGACTGTTTGCTTGACGTCCCTCTGCTCCTTCCGGACAATTCCCCGCACCCGACGCCCTGTTCTTTCCTCTATCTATTCCTAACATCCAGAGGAGAGGAGACGCAAAATATTTTTCTTATCTTCAACAGAAGAATGAAACTCATACAGGATTGGATCAACATGAGAGTAAATGATAAAAGAATTTTCATTTTTGAATGAACAATCGCTTTAAGAGCATTTCTGAGAAGATTTACATATACAAATATTGGAAACATGATGAGTGTAAAAGATGAAAGAAACTCAAACCAGACCTACAGGTGTAACTTTTACTGACTTTTGACCGGTAAGATCCTTAAAGAGGAAGAACAACAGAAGAATGGAAAGAGTGTGTCAGTGAAGGTGGTTGTGAATGTGTGTAGATGTGTGTTAGTTACAGGATCAGAGAATGACACCGTTCCTCTGTTATAGTCCAGATCAACTCTCACACGCTCAAGATCCTGTTCAACAGGAAAACCAGACCCAGACAGTCCGTACCGTCCACACCAGACATCAGTGTTAAAGAAAACACGTCTCTTCCTCTGGTTTGATGCTGTAGTTACTCCAAGACTCCAGTATGAACTCTCTTTGACCTCCACATCCCAGCTGTGTGTTCCTGAGTTAAAACCCTCTGAACCCAGAACACAGTGATACCAGTCAAATCTCTCTGGATTATCAGGAAGAGGTTGTTTGTTCTCGCTCCATCTCACACTGGTCAGATCATCAGACAGGGCGAGAAATGGATTTGCAGTTTTTGGATCCAGAATCACAGGAGCTGATGAGACACAATCAACAGATGCTTTTATTCTGATGTTCATATAATGATCAAGAGTGAACCATACACCTATTATTATGAATTATGACACTTGTCCTATTGATAAACCCCGTCAGACATTTTCCTCGGATCACTGACACTGTTTTTAGTTCCACACTAATTTTTATTAGCAGTGTTTAATGGCACCAGCGACAAACATTAAATGTGTGATTGAAATATTTGTGTCTCACCAAGAGAATCTGATAAACTGGAAAGTTAAAATCACATTCAAACAATCAGAGCTGTTGGGATGAAAAACTGTATCTGTAAAAATTCTGTTCAGCATCATCTTTCATGTTCATTAAACTGGGTCTTAATTTGTTTGTATTTGTTTTTGAATAGTTTTAAATCAGAGTGAATGAACATCGCTCTCTTCCACTCTCACTTGGCTCTGTCTGTCTGTCTGTCTGTCTGTCTGTCTGTCTGTCTGTCTGTCTGTCTGTCTGTCTGTCTGTCTGTCTGTCTGTCTGTCTGTCTGTCTGTCTGTCTGTCTGTCTGTCTGTCTGTCTGTCTGTCTGTCTGTCTGTCTGTCTGTCTGTCGTCCACTTGGATGGTGTCACTTTGATTGTCTGTTTCTAGGTTAATTTGATCCCTTTCACCTGTTGTCTTGTTAATTACTCGTTAGTTAATTTGCCCCAGTTGTGTCTCGTTTCCCTGATCTATTCTGAGTATTTAAGCCCTAGGCTTAAGTCTGTTTCTTGGCTGTCGTCGCTCCATTTTAGTAGGTTGTTCTGTTCAAGTTTCTTTTGATCCTGTTTATGAGTTTTTGAGTTTGTTTAAATAAACACTGCTGCAAATTAGATCCTGCATCCTTCCCTGCTTCAACATGCTTGTGACAGACGGGTGAAATAAAGAGCACAAATTCCAGGTACATGTCATGACACTTTCACTTTCTTAAATTCTCAAGTTCTCAAATATACCAATAACAACATCTTAAGAAATATTTTCTCATTATATCCCTTATCGAAAGAAAATATAAATGTATTTATGATCAATATATTAAATGGTTTAAATATTCAGAAACATATATAGAATCATATATTGTGTTAATATATTACAATATATTTATTACATAAGGAATTGCCTCTTTTCAACCAATTATGGTGCTTCGTGCCAGAGCCCACCAGAATGGACGTGGCTACTGGTTATATAAACGGGCCATTTTTCCATAGGAGTCGGGTTAAAATCGACTGAAGCAAAAGCACCTGTACCAAATGTAATTGCACAGCAGGGTACGCAATACTCGTTCCATTACTCTTTAGGGAACTGAGGTTACGTTAGTAACGCTACGTTCACTTTCGAGAAGGTCTCTCGTAGTGCGTAGCTATACGCTATGGGAACTAGGGCTGGGCGATATATCGCACGATATTGTTATGCGCATCTCGTCAGTAAAGCCGGTTCCTTGATTAGTAGTAAATCACCTTCACCTGCTTTCAGATGGAGCGGCATTTACTACAAAGAGCCGTAGTTAACTGACAAGCTGAGCCATATCGCAGTAATATCGAGGATGTATCGCCAACGATAATTAATGCGATATGGCTCAGCTTGTCAGTTAACTACGGCTCTTTGTACACAGCAAAAACTCCAGTGTTAAATTAACACTCCTGGGAGTGTATATGAGTCTACACTCAAGAGTGTTAAAGTTAATGAGATAATTAAGTGATTAATTGAGTGATGATTGAGCATTATTGAAGGAGAAAATCTAAAATTGTAAGCCACCGTTATGGCGATCATTGTTTGCTTTAGTTGGACTCTTGACTCTTAATAAAATATTCTGATATTAGATTATTTAGCCTTATAGATTAATAATTTTAGATTTTGTTTGGCTGTTGTATCCAAGTTATAACTGCCAGATGAACAAAGAAAAAAAGTGATCTAATGATGTTGGTTATGACAATCATCATTTGATCTTTAAGTTTGTGATTTATACTGTTGGTTACAGCATAACTGTGATTCTACATAAATATCCAGAATTTTTGATATAATGTAAAGGTTTACTTAAAAGTTGTTTTTAAAAAAAAAAAAACTTTCTTTTAGGCACACACAGACGTCAATGCATCTCAACAATGGTGACGAGCAGAATATTCAATTAGGAAAAGTAAATCACATAGACAATTCAGATCATAATTTATTCATACCGCAATGCATGATGGGAGCCATTAATGAGTTGTGATTTGTGGCAGCCACTGCAATATGCATTATTATTGTCACCATTGTTGAGATTCACAGGCTGATTATTGATGTCTGTGTTTCCAAAGAAATTAATTTGAAAGGGTTTAGATCAGAACAATGTTTATGAAATATTTTGTATTATAAGAATAACACTGATAATCATATGCTGTAAAATCACAAAGTTTGTGCTAATGAGTTAAACCAAACTATCTCAATAAGTTAAATTTTTCAGATCACAGCATGGTTATGCCAAAACATAACACACTATCAGATCACACTTTTCTTTGTTCATTTGACTGTTATAAATCAATAACAGCAGACAAACTAAATTAAGTGAATGTATAAGGGTTAAGAGTCCAACTAAAGCAAACACTGATCGCCATAACGGTGGCTTACAGTTTGTGATTTTCTCCTTCAGTGATTCTGCTTGTTAACATCAGGTGTCTTCAATAATGCTCAATCATCACTAAATTAATCAATTAATTATCTCATTAACTTTAACACTCTTGAGTGTTAATTTAACACTCTTATTTGCATTATATCTTCCATCTGAAAGCAGGTGAAGGTGATTTACAACTAATCAAGGAACCGGCTTTACTGATTAGATGCGCATAACAATATCGTGCGATATATCGCCCTGCCCTAGTTGTAACTCATTTCATGAATGTGAATATACATTAACATGTATATGGGAACATGTATGTGCAATAATGTACAC
The DNA here is from genome assembly GCA_030578255.1 of Tiaroga cobitis. Lineage (NCBI taxonomy): Eukaryota > Metazoa > Chordata > Actinopteri > Cypriniformes > Leuciscidae > Tiaroga > Tiaroga cobitis. The sequence goes on from CM060593.1 coordinate 45,847,056, forward strand.
AATAAAGGATAAAACTGTGAATATTACATGTAATACTATTTTTGTTTTCATTAATAAATATTTTATTTTCATTAATAAATATTTGATATGTATTAATACATAGCCATACATGATCAATGCATATATTTCAGTATATTGAAAATATAAGCACTTGTTTCCAATATATGGAAATGTATTATGTTATATATCGCATTATATTTTGCAGTATATTCCCATATATTTTTGTTCCGTAAGGGATAAATGCTAATCTATTAATTAATATGTAATATTATATAAATATAAATGAAAAATCTCCAAAATAAAACAGTAAAATTACGTAAAACTACAGTATATATATAGCACATATATTGCAGTATATTAAAGCATATAAAGACAACCTATTATATGTAAAAAAATATAGTGACTACACAGCAAAAACTCCAGTGTTAAATTAACTCTCCTGGGAGTTTATATGGCTCCAGACTCAGTGTTAAAATATGAGTGTTAAATTAACACTCAAGAGTGTTAAAGATAATGAGCTCATTAAGTGATTAATTGTGTGATGATTGACTAATATTGAAGACACCTGATGTTAACCAGTAGAATCACCAAAGGCGAAAATCTACTTTTTTAAGACACCGTTATGGAGATCAGTGTTTGCTTTAGTTGGGGTCATGGCCCTTAAATCATTAAATTCAGTTTTTGTTTGGCTGTTGTATCTGAATTATAACTGCCAGATGAACAAAGAGAAAAGTTGACCAAGTATTGTTTGTTATGTTTTGACATAATCATAATTTGACCTGAATATCAAATCTCTATTAGAGAGTTATGTCTACCTTGTTGATTACATCAGACCTGTGATTCTACAGCAAATAATTTTCAGTATTATCAAAATAATCCAAAATATTTCTTAAAAATTGTTCTGATAAAAAGACTTGGGAGTTTACTGTAATTAGACACACTGACATCAAGAATCAGCCTGTGATTCTCAACAATGGTGACAATAATAAAGCATGTTGCAGTGCATTCTGGGTGCCACCAATCAAAACACATTCATGGCTCCCATCATGCATTGCGGTATGAATAAATTATGATCTGAATTGTTTTAGTAATTTCCTTTCCCTAATTGAATATTCTGTGTCACCATTGTTGAGATTCATACACTGATTCTTGATGTCTGTGTGTGCCTAAAAGAAAGATTTTGTTTTAGCAGAACAACTCTTAAGAAATCCTTTAGATTATTTAGAAAATTCTGGATCTTTTGCTGTAGAATCATATTGACGCCGTAAGCAACAATATACATTTAAGTCAGAGATTAGACTCTAAATGAGTTCAGTGATTCAGATCAAATTATGATTATGTCAAAACATAACCAACACCACCTGATAAACATTTTCTTATAGCTCAGATACAACAGAGAAACAAATTTTAAAGTTAACAGTTTAAGGGTCAAGAGCCCAACTAAAGAAAACACTGATCACCATAATGGTGTCTTAAAAATTAGATTTTCTCCTTTGGTGATTCTGCTTGTTAACATCAGGTGTCTTCAATAATGGTCAATCATCACTCAATTAATCACTTAATGAGCTCATTAACTTTAACACTCTTGAGTGTTAATTTAACACTCATATTTTAACACTGAGTCTGGAGCCATATAAACTCACAGGAGAGTTCATTTAACTCTGGAGTTTTTGCTGTGTATATATACATATATGGTCTATGCATATATTGGAAAATATAAATATTAAATCCCATATGGAAATATATTGCCTAATATATCACATGATATTTTCCAATATACTGCAATATATTTTTGTTTCGTAAGGGTAGTTCCTCTAGTCACACATCATATAAACTCTTTGAGGATCTTGAAATACATATTTAAGTTCTTGAGTTCACAATATTACATTTGAGCTTCAGTGTTTCAGTATGAAGAATCACAAATGAAGCCTCTTTTCACTTTTACTCTGTTGAGTTTGTTCTGGACTAGATGAAGAAAAGAGAAACATTCTCAAAAAAAGAGTTAATATTCATTATATGCCAGAACTAGTAGTATGATCTTCATTTGCTACAAACTGAAATAATCTAGTGCTTTTGTGTCATAAACCCATGTCTGATTTCCAGTATGTAACAGCACAGACTTTCTGCAGACTCACTGTTTTGGACGATGTCCTGCATCTTCTTCCAGACTCTGAACGGCAGGTTGCCCAAGTATCGTGACACATGAATCAAAGCTCCAGAAGCCATCTGTGGATCCGGCTGTGAGATCTGGACTCTGGAGGAACATTCAGGAGTCAGAACTGCAGTGGATCAGAACCAGAGAGACCAGAGACACCAGCAGATCACTCACCTTTCCATTGAGACTGGAAACTCCTGCAGAACAAACACACCATTTATCATCAAGAACTCGATCATCAGTCAATCAATCAATCCATGATGTGAAATCAGACCTTCAGAAAGCAGACATCACTGGCTGTCATCATCTCCTCCATGTCTTTGATTGTGTGTGAAAGATCTGAGATGTGTCGGTCCATCTCCTCCAGCTTCTCCTTCATCATCTGCTTCTTCTGCTCCTCTTCCTCCCTCAGTGCAGTGATTGTAGCTTCTTCTTCATCTCTGAGGAACTGATGAAGCTTCTCAAACTGCTGTTTAATCTGATGCTCTGTGTGCTCAACTTGAGACTGAAATCAAAATCACATTCACTTCAATCATCTCAAAGACACAACTGATTCTGGAGCAGCGTGAAGAGTGAGTGGGGAAATGCAGGTTAGTTAATTACAACTTTAACTTTCTGAAGTACTAGCACTGTAGTAGTAGATCTGTGTTTGTAGGGTGAAAATACACATCATCAATGAATCATCAGGTAGAAGCATAATGTCAGCAGCTCAGTGACTGTTGCGATAAAAGATTGTTGCGCTCATGAATATTAATCACATTGTCTACATTCGCCCAAACTAGCCAATGGGATTTGTGCTTGAGCATTAGTCCCGCCCACTGCTGAATAACCAGCTGAGAGAGGCGTCTGCGTTTGATCATCTTTATACACAAACGGTTGTGTTTCAGTCAATAAAGGAACATGTAATTATGTCCGACAAATCAATTCAGTTGTTCTAATCAAACCTTTGCTTATGCCAAAAGAATGAATTCTCACCTTGATGTGTCGAACTGTTTTCTCAAACTCTTCTTTAATGTTTTTATTGTGTTTAAGTTTCTCTTGTAAGGACTTCAGTGCTGTATTGAGCTCCTCCTAGAATTTAAAGAGAAAATCTATAAGACACCAGAGATTTCTATAATATGATCTTAGATGTACCCACATAGTAATGTTTTCTTGTTCAGCTCCAGTCCTCACAGCCCCTTTTCCCTCGGCCCACATGTCGCAAAGAATGACGGCCCTGGAGTTGCACAGATATGGACAATAGAGGGCCACACATGAGCCATAAATAGCCCAAGTCTCAGCCAATTACTGACCCATTCAGATTCAGATTCACTTTATTGTCATTGACAAAATACAAGTAAGGAGCCAATGAAACATAGTTAGCATCTGACCAGATGCTGACCCATAACTGGGTCTGCACTGGGGCTGAATAGGTTTTAGTGTTGGTACCGATTTTCAGCCTTAAGTAAACCAGAAACCCCGAAAACTGAGCCACACCTGAGCCTTATCTACACTGAAAAAAAGCTGCATTGACTGTCAGCTACGGCTGCCAAACAAAACACTTAAAATTAAAGTAAAATATCCTAATTTATATGAAGTGCAAAAAACACTGTTATTTTACAGATAGAGTTATTACTAACAAACATATTCACTGTAAAACAAGAATCTCTTGCAGTTAACATGCATGAATTAATCTAACTATATGTCACTGCATCAGCAACTACACAATCACTGCCTGTTAAATAAAGCAACATGCAGCATAACACCAATGAATGTTTTGCCCATTCTGGAATGAAGCACAGGCTCTACTCTTCAACACAATGGTGACCCACACAACCTTGTAGCCTCCTCAGACCTGGTTGTCCACATACGTGGACATCACAAAGTCCAGGGGTCAGAAAGTAAAAGTCCTGCCATATTTTTATTACACCCACAGCAAAAACTCCAGTGTTAAATGAACTTTACTGGGAGTTTATTTGGATCCAGACTCAAGAGTGTTAAAGTTAATGAGATAATTAAGTGAATAATTGAGTGATGATTGAGATATTATTGAAGACATCAGATGTTAACTAGCAGAATCACTGAAGGAGAAAATCTATATTTTAGTCACCGTTATGGTGATCAGTGTTTGCTTTAGTTGGGCAGGTGACCTTTAAATGTTTATCTAAATATTTTGTTTGGCTGTTTTAACAGCTGGATGAATAAAGAGATCAGATCAGATCAGATGTTGTAGATCATGTTTAGACGTAATCATCATTTGACCAGAATCACTGAACTCATTTAAAGCCTACTCTCTGACTTAAATGTATAATGATCATAACAGCATCACAGTGATTCTATAACATTATATCCAGATTTTTCAAAATAAACCAAATGATATCTTACACGTTGTTTTGATAAATAAATAATAATCTTTCTTTTAGGCACACACATACATCAAGATTCAGTGTATGAATCTCAACAATGGTGACAAACAGAATATTCAATTAGGAAAAGGAAATTACTAAGACAATTCAGATCATAATTTATTCATACCGCAATGCATGATGGGAGCCATGAATGAATTTTGATTGGTGGCACCCAGAATGCACTGCAACATGCTATATAATTGTCACCATTGTTGAGAATCACAGGCTGATTCTTGATGTCTGTGTGCCCATGAAGTAATTAGAAAAGAATAGCTTTTAAGAAATCTTTCGGATATTATTTAAATTTCTGAAAATGTTATACTGTGTAATCAAAAGGTTAAAATCTACAAATGATGATTATGTCAAAACATAACCAACAACAGCACATCAGCTTTCCTTGTTGTTCATCTGGCTGTTATAACTCATGGACATCAGCCAAACAACTTCTAAAATTAAAGAATAAAGGGTCAAGAGCCCAACTAAAGCAGTCACTTATCACCATAATGGTGACTTAAAAAATGTGACGTTCTCCTTCAGTGATTCTGCTTGTTATCATCAGGTGTCTTCAATAATGCTCAATCATCACTCAATTATTCACTTAATTATCTCATTAACTTTAACACTGGAGTTTTTGCTGTGGGTGGAATAAAAATGTGGCAGGACTTTTACTTTCTGACCCCTGGACTTTCCACCTCTGACCAAAACTCGGGTCTTAGGAGGTTAAATCAGAACATTAAACACTAACAGATCTCTTAAGATCTCAGCATCTTCACTTATTACAATCCAGAGTTTATTTCTTTCATATTAAAGTTCTAATTGAGAATTAACAGAGGTTTAGACATTGATGTTTTATTGAAAATAATAAAATTTGAAATCAGTGTTTGCTTTAGTTGGGCTCTTGAGTCTAATCTCTGATTAAATAATTTGATATTAGTTGTTAGAAAACCAGATAATACTGATGATACACTATCAGAAGGATACTATAAATCATGTGAATTAAACCGTTAATGCACTCAGAGATTTGACTTTAAGTGATGTCAGTAAATCAGGTTACTACATGATGATGACATCATCACCAATACGTGACCAACATCCTCTGATGAGATTTTCTCCTGAATTTTTGCCATAACAAACATGTATCAGAAACACACAGGTAAAGCAACAAAAGAAAAACTAATGTTAAAAAGTTAAGGGTCAAGAACCCAAATAAAGCAAATACTGATCATCATAATGGTGACCTCAACACCTAAACCTCTCAATAAGAACTTAAGTATGAAAGAAATAATTTTGAATTTCAATAAATTTCCTTGTGCTCCCGAAAAGTGAAGATGCTGAGATCTTGAGAGATCTGTTAGTGTTTAATGTTCTGTTGCTGCCAGTAATTTTTATTTATTCGGGAAATACCTGTAAAATAGCTTTTATTTCTGTAAAACATTTAAGGAAAATTTATGTTAAAGTTTTTTGCACTTTATTTAAATTAGGATATTTTACTTTATTTTTATGGTTTTTGTTTGGCAACCACTGCTGCCAGTCATTTGTCCGTTTTTTTCCCCCGATCAGTAGCAAGAAAGGAAATAAATATCCAGCACATGAATAAAATACTGTGCATTTCATGACACCATATTAATAAAATGAAGCACCATGATAAACAAAATTAATGAAATATTGAATGATCGGTTAAATGATCACAGAAATCTTCAACTAAATATTTTAAACTGTAGTATTATTTAAGATTAAACTTTGAAATGCCATGACATAACAAATGAAACATTATCATTTCAAATGAAGTAAATTGTAAGTTAGTTAAGTCAACTGGATTAAAATGCACTTCATTGGCCTAAGATCACAATCCTGATTTGGAGCAGATGATCACTGGATTGATCTGGGACACACTCATCACACCAACAATCGGCCTCATGTTGTTTTGCGTGATCATGCTCAGCTCTGCCATCATTGCCACACATGAACCAGATCTGGCTGCCTGCGTGCCAGTGCCAGCGTGAGGACACATTCGAGCCAAGATCCCGTGGGATATTACATAAGCTAAAACAAGTGTTCATCCTCATCTGTAAATCCGTCTTACCTTAAAAGCTGGAACAACTTCACCGATGGGTCTGAATGTGTGATTGACGTGTGTCTGTGAATCTCTGCACACTAAACACACAGGCTGTTTGTCCTCCAGACAGAAGAGTTTGAGTTTCTCACTGTGTAAACTGCAGATCTCCTCAGACCCTGATGAACAACTCTTCTCATTTCTCTCCTTCAGGAACGACTCACACAAGTTCTTTAATGCAAGATTTAATGGAAGACGATCTTTTGAGGATCTTCTCCTGCAGACAGGACACTCCTGAATTTCCTTGATTCTCCAGAACTGTTGAAGACACTCTTTACAGACACTGTGACTACATGACAGAAGAACAGGAGCGTTGAATATTTCACAACACACGGGACAAGAAATATCATCTTCAGATAGTGAACCCATTTTCACTCTTTGAGCTTCAGCAATATAAACGTTACTTTCACTTTGTGAACGATGGTTTCAAAAATTAATAACCTCAAGAATCTCAAAATCTACTGTCTGTTCAGAGACAAACTTTGCAAAGATCCTGATTGAAAGAGTTGCTCTTCTTTTATTGATCGCTGATTCTTTTTTGCCTTTGTTGAAAGAGAAGAGAGTCAGTATGACAGACAGGTGAAATAAATCAGTCTTTTCCTGGTTAGTGTTGTAAAAGGGTGGAGTTTCTGATCACCTTTAAACAGGTCAGAAAGGAACCTTCAGGTTAAATTTTAACAAAATGCATTCAAAGTTAACTCATATTGAAACTCTCAAGTAATAAACACACGTCTGTTTATCATGCTGATTGTCAGTGTTTGGAGACACGAGCTGAGTAGAGTAAACAAAAACTGTACTCAAGTAAAAGTAATAACTTATAATTCCTCAAGCAGAAGTAAAAACTATAACGTCAATAACTACTTGAGTAAGAGTGAAAAAGTATCCAATGAAAAAAGCAAGATAATAATGATGGTGAATCAATGTATATCATTAATGTCAATACAAATTATCTTTTTCATATTTTTCAATAATGCTTCAATTCCTTAAGTCATCAATTACAGAAAAGCAGTCATTTATCTGATATTTAAACAGACTTGTTGATCTGCTTTATCAATACAGAATTATTCCCAATAAACACTTGCTGATAAGAACCACCATAAAGTCAATGGTCAAGAGCACAACTAAAGCAAACACTGATCCCCATGATGGTGACCTCAAATGAAACATTTTCAATAAGACATCAACATCTAAACCTCTGTTAATTCTCAATAAGAAGAATTCTGTAGAGATGTGACTTAAATAAAGTCAGTCTGGTTAGTAATAAACATAAAACTTAATTAAACTTCCATTTTTAATTTAATTTTCCTAACATAGAAATTTAGGTTTACAAAAAGTTTATGGTAACCACCTTCAGAACTTTTTATAGTTTCCTCAACCTCATTCGTATTGCTTTTACAAACTTAAAGTTGGTGTTAATGTTCAACCAACCTATTAATTTCAGCAAAGAAATGCCAATCCAATATGAGTGAATTAATTTAATAAATGTTATTCAGTAAAATTACAACATTTGTTGCAGAACCAAGCTGCATGAATCATTTCTAAAATAACTTCGAAAGTCCAAGTTACTTTCCACCACTACATCTATGCTCATGTTCGAATTGCAGTTAACTGTCGTCACATCGTCTTGAACAACAGTGTGCACACCAACTTTGAGTCAACTTTTAAAGTAAACATCAGCTTCTATGATGTTCAAACTGTTTGATGTATAGTAGAAGAGCTCAGTTTTGCTTTAATCCTCCTCAGCTGAGATCTCAGAGATTTAATGTTGTCTTTTATCTTTAGTTGATTTCATCTCCGGAAGCCAGTTGTAGTTCTTGTGTTTCTCTTTTCTTCAGTGATTCTGCTTGTTAACATCAGGTGTCTTCAATGCTCAATCATCACTAAATTAATCACTTAATTATCAGAGGATAGTGGACACTTCAGCACTGCATTGTCATCGGGTCCAGGCGGATCTCCTTCGTCAGATCTGGACACGGCCTAGATCCGGCAGGCTGCGGGAAAACCTCGGGATAAACAAAGACACTAATATTAGCGTAGATGCCAAGATCATCACTCAATTAAACACTTAATTATCTCATTATCTTCAACACCGCTTCAGTGTTACTTATAACACCGTTAGTGTGGATTATAGAAACACTGCGCAGTGTTAATTTAACACTGGGGATTTTGCTGTGTATGCGCACCTCCACAATTACAGCATTTTAATTTAGCATCCTTTTTTACACTTTCTATAGCCGTGTTCTCCTTCGCATTTAACTCACCTTTGTCTCCATTTACATTGTTGTGCTGTTTGTCCCATTCTCTGAAATTTTAGCGTTTATGGAATATATATTCCCTACCTTTGTAGGCCTAGTTAATCCATCCCATTTGGACTTCAGAAGGCATTATCTTTTCAAAAACAAGTAGCACAGACAAGCCATCTGTTTTAACACCACTGTTGTTTGTTTGGAGTCTTTTTTAGCTTCTAGTACTTTTCTACCCTTTATCTCATTCTTCACATTCTCTATGGACATTTCCAGCAGTACATGTGAAATCACTCTTCTTGATTTTGCTGCCATTCCTGGTATGTGCACTTTAATATTTTCACCCCCAAGGTTATTCATTTTCAGAGTCATCTCCTGCTGCTTCTTATTTACTGTTGATATTAGAATTATTCTGTTACTCAGCAATTTAGCATATATAATTTTTTCTCTTTTCTTCAGTGATTCTGCTTGTTATTATCAGGTGTCTTCAATAATCAAACAATCATCACTCAATTAATCAGTTAATTATCTAATTAACTCTTTAACACTCTGCTGGTGGTTCCCATATAAACACAAAGCAGTGTTAATTTAACACTGGGGATTTTGCTGTGTGAGGAAGAGTTGAGAATACTGTGTTGAGGTAAATATAAATACGCTTGAAATAATCTTTGCATTTTCAAAATTTTCTGCACTGAAATTTTGTAGAGACTAGTAGAAACTGCTAGTAGTTTTCACAAATAATTAGAATGAAACCACAAATAACATTTAATTAAACACACTTTTTTTAAAGTAGAAAGATTAAAATCGTTTTTTATTGTAAAATGTTATCAAATCTTTGTTTTATCTACAACTTTTTACAAAGGAGCACCAATGGTGAATGAATTAAAAAAAAAATTTGTTTAAAAACCCCGCCCAGCATCAGTTGTTTTTCAGAAGATCCGTGATATTGTGAATTGTTAATCAACTGAAAATGAGGAGCACATTTCTTCTGTTGAGTCTTCTGATTGGTGCTCAGACCTTTCATATTCTACAAATGCCAAACTCTAAAAGTCATCAGGACATCACAAGAATGGCCATCCTACGTGCGACTGAAAAGGTCTGCGAGAGTGTTGACACAGCCTTCAAAACGGTACGAATATATGTATATATTGTACAGAACAATGCTTGTATTTTGTTTTTAAAGTTAAAATAGACATAAGCTTCTATCATAATATTCAAACTGTTTGATAGCAGAAGATGTCAGTTTTACTTTAAATAGCATCAATGTTATTATTCTATTTATGTAATATACTCCTGGTCACCTTTACTGTTAAAGACTGTTTAATGCCCTATTTAAGACAAGATTCCACACAAACCCAACATGTTTGATTTGAATTATTTTGATTATCATCATCATCATCGTTATCATTATCATGTGGCATTATCATGTGACCTACAAGAGTCAGTTGCGTCCCTTCACCTCCATTCATAAATCCTCTCCTGTGGCCTCATGGGACAGTAAAATGCTCACTTCAGAATCTTGCCAGAAGTAGTAGGTCATCCGCAGACTTTTTCGCCTACTGTTTTTTGAATACTAGTCTGACTTAGGCCTACTACACTGTTGGCGTACTGTTTTTCACATACTGTAGGCAAGTATTCGATTTTGGACACAGCGTCAGTGTTCTGAGACGCATGCTTGCGCATTAGCTTTTTTTTTCATGATTTGAGGTATAGACACAAAATTTATGTGAGTTGTTGTCAGATTTCATTGGTGATTTTAAATATGAAATGTATTCACTGCTTGGAGTAGGTAATGAACAATATGAACACATTTCTTGAACACAGCCACTGCCACTGGACTCAACGACACTGTCAGATGCCTGCAATCGAAAAGACTTCGCAAGAAACTTTGAAACAGCCATAAGAACGATCTCATTTTACAATGTGATGAGAGATATAGCAAATATTCCTGGTAATCGTCCGGAAGAACATTTTGACAATGAACAATTTCAGAAGGGAAAACAAACAATAACCACTCGAATGAAGGCTATCACAGAATACATAGAAAAAGAGAAATTTGATGAAGCAAGAGAGGAGCTTGGGAAAGTCCTCCATACTTTACAGGTGAGCGAAAGCTGCATCATTGCTCTGAATGAGAATCATGCAAATTTGATACAGAAGTATTCATTTATGAGATCAATATGACCAACAGATTTCAGTTAAACTGCAGAGATAAAGATTGATTTATACTAAGATGTTCAAACTTTCAGTTTATATAATCACTTATTTACTCACACATGTGTCGTTTGCTAAATGAAAGGATTTTTACAGTCACAGTGACTGGATTGAGCTGAATTACACCAATCCCTGCACTGCCCTGATTAATCCAGAAGAAAACATACCCAACGCTGCAAGTAAGTGTGTGTGTGTGTGCGCACGCTTCTGAAACATGTAAAGCAATAAAACGTTTTACTTTTTCTTCCAGATGAGGACATGGAGACATGTGATGACTCTTCCAATGGACCGTCTGAAAATATTAAGGAAAGCATTATTGAGGGAAAGTTTCTGACATCAGGATACGCTAGAAAATCCAGACCAAAAGGTAAGACTTTTGATCACAGATTACAGGTATAGAATCAAGTGACATTTACTGTATGAACTAAACAGTCAATGTGTAGATTCATCAATAACTGACACAATGCAGACTAGCTTTAGTCGAACATGTTCCTTGCTTTTTATTGCTCTCGTTTTTTTTCATTACACTCCTGCAACCCGTGCACTCTGGTTTTCGCGACCACGCCCACCTTCCCATGTAACACCACCCTTAAAGGGCTATAGCATTTATCAACTATAATATAACATTTACCAACACTACATCCCTTCCCTTAAGCTAACACTCACCAACTGAACATGTGAATGAGCAGTATAACATTTAACACTGTAACAAATGTGGCGGGCATATTTAACCAGTTACATAGTCCTGATAACGTGGGTTAGGATGGCTAACTCTCCCTGAACGAGTCACTACAGGTTGGGCAGTTTCACCGACAACACCAGTGGCAGGTGCTTCGCTCTGAGATGGTAGCATTGTAGATGACGAGAGGTTTGTAAGAGGCGGCACTGGTGGAAGTGGCCTGTAATCATCTTCTGAATATTCAGTGGGCGCAGGCTCTTGAACACCGAGAAGCAGACGTCGATTTCTTACGTATTGTCTGCCCTGAGAGGTCACCACATAGCTGTTAGGTTGAGCAGCATGGCCATGTACAACTGCCAGTTTGTCGAAACCGCGAGCCGTCTGCATCCTTACTGTCTGACCCTGTTGTAGGGGTGGAAGGGTATGGGCATTACGGTCATAGTATGCTTTGGTTTCCTTTCCCCTCCTGGTAAGAGCTGCCTGGACGTTGCTGCATACAGAGGGCATCAGTCGGTCTTTCAGCTCAGGAAGAAAAGTTCTCGTCTGTCTAGAGAGGAGCAGTTGGGCAGGTGATGGCAGGTCAGCACGTGAAAGGTTACGCAGGTGGAGTAAAGCAGCCTGAATGTCACTGTGCTCTCTATGGCATTTCTCAAGCAGATGCTTGGCGGACCACACTGCACGTTCTGCAAGCCCGTTGGATTGTGGGTAATATGGGCTACTCCGAATGTGCTCAAAGTCCCATAGACGAGCAAAACCATAAAATTCGCTACATACAAACTGCCGTGCATTGTCTGTCATGAGCGTCTGGGGAATGCCATGGACGGCTAAGTGTCTCTTAAGTTTCGCAATTACAGTGACACTTCTCATGTCGGGTAGATGGTCAAGCTCAAACCAACCAGAGAATGAGTCCACTAGAACCAAATGCATTTTTCCATGCCATTCAAATATGTCTGCCGCAGTGAACATCCAGGAAAGATCAGGAACATTGTGTGGTTGCATCGGTTCATGTGATTGATGGGGTCTAAGGGCGTTACAAGGAGCACAACGAGAGATTGCTCTCTCGATATCATCATACATCGTGGGCCAGTACATGGTTTCTTTTGCCCTGCGTTTTGTGGCCACCAGACCTGGATGGCCCTGATGCAGCTGAGTCACGTAGTAACTTTGTAGCGATTGTGGTATCAGGAGTCTCTGTCCTCGAAAAATCAGTCCATCTTCAACAACAAATTCCTCTCTCATGGAAAAGAATGGGCGGAGATCATGTGGGAGCTTTTTGAAGGAGTTTGGCCAGCCATGCATTATCATGTTAACAAGTCTTTGGCATGTGGGATCAGATTTTACAACAGTTCGGAGTTCCTCTGTCCGCTGTGATGAGAGAACTTGGAGTGTCATTACCTCTAGCAGGTCATCCGAAAGGGGAGGGTCAGTGGAGGGGAGATGAGCACGTGATAGGGCATCAGCGACAAAGAGTTCCTTGCCCCGTTTGTAGATCACGTTGAGACTGTAACGTTGGAGCTTGAGCATCATACTTTGAAGACGTGCTGAGGCGGTGTGTAGCGGCTTTTTTAGGATTGTGATGAGAGGCTGGTGATCTGTTTCCACGGTGACAGGTCGGCCATAAATGAAGTCATGAAACTTCTTAGTTGCAAATACTAATGCTAACATTTCCTTCTCGATTTGGGCATACCGAGATTCAGTTGGTGTTAGGGCGCTTGAAGCAAATGCAACAGGAGCGCCCTGTTGAAGACACACAGCGCCCAGTCGATGTTGGGATGCGTCAGCTGAAAGGATGACAGGTTTGGTGACATCAAAGTATTGCAGAACTGGGGGACTGGATACAGCGTCCTTCAGCTTTTGGAAAGCAGCATCCTGCAGCTCATGCTACGACCATTCAACATCCTGCTTCAACGGTTCACGAAGAGGGCCTGTAACGTCACTATAGTGTGGAATGAATTTCGATAAGTAGTTGGTCATACCAAGAAACTGTTGTAAGGCCTGTTTGTCCTCAGGTTTTGGCATTTGGCGGATAGCTGTGGTCTTGTCGGGGTCGGGTTTGACGCCATGAGCAATCAGGAGATGGCCTATATAAGAAACTGAGGTGACACGAAATTTGCACTTATCAGGGTTTAATTTCATGTTACAGCTGCGAATTTTGTGGAGGACCTGTTTCAGTCGCTCATCATGTTCCTGTAGTGTGCAGCCCCAGACTAGTATGTCATCTACCACAATTTGACATGGTTGTGCATCAAAGAGCTGCTCCATGGATCGCTGGAACACTTCACTGGCAATGATGTTTTCGTCAGTGATGACGATAACGAAATGATTTCGTTGACGCACTTTTTTTTATGACGATAATGCGACGATGACTAGCTAAAAATGGCTCTAAGGTGACTAAAACATGACGAGACATTTTCAAGTTTTCGTTGACGAGACGGAACGAAAATGAGTATAAGTCTGACGTTCACAATGCATGTCATTTCTGCCCTTTTTTGCGTGAAAACTGTCTGTAATGAGCTAAAAAAAAAAGTATCAGCTGCATCCGGCTGCCGCGCGCGCACCATTCCACACAACAACAACACGGGTTTTATCGTAGTTTTTGTACCAAGTCAAGTTAATGGAGTCGCCGCAAAAACTACGATAAAACCTGTTGGAAAGCATCTTTTGCAGCGATTTTTGTGTGAGCAGTGAACATCCCTGACCACTCTGTGAGTTTCACGTCTTAGTGAACTAAAGTTTAAAGGGTTTGTTCACCCAAAAATGAAAATTAAGTCATTAATTACTCACCCCCATGCTGTACCAACCCCGTAAGACCTTCGTTCGTCTTCGGAACACAAATGAAGATATTTAGGGCCCGAGCACCGATGGTGTGAGGACCCTCTTGGAATTGCTCTGTTTATTATTAGGGCCCAAGCCTTGAAAAGGCGAAGGCCCTATTGTTTTCCTAAGGATTATTATTAGGGCCCAAGCCTTGAAAAGGCGAAGGCCCTATTGTTTTCCTAAGGATTATTAGGGCCCAAGCCTTAAAGGCGAAGGCCCTATTGTTTTCCTTAGGATTATTATTATTTTTCTTCTTCTTCCGACTTATTATTATTAGGGCCCAAGCCTTGAAAAGGCGAAGGCCCTATTGTTTTCCTTAGGATTATTAGGGCCCAAGCCTTGAAAAGGCGAAGGCCCTATTGTTTTCCTAAGGATTATTATTATTATTATTATTATTATTCTAACGACTATCCGGGCACTTTTGGGGCTCTTAACGTGCACGAAAACTCTTGAAACTTTGCACACAGGTCAGAACCCGCGGCCATCAGGGCCGGGCTGAAGCTGGTACCCGGGCGGGGCAGGGGGGCTCGACAGCGCCCCCTGGAACGAGGTCCGAAAACTTGGTCCATAAATCAAACACGCTTGCATGTAATAATATGAAACTCGGTGCACATATAGATCTCATCGGTTTATATATCCTTTGTACTTTTACTTTTTACCCCAGCCCAACAGGAAGTCGGCTATTATGGTTTGTTTGGAAGCGTATGCCCCTGGAATTCGATATACTCCTCCTAGAGAATTCAACCAATCGCAACGAAACTCGGTCAGCATGATGTCAAGACATTGAGGATGAAAAATTTCCAGGGGATTTCTGATATCTCGAACGGTTTGGCCGTGACGAGGAAACGAATTTATGGCGAATAATGGAAACAGGAAGTGTGTTATAACTTCTGCATACATTAACTGATCTTGATGAGACTTCAACAGTGTGTTCGCTGTAAGAGGCCGATCACATGGATGTGACTATTGTGAGTCAAAGTTATAGCGCCACCAACTGGCAGCAGGAAGTGTGTCACTTTCAAAATACTTTGAAATCACCCTCTTATTTTTACCCGATTTGCTTCAAACTTGATGTGTATAATGTAAATACACGGCAGATGTAGACCTGTGAAAGGATTATTGATATCTTAGATACTGTTGCCATGGCAACGCATCAAACTTTAATATTCTTTTTGGATGCTTTTGAGACTCTTAGCATGCCTGAAATTGCTTAAAGTTGCATGAAACTTGACAGACAGATCACATTTATTAGCCAGTAGACATGTGCAAAGTTTCAGAAACGGGCGTGGTGCAGGGGCTCAGTAGCGCCACCTTTTGTGACAAAAGTGTGTGTGTGTGTGGGGGGGGGGGGGGGGGGGGGGTTAGTTTCATCTACAGTTACAAAACTTTTTCAACTTGATGAAAATACATTAAAGATGCTAAATTGTGAACGGATATTGAATATCTCAAACGGTTTTGCTATGGCGAGGGATTATGTCAAAAAAGAATCAGGAAATGTCTCATATCTTTCTAAAATGTAATTATACACCATTTATTTTTCTATAAAATTATACTAATATTAGAACTAAACCCATTGTATTCCTTTTTTTCAATTTAAGATTTATGTTTAAGTTTAAAAACAGCCAGAATGGTTGTTTAGCCAAAAAAATAAAAAAATAAAAATCATTCATAGTGCTTTACTGCCCTCTTGTGTTCAAAATCAGGTAGGCCAATTGTATTAAATTGTAGGGATGCTAGCCTACTATGGGAATATTTTCCCACCGTGACTCCGCTGGGGGATTTAAAATCGCTAACTTGAAAGCGAGTAACGGACGTCTCCACAAGACGTGCAGCTGTGAGCATTTTCGTTTCATTTTAAAAGAAGCCCCATTTCGGGGGCGGATTTCTTGAATGTATTTTACAAAATCACAATGTTGTGTTTGATTGCGAGTATCCAAAAATAAGTAAACACTTTGCAGTTTGAATGATCTTCTTGAATAAAATGACGGAGTAGCCAATGTTTCCACTGTTCGATCGCGGACGTCCACACGGACATTGATAATGGTGGCGCGTGCAGAGCGCTCGAGGGAATTCCTATGGAAGTAGGAATGACCTAAAAACTGTTCGCTCTGTTCTGCTCGCTCATCGCCGTGGACGCGCACCGTTATGAATGCCAGTGCAGCCGCATACTTTTTAGTGTCACTTTAAAATTAGTGCAATATCGGGGGCCGATTGCTTGAATTGTGAGTTCAATAGTCTATTATTTTTCACGGAAAACACAACAACAAAAGAGTATAATGATAGATTCGCTTAAATAGGCGCTTTTACATAAAATAGCCTATTCCGTCATCATCTTTTCAGTCAGCTCTTCACTCTCGTGATTAATGAAATTTGACTCCTGTTGCTGATATTTGCTGCAACTTTCGTTCAGCTCACAATTTAGTAAGCAAACACGCTTCAAATGTGTTTATTTTATTTTTGTGTATATATATGTGTATATATATATATATATATAGCTTATGTTTCAAATATGAGTTAATTAACAATCGTTGGAAAGAATGATACTTTTAAACATATCACTAAACCGTCATTAGGTGTCGCCAGGCGACCGTCTTAATGAGCGAGTCATTGATTCATTCGTTCAAACGATTCGTTCGAACGGCTGAGTCATTCATGAATGAGACAGATTATGGATTGGTCGTTGAATCTTTGAGTCAACCGATTCGTTCAAAATGCTGAATCATTCAGTAATGAGAACGCGTTGCTGTGAGATGCTCGATGGTTCTGCTGTGATCTTTGTTGAACTATTTTCGCTGCTGAAACAGAAAAAAAGTCAATATTGTATCTAAAATGTAAGTGATTTGACTGTGTGTGTGCGTGTGCGTGTGCGTGTGCGCGTGTGCGTGTGCGCGTGTGCGTGTGTGCGTGTGCGTGTGCGTGTGCGTGTGCGTGTGTGTCAGTGATTGTTTAACCCTTGTTAAAGTTTAGGCTTTGTATTTTTGGATATATATCTTTTTATATATAAAAAAATTGCATACAACCCATATATTTTAAATGTATTGTTTGCTTTAAATTACATTGAGATTTGTATGTTTGGTAATTGAACCTGAATGAATTTTAAATGAATGTGCGATATTTCAGATCATATTTTTGTTTTCCTTAAAATTTGAACTAACACTAACTTTACTCTCATCTGAATGATAGAATATTTATTTATGTATAAAATAAAAACACATTTGATTTTTCTTTTTTAATCAATGTAGAATGTGTAACTGAAAAAATAAACAGATTAGGGCTCTGTTCGAGAACAAGAAATGAAAACCAATGCAATATGATGAATGTCCAAAAGATTTTTTTGCTTTTAAACTATGTGTGTGTGTGTGTGTGTGTGTGTGTAAGAGATTTTGGTTGGGTGACAGTTGTAGTTTACAGTTTGACAAAAGCACAATGTTGTGTTTTATTGCGATTGTACACAAATATAAGTAAACACTTTGTAGTTTGAATAATGTCCTGTATGAACAAAAGGACGGAGTATGTTTTTATGTCTACATTGTTCAATCACGCCTCACACACACACACACACACACAAAAACTATTTTTCTAATCAGATCAGGCAAATATTCTGTCTTGGCACACTTCATATAACTTTCAAACTTGTGTACTTATTTCATGTGTCCATTAAGTCCATGAGACCGTAGGGTGTCTCATTTTTCATTTTAGGTTTCAGAAGGTTGCTCACGCATACTTTGTGGTTGATATGTGCCCTCAATGCACACTTTTGCAGAGCCCACACTGATGCAAGCTCTACAGCACACATCTTCTCAAAGGTCAAAGCGGGGTTACGTTATTGCCCGTCACGCACAGTAACCCTAAAGGCACCGGGGTTGCGGTGCCACCGGCTTGGGCCCGTAATCGCTGCTCGCAGCTATATTTATTATTATTATTATTATTATTATTATTATTATTATTATTAGGGCCCAAGCCTTGAAAAGGCGAAGGCCCTATTGTTTTCCTTAGGATTATTAGGGCCCAAGCCTTGAAAAGGCGAAGGCCCTATTGTTTTCCTTAGGATTATTAGGGCCCAAGCCTTGAAAAGGCGAAGGCCCTATTGTTTTCCTTAGTATTATTATTATTATTATTATTCTAACGACTATTCGGGCACTTTGAAACAAAGTATATAAGTTTATTGATTAAGATACAATTAATACAAAACGAAATTCACTTTAAAGAAAGGTTTTGTGCTTTCTGTTTGATGTCTTTGTGAAAGTTTTAAAGCATCTTTTAGTGCCGCTTTCAGAGCGCTCAGGTCCGTAACGGAGAACACGTCCGTAACATTGTTTTTCCTCATAAATGCGAACACGAAAAATAAAATAAAATGAATATTTTATGTTATGTGGAGACAGAGACAACCCTTCATCCGGTGGGTAGTATTAATTTTGGTTTGCGCAGTGTAATTCACAGAATTACTAAAACACATTTGCCACCTAAGTTAAAGATTGTTTTGTGTCACGCATGTTTATTTCGGCGTGTGTTTCATCCAAATTGCGATCGCATCGCGGGGGCCGGATTGAAGCACTATGCGGGCCGGATTCGGCCCCCGGGCCGTATATTGCCCATGTATGTCCTATGACATTAAAAATGATTCTAAATTTAAATGATCTCATATATGTGGCTATTGTGATTCACGATCATAGGCCCTGTCCAAAATGGTACACTTCATATGAATTTTCGGTCTTGTGTACTTATTTCATGTGTCCGTTAAATCCATGGGACCGTAGGGCGACAGTGAAAGCGGGGTTACGTTTTTGCACGTCGTGCACAGTAACCCTAAAGGCACCGGGGTGGCCGTGCTACCGGCTTGTTTATATATATATATATATATATATAAATATAGCTGCGAGCAGCGATGAAGGGCCAAAGCCGGCGGAACCGCCACTCCGGAGCCTTTAGGTAACTAAAGGCACCGGGGTTGCGGTGCCACCGGCTTGGGCCCGCAATCGCTGCTCGCAGCTATATTTATTATTATTATTAATATTATTTTACTACCTTTTGGGCACTTTTGGGGGCCTTAACGTGCTCAAAAACTCTTGAAACTTTGCACACGGGTCAGAACCCGCCGCCATCAGGGCGGGGCTGAAGCTGGTACCCGGGCGTGTCAGGGGGGCTCGACAGCGCCACCTGGAACGGGGTTTGAACACTTGTCCATATATCAAACACGCTTGCATGTAATAATCTGAAACTCGCTACACTTATATATCTCATCGGGCCGAACAACTTTCGTGCTCTAAGTTTTACGCCAGCCCAACAGGAAGTCGGCTATTTAGGGTTGTTTGGAAACGCATGCTCAGGAATTTGAAACACTTCTCCTAGGGAATTCCCCCGTTCGTCTCCAAACTCGGTGTGCATGAAGTCAAGACATTGAGGATGAAAAATTGCCAGGGGATTTTTGATATCTCGAACGGTTTGGCCGTGGCGAGGAAACTAATTTATGGCGAATAATGGAAACAGGAAGTGTGTTATAACTTCTACATACATTAACTGATCTTGATGAAACTTCAGCAGTGTGTTCGCTGTAAGAGGCCGATCACATGGATGTGACTATTGTGAGTCAAAATTATAGCGCCACCAACTGGCAGCAAGAAGTGTGACACTTTCAAAATGCTTTGAAATCACCCTCTTATTTTTACCCCATTTGCTTCAAACTTCATCTGTATAATGTAAACACACGGCAGATGTAGACCTGTGAAAGGATTGTTTAATATCTAAGATAATATTGCCATGGCAATGCATCCAACATTAATATTCTTTTTTGATGCTTTTGAGACTCTTAGCATGCTTGAAATTGCATGAAACTTGACAGACACATCTCATTTATTAGCTAGTAGACATGTGCAAAGTTTCAGAAACGGGCGTGGTGAGGGGCTCAGTAGCGCCACCTTTAGTCAAAAATGCGGTATTAGTTTTACCTACAGTAACAAAAATCGGTATGTATATTGGTCTCTTCGAGCCGGACAACTTTCTAATTGACAGTCATTAGCTCCGAACAATACAAAGTCAGATATTTTGGTTTGAATGTGATTTTCAGGAGAATTTTCTCCCTGCGCCACCTTTTGACAAAAGTGGGGGTGTTAGTTCTATAGTTTTACCTACAATCATAAAACTCGGTACGCATATTGTTCAGATCAAGCCGGACAACTTTCTAATTTACTCTCATTAGCTCAGACCAAGAGGGAGTCAGATATTTTAGTTTGAATGTGGATGTTTCTGAGAATTTTCTCTCCCTCTCTTTCCGTCTCTGTGTGTGAGGGATTTGTCTATTGATTTTAATGCATTTCAAGGTTTCAGGGGATTTTGGGACTCTTAACGTGCTCAAAAACTTTTGAAATTTTGCACACAGGTCAGAACCCACGGCCATCAGGGCCGGGCTGAAGCTGGTACCCGGGCGTGGCAGGGGGGCTCAACAGCGCCCCCTTGAACGGGGTCCGACAATTTGGTCCATATATTCAACACGCTTGCATGAATTAATATGAAACTCAGTACACATATAGATCTCATCGGGCCAAACATTTTACCCCTGGTCAAGTTTTACGCCAGCCCAACAGGAAGTCGGCTATTATGGGTTGTTTGGAAAACGCTTGCTGTGGAATTTGAAGTACTACTCCTAGGCAATTCATTCAATCATCGCCAAACTAGGCGTGCATGAAGTCAAGACATTGAGGATGCTAAATTGCTGACGGATTTTTGATATCTCGAACGGTTTGGCCGTGGCGAGGAAATGAATTTTCATGACTAAAAAAGGACATATAAAGTGTGTTATAACTTAGTTAGATTTACCTACAGTTACAAAACTCAGCTTGTATATTCTTCTCCTCAAGCCAAACAACTTTCTAATTTACAGTCAATAGCTCCAACCCTCAGAAAGTCAGATATTGTGGTTTGAATGTGGATTTCATGAAATGGTATCTCTCTCTGTCACTCTTTGACAGAGAGAGGGCCCCCTCCCATTCTATGTGTGTGTGTGTGTGTGGCTGTCTGTGTGGGGAGGGAGGGCTGGTGTCTGTGTTTATATGTGTGTGTGTGTGGCTGGCTGGCTGTTACAGTGACATGATATTAAGCCTTTCATTGCTGTGTGATTTTTCCTGCATTAAAGGATAAAGAAATCTCTAAGGCCTTGTCTTTTTGCATAACAATTTTGTATTTTTTTTAAATTACAAAATATGCACAGAACCAAGATCTTTTAAATGTATAGTTTGCTTTAAATAAAATTAAGATTGTATTGGTAATTGAAGCTGAATGAATTTAAAATGAATGTGCTATATTTCAGAACAATATATTTGTTTTCCTTAAAATTGTAAAACACTAACTTTATTCTCATCTGAATTATAAATAATTTATTCCTGTATAAAATAAAAACACATTTGAATTTTTCTTTTTTTAATCAATGTAGATTGTGTAATTGAAAAATAAACAGATTAGGGCTCTGAGGACAATAAATGAAAATCAATGCGATGTGGTGAATGTCCAAAAGATGGCATCCACAGACTGTTTTAAATGGGGTTGGATAAATATTTTTTGCTTTTAGACAGTGTGTGCGTGTGATTTTAGTTTGGTGACAGTTGTAGGTTACAGTTTGACAAGAGTTTATAGTTTGAAAAAAGCACTTTGTTGTGTTTTATTGGACGGAGTATGTTTTTATGTGTAACAGTTCAATCGCACCCGCACCTCACACACACACACACACACACACACACACACACACACACACACATATTGAAACCTGAGTGAAGTACAAAGCCCATAATAAAGAATAGTTTAGCATCCAAATACATCGCAAATGTTGAAACAGTTTGATTCTAATGAGAGAGTTACGTGAGCCAAACACCACTTACTTTCACTTTCGCTTTCAATTATTTCGGTTAATTCTTAATTATAGTTTTTTTGAATTCTTGTTCTGTTCTGAATATCATTAAATTTAAAGAATTGCTTGTGTAATATTTTGAGTGTATCATCAAAACAGAATAATTCTCTCGGTTTAGTGATTCCCTAGTTTTTTTTATTGTTTTCATTGTTCTCAGGTAAGGCAAGTGATATATATATATAAATATAGCTGCGAGCAGCGATGAAGGGCCAAAGCCGGCGGCACCGCCACTCCGGTGCCTTTAGCTAAAGGAACCGGGGTTGCGGTGCCACCGGCTTGGGCCCGTAATCGCTGCTCGCAGCTATATTTATTATTATTATTATTATTATTATTCTAACGACGATTATTATTCTACGACACTTTTGGGGCTCTTAACGTGCACGAAAACTCTTGAAACTTTGCACACAGGTCAGAACCCGCGGCCATCAGGGCCGGGCTGAAGCTGGTACCCGGGCGTGGCAGGGGGGCTCGACTGCGCCCCCTGGAACGTGGTCCGAAAACTTGGTCCATAAATCAAACACGCTTGCATGTAATAATATGAAACTCGGTACACATATAGATCTCATCGGTTTATATATCCTTTGTACTTTTACTTTTTACCCCAGCCCAACAGGAAGTCGGCTATTATGGTTTGTTTAGAAGCGTATGCCCCTGGAATTCGATATACTCCTCCTAGAGAACTCAACCAATCGCAACGAAACTCGGTCAGCATGATGTCAAGACATTGAGGATGAAAAATTGCCAGGGGATTTCTGATATCTCGAACGGTTTGGCCGTGACACGGAAACGAATTTATGGCGAATAATGGAAACAGGAAGTGTGTTATAACTTCTGCATACATTAACTGATCTTGACGAAACTTCAACAGTGTGTTCTCTGTAAGAGGCCGATCACATGGATGTGACTATTGTGAGTCAAAGTTATAGCGCCACCAACTGGCAGCAGGAAGTGTGTCACTTTCAAAATACTTTGAAATCACCCTCTTATTTTTACCCGATTTGCTTCAAACTTGATGTGTATAATGTAAATACACGGCAGATGTAGACCTGTGAAAGGATTATTGATATCTTAGATACTGTTGCCATGGCAACGCATCAAACTTTAATATTCTTTTTGGATGCTTTTGAGACTCTTAGCATGCCTGAAATTGCTTAAAATTGCATGAAACTTGACAGACAGATCACATTTATTAGCCAGTAGACATGTGCAAAGTTTCAGAAACGGGCGTGGTGCAGGGGCTCAGTAGCGCCACCTTTTGTGACAAAAGTGTGTGTGGGGGGGGGGGTTAGTTTCATCTACAGTTACAAAACTTTTTCAACTTGATGAAAATACATTAAAGATGCTAAATTGTGAACGGATATTGAATATCTCAAACGGTTTTGCTATGGCGAGGGATTATGTCAAAAAAAGAATCAGGAAATGTCTCATATCTTTCTAAAATGTAATTATACACCATTTATTTTTCTATAAAATTATACTAATATTAGAAGTAAACCCATTGTATTCCTTTTTTTCAATTTAAGATTTATGTTTAAGTTTAAAAACAGCCAGAATGGTTGTTTAGCCAAAAAAAAAAAAAATCATTCATAGTGCTTTACTGCCCTCTTGTGTTCAAAATCAGGTAGGCCAATTGATGCTACTATGGGAATATTTTCCCACCGTGACTCCGCTGGGGGCTTTAAAATCGCTAACTTGAAAGCGAAAGTAACGGACGTCTCCATAAGACGTGCAGCTGTGAGCATTTTTGTTTCATTTTAAAAGAAGCCCCATTTCGGGGGCGGATTTCTTGAATGTATTTTACAAAATCACAATGTTGTGTTTGATTGCGAGTATCCAAAAATAAGTAAACACTTTGCAGTTTGAATGATCTTCTTGAATAAAATGACGGAATAGCCAATGTTTCCACTGTTCGATCGCGGACGTCCACACGGACATTGATAATGGTGGCGCGTGCTTGAATTGTGAGTTCAATAGTCTATTATTTTTCGGAAAACACAACAACAAAAGAGTATAATGATAGATTCGCTTAAATAGGCGCTTTTACATAAAATAGCCTATTCCGTCATCATCTTTTCAGTCAGCTCTTCACTCTCGTGATTAATGAAATTTGACTCCTGTTGCTGATATTTGCTGCAACTTTCGTTCAGCTCACAATTTAGTAAGCAAACACGCTTCAAATGTGTTTATTTTATTTGTGTGTATATATATATATATATATATATATATATAGCTTATGTTTCAAATATGAGTTAATTAACAATCGTTGGAAATAATGATACTTTTAAACATATCACTAAACCGTCATTAGGTGTCGCCAGGCGACCGTCTTAATGAGCGAGTCATTGATTCATTCGTTCAAACGATTCGTTCGAACGGCTGAGTCATTCATGAATGAGACAGATTATGGATTGGTCGTTGAATCTTTGAGTCAACCGATTCGTTCAAAATGCTGAATCATTCAGTAATGAGAACGCGTTGCTGTGAGATGCTCGATGGTTCTGCTGTGATCTTTGTTGAACTATTTTCGCTGCTGAAACAGAAAAAAAGTCAATATTGCATCTAAAATGTAAGTGATTTGACGTGTGTGTGTGTGTGTGTGTGTGTGTGTGTGATTGTGTCTGTTACAGTGATTGTTTAACCCTTGTTAAAGTTTAGGCTTTGTATTTTTGGATATATATCTTTTTATATATAAAAAAATTGCATACAACCCATATATTTTAAATGTATTGTTTGCTTTAAATTACATTGAGATTTGTATGTTTGGTAATTGAACCTGAATGAATTTTAAATGAATGTGCGATATTTCAGATCATATTTTTGTTTTCCTTAAAATTTGAACTAACACTAACTTTACTCTCATCTGAATGCTAGATTATTTATTTATGTCTAAAATAAAAGCACATTTGATTTTTCTTTTTTAATCAATGTAGAATGTGTAACTGAAAAAATAAACAGATTAGGGCTCTGTTCGAGAACAAGAAATGAAAACCAATGCAATATGATGAATGTCCAAAAGATTTTTTTGCTTTTAAACTATGTGTGTGTGTGTGTGTGTGTGTGTGTGTGTAAGAGATTTTGGTTGGGTGACAGTTGTAGTTTACAGTTTGACAAAAGCACAATGTTGTGTTTTATTGCGATTGTACACAAATATAAGTAAACACTTTGTAGTTTGAATAATGTCCTGTATGAACAAAAGGACGGAGTATGTTTTTATGTCTACATTGTTCAATCACGCCTCACACACACACACACACAAAAACTATTTTTCTAATCAGATCAGGCAAATATTCTGTCTTGGCACACTTCATATAACTTTCAAACTTGTGTACTTATTTCATGTGTCCATTAAGTCCATGAGACCGTAGGGTGTCTCATTTTTCATTTTAGGTTTCAGAAGGTTGCTCACGCATACTTTGTGGTTGATATGTGCCCTCAATGCACACTTTTGCAGAGCCCACACTGATGCAAGCTCTACAGCACACATCTTCTCAAAGGTCAAAGCGGGGTTACGTTATTGCCCGTCACGCACAGTAACCCTAAAGGCACCGGGGTGGCGGTGCCACCGGCTTGTTTATATATATATATATATATATATATATAGCTGCGAGCAGCGATGAAGGGCCAAAGCCGGCGGCACCGCCACTCCGGTGCCTTTAGGTAATTAAAGGCACCGGGGTTGCGGTGCCACCGGCTTGGGCCCGTAATCGCTGCTCGCAGCTATATTTTTAATGGTGTTCAAGGTTTCAGGGGCTTTTGGGGCCCTTAACGTGCTTGAAAACTCTTGAAACTTTGCACACAGGTCAGAGCCCACGGCCATCAGGGCTGGGCTGAAGCTGGTAGCCGGGCGTGGCAGGGGGGCTCAACAGCGCCCCCTTGAACGGGGTCCCCAAAACTTGGTCCATAGATCAAACACGCTTGCATGAATTAATATGAAACTCAGTACACATTTAGATCTCATCGGGCCGAACAACTTTCCCTTGGTCAAGTTTTACGCCAGCCCAAAAGGAAGTCGGCTATTATGGGTTGTTTGGAGATCGCTTGCTCTGGAATTTGAAGTACTTCTCCTAGAGATTGCATCTGTTTACTGCCAAACTCAGTCAGCTTGAGGTCAACACATTGAAGATGCTAAATTGCGGACGGATTTTTGATATCTCGAGCGGTTTGGCCGTGGCGAGGAAACGAATTTATGGCGAGAAAAAAGAAACACGAACTGTTATAACTTCTGCATACATTAACTGATCTTGATGAAACTTCAGCAGTGTGTTCGTGGTAAGAGGCCAATCAGATGGATGTAACTATTTTGAGTCAAAGTAATAGCGCCACCAACTGGCAGCAGGAAGTGTGTCACTTTCTAAATGCTTTTGACAAAAGTGGGGGGGTTAGTTTTATCTACAGTAACAAAACTCGATATGTATATTGTACTCTTCGAGCCGGACAACTTTCTAATTTACCGTATTTAGCTACGACCAACAGGAAGTCAGATATATTGGTTTGAATATGGTGAGCCTCTCTCTGAGCTCTGTATGGCAAGCCCTTTTAACATTTAAAAGCTAAGTTTGACTATCCGGAATTAACATTGTTGATATCAACAACGTCTTTCTGACATGTCGTAATTATATTTTGGATAGTTTGTATTATCATTTAAGATATCTGTAACGTAATTGGCCTATGGCTAAGCCACGCCCCCAAACGCGATGAGCCAATCACAGTGCGCATAGCTTACCCTGATAAAATGAAAGTTACAGATATCAAATTTCAGATATCTCTAATCAAAATGAATTTCAAGATATCTATAACTTGATAATAGATATCTACAATTAAATTATGACTATCTCTAACTCCAGTTTGAGATATCTACAACGCCATTTTGACTAGTCATAATTTAAATGTATTTAAATGTATTGTTTGCTTTAAATTAAATTAAGAATGTATGTTTGGTAATTTAACCTAAATTAATTTAAAATGTATGCACCATATTTCAGATCAATATATTTGTTTTCCTTCATTTTAATCAACACTAACTTTATTCTCATCTAAATTATAAATAACTTATTTCTGTATAAATTAAAAATCCCGAACAATCCAGACCAACCAGAGCGCACTATTCCTACAACATCATCAGTGCTGAAGCGGAACTACCAGAGCCGTTCGGCAGATTTTCAGTCTTGTGTGCTTATTTCATGTGTCCGTTAAATCCATGAGACCATCTGTAGGGTGTCTCATTTTTCATTTTAGGTTTCAGAAGGTGTCTCATGCATACATTTTGATATGTGCCCTCGATGCGCACTTTTGCAGAGCCCACACTGCTGCAAAGCTCTACAGCACACTTCTTTTCGACAGTCAAAGAAGGGTTACGTTTTTGCAGGTCGTGCACAATAACCCTAAAGGCACCGGGGTGGCGGTGCCACCGGCTTGGGCCCGTAATCGCTGCTCGCAGCTATATTTAGGGCCCAAGCCTTGAAAAGGCGAAGGCCCTATTGTTTTCCTAAGGATTATTATTTATTAGGGCCCAAGCCTTGAAAAGGCGAAGGCCCTATTGTTTTCCTTAGGATTATTATTTATTAGGGCCCAAGCCTTGAAAAGGCGAAGGCCCTATTGTTTTCCTAAGGATTATTATTTATTATTATTATTATTATTATTATTATTATTTTACTACCTTTTGGGCACTTTTGGGGGCCTTAACGTGCTCAAAAACTCTTGAAACTTTGCACACGGGTCAGAACCCGCGGCCATCAGGGCCGGGCTGAAGCTGGTACCCGGGCGTGGCAGGGGGGCTCGACAGCGCCCCCTGGAACGGGGTTTGAACACTTGTCCATATATCAAACACGCTTGCATGTAATAATCTGAAACTCGGTACACTTATAGATCTCATCGGGCCAAACAACTTTCGTGCTCTAAGTTTTACGTCAGCCCAACAGGAAGTCGGTTATTATGGGTTGTTTGGAAACTCATTTTCTATATTTTTCTTACGACTATTCGGGCACTTTTGGGGCCCTTAACGTGCTCGAAAACTCTTGAAACTTTGCACACAGGTCAGAACCCGCGGCCATCAGGGCCGGGCTGAAGATGGTACCCGGGCGTGGCAGGGGGGCTCGACAGCGCCCCCTGGAACGGGGTCCGAAAACTTGGTCCATAAATCAAACACACTTGCATGTAATAATATGAAACTCGGTACACATATAGATCTCATCGGTTCATATATACTTCATGCTCTTACTTTTTACCCCATCCCAACAGGAAGTCGGCTATTTAGGGTTGTTTGTTAAACGCATGCAATGGAATTTAAAGTACTTCTCCTAGAGAATTCAAAGAAATGCCACGAAACTCGGTCAGCATGAAGTCAAGACATTGAGGATGAAAAATTGCCAGGGGATTTTTGATATCTCGAACGGTTTGGCCGTGGCGAGGAAACGAATTTATGGCGAGAAACGTGAAACAGGAAGTGTGTTATAACTTCAGCATACATTAGCTGATCTTAACGAAACTTCACCAGTGTGTTCGCTTTAAGAGGCCGATCACATGGATGTGACTATTGTGAGTCAAAGTTATAGCGCCACCAACTGGCAGCAGGAAGTGTGTCACTTTCAAAATGCTTTGAAATCACCCTCTTATTTTAACCCGATTTGCTTCAAACTTCATCTGTATAATGTAAATACACGGCAGATGTAGACCTGTGAAAGGATTATTGATATATTAGATACTGTTGCCGTGGCAACGCATCAAACTTTAATATTCTTTGTTGATGCTTTTGAGACTCTTAACATACTTGAAATAACATGAAACTCGACAGACACATCACATTTATTAGCCAGTAGACATGTGCAAAGTTTCAGAAACGGGCGTGGTGCAGGGGCTCAGTAGCGCCACCTTTTGACAAAAGTGGGGGTGTTAGTTCTATAGTTTTACCTACAATCATAAAACTCGGTACGCATATTGTTCAGATCAAGCCGGACAACTTTCTAATTTACTGTCATTAGCTCAGACCAAGAGGGAGTCAGATATTTTAGTTTGAATGTGGATGTTTCTGAGAATTTTCTCTCCCTCTCTTTCCGTCTCTGTGTGTGAGGGATTTGTCTATTGATTTTAATGCATTTCAAGGTTTCAGGGGATTTTGGGACTCTTAACGTGCTCAAAAACTTTTGAAATTTTGCACACAGGTCAGAACCCACGGCCATCAGGGCCGGGCTGAAGCTGGTACCCGGGCGTGGCAGGGGGGCTCAACAGCGCCCCCTTGAACGGGGTCCGACAATTTGGTCCATATATTCAACACGCTTGCAAAAATTAATATGAAACTCAGTACACATATAGATCTCATCGGGCCAAACATTTTACCCCTGGTCAAGTTTTACGCCAGCCCAACAGGAAGTCGGCTATTATGGGTTGTTTGGAAAACGCTTGCTGTGGAATTTGAAGTACTACTCCTAGGCAATTCATTCAATCATCGCCAAACTAGGCGTGCATGAAGTCAAGACATTGAGGATGCTAAATTGCTGACGGATTTTTGATATCTCGAACGGTTTGGCCGTGGCGAGGAAATGAATTTTCATGACTAAAAAAGGACATATAAAGTGTGTTATAACTTAGTTAGATTTACCTACAGTTACAAAACTCAGCTTGTATATTCTTCTCCTCAAGCCAAACAACTTTCTAATTTACAGTCAATAGCTCCAACCCTCAGAAAGTCAGATATTGTGGTTTGAATGTGGATTTCATGAAATGGTATCTCTCTCTGTCACTCTTTGACAGAGAGAGGGCCCCCTCCCATTCTATGTGTGTGTGTGTGTGTGGCTGTCTGTGTGGGGAGGGAGGGGGAGGGAGGGCTGGTGTCTGTGTTTATATGTGTGTGTGTGGCTGGCTGGCTGTTACAGTGACATGATATTAAGCCTTTCATTGCTGTGTGATTTTTCCTGCATTAAAGGATAAAGAAATCTCTAAGGCCTTGTCTTTTTGCATAACAATTTTGTATTTTTTTTAAATTACAAAATATGCACAGAACCAAGATCTTTTAAATGTATAGTTTGCTTTAAATAAAATTAAGATTGTATTGGTAATTGAAGCTGAATGAATTTAAAATGAATGTGCTATATTTCAGAACAATATATTTGTTTTCCTTTAAATTGTAAAACACTAACTTTATTCTCATCTGAATTATAAATAATTTATTCCTGTATAAAATAAAAACACATTTGAATTTTTCTTTTTTAATCAATGTAGAATGTGTAATTGAAAAATAAACAGATTAGGGCTCTGAGGACAATAAATGAAAATCAATGCGATGTGGTGAATGTCCAAAAGATGGCACCCACAGACTGTTTTAAATGGGGTTGGATAAATATTTTTTGCTTTTAGACAGTGTGTGTGCGTGTGATTTTAGTTTGGTGACAGTTGTAGGTTACAGTTTGACAAGAGTTTATAGTTTGAAAAAAGCACTTTGTTGTGTTTTATTGGACGGAGTATGTTTTTATGTGTAACAGTTCAATCGCACCCGCACCTCACACACACACACACACACACACACACACACACACACATATTGAAACCTGAGTGAAGTACAAAGCCCATAATAAAGAATAGTTTAGCATCCAAATACATCGCAAATGTTGAAACAGTTTGATTCTAATGAGAGAGTTACGTGAGCCAAACACCACTTACTTTCACTTTCGCTTTCAATTATTTCGGTTAATTCTTAATTATAGTTTTTTTGAATTCTTGTTCTGTTCTGAATATCATTAAATTTAAAGAATTGCTTGTGTAATATTTTGAGTGTATCATCAAAACAGAATAATTCTCTCGGTTTAGTGATTCCCTAGTTTTTTTTATTGTTTTCATTGTTCTCAGGTAAGGCAAGTGAGATATATATATATATATATATATATATATATATATATATATGTATTTTTTATATATATATATATAATTTATATATATATATATATATATATATATATATATATATATATATATATATATATATATATATATATATATATATATATATATATAAATATAGCTGCGAGCAGCGATGAAGGGCCAAAGCCGGCGGCACCGCCACCCCGGTGCCTTTAGGTAACTAAAGGAACCAGGGTTGCGGTGCCACCGGCTTGGGCCCGTAATCGCTGCTCGCAGCTATATTTATTTATTATTATTATTATTTTACTACCTTTTGGGCACTTTTGGGGGCCTTAACGTGCTCGAAAACTCTTGAAACTTTGCACACATCTCAGAACCCGCGGCCATCAGGGCCGGGCTGAAGCTGGTACCCGGGCGTGGCAGGGGGGCTCGACAGCGCCCCCTGGAACGGGGTTTGAACACTTGGTCCATAAATCAAACACGCTTGCATGTAATAATATGAAACTCAGTACACATATAGATCTCATCGGTTCATATATACTTCATGCTCTTACTTTTTACCCCAGCCCAACAGGAAGTCGGCTATTAAGGGTTGTTTGGAAAACACATGCAATGGAATGTGAAATACTCCTCCTAGAGAATTCAAACACACGGCACGAAACTCGGTCAGCATGAAGTCAAGACACTGAGGATGAAAAATTGCCAGGGGATTTTTGATATCTCGAACGGTTTGGCCGTGGCGAGTAAACGAAATTATGGCGAGAAACGTGAAACAGGAAGTGTGTTATAACTACTGCATACATTAACTAATCTTGATGAAACTTCAGCAGTGTGTTCGTTGTAAGAGCCCGATCACATGGATGTGACTATTGTGAGTCAAAGTTATAGCGCCACCAACTGGAAGCAGGAAGTGTGTCACTTTCAAAATGCTTTTAAATCACCCTCTTATTTTTACCCGATTTGCTTCAAACTTCATGTGCATAATGTAGACACACGCCAGATGTAGACCTGTGAAAGGATTATTGATATCTTAGATACTGTTGCCATGGCAATGCATCAAACATTAATATTCCTTTTTTTAAGCTTTTTCATGCTTTTTTATGCTTTCGGGCACTTTTGGGGTTCTTAACGTGCTCGAAAACTCTTGAAACTTTGCACACGGGACAAAACCCGCGGCCATCAGGGCCAGGCTGAAGCTGGTACCCGGGCGTGGCAGGGGGGCTCGACAGCGCCCCCTTGAACGGGTCAGACAATTTGGTCCATATATCCAACACGCTTTACCCTATTTGCTTCAAACTTGATGTGTATAATGTAGACACACGCCAGATTTAGACCTGTGAAAGGATTGTTGATATCTTAGATGCTGTTGCCGTGACAACGCATCAAACTTTTAATATTCTTTTTGGATACTTTTGAGACTCTCAGCGCACTTTGGGGGCCCTTAACGTGCTCAAAAACTCTTGAAACTTTGCACACGGGTCAGAACCCGTGGCCATCAGGGCCGGGCTGAAGCTGGTACCCGGGCGTGGCAGGGGGGCTCGACAGTGCCCCCTGGAACGGGGTCCGAAAACTTGGTCCATAAATCAAACACGCTTGAATGTAATAATATGAAACTCGGTACACATATAGATCTCATCGATTCATATATCCTTTGTACTTTTACTTTTTACCCCAGCCCAACAGGAAGTCGGCTATTATGGTTTGTTTGGAAGCGTATGCCCCTGGAATTCGATATACTCCTCCTAGAGAATTCAACCAATCGCCACGAAACTCGGTCAGCATGAAGTCAAGACATTGAGGATGAAAAGTTGCCAGGGGATTTTTGATATCTCGAACGGTTTGGCTGTGGCGAGGAAACGAATTTATGGCGAATAAAGGAAACAGGAAGTGTGTTATAACTTCTGCATACATTAACTGATCTTGATGAAACTTCAGCAGTGTGTTCGCTGTAAGAGTCCGATCACATGGATGTGACTATTGTGAGTCAAAGTTATAGCGCCACCAACTGGCAGCAGGAAGTGTGTCACTTCCTAAAGGCTTTGAAATCACCCTCTTATTTTTACCCAATTTGCTTCAAACTTTATGTGTATAATGTAGACACACGGCAGATGTAGACCTGAGAAAGGATTATTGATATCTTAGATACTGTTGCCGTGGCAACGCATCAAACTTTATTATTCTTTGTTGATGCTTTTGAGACTCTTAACATACTTGAAATTGCATGAAACCCGACAGACACATCACATTTATTAGACAGTAGACATGTGCAGAGTTTCAGAAACGGGCATGGTGAGAGCAATTAGAGAATAATGTTTAAGTTTAAAAACAGCCAGAATGGTTGTTTAGTCAAAAAAAATTTTTTTCCAAATCATACATAGTGTTATACTGCCCTCTTGTGTTCAAAATCAGGTAAAAAGCGAAAGTAAAATAAGGACGTCTGCACAATTCATTAATAATGGTGCAGAGTAGAGTGAGCTTTTTCAATTAATTCCTATGGAAGTAGGAATGAACTAAACAACGTTCGCTCTGTTCTGCTCGTCCCTCACCGTGGGCGCGCAGAGTTATGAATGCCCGTGCAGCCGTGAGCATTTTAGTTTCATTTTAAAATTAGCGCCATTTCGGGGGACGTATTACTTTAATTTATTTAACAAAAACACAATGTTGTGTTTAATTGCGAGTGTACACAAATATAAGTAAACACTTTGACGTTTGAATGATGTCCTGTATGAAGAAAATGACGGAGTATGTTTCACTGTTCAATCGCGCTGAGCCACCCAGACCCCCACACACACACTGACACACACACACACACACACACACACACACACACACACACACACACACACACACACAAACACACACACACACACAATAATAAAACATTCAACCTAACATATACAAATTACACTGCTATGTTGAAATAGTCAGTAGTACAATTTGTATCATTCACAGTAAGCACCGCTCCACTGTGATTTTTCCAAGCACATTTTTGCACAAGTGAAGAGGATGATTTTTTCCGTCGATATTGGAACGTGAGTGAAGTACAAAGCCTGTAATAAAGAATAGTTTAGCATCCAAATACATCGCAAATGTTGCAACATTTAGATTCTAAAGAGAGATTTACGTGAGCCTAACACCACTTACTTTTACTTTTGTTTTAAATTATTTCGTTTTGGCTTTATTATAGTTATTTTTTTATTTGTGTTCTGTTCTGAATATCATTAAATTTAAAGGATTTGTTGTGGAATATTTTGAGTGTATAATCAAATAACACTAAACCGTCACTAGGTGTCGCCAGGCGACCGTCTTAATGAGCGGGTCATTGATTCATTCGTTCAAACGATTCGTTTGAACGACTGAGTCATTCATGAATGAGACAGATGTTTATGGATTGGTCATTGAATCTTTGAGTCAACCAATTTGTTCAAAATGCTGAATCATTCAGTAATGAGAAAACACGTTGCTGTGAGATGCAATGGTTCTGCTGTGATCTTTGTTTAACTATTTTCGCTGCTGAAACAGAAGAACAGTCAATATTGCATCTAAAATGTAAGTGACTTGACACGTGTGTGTGTGTGTGTGTGTGTGTGTGTGCGTGTGAGTGCGTGCGTGCGTGTGTGTGTGTGTGTGTGTGTGTGTGTGTGTGCAATCAATCCCAGGTAAGAGGCATGAATAATGAGAATTGGACTTCTAGGAGTGAGGTTAATATTCCGGAGATGGTTCCCTCGGATTGTGAAAAGGAGGCGGCGCGGGAGTGGCCAGGCATTGCGCTACTTCTGTTTCAAAGTTTAAAACAATGCTAATATCATTTTTTTGAACGATTTCATTACAAATGTTTATTTTATATATTTATAAAATATTATAAAATATAATAACTATGTTTTGTCCTATTAACAAAAGACAGGCAATGTACTATTAACAAATGTTAAT
Source organism: Tiaroga cobitis (assembly GCA_030578255.1). Lineage (NCBI taxonomy): Eukaryota > Metazoa > Chordata > Actinopteri > Cypriniformes > Leuciscidae > Tiaroga > Tiaroga cobitis. The sequence goes on from CM060593.1 coordinate 45,882,341, forward strand.
AGTTTTTTAAAAGTTAAAATGATACTTTATGCATTTGTTTTGTGTCAGATGATTAACAATATAAATTAAACAAAGCTTAAAACAAACAAAATAATAAAACGAAAACAAAGCTTGAACATTTTATTTAATTGAAAAGCCTTTTTGAAATAAAATGTGTTTTTTTCCCTCTGAAATAGCAAAAGCATCGCACACTTAGCTGTACCTGCTCTAAATAAATAATAGTATTTAAATAAAAATACAAAATCGAAATAAATAAATTATATAAAACAAAATCAATCAAAGAAAATAAATCTTATTAAAGTTATGCAGGCACACATTTAACAATAATTTTCAAGTGACAAATAAAATCAATCAAAATTCCTTACACATGGAGTTAATCCTGACGATTCCTGAGGCGCCTTTCCTCATGACACTCGCTTTTTTTTTCGAAGATATATTTTCTTTGGTTTGATTTTGTTTTTGTAATAATTTATTTTATTTAGTTCGATTTTGTATTTTTATTGAATTACTCTTTTTTATTTAGAGCAGGTACAGCTAGTGTGTGATGCTTTTGCTATTTCAGAGGAAAACAATAATTTTATTTAATTAATAATTTTTGTTTCAGTCCACCATATAATTTTGTTGTGTTTGATCTATGGAAAAAAGTTAGTTGTGAAATGGTTGAATATTAACAAAAGTTAATAGTTTTTTACAAGTTAGAATAATACGATATATATATATATATAAACAAGCCGGTGGCACCGCCACCCCGGTGCCTTTACGGTTACTGTGCATGACGGGCAATATCGTAACTCCGCGTTGACCTTTGAGAAGATGTGTGCTATAGAGCTTGCATTGGTGTGGGCTCTGCAAAAGTGTGTGTGTGTGTGTGAGGCGTGATTGAACAATGTAGACATATATATATATATATATATAAAGGCACCGGGGTGGCGGTGCCACCGGCTTGTTTATATATATATATATATATATATATGAATATAGCTGCGAGCAGCGATGAAGGGCCAAAGCCGGCGGCACCGCCACTCCGGTGCCTTTAGGTAACTAAAGGCACCGGGGTTGCGGTGCCACCGGCTTGGGCCCGTAATCGCTGCTCGCAGCTATATTTAGGGCCCAAGCCTTGAAAAGGCGAAGGCCCTATTGTTTTCCTTAGGATTATTATTTATTATTAGGGCCCAAGCCTTGAAAAGGCGAAGGCCCTATTGTTTTCCTAAGGATTATTATTTATTATTATTATTATTATTAGGGCCCAAGCCTTGAAAAGGCGAAGGCCCTATTGTTTTCCTTAGGATTATTATTTATTATTATTATTATTATTATTATTATTTTACTACCTTTTGGGCACTTTTGGGGGCCTTAACGTGCTCAAAAACTCTTGAAACTTTGCACACGGGTCAGAACCCGCGGCCATCAGGGCCGGGCTGAAGCTGGTACCCGGGCGTGGCAGGGGGGCTCGACAGCGCCCCCTGGAACGGGGTTTGAACACTTGTCCATATATCAAACACGCTTGCATGTAATAATCTGAAACTCGGTACACTTATAGATCTCATCGGGCCAAACAACTTTCGTGCTCTAAGTTTTACGTCAGCCCAACAGGAAGTCGGTTATTATGGGTTGTTTGGAAACTCATTTTCTATATTTTTCTTACGACTATTCGGGCACTTTTGGGGCCCTTAACGTGCTCGAAAACTCTTGAAACTTTGCACACAGGTCAGAACCCGCGGCCATCAGGGCCGGGCTGAAGATGGTACCCGGGCGTGGCAGGGGGGCTCGACAGCGCCCCCTGGAACGGGGTCCGAAAACTTGGTCCATAAATCAAACACACTTGCATGTAATAATATGAAACTCGGTACACATATAGATCTCATCGGTTCATATATACTTCCTGTTGGGATGGGGTAAAAAGTAAGAGCATGAAGTCGGCTATTTAGGGTTGTTTGTTAAACGCATGCAATGGAATTTAAAGTACTTCTCCTAGAGAATTCAAAGAAATGCCACGAAACTCGGTCAGCATGAAGTCAAGACATTGAGGATGAAAAATTGCCAGGGGATTTTTGATATCTCGAACGGTTTGGCCGTGGCGAGGAAACGAATTTATGGCGAGAAACGTGAAACAGGAAGTGTGTTATAACTTCAGCATACATTAGCTGATCTTAACGAAACTTCACCAGTGTGTTCGCTTTAAGAGGCCGATCACATGGATGTGACTATTGTGAGTCAAAGTTATAGCGCCACCAACTGGCAGCAGGAAGTGTGTCACTTTCAAAATGCTTTGAAATCACCCTCTTATTTTAACCCGATTTGCTTCAAACTTCATCTGTATAATGTAAATACACGGCAGATGTAGACCTGTGAAAGGATTATTGATATATTAGATACTGTTGCCGTGGCAACGCATCAAACTTTAATATTCTTTGTTGATGCTTTTGAGACTCTTAACATACTTGAAATAACATGAAACTCGACAGACACATCACATTTATTAGCCAGTAGACATGTGCAAAGTTTCAGAAACGGGCGTGGTGCAGGGGCTCAGTAGCGCCACCTTTTGACAAAAGTGGGGGTGTTAGTTCTATAGTTTTACCTACAATCATAAAACTCGGTACGCATATTGTTCAGATCAAGCCGGACAACTTTCTAATTTACTGTCATTAGCTCAGACCAAGAGGGAGTCAGATATTTTAGTTTGAATGTGGATGTTTCTGAGAATTTTCTCTCCCTCTCTTTCCGTCTCTGTGTGTGAGGGATTTGTCTATTGATTTTAATGCATTTCAAGGTTTCAGGGGATTTTGGGACTCTTAACGTGCTCAAAAACTTTTGAAATTTTGCACACAGGTCAGAACCCACGGCCATCAGGGCCGGGCTGAAGCTGGTACCCGGGCGTGGCAGGGGGGCTCAACAGCGCCCCCTTGAACGGGGTCCGACAATTTGGTCCATATATTCAACACGCTTGCATGAATTAATATGAAACTCAGTACACATATAGATCTCATCGGGCCAAACATTTTACCCCTGGTCAAGTTTTACGCCAGCCCAACAGGAAGTCGGCTATTATGGGTTGTTTGGAAAACGCTTGCTGTGGAATTTGAAGTACTACTCCTAGGCAATTCATTCAATCATCGCCAAACTAGGCGTGCATGAAGTCAAGACATTGAGGATGCTAAATTGCTGACGGATTTTTGATATCTCGAACGGTTTGGCCGTGGCGAGGAAATGAATTTTCATGACTAAAAAAGGACATATAAAGTGTGTTATAACTTAGTTAGATTTACCTACAGTTACAAAACTCAGCTTGTATATTCTTCTCCTCAAGCCAAACAACTTTCTAATTTACAGTCAATAGCTCCAACCCTCAGAAAGTCAGATATTGTGGTTTGAATGTGGATTTCATGAAATGGTATCTCTCTCTGTCACTCTTTGACAGAGAGAGGGCCCCCTCCCATTCTATGTGTGTGTGTGTGTGGCTGTCTGTGTGGGGAGGGAGGGGGAGGGAGGGCTGGTGTCTGTGTTTATATGTGTGTGTGTGGCTGGCTGGCTGTTACAGTGACATGATATTAAGCCTTTCATTGCTGTGTGATTTTTCCTGCATTAAAGGATAAAGAAATCTCTAAGGCCTTGTCTTTTTGCATAACAATTTTGTATTTTTTTTAAATTACAAAATATGCACAGAACCAAGATCTTTTAAATGTATAGTTTGCTTTAAATAAAATTAAGATTGTATTGGTAATTGAAGCTGAATGAATTTAAAATGAATGTGCTATATTTCAGAACAATATATTTGTTTTCCTTTAAATTGTAAAACACTAACTTTATTCTCATCTGAATTATACATAATTTATTCCTGTATAAAATAAAAACACATTTGAATTTTTCTTTTTTAATCAATGTAGAATGTGTAATTGAAAAATAAACAGATTAGGGCTCTGAGGACAATAAATGAAAATCAATGCGATGTGGTGAATGTCCAAAAGATGGCACCCACAGACTGTTTTAAATGGGGTTGGATAAATATTTTTTGCTTTTAGACAGTGTGTGTGCGTGTGATTTTAGTTTGGTGACAGTTGTAGGTTACAGTTTGACAAGAGTTTATAGTTTGAAAAAAGCACTTTGTTGTGTTTTATTGGACGGAGTATGTTTTTATGTGTAACAGTTCAATCGCACCCGCACCTCACACACACACACACACACACACACACACACACACACACACACACACACATATTGAAACCTGAGTGAAGTACAAAGCCCATAATAAAGAATAGTTTAGCATCCAAATACATCGCAAATGTTGAAACAGTTTGATTCTAATGAGAGAGTTACGTGAGCCAAACACCACTTACTTTCACTTTCGCTTTCAATTATTTCGGTTAATTCTTAATTATAGTTTTTTTGAATTCTTGTTCTGTTCTGAATATCATTAAATTTAAAGAATTGCTTGTGTAATATTTTGAGTGTATCATCAAAACAGAATAATTCTCTCGGTTTAGTGATTCCCTAGTTTTTTTTATTGTTTTCATTGTTCTCAGGTAAGGCAAGTGAGATATATATATATATATATATATGTATTTTTTATATATATATAATTTATATATATATATATATATATATATATATATAAATATAGCTGCGAGCAGCGATGAAGGGCCAAAGCCGGCGGCACCGCCACCCCGGTGCCTTTAGGTAACTAAAGGAACCAGGGTTGCGGTGCCACCGGCTTGGGCCCGTAATCGCTGCTCGCAGCTATATTTATTATTCTTCTCCGCAATGAATCGCATTTTTGAGGGCCTAAACATGCACGAAAACTCACGAAAATTTGCACACGCGTCAGAACTGGCGAAAATTTACATCTGATATGCGTTTCAGAATTGGGCGGGGCAAAATGGCTCGATAGCGCCACCTATAAAGGTTCAACGGAGTGCGCCTCCCGCTACGTTTCACGTACGTGTACGAAATTCGGTACATACATGTAATGGCCCAATACCTACAAAAAAGTCTCTTGGAGCATAGCCCTAAACACAACAGGAAGTCAGCCATTTTGAACTTCCTCTCAGATTTTTGTGCAGTTTTTGCCATTTTCAGGCCTCGTACTTTAACGAACTCCTCCTACAGTTTTAATCTGATCATCTTCAAATTTGGTGAGTGTAATCTTAAGGCCTTTGCGACGTTAAATTGCGAAGATCTTGAGTTTTCGTCGAAGGGCGTGTCCTCAGCGGCCTGACATATTTCGATGTTTCGCCATGAAACAGGAAGTTGCTGTAACTCAGGCAAACAATGTCTAATCTGCCCCAAACTTCACACGTTTGATAAGAGTTCTGTCCTGAACACATGTCCATGCTCATATTCAGTTACAGTCATAGCGCCACCTGCTGGCAACAGGAAGTGGCATGTTTAACACTGTTGTGGACTCCTAATAATATATAAAAAAGTGCCAGCAAGTGTTAAACATGCTAGCAACATACTAGAAACATGTTAAAACATGCTAGCAAACACTTAGCTAAGTGCTAAAGCATGATATTACTGCAATTAAATAGGAATTTGCTGTAACTCAAGCATGGAATGTCAAATCAGCCCCAAACTTCACACGTTTGATAAGTCATGGCCTGAAAACATCTACATGACAATTTTCAGTTATAGTAATAGCGCCACCTACTGGCAACAGGAAGTGACGTTTAACAGTGTGATGCAGTACTAGCAACATAGTAAATATGCCATTGAGTTATAAACATGTTAGAAACATGTTAAAACATGCTAGCAATTCTTAGCTAAGTGCTAAAGCATGCTAATGCAATGAAACAGGAAGTTGTTGTTACTGAAGAAGGCAATGTCCAATCTGCCCCAAACTTCACACGTTTGATAAGAGTCATGGCCTGAACACATCTACATGACAATTTTCTGTTATAGTAATAGCGCCACCTACTATCAACAGGAAGTGACATGTTTAACAGTGTGATGCAGTACTAGCAACATAGTAAAATATGCCATTGAGTGTTAAACATGTTAGAAACATGCTAAAGCATGCTAGCAATACTTAGTTAAGTGTTAAATCATGCTATTAATGCCATGAAACAGGAAGTTGTTCTAACTCAGGCAAGGAATGTCCAATCTGCCCCAAACGTCACACTTTTGATAAAAGGCCTGCCCTGAACACATCTACATGACAATTTTCAGTTATAGTAATAGCGCCACCTACTGTCAACAGAAAGTGACATGTTTTACACTGTGATGCAGTACATTTTTGAGGGCCTAAACATGCACGAAAACTCACGAAAATTTGCACACGCGTCAGAATTGGCAGAAATTTACATCTGATAAGCGTTTCAGAATTGGGCAGGGCAAAATGGCTCGATAGCGCCACCTATAAAGGTTCAATGGAGTGTGCCTCCCGCTACGTTTCACGTACGTGTACGAAATTTGGTACATACATGTAATGGCCCAATGCCTACAAAAAGGTCTCTTGGAGCGTAGCCCTAAACACAACAGGAAGTCAGCCATTTTGAACTTCCTCTCAGATTTTTGTGCAGTTTTTGCCATATTCAGGCCTCGTACTTCAACGAACTCGTCCTACAGTTTTAATCTGATCATCTTCAAATTTGGTGAGTCTAATCTTAAGGCCTTTGCAACATTAAATTGCGAAGATCTTGAGTTTTCGTCGAAGCGCGTGTCCTCGGCAGCCTGACAAATTTCAATGTTTCGCCATAAAACAGGAAGTTGCTGTAACTCAGGCAAACAATGTCCAATCTGCCCCAACCTTCACACGTTTGATAAGAGTTCTGTCCTGAACACATGTCCATGCTCAAATTCAGTTCCAGTCATAGCACCACCTGCTGGCAACAGGGAGTGACATTTTTAACACTGTTGTGGACTCCTAATAATATATAAAAAAGTGCCAGCAAGTGCTAAACATGCTAGCAACATACTAGAAACATGCTAAAACATGCTAGCAAACACTTAGCTAAATGTTAAATTATGTTATTAGTACTGCAATTAAATAGGAATTTGCTGTAACTGTAAGTGAATATGCCATTGAGTTATACACATGTTAGAAACATGTTAAAACATGCTAGCAATTCTTAGCTAAGTGCTAAAGCATGCTAATGCAATCAAACAGGAAGTTGTTGTTACTGAAGAAGGCAATGTCCAATCTGCCCCAAATGTAACACGTCTGATAAGAGTCCTGCCCTAAACAAATCTACACGACAATTTTCAGTTATAGTAATAGCGCCACCTACTGGCAACAGGAAGTGACATGTTTAACAGTGTGATGCACTAGCAACATAGTAAATATGCCATTGAGTTATAAACATGTTAGAAACATGTTAAAACATGCTAGCGATTCTTAGCTAAGTGCTAAAGCATGCTAATGCAATGAAAAAGGAAGTTGTTGTTACTCAAGAAGGCAATGTCCAATCTGCCCCAAACGTCACATGTTTGATAAAAGGCCTGCCCTAAACACATGACAGTTTTTACTTAAAGTAATAGCGCTACCTACTGTCATCAGGAAGTGACATGTTTTACAATGTGATGCAGTACTAGCAACAAATTTAGATATACCATTGAGTTCCAAGCATGCTAGAAACATGCTAAAACATGCTAGCAACACTTATCTGAGTGAAAACACATTGTATAATCCCCATAATAAAGGACATTTTTGTAACTGACATTGACATACTCCTCCTATATTTACCTACATAAATGCACATTGCCTACCGTGCTCTGTCTTCCTAAAGCCACCAGGTGGCGGTGGAACGGGTGCGAGGGCCCTTTCATCGCTGCTTGCAGCTTTAATTATGATTAAATCTGAGAGGTTTATGACTGCTAGGCTCCCTAAGGGAATGACACCGGACGGCCCAGACAAAAATAACGACTTTATTCGACTATTCCTTTTCTTCCTTGTAGGCCTGAAACGAGACTTCAAGAGATTTCCACGACGCATGCGCGAGAATTGCGATCTCCTTCAACTACATAGTGTTTATATCTATGCAACTACTTCAGTTAAGTTCTCGCGCGTGCGCGTCGTGGAAATCTGTTGAAGTCTCGTTTCAGGCCTACAAGGAAGAAAAGGAATAGTCGAATAAAGTCGTTATTTTTGTTTGTTTTTTCGCACAAAAAGTATTCTCGTCGCTTGATAAACTTATAGTTGAGCCACTGTTGTGACATGGAATATTTAAACATTTTCTTTAATGACTTTCTGGGCCGTCCGGTGTCATTCCCTTATAGGGAGCCTATGTAGCAGTCATAAACCTCTCAGATTTAATCATAAATATCTTCATTTGTGTTCCGAAGACGAACAAAGGCCTTACGGGGTTGGTACAGCATGGGGGTGAGTAATTAATGACTTAATTTTCATTTTTGGGTGAACTAACCCTTTAATTCGTTTTATGAATGAGATTGTTCCAGTGCTCATAGACAACCATTGTGTGGAGGTGGGGGGTGCTAACACACAAACCTAAAATTCTCGGGACAACAGCATTTGTCCAAATTTAAATCTTAACCGTTCTATTTCATCAGAAACGATCTTAAAACAGGGCTTTCGGTGTAAAATACCGAACTAACCCTTTAAAGACCAAATACAGTGTTTACAGTATTCAGGGATTGTCTTATTAATTTTTATGTTCAACACACTTCAAGTGTCATGTTTGTTTCATACTTTATAATTCAAGTATGCATTCCTAACAACCTATGTTCAATGCACCTCAGTATTATTTATTTATTGTATTATTTTGTTTCAGAATGTTTGCAACTTTGCAGTTTGCACAAGTTAAAGATAGACAGGGTTGTATGATGTTTGTGTTTACAAATAATAAGCATCTTGTTGTTGCACTGGCAGACAAGTTGAAGCGCGAGTTGTAGATCATAAGTATGTGTTCCTCAATAGCTTATATTTTGGGCACGTTGTTCATTGCACTGGCAATTGTGGCTTTATTTGTGAAATTGCTAAAAAGTAAGTGTTTTTATCCCTGGCTTTTTTTGGAGTAAAACAGTGATTCCACTGTTATCACGTTATCTGTGTGTAATGTTGTAGTTGCTCAAAGTTTTTTGCTGTTTAAACTTTAAACCATTCCTTTATTACTGTGATTACTGGTGAAAATAGCATTTAATATTCATGGAAAACCTATAACTTGAAATATGGGGATAAAAGGTTTCTGCCCAATGTGACAATGAAGTACAGCTTGGCAATGGCAGCACTGCATCTCCATCAATGAGAAAGTCTAGTTTATTATGCAAAGGTTTTAAGGTTAGCTGTTGTTTTATAAATTGCAATACTTGCTACAACCTGTAAAACCTAAGCCCATTTCCAATACTTTTTCACCTAAATTAATTTGTTAAAGACTACTTTATTTTTTTACTAAAATTGACTAAAACTTGACTAAAACCTTTTTGTGTTTTCGTCGACTAAAACTTGACTAAAACTATTAAGTTTATAAGTGACTAAAATGTGACTATAACTTAAAAGCATTTTCGTCCAAAAGACTAAGACTAAGACTAAAACTAAAAGGGCTGCCAAAAACAACACTGTTCACTGGCACTGGAAATTCCGTAAGGCATGCGCAGGAATCTGTACCTGCCAAAAGGCGTCATGAATGTGGTCAACTTCGAAGATGGCTCGTCTAAGGGGATTTGCCAAAATCCACATTTTGCGTCGAGGATACTGAAAACCTTGGCACCCGGCATATCAGCGATGACCTGCTCAATGGTTTTCAGTGGATGGTAGGGCCTAGGAGTGCCTTGTTGAGATGCACTGGATCTATGCAGATTCTTACGGAGCCATCTTTCTTTTTGGCAGCGACCATGGCAGACACCCATTCAGTGGCGTCGGTTTCAGGGGTGATTACACCCAATGTAGTCATTCTCTCAAGCTCTGCCATGACTTTCCCCTTCATTGCTATGGGCACTTTCTTAGGTGCGCAGACAGAGGGCGCTATTGACATGTCTAATCGCATGTGATAAACAACAGGCAGTTTGCCAAGCACTGTGGTGTCGAACAGATCACTGAACTCTTGTACCTCTGGTTCTTGGTTTTGTACTGCATGCACATGTGGGCCTAACTGTATCAGACCCATAGCTATACTGTCTTGCAATCCTAGTAGTGGTCTCACATTGCGATTTACAACATGGAATTTCAGTTGGCTTTGTTCACAATCTAGCATCGTTGTGCCCTCAGTATTGATGGTTTGCCCACCATATGCAACGAGATTAACTTTTTCAGTGGTGTTTATGTGAGCTGAGGGTGCGATGAGGTGTAACTGGTGGGCAGATATAACATTGCATTTGGCACCTGTGTCCACCTTCAGTTTCAATTTGCCAAACCCGTGTGTCAGTTGCACTGTTGTGAATATTTCACCTTTCTGCGAAACATCATCCACTGTCTCACAATAGAAAGTGTCCTCAGGGGCATCCAGATTTGTGCCTAATTCATTCACCCGATTAGGCTTATGGTTTCTGAATTGTGCAGTAGTTCGTTTAGGATGGTAGTCACGAGTTTGTGACTGTGGTGCTGTTTTGTATGATGGAGTTGATCTACAGCATTTTGCAAAATGGTTCCATTTTCCACAGTTGTTGCACTGTTTATTAAAAGCAGAGCACTTGAGTTTATCAGGGACATGATATCTGTTGCAATTGATGCAGCGATCGTGTATTGCACAAACTTCAGACTCATTCCACTAAACAACATGATGTCCAAAAGATGTCTTTTCAACGTCTTTGTCACAAAAGTCGGACGTTGAAAAGACGTCCACTGAGGAGCCAGAATGAAAGTTTTTATGACGTATTTTTTTGACGTGTTCTGGACGTCCGATCTGGACGTTCATGGACCCTCTTCGTACAAGGTTAAAAACTAGTTCAAATGTGGCCATTGTGGACATATTTTCAACATCATTTATGGCCTCATTTAGACAATTTATACTGTTTCTGGACCAAATAAACACTCAGGATGCATTAAATTAAAACTCATTTTTATATTAATGTAATTTTCTTACATTGTTTTGATGAGGTTTAGATGTTGATATGTTTCATTTTAAGTAACCATTGTGGTGATCAGTGTTTGCTTTAGTTGGGCTCTTGGTCCCAGTTCTTCTTACTTTAACTTTTCTTTGGCTGCTGTAACTGTGTGTTTTGTATAACACCATTGTTGTGGCAGCGAAAGCCAAGAAAAAGTAAGATCGGCTGTCATCAGCTCCATGTTGATGATGACAAAAAAGTCACAAAGTGAGCATTTAATGTTGTGTTTAGACTTTTGTCTTTATATCTGGCATTTATAACCACCTATCTTGTGGAACTGTGTTACTTGGACCAGTACCATTAAAATGCTCAATTATTTGAAGGTGGATAAAAAGCATGTTTGCACAATGTTTTGAGCAAGTGTATCATGTAGTCACACACAGACATCAAGATTTTGCATATGATTCTCAACAACGGTGACAACCAAAACAAAAAAAGCTTGGGAATCAAGGATGTTTTGTACTTTGAAAGCTACCCATCATGCATTGCAGCATGAAGCTTTTTTATTGTTCTTTGTGGGCAAGCAGAGTTCTGCAAACTTTTTCAGTAACACGTCGGGATCTTCTCTGTCCTCTCCCTCTGCAAACGTGAAAGCCTCGGATTTCTCCACCGCGTCGGGGCCCGCTAAATTCAGCAGAGTGTACGCCTGCACTTTTTTCGTTTTGTCTGATAGACCAGCATTGCAGTACTCTTAAAGGGTTTATAGCATATACCTATAGCATTTATCAACTATAATATAACATTTACCAACACTACATACAGTCAAAGTATATTGAGGTATATACTTTAAGAAAACTTTTAATGTGAAAGTTTGAACTCTCATCTGCTTGTTTATACACATTAATTAATAATACCTTATTAGTTATTATGAATAAGGTGTATACTGAATATCACGGTCTTGATGTCACAATCTGTTGTGTTTTCAGGGATTTTGTTCGTCATTTGCTGTTTGCCTTTTTTTTCATCGATTGCCATAGTTACTCATTGATGTTTCATTGATTACTCTCACCTGTTTCTCATCTGTACATTACCCTCAGTTTGAGTCACCCGTGGTCTGGTGTTCTGCACACTGTTATGTTGCCTTTCTCTTTTTTTAGATTACTTTTGTTGTCAGTTTATACTCTTTTTTTTTTGTTTAATAAAAACTACGCTGCATTTTAGATCTGCTTTGCCTTGCGTCATCTTCAACCTCAGCCCACTCGTGACACTTAAGGAACATTTACCCTTTTTTTTTAACAACGGGTTTCTATAGAGGGAATACATTAACGTCACTTTCCCGCCGGAACACGCCCCCCTCAGCCAGACTGAGTGACAAAAGAGCTGCTGCGTGGCTGGAGTTAATAGGGGAAACTGCGAAAACGCGAGTAAAACAAACTATTATCAGTTTAAACTAAAAGTTGGACTCGATATAGTGTTCCTTACAATTTAGGCCAAAGATCCAGTGATCCATGGATATTGTCATGCAGCCATCGTGTTTCCTGACACTCATATGTGCCTGATTTCGACGCCGGGGAAATACGTGAAGCAAATTTGCCTGTGAACGCTTTATATAAATACAATATAGGTAGGTCTAAATCCAGAGGTGTCAAATCCAGGGTCAGAAAGTAAAAGTCCTGCCATATTTTTATTTCACCCATGAACTCACACAGCAAAAACTCCTGTGTTAAATGAACTCTCATGGGAGATTATTTGGCTCCAGACTCAAGAGTGTTAAAGTTAATGATATAATTAAGTGATTGATTGAGTGATGACTGAGTATTATTGAAGACACCTGATGATAACAAGCAGAATCACTGAAGGACAAAGGCACATTTTTAAGTCTCCATTATGGTGGTCAGTGTTTACTTTAGTTGAGCTCTTGACCCTTAAACTGTTAATGTTAGTTTTTTTTTTTTTTTGACTGTTGTAACTGAGTTATAACTGTCAGATGAACAACAAGAAAAGCTGGTCAGGTGGTGTTGGTTATGTTTAGATGAAATCACATGTTGATGTTGACCTGAATCACCGAACGCATTAAGAAAAATTTACCTTATTGATTACAACAGAATATGATTATACAGTATACTATTTTCTGCATTTTTCAATACAACCCAAAATATATCTTAAAAATTGTACTGATTCAAAGACTTTTTTTGAAGTTTGGACTTTGGACACACAGACATCAAGAATCAGCCTGTGATTCTCACCAATGGTGACAATAGAGTGCCGAAGTGATGACGTCACTTTGTAGGACAACTCGGAAGCTAGCGGCGCATGGGTTCCCTCGACCGAAAAGCTATGCATTTTCCCCATAGACTTTTGGAAAATCGCAAAAAATAAGATCTGTGTTTAACAAAGAGTTGTGACCCTTACACGTTTTGTCTATCAAGATAATCTTTACAAGTTAATCCCAAATTTATACATTTTGAAGCCTATATAAAGTTTTTAAAAAAACACAAGCAGACACAATAAAGTTTAAAAAACCACAAGCAGGTTATAACTGTGTGTTCTATGTCATAGATCAAAACATGAAAATATTTAGAGGCTTTGTTCACCACAGACCTACTTTCAGGCGATTTAGCAAAAACCCATTCAAAATTCCCATAGACTTTAGAGCGAGGGAACCGGGAGTGCTAAAATGCTAACTCACTTCCGCGTTTTGGCCTACAGAGTGACGTCGTAACTTCGGCACTCTATAATAAAACATGTTGCAGTGCATTCTGGGTGCCACCAATCAAAACTCATCCATGGCTCCCATCATGCATTGCGGTATGAATAAATTATGATCCGAATTTTCTTAGTAATTTCCTTTTCCTAATTGAATATTCTGTTTGTCACCATTGTTGAGACTCATACACTGTTTTAGGCATACACAGACATCAATAGTCAAAGACTTGCTTTTTTATCAGAACAACTTTAAATAAATCATTTAGATTATACAGAAAAATCTGGATTTTTTTATTTAGAAACTCTGTGATTCTGCAATGACCGACTTGCTTTTAAGCTAAGAGAGGGCTCTAAATGAGTTCAGTGACACTGATCAAATGATGATTATGTGTAAACATAATACCATCTGATCAGCTTTTCTCTTTGTTCATCTGGCTGTTATAACTCAATTACAGCAGTCAAACAAAAGATTAAGTTAAATATTTAAAGGTCACCTGCCCAACTAAAACAAACACTGATCTCTCTAATGGTGACTAAAAATTTAGATTTGCTCCTTCAGTGATTCTGCTTGATATCATCAGGTGTCTCAATCATCACTCAATTAATCATTTAATTAGCTCATTAACTTTAACACACTTGATTGTTAATTTAACACTCATATTTTAACACTTTAACAATATTGAGTGGCTCAAGCCCCTGCCCCTTTTGTCTCAATGTATTGTGCCCTTTTCTGATAATTGTAAATAATAATAATAATAATTATTATTATTATTATAAATATTATAATAAATAACAATACACTTACACACCCTTGCCACTAACAATAATAATACAAACAAATATTATATAAAAAAATATTTGGCGGAGAAGAGGTAGGTGGAGTTTCCTTTGCAGCGCCATATACGCATTTAACGGTTCTGGTACGCACTACGCAGAAGTTCGCGCTAGTCTTCAAAAGAGCAGCAGGTAACGTTAAAGCTAACACGGAAAATTACATTTATCCTACCATCACCATGCTACTCTAAAAGTTGCGGCAGCATGCAAGTTATTCTTAACTATAATAAAAGTATAACTCGATTTCAGACCCATTCTGAGTCATTCGTTTTTATCCAAGGAATAAAAGTACAAGGGGAAATACATCTAGTTAAATGAAATCTTAAGTCCATTTCCAACTCTAAATTGTAAGGAACTTATCTTTGATTTCATAGCGCTTTACAATAAGGTTCATTTGTTCATTACTCATGTTTGAACTAACATGAATTAACCATGAGCAACACATTTGTTACTGTATATCTTAGTTTCTAATACAACTGTTAATTGTTTATTCATGTTATGTCACAGTCAGTGCATTAACTAATGATAACAAATACAACTTTTGATTTTAATGTTTTAGTAAATGCTTAAATTAATATTAACTAAGATTAATAAATGCTGTAGAAGTGCAGTTCATTATTAGCTAATGTTAACTAATTTAACTAATGAAACCTTATTGTAAAGTGTTACTGATCCATGATAGCTAACACTGTCTTTCATACATATAATACATACAAATTTACAACATCAACAAAACTAAAAATGAATTTTCCATAATTACCTTCTTGATTCTTACTGTTTTGTTTGGTAAAGTAAATCATATTTAGTAATATTATCATAATTTCCCTATTTTCATTTGATGTGTTATGCAGTCTAATAATTGTAAAAACATATTTTCTTAGAATGCCAAGGAAAGAAAGAATAAAAACAAACAAAAATCAAGGAACTCTCTGATGCAGCCAAAGGAAGCATCCCTCTCACAAGTTGGCTGAAAAGAGAGAATAAAAATGCAGGTACTGTTAACCCTCATGTGGTGTTCGGGTCAATTTGACCCGGAGAAGATTTTCTTATTCCCGAAAATACTAGTTAATGTTATCGCTTTGGACTGAAACTTAGTGACTTTGTTCCCAAACGGTATAACTAAATCTCAGTGTTTTTTTGAAAATTTTCTTATTTTTTTGTGGGAGTATTGTTACCTTGTTACACTTGTGGTGTTCCCGGTCAAAAATGACCGGCCTATAAAAAATAGCTTATAAGTCACTCATTATACCATATTTTCACCCAATCTTGGATTCAATCTTTTTGTCAACTTGTTCTCTTTCAATTAGGACTGGTTTTATATTTCTGTTTGAATCTGATTAATCGTGGGCCTCATTTGTCTGAGAGTAGGCATCTCATTTTTTGAGTAAAAAACAAATAATTTATGAGTAAATTTGGAAATATGAAAAAAAAATATGAAAAAAATGGCTACGGTTGATCACACTAGTCTACTCTAATGTTTCACCAGGAATTTTGTTTTGAAACTTTTGTTTTGTAAAAAAATATGGCACATAGTCACACTTGTGGTGTTCCCGGTCAAAAATGACCGGCCTATAAAAAATAGCTTATAAATCATTCATTATACCATATTTTCACCCAATCTTGGATTCAATCTTTTTGTCAACTTATTCTCTTTCAATTAGGACTGGTTTTATATTTCTGTTTGCATCTGATTAATCGTGGGCCTCATTTATCTGAGAGTGGGCATCTAATTTTTTGAGTAAAAAACAAATAATTTATGAGTAAATTTGGAAATATGAAAAAAAAATATGAAAAAAATGGCTACTGTTAATCACACTAGTCTACTCTAATGTTTCACCAGGAATTTTGTTTTAAAACTTTTGTTTTGTAAAAAATATGGCACATAGTCACACTTGTGGTGTTCCCGGTCAAAAATGACCAGCCTATAAAAAATAGCTTATAAATCACTCATAATACCATATTTTCACCCAATCTTGGATTCAATCTTTTTGTCAACTTGTTCTCTTTCAATTAGGACTGGTTTTATGTTTCTGTTTGCATCTGATTAATCGTGGGCCTCATTTATCTGAGAGTAGGCATGGTCAAAAATGGTCACAATGGCCGACCATTGAAAGTGAATGGGAGAGACTGAAACTAACAGAACAATTTAGTTTTCAGGAGCATGTTCATTATTTTCATGTACACATATGAGCATGTGTGCTTGCAAACATTGAGCCCTTGGACCTGTGCATGTATCGATACATTTATACACACGCTACCCAGACACACACACGTTAAAACACACAAACTTTTTTGAGTATTACACACATTCTTTTCCACAGAGAGAAATTTGATCCTACCCTAACCTGCATCTAATATACATTTATCCATCTGACATTACCACACACACACACACACACACACACACACACACACACACACACACACACACACACACACAAACTGGCCGTGACTGCAGTGACCCGGCTTCAAAAGAACCTTTCTTTCATGGTCTTGTTTCATCACAGCTTCCAGACAAAATATTATGACATTTTGTTTTGGAACTGTGAGGTTCTCACACAGAACTAGACAATATTTACAAATATACATCATGTGATAGCACAGGCATATATAAAATGCCTCACAGCACCTTGCTTGTCATTCATTTGTGGCAGCACAATGGCAAAACAGCTCTGCACATGATGTTATTCATCAGATTTTTGACTCAGATACTAGTGAGGAGGAGGACATGCAGGATGCATCTTGCAGTGAAGATGTTTCTGAAGAGGAAGGCCTTCAGAAGAAAACCTGCCTTGCCTCATAGGTGGGGATGAAGGCCAGGACAAAGTTCCATCTTTTGACCAGAATGAAACGGTAACCTCAGCTGGGCCCTCATCACTGGAAGACTGCTCCTCATCAGTTGTTTCAAGCTCCGTAGCCGATTCAGTGGTGCCTTCCTCTTCAGAAATATCTTCACTGCAAGATGCATCCTGAATTTCCTCCTCCTCACTAGTTTCTGAGTCAAAAATCTGATCACGGCCTGTGTGTGTGTGTGTGTGTGTGTGTGGTAATGTCAGATGGATAAATGTATATTAGATGCAGGTTAGGGTAGGATCAAATTTCTCTCTGTGGAAAAGAATGTGTGTAATATTTAAAAAAGTTTGTGTGTTTTAACATGTGTGTGTCTGGGTAGCGTGTGTATAAATGTATCGATACATGCACAGGTCCAAGGGCTCGATGTTTGCAAGCACACATGCTCATATGTGTACATGAAAATAATGAACATGCTCCTGAAAACTAAATTGTTCTGTTATTTTCAGTCTCTCCCATTCACTTTCAATGGTCGGCCATTGTGACCATTTTTGACCATGCCTACTCTCAGATGAATGAGGCCCACGATTAATCAGATGCAAACAGAAATATAAAACCAGTCCTAATTGAAAGAGAACAAGTTGCCAAAAAGATTGAATCCAAGATTGGGTGAAAATATGGTATAATGAGTGACTTATAAGCGATTTTTTATAGGCCGGTCATTTTTGACCGGTAACACCACAAGTGTGACTATGTGCCATATTTTTTACAAAACAAAAGTTTCAAAACAAAATTCCTGGTGAAACATTAGAGTAGACAAGTGTGATCAACAGTAGCCATTTTTTTCATTTTTTTTTTTTCATATTTCCAAATTTACTCATAAATTATTTGTTTTTTACTCAAAAAATGAGATGCCTACTCTCAGATAAATGAGGCCCACGATTAATCAGATGCAAACAGAAATATAAAACCAGTCCTAATTGAAAGAGAACAAGTTGACAAAAAGATTGAATCAAAGATTGGGTGAAAATATGGTATAATGAGTGACTTATAAGCTATTTTTTATAGGCCGGTCATTTTTGACCGGGAACACCACAAGTGTGACTATGTGCCATATTTTTTACAAAACAAAAGTTTCAAAACAAAATTCCTGGTGAAAATGTTAAGTTGACTAGTGTGATCAACAATACCAATTTTCTTCAGATTTTATTTAATATTTCCAAAATTATTCAAAAATTTAAAAAAAATTACTCAAAAAATGAAATGCCTACTCTCAAATAAATGAGGCCTATGATTATTCAGATGCAAATCAAAATATAAAACCAGTCCTAATTGAAAGAGAACATGTTGACAAAAAGATTGAATCCAAGATTGGGTGAAAATATGGTATAATGAGTGATTTATAAGGTTTTTTTTATGGCCCGGTCATTTTTGACCGGGAACACCACAGGTGTTATAGGGTTTTGAACACCACATGAGGGTTAAATAAAAAAAATAAAAAAATTAGTGCCTTCCCTCCGCCCCTGCCCCTGAGGAGGTCTGTGCACGCCACTGAATAAAGTCATGTAAACATGCCGCGGTTTACTTGCGTTGTTATGGTTACTGGTGTGCATGTAAACGTGCTCAATGATAGCTGCAAATCCACTTTTCTCTGCCTGGAGTCAAGTTGTTTCTATGAATTGCATCGATCCATTTGCTTCTCTGTTCTGTAGCTTTCGGCAGTCTGTAAAAATATACCTCAGATTTCTTGTCAAATGTAGTTGTACAGTCAATCGCAAAGCTCTTTCCCATTTTAGATGTGTTTTGTGTGTTTTTCACGCATTCACGCTGAAAACCAATGCTGCCGCTCAGTCTTTTTGCCACTTAGTGGGCGTGACCGCAATCACTCCAGCTGGCAGTGACGTCACGCGCATACCCTCTATAGGAGGAAAAGGTTAACGTGAATGTTTTCACCCTCCCTGTATTGTTCACTTGTACTGTTTGCCTGTGTACCCATCATAAATAAGGTGTATACTTGTGCTCGTCATAATCTCAGCAGTATATAGTTTATGATTATAAATGTATGACAAAATGGCTTTCACTGGTTGCTATTTTAGAACATTAAGCAATGTTATTTTAGTACGATAAGCCATGTTAAGCGTTTTCTAGAATATTCCCTCATGAATGTGACGCAAGTTCCATAGTTCTTTGTGTGCTGAAACTACTTCACATGTCCATGTTGATGGCGATAAACATGAAATATCTGTGAAACATAAGAACACTAGAACTGGAGGGGAGAAAAGAGTTCGAAACTTACCGCAAAGGGAGGCTTTTGTCTCAGTGTTTTCACTCACGCTGACTGGTGAACGGGAAATCAACAAGCCGGAATGACTGTGCTTGACCGGAGTGAATATAAAGCCTGGAACGCACCAAGCCGATGGTCGGCCGTCGGGCAGTTTTTGTGCGTCGGCCGACTAAGTTTTCTCAGTGTGTTCCGCACAGTCAGCTGAAATTGGTCCTCATCTGCTTTTTATCAGCCGATTCGACATGTTGAATCACCGTCGGTGAGAGGGAGAACTCTCTGATTGGCTGTTCAGCTTAGTGAACGAGTCAGTGCACGAGAATAATAGTAAAACGGCGACCAAAGAAGTCAAACCGGTTATAGTATATTGGATAGTATATTGCTTTGTTTATGGTTTGTGTATCTGCAGCTTGCAGCGTTGGTTTCCCTTTTTGAATGATGAATATATAGATGAATATATCTGCAGAAATAGACAGTTGTCTCATTTACACGCAGGCGCAGAACACACATGTTAGCTGACAGTCGCCTGTAGTTCTCTCAGTGTGTTCAAGTGCAGCTATTTTCCCTGACGCGTGGCGACAACACAAAGTCGGCTTTCAATAGCGCTTCATCGGCGTCGGCTTGGTGTGTCCAGGCTTAAATGCTTTAAACCAGGGGCCCAGCAAACACAGAACGTTCCCCTAACGTTCCCGTATGGTTCCCATTTGGTTCCCATTTGGTTATTTTTTGGGAACCAAACAAGAACGTTCCAGGAACGTTCCCTGCAGGTTTTTTTAGGTTTCATTTTCCGAATAGGTTCCCGGAACGTTCCCCTAACCTTAAGGGGACGTTCTATTTACGTTAAGAAAACTTTCCTGGAGAACCAATAGGGAACATTCTGGGAACGTTCCCAGAACGTTCTGGGAACCAAAAACTAACGTTCCCAGAACATAAAATTGTTAGCTGGGGGTGCCCAATCCTGCTCCTGGCGATCGACTGTCCTGCACAGTTCATCAACCCTAATCAAACACACCTGAATATAATTTTCAAGTGATCCCGACCTAAAGACCTTAATTGGTTGCTTCAGGTGTGTTTGATTAGGGTTTGAGATGAACTGTGCAGGACAGTCGATCGCCAGGAGCAGGATTGGGCACCCCTGCTTTAAACCGACCAGGTAAAATCCAGTCGATTCGCTAAAATACACAGTTTATACCTGCCTTTTAGTGTTCATTACAGGCTTTCATTATGTTTGTTTCTGGGTGGCACTCAAAGCTTACTGTACGTTCACACCGCCGCCGACTTGAGCGTCAAAAAAGCTCTGGCCGCTCTGTCAAGGACGCTTGTCAAAAAGCACGGGGAAGCTCGTTGACGCTTTGGACGCTCTGACGTAGCAGGGAGAAGAGAAGTGTCACAACATGAAATGTAATAAACAGAAAAAACAAGCAATACATTGAAGAAACCTTTTATAATGACAGCATTTTTATAACCGTTTTGGTCACATTTGGTTGGGGAAAAAAATAATGATTAGCTATTATTAATATTATTATTATTATTATTATTATTATTTGCATTAGGCTATTATTTGCATTAGTGCAATTGGTCAAATCGTTGTCACCGTGAGCAAATGAATTGCATTCCCGCTTAAAACGAGCGTTCGTAAATATTTCAAATGTGTATCACTGGATCATTATGGAAAATCGCGAAGTTGTTGTGTTTGGTGCTGCTTTACTGTATTTGCGGAGAAGACGTCGGACTCTGAGATTTTGGGTTCATGACATGCCTCGTTCTTTTGTAACTGGTCCCTGTAAGCAAACAACGTCATATCATATATGATAGGAAACCCAGCAACAGCGATTATCAGCTTCTCCTCCATTTTCTCGGAACTAATGTTTTGGTAGGAACGAAAGTTCACATCGTATGTTTCTCTGGAATCAGCCAGAGTGAAGGACGTCTTTATTCTGATTGGTTGCTGGCGTCTATCGCCGCTGCTTGCCGCTGAACCGCGTCATAGCTCATTACCATAAAGTTGAGCTTCTTTGTACGTTCACACCGCCGCCAACTTGAGCTTCCAAAGCGGCCGGAAGTCATTCATTTTCAATGGAAGCTGGTTTCTCTCAGCTGCAAGGAGCGTCAAATCCCTCGGCGTCGCGTTTTGGGCGTTTTGAGCGTCAATCAGAAAGTTGAAAGAAGCTCAACTTTATGGTAATGAGCTATGACGCGGTTCAGCGGCAAGCAGCGGCAAAACGCCAGCAACCACGGATTCTGACCAAGATGGCGGAGTGAGTGCACGTACGCTTCGGAGCTGTTTACCTTCAGACTTGCATATTATTGAATCATAGTTACTTAAAATATATTCTAGGAGATACCTTAATACAGAGTTGAGTGCACCTTGTCTACTTATTGGTAAGCTTGTATTGTGTAGAATTCTCGCCTCTTAACGACACACCGCGTGGGGGAAAAACCTTGGCTGACAACTTCGCTAGTTAGCATACCACAACTACAGCAGCATGCAGGTACCTATGGACAATCCGCTTGTGAACAACCTACACGACTACTGCATGGCGGATGCTCCGGTGATCTCCCTCGGGGACCCAGATTTCCCCCCTTTCCCAATAACTCCTTCCTCAACTCCCTCCAAACCTCCTGCACCAAAAAAAATGAAGCCGCAGCGCTCCGTGGATCTAGACAGTGAAGATATTGTGCAGAGAATCTCAGTCATCTTCAACACGAGAATCGACTCTCTGGAAAAGAGTGTGGAGAGAATGATTTCCAACAATACACTAAAGATCGAGGGTTTAAAGAAGACTGTTGATTTTGCCTGCGCTGAGATCCGTGAAGTGAAAGGTAAAGTGACACACATTGATGTCCGAGTCAACGTGGCGGAGAAAAAGACGAATCTACTGGAACATCGAATTACTGAGCTGGAAAACTATTCGCGACGATGGAACCTGCGACTTTACGGTATGGCTGAAAACAAAGATCAGAACGTCCGCCAAGAGGTTATACACATCTGTCAGTCCATTCTGCCGGAGCATAAGGCCAAACTCCCTGCTGTTATTGACTCAGTTCACCGTCTTGGCCAACTAAAGAAAGGTGCCGTCAAGCCTCGAGGCATAATTCTACAGTTTGGTGCTCGTATTTACCGCGACGCTGTCTGGAAGGCTGCAAAGAAATCCACCTTCCTGCAAAATAACAAGCTACGTTTTGCCGAAGACCTGTCCCCTGCAGTCAGAGAGCGAAGGATGCAGTTGTGGCCACTGGTGGCTAAAGCACGAGAACAAGGGAAGGCTGCTTACTTCGTGGGAGGCCGAGCCTTTGCCAACGGGACTGAACTGTTTCCAGAGACCTGAAAGTGGTAAACGTCACTAGGGATGTCCCGATCCGATCACGCGATCGGAAATCGGGCCCGATCACGTGGTTTCAGACTCGATCGGAATCGGACGTTACCTCCCGATCAGGACTCGGATATGTAAATTAGGGGTGTAACGGTACATGTATTCGTAATTATTGAACCGTTTCGGTACGAGGCTTCCGGTTCGGTACGCATACAAACCGAAGACCATTTTTCCCGCAGACAAAATCCGCACTGGCGCGATCACCACAACGTTGCGCAACATCAAATGGCAAACGTATTGAAAGCGGAACGAATCTGCGCTACTCATTATATTGTGCTTCACGGACCGTTTATCAGTTCGGACCAGCACCATCTGTGCAGCGCGAGATCAAGCGACACTGACTGTGCTAAGAGATCCAGTGAAGAAAACATTTGAATTCGCCACTGAAGTAATAACATTGCTGCGAGATCTAGTGAGAAGCATTCAAATTTCTCCGTTATTAACAGTAGATCTCTATTAGATCAAACAGCGCTGACGTGGAAACCAGGAGAAACATTGTGCCGTGAATGAACACGGACTTAATGTTGCACTTCAAAACTCAAATATTATATAAATATATATATTTAAATGTTATTTTTAATGTGATTACCAAAACATTATTTGTTCATCCTTCAAAGATTACCCCCAAAGATGTAGGAAAATTCAAACTTATTTAAAAATAGTTTTTCTTTTAATAAATAGGAAATTTCTCTGGCATTTCTTTCTTTTTGCTGTATTGTATCGAACCGCAAATTTTGTGAACTGTTACACCCCTAATAAATGTATATATATATATATACTCATTATTTTTTTATACACTTTTAAAACATTTTTATTTTTTGTTTACATGCCTGCTGGGTATTTTAAGTTGAGGTGCTATTTGTTTTTATATTAGACTTTTTCTATATTTACTGTTGCACTAAAGTCCAAAAGTGAAGATTTTATGTTATTTATTACTTGAATGTTCAAGCTACCTCACAGACGTGCTCTGTTTGAATGTTGAATGTTAAAATAAGGTGAATTAAATAAAAAATAAGGAACATCCTGGATCTGTTTTTTCTCTCTTCTTTATTCTTTTTTTATGTATTATATAAGTATCGGATCGGGACTCGGTATCGGTAGATACTCAAAATCAAATGACTCGGACTCGGACTCGAGGGCAAAAAAACCTGATCGGGACATCCCTAAACGTCACACCTGTCAACATGTGCCTAAAGTCGAGTTAAGCAACAATACCCTAAAAGCTTATCATTCACTGTGTGAGTGTTTTTTTTTATCTGTTCTAAGAAACAATATATTTTTTTATTTTTATATAAGGGTTGTTGAGCACTTTAATGACATTCAACTGAATATGTTTACAAGACATCTGTTATTACATCCTGTTCTTTCATTTGCAATGTTCTATAGGTTAGCATTTTATGTCTATTAATTGCTAATAACTGGCATGCTAAGTTGTAGACTAAAAACTTAGGTATCTTATTAGTTTTCACTGTTTCACTAAGTTTAGCTATGCACTTTCTATTTAAGTTAATTGGTGCAGCTCCTTGGCTTTACAGCAAGGTTAAAGTTTAATTTCATCCAAACTTTTACATTGTTCTGTCCGTTGTTGTTAATACGTCTTTATCTATCATTACTCTCAATGCCAGGGGGTTAAGGAATATTGTTAAGCGCAAGGCGTTATTTTTGTTTGTCAAGCAGCACAAATCTGATTTCTGTTTCATTCAAGAGTCACACTCCGTTCCAGACGATGGTAGATTATGGAGATCCCAGTGGGGAAATGATCTGTGGCAGGCTGTGTTGCGACTCTAAAATATAATTTTCCAGGGTCTATTCTTCTATCTGTCAGTGATACATCAGGTCATTTTATTTTTCAAGTATTAACCATTGAACATTTTACTTTGATAGTTATTAACATATATGGCTATAATTCTAACCATGAGAACGACATAATGCTTGAAACTTTAGAGAAGCATATACAAAATACCCTTAATAACTTTCCAAATTCAGGTATAGTAATAGGGGGGGATTTTAACATGATTCTGGATCACAATATTGACTGCTGGCCTCCACGTGTTTCCACTGCAGTAAATGTTAATTTAACATTATTTATGAAAAAATTTAACTTGGTTGATGTATGGAGAGTTAACAATCCTAACATAAATGCTTTTACTTGGAGTAATAGAAGTGCCACCAGACGTTCACGGTTGGACTATTGGTTAGTTTCTGATCATTTAAATATCGATAAAATATCAGTTAAAATCATCACAACCCCATTAACAGATCATAATGCAGTCTCCATCTTTATCCCCTTGCAATCTGCCCCCTCCATAAGATGTAGGAATGCTTACTGGAAACTAAACAGTTCGCTTCTACAACGCGATGAGGTAAAATCAGATATAAAAAATCTAATTTTGAAATTTTGGTATAAAGCAAAATCCGAGGATGCTTTTGGTAGCAACTGGGAACTTCTGAAATTTAAAACTGGCCAATATTTGAGGAATTATGGTAGTATCTTATCCAAAAACCGTAAATTGGAGGAAGAAAGAGTTGTCTCTAAAATAATTTCCTTATACCAGAAGGACCCTACAGATATATCAGAAGAGGAACGACTAACTTTAATTTCGGAACAACTTAAATTAAATGAGATTTACTCCAACAAAGCAAAAGGTGCCTTTTATAAGGTCAAGAAAAAGGTGAATTGAAGAAGGGGAGCAGAACTCTGCCTATTTTTTCGGCTTAGAAAGATATCATGGGAAATTTAATTTAATCCAGCAACTTAATATAAACGATACTGTAACTGATAATCCGAAGAGTATAGCTGTTTTCTGTGCGGACTTCTATAGAAATTTATACAAATCCAAATATTGCCATCAATCAACCGCTACATTCTTGAACTCTCTACCGTCACTCCAATCTCTCAAGAGGATAGGAAACTCTGCGATGACCCTATAACCTTGCAGGAAGTTACATTTGCAATTGAACATTGTAAAACTAACAAATCTCCTGGAGTTGATGGCCTCTCTGCAGAATTTTATCAGGCTTTTACACAAGATCTAGCTCCCTTTCTGCTTGAAGTAATATTAGAAAGTGTTGAAAAGGGCTCTCTACCCCCTTCGCTGACCCAAGGCTTAATTACTTTAATCCCCAAACCTAAAAAGGATCCACTGTTTATAGATAATTGGCGACCTATTTCATTACTTAACACTGATTATAAAATTTTTGCCTCAATTATTGCAAAACGTTTAAAAAATGTTTTAGACCCTATTATTGATGAAGTCCAATCAGGATTCATGAGAAAAAGACACATCTCCAACAATATTCGGCTTGTAGGGCATAAAAATGAATAATCAATTATATCTGATGATAGTTTTATCTTTTTCTTGGACTTCTATAAAGCCTTTGACACAGTAGAACATAACTTTATATTTCAAACTATTGAGAAATTCAGTTTTGGTTTTTTTTTTTTTTTTTTTTTTTTTTTTTTTTTTTTTTTCTGTAAAGCTGTTAGAACAATGTACTGCAAAGGCAATAGCTCTATTAAACTAAAAAATGGGACATCGCCCAGATTTGAGCTGCACAGAGGCATCCGACAGGGCTGCCCTGCCTCCCCCTACCTATTCATTTTATGTACTCAACTTCTTTCCACCCATATTAAAAATAGTGCTTTAAAAAGAATTTCAATTGCAGAAAGAGAAGTTATCCTCACCCAACTAGCAGATGATACTACATTATTTTTAAAAAATGCCAGCCAAGTGCCAATCGCTATCAAAACAATAGAATTATTTTCCGCAGCTTCCGGACTCTGCTTAAATCTGAAGAAGTGTGAACTTTTTTCCCTTAAAGAAAGTGACACCTCCCAGATCTGTAGCATACCGATCAAAGATAAGATCACTTATCTAGGGATTACTATAATGAAAAATGAGGAGGAGAGATGCTCTGTAAACTTTAATTTAATTAGTGATAAGACAAAGAAAAAGTTAAATCAATGGCTGCAGAGGGATTTATCCTTGAAAGGACGAGTTTTGTTGACAAAGGCAGAAGGTTTATCCCGTCTGACATATGCAGCTATCCCCTTGTTTGTCAACAAAAAGCTCTGTAATTCCATTGATAAGTCTCTTTTCAATTTTATTTGGAAAAACAAGACTCATTATGTGAAAAAAACTGTTATTATGAATACATTTGAACGTGGTGGTCTAAACTTTCTTGATTTTACAACCCTCAATAATACTTTTAAAATAAATTGGATAAAGCATTTTCTAAAAAATCCCACATCTACCTGGAATTTTATACCTAACTATATTTTTTCTAAGGTTGGTGGTCTAGAATTTTTACTTTTATGTGATTATAAAATAGAAAAAATTCCCTTAATTTTATCTAAATTCCATAAACAAATGCTCTTAGCATGGTCAATAATCTACAAACATAATTTCTCCCCACATAGGTGCTTCATCTGGAATAATCGGCTTATTAAATTCAAGAATAAATCCTTATTTTATAAAACTTGGGATACAAGAAAAATGTTATTATTGAACCAACTATTAAACGATAATGGATCATTGCTGAATTATTCTGAGTTCCTTCACACTTTTGGCATTCCAATCACCCCAAGAGAGTTCGCAATCGTTATGGATGCCATCCCATCTGGTATTTTAACTCTCTTAAAAGGGACTGGAAAACCAGATTGCCTGCCAGCTTTGGACCCTAAGTTAACCTCAGTTGGTAATATATGTTTCGCAACTACAACGAGGAATATTCGCTCTTTATTCCAGAGAGATGTCACCTGCATCCCTAATGTTGTTCCCTATTGGTCTAACTTTGTTGATAACCTGAATTGGGGGAGTATATGGAACCTTCCTTACAAATACCTCCTTACGAATAAAGTAAGAGAAATCTCTTTCAAAATGATACATAGGTATTATCCTGCTAAGCAATATCTCCTAAGGTTTAAGCTTGACCAACGCATTCTCATCCCAAGGCGTCATATACTGACGCTTTTGCCAAAGCGTCTACATCCGACGCACATGGCACCCTTTAGCGTCAATATAACACGCTTCGGTTATGGGTAGGTTTAGGTCTAGGTCTACCCTAGTGTTAGGGTTAGACCACTAGGAGGCGCCATATATCTGCGTCTCATATTGACGCTAAAGGGTGCCATGTGCGTTGGATATAGACGCTTTGGCAAAAGCGTCAATATATGACGGCTTGGGATGAGAACGGGCTGGCTTGACATATGTGTTAACTGTTCTTTATGTGGAGTATGTCCAGAAACAATGGTACACCTGTTCTGGCAATGTCCCTACACCATCAATTTCTGGAAAGATCTTTCCCGATACATTACTGTTAAACTTATCGCTGATTTTTCTTTGTTATGGAGGGATGTGCTGTTTGGTCTCCATGTTGACAAAGGTAAAAAACAGAAAGAAATATACCTAATTAATCTATTGATCATTTTAGGGAAATATCATATTCACAAAGCCAAATTTAGTAATTCTAAACCTTCATTTATTGCTTTTGGTAAGGAGGCGGAACAGTACATCAAATCCATCTATGATTCAAAAAATAAGAAGGCTGCTCAAACCATTCAGTTATGCTCTATCTTTAATGTATTTATTTGAAACTACCCCTGGCTCTGTTCTTGTCTAATATTGTGTTTTCTGTATTAATGACTCTTTTTCTGTGTCTTACTGTTTGTATCGTTAAGATTTAATAAAGATAAAAAAAAAAATTAAAAAAACGCCAGCAACCAATCAGAATAAAGACTTCCTTCACTCTGGCTGATTCCGGAGAAACATACGATGTGAACTTTCGTTCCTACCAAAACCGTGTCCAGCCTGAAGTTCCGCTGGAACCTCTCGTCATCGAGCCGCAGCTGCTGCACCAGCCGGTGATGCTCTCCGAATTGATAACGGTCCTGGAGGGTGTCATGAACCCAAAATCTCCGAGTCCGACGTCTTCTCCGCAAATACAGTAAAGCAGCACCAAACACAACAACTTCGCGATTTTCCATAATGATCCAGTGATACACATTTGAGAATGAGCGCAACTTTTATTTGAAATATTTACGAACGCTCGTTTTAAGCGGGAATGCAATTCATTTGCTCACGGTGACAACAATTTGACCAATTGCACTAATGCAAATAATAGCCTAATGCAAATAATAATAATAATAATAGCTAATTATTTTTTTTTCCCCGACCAAATGTGACCAAAACGGTTATAAAAATGCTGTCATTATAAAAGGTTTCTTCAAGGTATTGCTTGTTTTTTCTGTTTATTACATTTCATGTTGTGACACTTCTCTTCTCCCTGCTACGTCAGAGCGTCCAAAGCGTCAACGAGCTTCCCCGTGCTTTTTGACAAGCGTCCTTGACAGAGCGGCCAGAGCTTCTTTGACGCTCAAGTCGGCGGCGGTGTGAACGTACAGTTTCAACTTTCTGATAAACGCTCAAAACGCCCAAAATGCGAGGCCGAGGGATTTGACGCTCCTTGCAGCTGAGAGAAGCCAGCTTCCATTGAAAATGAATTACTTCCGGCCGCTTTGGAAGCTCAAGTCGGCGGCGGTGTGAACGTACAGTTAGCCTTTGGCAGTATAGTGGGAATATTTCCATTTGCAGAAAAAAAAAAAAAACTAAACTAGTCAAATTTGTTAAGTAGGCCCTAAAGCTTTTAAAAAGCCATTTCGTTTCACCATATAAGCTGTTTAAATGTTGATTTGCCATTTTTGTCTGTACTTTTTCTCATCCACATAGCCTACACGTTTAAATTTCTGTGTGTTGTTGCTTATCAGTAAATTATCACCATGCAACATGACATCATGACTTTTGCGTAAACAGACACGCCACTTTCAAGTCAACTGGCGTGTTATCTATACGCATTTTGAGATATCCGCGTGTATGCGTGTATGTCTACGCCATTAATGTCCAAGTGATTCCGCGTATATGTACACGCCATTAAATTTCCGAGCGAAACGAAGCAAAATGTAGATCTACATCTGGGGAGCGATATTTTTTTTCCCTAGGATGGCAGGGGAACACTCATAAATGCTATTAACCCCAGTGACGGGTAGGTTTAGGGACGGGGTGGAGGTAGGTCATATATTTATATATACAGTAATAACGTTAAGTCAACTGCGTTCATAAACACGCTGAAAAGCGATTGTGCGTGTTGATAGCACGCCAAAAATGGAAATACGAATTGGCGTGTCATACACACGCAATTTTATGAGATCAGTCTGCACCATGACTGTTGCATGTGTTGTTGTTGATGTAGTTTCGAACCCATTTTAGGTTAAGTTTAACCAAGCAGTAATTTCTCAGGCCTAATCTAGTGCTGGGTCACATAAAAACAACCCAATTTGGGTAATTTTAGTAAGATTCCAGCCCTGCTCACTTAAGAAGCTTTATTAGCTACGCCTCTCTGTGTATAGAAATAAAACTACCATATCTGACTTTCATTTTGACAGGAAAGTGCAGCCATGGAGGTTTTCCTGATTATCCAGATGGTATAAATAAGGATTACAGTGATTCCAGTCACGGTCCACTCCATAATAAAGCTGCAAATGTTTCCATTAATGCCAGTGTGCAACTGCTGGAGAAGATCTGGAGGAGCTTGAAAAAGGACCCAGCTCTCAACTTCTTTAGGTGGAGGATTAACCAACTTTAAGGAGTAAAAAACATTTTATAATGTTGACAATTAAGGCATTCTGAGAAGTTCTCCTTAGAAACCACCAATTAATGATTTAAAAAATGAGAAACTATTTACCTTCCTTTCCTTTACAAAGTTAGTTACATTTTATTAATTGAAAATATTTACAGACTTGTTACTTGTTACTGACTGTCTTTGTTTGTTTCTTCTTTCACAGACTTATGGGGCTTCATTCAGAAAAGCCAAAGAGTAAATGGAAACCTCTAATTTCTTTCTTTGACTTCAAACTGAGATATCCGGATGCAAGTGAGGATGAATATGTAGAGGTTTAATGCCAGTGTGCGAAACGGCACATTTAACACGTGTGCATTAAATAAAATGTTCAAATCTCTGTTTCCTGTCGTCCATCTTTTTCCTTTTGTGATCAGTGGAATCATAATGTTTGTTTAAATCAGAACAAAATAAATGTCAAATGTATTTTGGTAACTGGAATACCATAGAGGTCAAATGTTATTGCGTCGGAGACTCTTCCACTATTCAGTTTCTTTGGAAAATGTAGTTCAGATATTAATCTTGCTTCCTTGAATGCAAAGGTGATTGATATTGACGGTCTATGCAAATATTAAAGAGTACGAGGTCTGTTCAAAGCTACATAAAGTAACACATAGAAAATTTTCAAAAGATTTTTTATTGTTACACTCTCATAAAATAAAGTACATAATTGTACCTTTAGGGGTACAATGGCTTGTCACTGGGGCTGTACCCTTGGCATAGGGCACATATTTGTACCCTTGTGATTAGTACCTTAAGAGACCAGTCTTGTACCTGTGGTGACAATTTTGTACCTTTATTTAACAGTACAAAAATGGACCCTTCAAAAATGGTACAAAATTGGCTTTGGCAGGGTACAATTGTTGACTATGAGATTTTTATATATATATATATATATATATATATAAACACACACGCTGAATTAAAATCAGAAATGATTAAATCCTTTTAATTTTCACATTTTCCAACATTTCATTTTAAACTCAATGTCTAACTGTGACATATAAACGATTATCATCTGAGTAAGAGTCATTTGCCTGAAAGTCCATTTCATCTCCTTTCATCTCGACATCGGTTACTTCTATGCCTGCTTCTGATATTTTCTGAAGGACCTCCTCGGTTAAAAGCCCTGTAAGAACCATGAGTAACCGTGCTATGACTTCTTCTCCACCGATGGCCAAAAGAAAGAAAGACTGGACGTTCTTTTAAATTGAGATTCAAGCAGCCAATCAGGGCTGGCTCTACATACAGTCTCAGAAAATAAAGTACATAATTGTACCTTTAGGGGTACAATGGCTTGTCACTGGGGCTGTACCCTCATGGGTACAATATTGTACCTTAACCTTTAAAAGAAACGGTACATATATGTACCTTTTAATTGTTTTTGACCCTCAAAAAGGTACATGTTAGGTACAAGGTATGTACCTTGAGGTCCAACAGCAAAAACTCCAGTGTTAATTGAACTCTCCTGGGAGTTTATATGACTCCAGACTCAAGAGTGTTAAAGTTAATGAGATAATTACGTGATTCATTGAGTGATGATTGACCATTATTGAAGACACCTGATGTTAACAAGCAGAATCACTGAAGGAGAAAATATCATTTTTTAAGACACCGTTATGGTGATCAGTGTTTGCTTTAGTTGGGCTCTTGACCCTTAAACCATTAATTTTAGATTTTGTTTGGCTGTTGTATCTGAGCTATAACTGCCAGATGAACAAAGCAAAAAGGTGATCAGGTGGTGTTGGTTATGTTTTGACATAATCATAATTTGCCTGAATCACTGAACTCATTCTTTTTCTCAATCTCAGTCTTAAATGTATATTGTTGATTACAGCAGCCTGTGATTCTACAGCAAATGATTTCCAGCATTTTCCATCAGGCCCGGCTCCAGATATGAGATGAAAGGTGGGCCAAGTGATATTCCAGGTGGGCCGGTCAGGAGGGGGAGGGGCGGGAGGGGGAGGGAGGGGTAATACTTTAGTCTCACATATCTGTTGATGTCTGTTGATATAATTTTAATATCATGCATTTAAGGCAATTGTTAGGGTGTTTGTTTGTTATTGTTGTGTTTGTGTTTTCTTAATTTTTAAAATGTTTTGTACATTACTATTTGGTGACTTTATATATATAACTTTATTTATATAACTTTATACATGTTTAACATGTTTATTTTTACATTCTCTCTTGTTGCATTTGTAATATTTTTTTGACCTCTTAACAGATCTTGTATCAATTAAGTAACTATAGATTTGATTAAAAGGAGCAGATCTTTTAAAATAACTATTTCCATCAACTAAAACAAACTTGTTACTAACTAAAAATGTTAACATGTTCTTCTTTTTTAAGATTTTTTGTATATATTTTGGAACTATATATTTAGTAACTTTATATATATATATATAGATAAACATGTTTAACATGTTTATTTTTACAGTCTCTCTTTTTGCATTTGTAATATTTTTTTGACCCCTTAATAGATCTTGTATCAATTATGTAACTATAGATTTGATAAAAAAAGGGCATGTATTTTAAAATAACTACATCAACTAAAACAAACTTGTTAAAATGTTAACATGTTCTTCATTTTTAATTTTTGGAACTATTTAGTAACTTTAAATTATATAAACATGTTTAACATGTTAAACACTATGATATAGTCAGGGCGGTATTAAGACAGTGTGGTGCCCCTGGGCACTATACCTCAAAAGGCCCCCTATATTCAAATGTGTCAATTAAAAATGTACATTGATTAATTGACAGCGTCAATTCACGTTTGCCCAAAAATAATAATAAATCTATGAGGTTTCTTACCTCTACAGGCATGAAAAGGGGTCAGGGGTGAAAAAGGTGAGAAGGATATTACCCCTCTAAGGGGGTCCGGGGGCATGCCCCCCCGGAAGAAATTTTTTAAATATTCCATATTTTAAAGCATCAATCTGATGCATTTTGAGATGCATTTTTTTGCCAACCTGGGGAGAGTTGGAGAAACTTAACTTCAGCCATGAGTCAAAAATATTATGGCCTCCGTAGTAGCGTTAGCTAATAATTTCCCACCAGAGCTTTACTAGCTGGCTAATGTTGCGTTCTCTCCTGGTGTTTTCAACTCAATTCATCAAGCTGTAACTAACGTTAGCAAAGCCTATGTCAACAGAGCTCCTGGGTAACTTAGATATAGCCTACCAGAAAATATTAGGGTTGTCCCGGTACCATTTCTTCTGAACCGATCCAATCCGATACCAAAAATTCTGAGTATTGAATTATACCGATCCGATACCAGCGCAGTTAAAAAATAAATAAAATCAAGTAGAATTTCTATAACTCTGTGTGTTGAACTGATAATCACTATTTTCTGTTAAACACAATCTACTTAATACAGACAACTTCATTATAAAGAAAAACAACAAATAAAAAAAATATGATCATAACCTATGACAAAAATTCTATTATATAAACTAGATTAGTGGGTAACTCAGCAGTAAAATTTAGTCTAGAAAAATCACAAGTGCACAATAATTGTATAAAATCGAACATTTAGTGAAAAAAAAACATTATTTAGTGAGGAACAAATAAGAGACAATAAGTGTAGCACTAAATCTGGTAAAAACGTTTGTATTAAGTTTAGCAGAACTGCTCCTTCCTTGATTTTGCGCAAGCAAAGGTGTCAACTACATCCCCAAAGTCCATTTCTTTGTTACCGTCTCCACAGTTAGCTCCGGCTTGGTCAGACTCAGCGCTGCTAGTGATCGCAATTCCCGTGATGTTCTCACAAAAAATCTTTCGATACCTGGAACATTGTGAATTGTAGCTACGTCTAGCGTCCTTGTCTTTCTTTAACTTTCTTTTTGCAAAACCACTCAATTGACGTCTGTCCAGTTTTGATTTTAATTCATTTTTTTGTAGCTGTTAAAAAAATGACACATTTGCACGTATTTGTTGTGGACCAACGCAACTGACAGATTGGGGAGGGGGGAGTGATAGTGGTCATGTAATCTTTATTTATTTATAATTTATTATTAAATCATTATTGTTATTATTATTGTTAAATTAGTGTTCATAAACTATTTATTTATGGTCTATCAAGAATTTCAAGTTAATAATATAACAATTTACGAAAAATATTTTTAAAGCTTGACTCATGTGGTGCCCCCCTAGTGGCTGTGAATGGTTGGTGCCCCTGGGCACTGGCCCAAGTGCCCTTATGGATAATCCGGCTCTGGATATAGTGAATGACTACATTTTTTTATGTGGAAATTATCTGAACTGAGAGAGTTCGGGAACCGGATGAACTAAAGCTCTGTGAAGCACAAGAAAATAAAATAAATTAAAATGTTCAAACTAAATTCTAAACTTTAAATAAAACAAAAGAAAAGCAGATAAGTGATAAGTCCGTGGAAAAACACTGCTCATTCGCGTCTGTCAGCGGCCGTGCGCTCCTCTCAGCCACTCACTGAACAGGGCAGACGCAGCGAGAGTGACGACAGGGAGAAAGCAAGAGCTCGCGCTCGCAGGACAGTACTGGCAACATTTGGAGGTTACTGAGGTTTGTCCAAAAAGTCACTAAATTTGTCGCTAGTCGCTTTTTTGAAAAATGATGCTAAAGGGGTCTGAAAAGTCGCTAAAAATAGCGACAAAGGTGCTAAGTTGGCAACACTGAGTCTGTCTCGGAGGGGAAAAAGGACGGGTTGGGTAGAAAATAGAAAATAACGTATCTCGAGCTGAATTGAATATAGCACCAATTTTGTGATTGGCTGTCATGTGGTGTGGGGCCAGGGTGGGCCAAGCTTCTGATTGGGTGGGCCAGGCCCACCCTGGCCCCCCCGTGGAGCCGGGCCTGTTTTCCATATAATCCAAAATATTTCTTGAAAGTTGTTCTGATCAAAAGACTTTTTAAAAAAATATTTTGTGTTGACTCACTGACATCAATACTCAGCCTGTGAATCTCAACAATGGTGACAATAATAAAGAATGTTGCAGTGCATTCTGGGTGCCACCAATCAGAACTCATTCATGGCTCCCATCATGCATTGCGGTATGAATAAATTATGATCCGAATTGTTTTACTAACTTCCTTTCCCTAATTGAATATTCTTTTTGTCACCATTGTTGAGATTCATACACTGATTCTTGATGTCTGTGTGTGCCTAAAAGAAAGATTTGTTTTATCAGATAAACTTTTAAGAAACCCATTAGATTAGAAAATGATGGATCTTATTCTGTTGAATCACAGGCCGACGTAATTTAAAATATACATTTAAGTCAGAGATTAGACTTTCAATGAGTTCAGTGATTCAGGTCAAATTATGATTGTCAAAACATAACCAACACCAACTGATCAACTTTTCTCTTTGTTCATCTGGCAGTTGTAACTCAGACACAACAGAGAAACAAAATCTAATGTTATCAGTTTAAGGGCCAAGAGCCCAACTAAAGCAAACACTGATCACCATAACGGTGTCTTAATTTTATTTTATTTTCTACTTCAGTGATTCTGCTTGTTAACATCAGGTGTCTTCAATAATGGTCAATCATCACTCAATGAATCACTTAATTAGCTCATTAATTTTTGTTAATTTAACAGTCATATTTTAACACTTTAACACTCTTGAGTCTGAGCCATATAAACTCCCAGGAGAGTTAATTTAACACTGGAGTTTTTGCTCTTTTATAATGATTTAATATCAGTAAATTGACTTACAAAACTTTTATTTCCTTTATTTTAAGGCTAGTCAAATATAGTGATGTTAAAATCTACCTTAAATGATTAAGGTATCCTTAAAACCTTTTTAAAAAACGATTTTTTTTATATAAAAAAAAAATGACTTAGCAGAGGCTGTCTTTTGATATTGTACCTTAACCTTTAAAAGAAACGGTATATATATGTACCTTTTAATGCTTGGGGACATATATGTACCTTTTTGACCCTCAAAAAGGTACATATATGTACCTTGGGGGACAGAAATGGACTCCTACTGTACCCCTATTTCTGACAGTGTAGCAGAAAATTTTTCTGGCCTAAATCGATTTTTTACCGCCTTGAGCCAAGGATCACAGTGGTGTAAAAAGCTTGATTCTAAGTCAAACGGTCTAGGAGTTATGAGCAATTAAGTACTTTTGGTTGCTGTAGCTCCACCTATGGGCCAATCGGGGTCATACTCTGATAGGTTCTCCCCAAACTGAGGCCCTACCACCTGGCCAGGTTTCAAGTCTCTAAGCCTTACGGTTTGGGCTGCACGATGCGTTTTAGGGTTTTTTTTTTTTTTCAAATAGCAATTACAATAGGTTTTCAGCACTTCGTGCTTGAACACCTAAAAACAAAAACAAAAAGATAAAGAACTGTCAGTTGCAGTTAGTAATCAGATGCATATTTGGAGAAGTGTGTGTGTATGTATTTCTTGAACTTTACATCATGTAAATGTAATCTAGCAGACCCCCACCCCCCCTAAAAAAAAAAGATAAACAACTGTCACGTAATCAGATGCATATTTGGAGCTGTGTGTGTGTGTGTGCAATTTAGCTATAGAGTTGCCGACTGTTCTGTAATCCCTAATGTGTGTGTGTAGCTATTTAACCATCTGGGGCTGAACTCCTTGAGCCCGGCATATTACGGTTCAGAACAGTTTTACCCAGTGATATGACATTTTGCATAGTTATCCTATTTTGTTTTCCTATCGGCATAAGAGCCAACCACAAAACTCTGATAATGTGGCTTTCTGCTACTCCTATTCAATATGTTAAACATTTGCATTTATTAATTTAGCATATGCTTTAATCTGAGGAACACACGTGAGTCAGATGGCAACCAGCTAACGCATTTTTGTTCTAAGAACGTTTTGCAGCAAGTTTATTTATATAACACATTTGTACAGGTGGATTTCCTGCAGGGGTTCAGGCTGCAAGAATGCCGAATGACTAAAGAAACGTCAGGAAGATAGTAGAAAACTGTAAACTGTAGAGTTTAGAGCGTAAGAGAGAAAGAAAATACCAGGCAAAGAGAGAGAGAATGAAAAAAATACATTCTCAAAAAGCAACAGTTACGAACTTCTTGTGACTAAACCTCAAATGACGTTACCCCACCGTACTAAAGGTGTGACAACTCACTGTCCCAAGATGTCTTTCTGTCTGTGCGTGACTGAGTGGTTGATATTTGTTTGTTCATTGGATAATTCTCTTTGAGCGCAGAGGAGGTCAGGAGGGCATTTCTTGGCGTGAACCCCTGGAAGGCTGCCGGGCCCGACGGGATCACTGGAAGAGTGTTGAGGGACTGTGCCGACCAGCAGGCCTGGTTATGCGCATCTCTTCAGTAAAGCCGGTTCCTTGATTAGTAGTAAATCACCTTCACCTGCTTTCAGATGGAAGATATGATGCAGATATGAGTGTTAAATTAACACTCAAGAGTGTTAACCCTTTAGGCGCCAAGGTTTTTTTGAAAAAAATGCTGGATTTTGACATCAAAATTTCAAAAGCTTGTGGCTTGATAGGGCTTAAAGATAGAGATCTACTGTAAATTAGAAAAATGTTGGGGATGACTGAAAGTTTATGTGGGGTGTAAATATTCTCATCTAATTAGCATATTATGACGTCATCAGGGGGCGGCTCTCTTGAATTTCATAATATCCAGGAAATGGTAGATATTGAACTGATGTTTGAACTTATTTGCATGTTTTATTTTTTTTAATCCTCATTCCAAATGATGAGAAAAGAGGAAACCAACAATAACAGGAGAAAGTACTAAATTATTACTATACTATATAGTAGTAAAACACATGTGAACAGTAGCCTACTTTTTGATCAGTTCATCAATATTCAGGAAATAGTAGATATTGAATTGATGTTGGAATTTATTTACATGCTTTTTTTTTATCCTCATTCCAAA
Organism: Tiaroga cobitis; assembly: GCA_030578255.1. Lineage (NCBI taxonomy): Eukaryota > Metazoa > Chordata > Actinopteri > Cypriniformes > Leuciscidae > Tiaroga > Tiaroga cobitis. The sequence continues at coordinate 45,920,811 of CM060593.1, forward strand.
TGATCGGAAAAGAGGAAACCAACAATAAAATAGGAGAAAGTACTAAATTATTACTATATTACAATACTTTAGTAGTAAAACACATGTGAAACCCTGCTGCAACAGCTCTCCTATAGTCCTATGTACACTAAGACCACGTCCACCCCTGCCACCCCCCATCCCCGTTGGGCAAATGGTCAAAATGATCTGTTTGTGCTTCGTGAACACTCGCGCCTTGCGCGGCAAAGATGTACCGGGAGAAGCGCGCGGCACCATTGCGCGTCAAAGATGTACCGAGAGAAGCGCGCGCGGCACCATTGCGCGTCAAAGATGTACCGAGAGAAGCGCGCGCGGCACCATTGCGCGTCAAAGTTGTACCGAGAGAAGCGCGCGCGGCACCGTTGCGCGTCAAAGATGTACCGAGAGATGCGCGCGCGGCACCATTGCGCGTCAAAGATGTACCGGGAGAGGCGCGGGCGGCACCATTGCTCGGCAAAGATGTTACCGGGAGAAGCGCGATCATCAGACGGCCGATCGTCATTTACAAAAGGCAAATATTCCCCTTCAGAGTCAGAATCGGCGAATAACATTTGCAACACATCCTCACGGTACAAGTTTTTATTAGCCATTTGACGATTTTCTCTCACAAATCTCACAATTTACTCAGACGCTCTGAACCTGAACTGCTTCCGCATCAATGACAAGATCGCTCACTTGCTCTGCTGTTTCCTCCAACACTTTTAATTCGCCTTATTCACCTGGCGGCCATTTTGAAAACTCGAACGCCGTTGAGGGGTACACAAACCCGGAAGTTTGACTCCGACGCAGCAGCACCAGCAATGGAAACCCCAGTGTGGACCACCAATCTTTCCATGTATAATTGTATTGATCAGACTCAATCTGACTCCTGTACATCCTCTTCCTAGCTAGGAAAACTGATGTGATGTATCCCCTAGGTTAGCTTGTGACTAGAAGCTAAATACCACACACCGATCACGATCACGCCCACGCCCACGCCCGCGCCTCTCTCTCTCTCTCCCTCCCTCACACACACACACAGAGTTCGATCGCGCCCGCGCCTCCCTTTTTATACCGTACCGTTATTGTCCGTGTAAATTCGTGCACCGAACCGTGACGCCCGTACCGTTTTGGTTCAATACGAATACATACTCAGAATATGCTTATACTAGTGAATCTGTGGTGGTAGATTTTAATAACAAACATACTACTGATCTTTGGGGAAACGGTGAAACGTTTGTCCTCTGTTGGATTTTTTCCTGTGTGATGAGGTGCAGCGGTGAACACAGCAGTGAGGCGCCATTGCACTGAGAGAAATCGCGTTGTGAGAACTACCGGAAGTGGTAAGTGTACCCTGTCGGTACACGATCCGTTCCACCCAAGGGGGTAATCCATCAGCCGGAAGTTGAAGCCTCGCGGGAGCCGCCATTGTAGCAGAACTTCACCTGCTGTTAGCATCCCATTGACTCCCATTCATTTTGGGGTCACTTTTACAGCGAATAACTTTCCATCTGAGGCGTCCAAAGGCTTAATTTGTCGATTATTTATTTCTAAAGAAACACGACAATGTATAAAATGCTCCATTACTTTGTATCTTACGTTACGACCCCGTAGAAGCCGTTTTTGTAAAAATAGGCTAAAGATTGCGTCATAACCACGGGACTTTCTGTCGCACAATAGAGACATTACCGTATAGACAGGAGGAGAAGCTCGCAGCAATCTTTTACTGTCTATGAGGCAATCGGGGGGACATGAAGGCACAAAGTCCAGGGAGAAGCCCATAAATAGAGAGTCCATAAAAGCAACGGGACAAAATATTTCAACAACGTTTTTGAGGAATTAGGTGATTCAGATTTGTCTTGGCACAGCTACTAGAAGATTTTCAACAATCAGACTGTCGTCACGCTCAGTTTGAGCCTGCGCACTCGCTCAGACATCAGACAGGAAGTGCAATAATCGGGCTTCAAGTCTTCTCCGTTGAAATCAATGGGGTCGCTGTGTCCATTTCTTTTACTGTCTATGGTTCCACCTGCACGATCCTTTCTACGCATGCGTAGTAGACGCAGGAGAAAACGCACATGCGCAAATGATAATTCTGTTTTGCGACGCTGATTTAGATTTACGACGCTGCACGATCTGTTCCACGCATGCGCATATTGTGTGTGTGTGTGAGAGAGAGAGTGTGAGTGTGTGTGAGAGAGAGAGAGAGTGTGTGTGTGTGTGTGTGTGTGTGTGTGTGTGTGTGTGTGTGTGTGTGTGTGTGTGTGTGAGAGAGAGAGAGAGAGAGAGAGAGAGTGTGCGTGTGTGTGTGTGTGTGTGTGTGTGTGTGTGTGTGAGAGAGCGAGAGAGAGAGAGTGTGTGTGTGTGTGAGTTTTTACTCCTAAATAAAGATACTCAGTGTACTTCACTACTGTCCACCACTGGTCTCATGTCACTTCTGTGTGCACATGCTTCTTTCAAGTAATTTCCATTGTCAGTTTGAAATACTCTATAACGTTTCCCCAAATTTGTTTGTAGTTCTTTCTTCATGTAAGTGCAGATAGTCTAGGCAGAAATGCATATTATGTCCCTTATTGTCTTCTGTAAACAAAATTGAAGGGATTATTTTCCTCATTTAGATTGTATAGATATATATTAGCTTATATAGACGACCCATCCTAATACAAAATTACTTTAACTTAAAAGTTAACTAATATTAGCAGCTTTTAATAAAAAAAACGACACAAACCGTCTTTGACAATCCTACCTCAGACCAAAACACGGCAAGTTAAGTAAGTTAAGCCTAATACCTTACAGCAAATGAGAGTATGGAGGAAACAGATCATATGTTCATGTAACAACTCACAGCTCTTTTATAATTTTGGATTGGCAATGTGACCGGTCTTCGTTTGGCTCTGCGTTGTGTTTGTAGATGAACGAGACCGGGCAACAGAAAGTAGAAGTACTCAGGACGAATTTTATTCTGCATGAATAAAAGGAAGATTTAGAACAAGCTCGAGTCTGTGGCCTTCTCTCACAGTTCAGCCTCTCTTCAGTCGCATTTACCGCGAACTGAACACATTTTACACACTTATAAACATGTATTTCAGTTTCTCATGTGCTCACATCGTATTTGTTCAACAGATTTCATAAAAAAAATAAAGCATTTTACAAACTCAAAACAATATTAACAAAAGCATGAAAAAGAATACCTGCATGAATAAAAGGAAGATTTAGAACAAGCTCGAGTCTGTGGCCTTCTCTCACAGTTCAGCCTGCCGATGAAAGGCGTCATTTTAGCCAACAGAGCTTGCACACTCATGCTTAAAGAATTCTCTCCGAAAATACATGTATAACTCATCACATCATTCACACAAACTTCATACATGTTTGAATAAGATTAAAGTGCATTTTAGTAACAAAATTACATGTTGTATTACAATAAACAAAACTCATATCAAACTTTTAGACAGAGCATCAGTGCAACTCACCTCTCTTCAGTCGCATTTACCGCGAACTGAAGGAGAGCAACCGGAACCGGAACATAAAAGTCTTAAAGGAACCACGTACCGTATTTAACAATACTGCAAAATAACCATGTAACCATAGAAATGACATCTCAATTAATAGAAATCAAAATTAGAAGAATAAATTAAATGAAATATTAAAAAATAACTCCAGAATACAAAATAATGAAAGAAATATGATAAATGATAATAACAAAGGGAGAGATTTTGAGGGAAATTATTAAATAAATATAACACCCGTTACAGCAACCACATAAACACATCGTAATGCATAGCGTAAGCTACATTTAAAAGCATAAAAACAGACCCGCCGTGAAATTTTAAACACAATACAACTAACATTACACAAATATGCCGCAAGTTGTGCCGCCTGACCGTCAAGTGTTTCATCGCATGGGTGGTACCGATAGTGTAGGAATACCGTGACGTTTTCTACTACGTAATTACGCTCATGCGTGAAACGGTTCGTGCAGGTGGAACGGATCGTGTACCGACATACCCCTCAAGCTCGGTGGAACGTTCGAGGTGAATAAGGCGAATAGGAACATGACGTCATTTTGATCTTGAATCGAAGTATTACATGTCTGCCATCTAGTGGTAGGGAATACAAATTAGATATTACACCATATTACACTCAAAAAAAATGCTGGGTTGTTTCTGTAAACAAATTGTTGGGTTGATTGTGCTGGGTCAAAATGCTGGGTTGTTTGGGGCACTGTAAACACATTAATGGGTTGCTCATGCTGGGTAAAATGAGTTGTAAGGGGGTAATTCACAAATAAACAGCTGGTTGGGTTATTTTGACCCAGCAACCGTTTTTTTCTTTGCGGAACTTTCTGGATTCTTCACTTCTGACTCGAGGAGGACTTCACTCGGAGGTCGGAGCAGGCAGTGTTTTATGGTAAGTTAATATGTTTACCAATATTTTTAACATTAATAATTTCACTGTTCAGCATACAGTCTTTGATATGGAAGTGCGAGGGGTAGGCTATAACGTATTTATTCTGTAAAACATTAGTAACAGCTAGCCGGTTAGATTTTTTGACAAAATGCCACATTGTAAACCAGCTATATCAGCAGCCTTAATGAAATATGTAGTTTAAATTTTAATTTCATCACGTAAATATCGTATTTATTGTGGACGTTTAGTAATTAAAAGTGAGGAAAGCGTTTTGAATGAACCCGTGCACGCGCAGTAGCCTATGTTTATGTCCCTATAGGGCTCGTACGTAAAAACTGCGGGAAAAAAGTCTAGTCTGTGTGGAAACTAAAGTCTGCTGGCACATTTAAGAAATTCTCGTCAGAAGAAGCGACGGGGGTAAGTTCCAGCACAGTCTGCGTGTTTCTTCTGTAATGTCTATGTCGGAACCAGGATCGTTTTTACCCAAAAAAATCAAATAATAACTGTATGACGTCGGACGTGCAATCTTTACAAACGGCGACTGAGGCAATGAGAAATAAATCGATTTCATATTAAGCATGTTCTCGCCCTGAACCCATTATAAGTTGTTCGGACCTGAGGTAGGCCTACTAAGAATAATTTAGTACTACTAAGACAGTGGTCATGGATCAAGTGTGCGCGATGTTTGAGGCCAATAAATAGTTTTTGCTATTGTCACAACAGCGCCATTTTAAACACCAGGGCAGAAAAGTCAGAAATGCTACTTTAGAAATATGAATTGTTATATACAGCAAACTATTTAAATGATAATGCAACTTTATTATGCTCATATTGTTTAGCTGATGGCTTTGAAGGTCCTGCAAACTCTGCTTCCCCCATCCATCTAACGTTACAGGAGAGGAGGAAAGGGACCCACCACAGAGGCTCAGAGGTCCTTGACATGCAACCTGTAAGTTTGATATGCTTGATAACTATGAAATTAATTTAGGTAATTTAGGTGCAATCTCTGTTTGCAACATAAAATTGCATTTTTTTAAATAGATTTTTGTTAATTTTTAAAGCTGCAGTCCATAACTTTTTTTGTGTTCAAAATTTACAAAATGTTTATAATGAGCGAGTACATCATGAATCCATTTTCCAAATCGTGTTTTTGTCTTATCCTGAACTATTTTAGACTGCTAATTGTCTATTTAGATGTGTAAATATACATTTTGTTTGTTTTTCACATTTGGCCATATTTGGTAATGTTTGCAATAAAAAAAATATAAATACTTTCACAAAAAACTTGCATGACAGTTATATTGCAACACTCTACGTGATTGTGTGTAATCAACTGTTGGGGACCAACATGGATGAATATTTACAAAATGACTGGAGCATCAGGGATGCGACGAGGGGGACACGTCAGACCGTTGCCATTGTTCCAGGCCACGTCATCGAGACCGATTCTTTGCTGGAGGCTGGTGATCTTTGTTTCAAAGTTTTATTTTGTTTTTCATGTTAAATACACGAAGCAGTGTATCAAATTAATGGAAAAGAATCATCCTCTGTCAAATGTGAGGAAAACCCTGTGATATTTAGTCGCATTGTAAATGTTTGTAGCTATTCTTAATAAATCAACACATCTTAATAAATGAAATCATAATCGTATAAGAGTTCAAATTAGTTTCTTATTGACTTTTAAAGGTGCATTGTGTAATACTGTATTTAGGAGGATCTGTTAACAGAAATGCAATATCATATACATAACTATGTTTTCAGTGCTGTATAAAGACCTTACTTAATGAACCGTTATGTTTTTTTACCTTAGAATGAGTATACATTGTATAATTGTAATAATTGTTTACAAAAAAATATTAAAGATGTATTAAAAATGTAAAAAAATTAAATAAATGATTGAAATCACATATACAGTGGCCTCTCTGGTTTATTGTATTACAGAGACAATCATTATTTTACATTAGTACGGTAATATAAAAAAAATTTGTTACTAATTTTAATAAGGCAATGATACAGGAAATAACCCAGCACATGAGTAAGACTTAACCCAGCAAGATGGTCAATTTCACCCACTGGTTGGGTCAAATGAATGACCCAACAATATGGGTTAAATGGACAAACCCAGCACTTGGGTCAAACCAACCCAGCGCGTGTTCTGTCCTATAGTGACCCAGCGGCGTGGTTAAGGTTGGGTTATTTTTTAACCCTGCATTTTTTAGAGTGTAGGATCTACAGCCTGTTTTATTAAGTATGACGTCTTGTCGCAATTTTGCGACTTTGGCGCTTAAAGGGTTAAAGTTAATGAGATAATTAAGTGATTAATTTAGTGATGATTGAGCATTTTTGAAGACACCTGATGTTAACAAGCAGAATCACTGAAGGAGAAAATCACAAATTGTAAGCCACCGTTATGGCGATCAGTGTTTGCTTTAGTTGGACTCTGACCCTTATACTTTCATCTTTTAAATTTTGTTTGTCTGCTGTAATTGATTTATAGCAGTAAAATGAACACCAAAAAGTGTAATCGGATAGTGTTGGTTATGTTTTGGCAAATGAAAGTTATTGAAATAATTTGGTTTACCTCATTAGAAACAGCTTTGTGATTCTACAGCATATTGTTCTCAGTATTTTTCTTATAATCCATATAAACATTGTTCCGATCAAGACAGTTTCAAATGAATTTATTTAAAAACACAGACATCAATAATCAGCCTGTGAATCTCAACAATGGTGACACTACTAATGAATGTTGCAGGGGGTGCCATCAATCACAACTCATTAATGGCTCCCATCATGCATTGCGGTATGAATAAATTATGATCTGAATTGTCTATGTCATTTACTTTTCCTAATTGAATATTCTGCTCGTCACCATTGTTGAGATGTATTGACTGAATCTTGAGGTCTGTATGTACCTAAAATATATACAAAATGTTTTTAACAACTCTTAAAAAGTCCTTTATGTAATTTATCCAAAATCCTGGATATTTATGCAGAATCCCAGTTATGATGTAATCAAATGCATATATCACAAACATAAAGATCAAATTATGACTGTCATATTATAATCAACATAATCAGATCTTTATTTTGTTGTTGATCTGGCAGTTATAACTCAGATACAACAGCCAAACAAAATCTAAAGATATTAATATAAGGGTCAAGAGCCCAACTAAAGCAAATAATGATCGCCATAACGGTGGCTTACAATTTAAGATTTTCTCCTTCAGTGATTCTGCTTTAGGTGTCTTCAATAATGCTCAATCATCACTCAATTAATCACGTATTTATCTCATTAACTTTAACAATCTTGAGTGCGGACTCATATACACTCCCAGGAGTGTTAATTTAACACTGGAGTTTTTGCTGTGAAAGAGCCGTAGTACGTAGTTATGCGCATAACAATATCGTGCGATATATCGCCCAACCCTACATCAACATGTCTCTGAATGGTAAAGACAATCATTTTGACTGAGACATACATCAGCATCAGTAACGAGCTAAAACGTTTGTTGCTGTTTTCTCCCACATAAGTTTACCTTTTATTTAATGTAGATTACATTAACGGAGATGTAGTCTACTTTTTTTATCAGCTTACAGTGGATTCCTGTGTAAAATGTTTAGCGCAGACACCTAACGTTGAGCCAGTTGATAGGGTTGGTGGAACAGCGTCATTAAAAATGAATTTCATCCACTGGTCCCTGGTAGTTTGGTCCGTTTTTGGTAGAGAAAACACATTTGAATGTTGATTCTGGCAGTCAACCACAGAGCAACTCACGTGTGCACTACATTTCTGCATTTTTCTTGACTGAATATGCAACCCGATCTCACGGGAATTCGTACGAATTCTACGAGGTGGCTAATTCGTACGAATTCATACGACCTCACTCGTACGAATTAGTAGCCTACGATTTGGGCTAAAACGTACATATTTGACGAGTTGGCCAATTCGTATGAATTCGTACGAATGACCTACCCCTGACCCCGCCCCTAAACCTACCCATCACGTGGCTTAAGACAAATCGTACTAATTCGTACGAGTGAGGTCGAACGAATTCGTACAAATTAGCCACTTTTTAATCACTCGTACGAATTCGTACGAATTGGAATATGAGTGGGAGAGGGGCAGGGCGGGCTTCCTGCAGCAGCAAAATCCCCAGTGTTAAATTAACAGGAGAGTGTTAAATTAACACTGAGAGTGTGGATTATATAAACTCTGAGCAGAGTGTTAAATGAACACTGAAGCAGTGTTAAAGTTAATGAGATAATTAAGTGAATAATTGATTGAGCATTATTGAAGACACCTGATGTTAACAAGCAGAATCTCTGAAGGAGAAAACCGTAATTTTTAAGTCACCATTATGGTGATCAGTGCTTGGTTTATTTGGACTCTTGACCCTTAACTCCTTAACTTTAGATTTTGTTTGACTGCTGTACGTGCGTTGTAACAGTCAGATGAACAAATACAAAAGGTGATCTGATGGTGTTGATTGTGTTTTAACATAACAATTAACTGACTTGAATCACTGAACTCATCAAGAGCATAAATTCCGAGTTAAATTTACGTTATGGATTTTAGCAGCACAATCATTTTTGAGCATACAATTTTTAGCCTTTCAATGAAATCCAAACTATCAACAAAAAACAAATGTAAATTTTTTGTAGGTACACACAGACATGAAGAATTAGCATATATATCTCAACAATGGTGACAAACAGATCACCTCTGAACATAAGCTCATTATTTATTCATGCAGCAATGCATGATGGGAGCCATGAATGAGTTTTGATTGGTGGCACCCAGAATGCACTGCCACATGCTTTATAATTGTCACCATTGTTGAGATTCACAGGCTAATAATTGATGTCTGTGTGTCTTAAAATCAATTGTACAAAACTGCATAAGAGACACTTAAAATTTTTTTTATTTTGATTGCATTGTAAACGTTACATATTATGCTATACAAGGTCACTGCTGCTATAATTAACAAAGTAAACCTAGCTCATAAATCATGCTCTATATGAGTTCACTGATTCAGGTCTAATGATTGTGTTAAAGATTTTGTTAAAACACATCCATCACCATCAAATCACCTTTTCTATTTGTTCATCTGGCTGTTATAACTTACTTACTGCAGCCTAACATAACCTAAAGTTAAAGATTTGGGGGTCAAGAGCCCAATTAAAGCAAACACTAATCGCCATAATGGTGACATAAAAATTCCGGTTTTCTCCTTCAGTGATTCTGCTCGTTAACATCAGGTGTCTTCAAAAATGCTCAATCATCACTCAATTATTCACTTAATTATCTCATTAACTTTAACACTGCTTCAGTGTTCATTTAACACTCTGCTCAGAGTTTATAATCCACACTTTTCAGTGTTAATTTAACACTGGGGATTTTGCTGTATATCCTGCCCCGTCTTGACGTCAAGTCGGGGGAGAAATTAAAATCTCCTATTTGAGTGCACGTGCACATGGCCTGGTTTACGAACCCTGGGGTAAACAAATGCTTCACTTTTGAATATTGGCTTCCCGGCCAATGTATAATCGTTAGGCAATCATAACATTGATTCTCGTGGAAAAGTGCAAATAACAGGTTATGACTCCTTTAATCAAACTGCTCTTATTCAAACAGCTCTTATTAAATGTGTTACTTTCCCCTGTCTCTGCACAAACAAAAAGAAATTGCCAAAATTATGTTAAAGAATTATTTTAATACATTTTACAACTGTCCCTGTGGACTGTTGCAACCGTCTGTTTGCATAACTGTAAAAATGTGTATATTTATATTTAGATATATTTAGAAAAATAATATTTTTCATAATTAGTAAAATGTTGGTGATGATGAATGTGTAATGATGAAGGCTTAAACGTTAAAGTGCCGAGCAGTTTTACCCTCTGATATGAGGTTTTGCATATTATCCTATCAAGTGTTATTCTTATCGAAATAAGAAAAGGAGATAAAACAGATCATGTGGCTTTCTCATTCAAACTGCTCTTATTCAAACTGCTCTGCAAACTGCTCTTTGATAACCTTGCCGAAAAAAGTAGCTGTTAAAGTTAATTCTGAATACTTAATTTACGTAATACCGGTAGCTATTCTCACCTTTGGAGAAAGTTCTCTAATAAACACAGCAGCAGCACTGTAAACCCTAACGCTCAAAATAATAAATTGGTTTAAGTAGGGCCAACTTAAATTATACAAATGAGTTCAGATGAACTTTTATGAGTATTTAGAACTTTCTTTTTCTTTTGAGTTCTCAAAACTGATACAATTTAAGTTGAATTGTTTCATTGTTTTGAGTTCTATGAACTTGTTTCTTTTCAAACTTAAATTTAACTGAAACTGGGCTAGGATCTCTATTTCTGACATTTAAAAGGGAGAGTAATGCTAAAATTAAGTGTTATGTAATGTTTATTTGTGCCAGATTAATGTTAGTGTTTAATGTTTTGTTGTGCTATTTAGAAGAATGTTGATTTTAGGAGAGTTACCATTATGCTGGCAAGTTGTGCATGAGCCTTGGTTTGAGAACAATTTTAAGGTTACATGAACATTTTATATTAAATGTATGAATTTGTTTACTCAAACATTTCAAGTTCAGAACAAGTAAAATGTATGAGTGCAAAATAAACGTCTGCCAGTTCTGCTGACTTAAGCTTTCAATTTCTTAACAACAAATTTTGAGTTTTGTCAACTTTGGGTTTACAGTGTAATGTAGATATTTGAGTAGAGGAAACTTGAGTAGAAGAAAAACAAGGCAATCAGTTGCCACAAATTATTTAAGTAACATTGCTACTACAATTAAAGTTACATGAAATTTAAGTTTTGATAAAGTAAAATGTTGATATGTATAAAAAGGATATTTTAAGTTGCACAAGTGAAGTAATTAAAGTTGTCAGTACTTAAAACTTTGAGTTAAAATTTGATGAACAAAACACTAAATATATATATTGATTTAAATTAATGTTTATTTGTAATTTTCAGTTTTCCAAAAAATGTATTGCCTCAATTTTTTTTAAGTCAGAAAACTTAAATATCTCAGTAAGCATAGTTTTTTTAATAATTATTTTTGTGCTTCGTCTTAGACAATAAAATAAAGACAATGTTGTGAATTCTCTCCCTTTAAGTTGGCTACGTGTCTGACGTTTTAAGTTATGTTGTATGCAAATAACGTAGTGCGCCAGTCTTTTTTTATTTCATTTTTTTACGCCTCAAGGTTGTATTTCGTAACGTAGCTATACTAGATAGGCTTCTTAGCAAGTCATGATGTGATATCTATACAAATGTTCATATCTTTAGGTAATGATGCAAATTTTCTTCATATCAATTTAAATAACGATGTATATATATTTTACAGCACACTAGCTTAAGCTTATAGGAGATTGATCGAGAGAAACTGATCTTTCAAGATCTCTGTAAGTCGTTCTTCATATTCATAATTATCTGAGAATGAGGATCGTATTTCTCCTGCTGGCTTTTTTGATTGGTGTTCACACCTTTCACATTAAGGAAAAACAAGGTTCAAAAAATCATCAAGATATTACAAGAATAGCCATTTTACGTGCTACTGTAAAGGTCTGCGAGAGCATTGAAGGCTTCGAAAAGGTATGAATATATACAGGATATGTGTGTGAGAGAGAATAATTAATATATTAGATACTGTGTTGAGCTGCAATTATTAAAAATCATTAATAAAACACCTTATTACCAGATATTATTGATCCCAAGAGAAAAAAATTAACCAAATGTTGAGTATAAAATGCACAAACATTCTGTGGTTGCAACAAACAACCAGTGATAGACAGCTTCAATAATAAATTAAGTAAATAAAAAATCTAATAAAAAAATCAATACCAGACACTGTGACCATGATAATGACGGATTTATTTTAAAAAAGGTGCATCAAACAAGTGCAATTATTTAAAATTCATGCAATGTTCACATCAATCTGACAACTAACAAGACATTTTGTGTGTGTTTTTTAGCCAAAACCACTGAATACAGAGACAGTGGCAAGGTCCTGCAAAAAAGACGCATTTGATGGTAACTTTGACACAGCCATAACAATCATCTCCTATTACAATCAACAAACAGACACTGACCATCCTTTGAGTGCAAAACATCATTTTGACAGCGAGACATTTCGGGACGGTAAATTACTCATAATTAAGGGACTGGAGAAAATCACAACTTACATGAAAAGTGAGAATTTTGAAGATGCACGAAAGACGCTTGGGCAAATCCTGCACACTTTACAGGTGAGTCAGATGCAACGCTGTGATTAATATAAGATCAATATGACTGATGGATTTCAGTTACGGTTAGATTTATACTAAGATTTATACTATCAAAAGTTAGATTTATACTAAATCGATCAACTGAAGGTTTGAACATCTATTAACTCACACATGTGTTGTGATGAAAGGATTTCTACAGCCACAGTAACTGGATTGAGCTGGGACACACTGAACCCTGCACTGCTCTGATCAATTTAGAAGAAAACATACCCAACCCTGCAGGTACGCTTGTATGTGTGTGTGTATTCTGTTAGATCAGGGTAAGGTGTAGTTTTTATAACTATAACAACTAAACCATTTTAGCCTAGCGTGTGCAGCTGTGAGTGTGCACATATGAAACATGTAAAATGCAATAAAATGAGTTTGTCTTCCCTCAAGATGAGAAAACTGAAACCTGTGAAAGAGACACTACCAATACAAACACTGGGGCAAAAATTAAGGATAAAATATTACAAGATAAGATTCTAACATCAGGATACTTTGGAACAAGCAAAACAAAGGGTAACAATCTTTATTCTTTATTTATATTACTTTATCACTGTAAAACCTAACAGTTGTTTGCACTAAATTAAATTGAGTTTACTGCCCTCAAATATTACCGAAAGCTATGTGGACACAAAAACTGAAACAGAACTCAAACGGTATGAGTTATGGAACATTCTTGATCCCAGAATGATAATTGAATGATAATTGTATAGTTAAGTTACTAATTAGCAGAATCACTGAAGGAAAGAGAAACAAGGTTTGAGGTCACCATGATGGAGATCAGCGTTTGCTTTAGTTGGTCTCTTGACGCTTGACATATGCTTTCTTTGGCTGCTGTAATTTTTTTTTTTTTAAAAGCATTTGTTATGGCAGAGAGGTCAAGGAAAAGTATGAGAAGATGATGTTGGTTAAGGAATGATGATGATGATCATCATTTAGTGATTTGACTGACTGATCTCAATCAGAGTCTAAGCTCCGATTAAAAGGGTACAACACTTAGTGTAATTCTAAACTGTGATGCTATAGCATAAGAGAAAACCATGTTATAGATCATTAGGAGGATTTTACAGACGGTCTGTGCACAAAAAGAAAGAAAAGAACACATAATAACACAATGAATAACACAGAAATCAAGATTCAGGATATGAATCTCAAGAATGGTGACCATTTGAAAAAACAATTCATGCTGCAATGCATGCTGGGTACTACCATAATACACAACGCATACACGCTTCCAGCATGCATTGCAGCATGAATCGTTTTTGAAAGGTCACTACTGTTGAGATTCATATACTAATTCTTGATGTCTAAGTCAGCATAATACCATAGGGGTTTTTAAAATCTGATTGTCACAACATTTGGCATTACAGCAGAATCACTGTAACTTATTAAGAGTAATACAAGTAATGCATCAACTTTTTAATCAGAGATTAGTACAGACGTCAGAGAATCAAGACACTAAATGATGATTCATAATTTCATTGTCAAAACACAACCACATGCTCACATTGGCTTTTGGGCCATAACAAATACGTGTCATAAACACTCAGTTACAGCAGGCAGAGGAACAACTGGTGTTATAAAGTCAAGGGTCAAGAGCCCAACTAAAGCAAACACTGACCACTATCATGGTGTCTTTAAATAAAAATCAATAAATCATCTTCATCTAGATCTTCATCTTGATATTCACAATAAAAACTTCTGTAGACGCATAATAAAACTCAAACTGGTTGGTAATAAGTGAAGCTGGTAATGCTGTTTGTGGAGATGTTCAATTCTCCTCTGCTGAGATGTTTAGAGGTTTAAACATCTTATCTTCAGTTGATTTCATCGAATGTTGTGGTTGGAAGTCAGTTGTAGTTCTTGTGTTCATCTTTCCTTCAGTGATTCTGCTGATTAACAGCAGGTGTTCATCTCTAATACTCAACCATTACTTAATTAATCACTTAACTAATCACTTAACTAATCACCTAATTAATCACTCAACTGAAAAAAATCAGAGTACTCATAACTTTTGTTTTTTTATAAACTTACATGAATTTATGTAATCGGTTACATCAAATGTAATGAGTTAGCTTAACTCATTGGATTTGACTTTGTGTGATGGTGTGAGCTAGCAGTAACTGCAGGTGCTCTAAGTTAATTTACAGCTTGTCATTTCACTAATTTTACTCAATAAAGTGAGGTTTAAGCTTTATTTAGTATAAATCATTTGGAGGATTTTACAGAGAGTCTATGCACAAATAAAAAAAGAAAGAAAAGAAAATACCTGCATCATCAAATCACCTTTTCTCTTTGTTCATCTAGCAGTTATAACTCAAGTACAGTTGCCAAACAATGAATTAAAGTTAATGACAAAAGGGGCAAGAGCCCAACTAAAGCAAACACTGATCTCCATAATGGTAACATGCCAATTCCGATTTTCTCCTTCAGTGATTCTGCTTGTTAACATCAGGTGTCTTCGATAATGCTCAATTATCACTCAATTAATCACTTAATGATCTCATTAACTTTAGCACTGCTTCAGTGTTCATTTAACACTCTCTGAGTGTGGACTCATATAAACACTTAGCAGTGTTAATTTAACACTGGTGATTTTGCTGTGTGGATTTCCCACCTATGCTGTCTGGGACATCAAATCATCATACTAAATATTATTATTTCTTGATAGGTAAGTGCAGTCATGGAGGCACTCTAGACCTCACAACTGGCACTAGAAGAAGCTGGGACGGTATAAATAAGGATACCACTGATTCCAGTCACGGTTCACTGCATAATAAAGCTGCAGATGTGGCCATCGCTGCCAGTATGCAACTGCTGGAGAAGATCTTGAAGAGTAATGATGAGCCCACCTTCTACAGGTACACATGGGGCATTAACTAACTTGAGTTAAAGTTGCCCTATCATACAAGCTGATCGTTAAAATATGTCGATTCAAACACCCAGGCAAACTTTGACAACAATTGTGTATTGACAATTATTTCTGTGTTAAACATATAATCACAGAAGTACTGGGGTAAAAGTTTATAGTTCAGATATACACATTTTGCCAGAACCTCTAGTAAATTATATTTTATTAAGTTGTTTAGTAAGAACGAATCATGATATTCATTTTAAATTGGGAAAAAATGTGATTCTCAATTTTTCCAGAATTTACCTGTGGTTCTATTTAGAAATTTCTGAGAACTAAAGGAAGCTGGAGGGGCGGTGTCGCTGCTGCTAACATCAAGAAACATTGAAAGTGAATCAAATTACCACGAAATATTCAAATAAAAAAATAACCTTTTTTTATCTCCTTCTCAGACTGATGGGGCTTCATCAGGACAACCCAAAGGGAGAATGGAAATCAAAACTTTCTTTTTTTAAATCCAAATCAAGAGTTTCAGATGCAAGTGAGAAATAAAATTTAATTATTGAGGTTAAATAGCATTGCATGTGCAAAAGTTAAATTATGTTTTCAAATCTCTGTCACTTTCTGTGTTTCCTCATATTAAAAATTGGTCAAATAAAATCTGCTTAATTATCACAGCAAAATGAGGGCCAAATGTGTTTTGGTTACAATAGTATCATAGAGGTCAGAGGTTATTTGAACGCAGAGTAATATACCAGTGGAGGTGGTAATGGCCGAGATTCACTGGAGGGATCCAAGTAGGGCTGGGCGATATGTAGGGCTGGGCGATATATCGCACGATATTGTTATGCGCATCTCGCCAGTAAAGCCGGTTCCTTAATTAGTAGTAAATCGCCTTCACCTGCTTTCAGATGAAAGATATGATGCAGATATGAGTGTATGATGATTGTCATAATATAACCAATATAATTACACTTTTTTTTTTCTTTGTTGATCTGACAGTTATGACTTGAATACAACAGCCAAATAAATTCTAAAGTTATAAATTTAAGGGTCAAGAGCCCAACTAAAGCAAACAATGATCGCCATAACGGTGGCTTACAATTTTAGATTTTCTCCTTCTTTAGATGCTCAATCATCACTCAATTAATCACTTAATTATCTCATTAACTTTAACACTCTTGAGTGGACTCAAATACACTCCCAGGAGTGTTAATTTAACACTGGAGTTTTTGCTGTGTACAAAGAGCCGTAGTTAACTGACAAGCTGAGCCATATCGCATTAAATATCGCTGGCGATACGTCCGCGATATTAGTGCGATATGGCTCAGCTTGTCAGTGAACTACGGCTCTTTGTAGTAAATGCCGCTCCATCTGAAAGCAGGTGAAGGCGATTTGCTTCTAATCAAGGAACCGGCTTTACTGACGAGATGTGCATAACAATATCGTGCGATATATCGCCCAGCCCTAGCGATATGTAAAAAAATATTTTATCGATAATCGTCTTAAAAAATATCGCGATATCCGATTATATCGTCTACCCAAGCCCCGTCCCTTACACGCCCCTTTGGAGACATCACTACCGACATACACCGTTAAAACAAGTCATGTTGAGTTTGGTATGATATAATATAATCAATCAAATCTCATTCATGGCTCCCATCATGCATTGCTGCATGAATAAATAATGAGCTTATGTTCAGAGGTCATCTTTTTGTCACCATTGTTGAGATGCATACGCTAATTCTTGATGTCTGTATGTGCCTACCTGAAATACTTTTTAAGGCAGGGGTGCCCAATCCTACTCCTGGCGCTCGACTGACCTGCACAGTTCATCTCCAACCCTAATCAAACACGCCTGAATACAATTTCAAGTGAGTCTAAAGTAGGGCTGGGCGATTTATCGCACGATATTGTTATGCGCATCTCGTCAGTTAAGCCGGTTCCCTGATTAGTAGTTAATCGCCTTCACCTGCTTTCAGATGGAGCGGCATTTACTACAAAGAGCCGTAGTTAACTGACAAGCTGAGCCATATCGCACTAATATCGCGGACATATCGCCAGCGATATTTAATGCGATATGGCTCAGTTTTTCAGTTAACTACGGCTCTTTGTACACAGCAAAAACTCCAGTGTTAAATTAACACTCCTGGGAGTGTATATGAGTCCACACTCAAGAGTGTTGAAGTTAATGAGATAATTAAGTGATTAATTGAGTGATGATTGAACATTATTGAAGACACCTAAAGCAGAATCACTGAAGGAGAAAATCTAAAATTGTAAGCCACTGTTATGGCGATCATTGTTTGCTTTAGTTGGGCTCTTGACCCTTATATTATTAACTTTAGATTTAGTTTGTGTGTTGTATCTGAGTTATAACTGCCAGATGAACAAAGAACAAAAGTGATCTAATGGTGATGGTTGTATTATGACAATCATCATTTGAACTTTATGTTTGTGATTTATGCTGTTGGTTACAGCAAACTGTGATTCTGCATAAATATCCAGAATTTTAGATATAATATTGGATTTCTTAAAAGTTGTTTAAAAAAAAAGTCTATCTTTTAGGCACACACAGACGACAAGATTCAGTCAATGCATCTCAACAATGGTGACGAGCAGAATAAATTACATAGACAATTCAGATTATAATTTATTCATACCGCAATGCATGATGGGAGCCATTAATAAGTTGTGATCGGTGGCACCCACTGCAACATGCATTATTATTGTCACCATTGTTGAGATTCACAGGGTGATTATTGATGTCTGCGTTTCTAAAGAAATTCAGTTGAAAATGTTTTGATCAGATCAATGTTGTTAATTAAATATTTTGGATTATAAGAAAAATACTGATCATCATATTCTGTAGAAGCACAAAGCTGTTGCTAACAAGTTAAACCAAATCATCTCATTAAGTTTCATTTTTCAGATCAAAGCATGATTATGTCATAACATAACCAACACTATCAGATCACACTTTTCCTTGTTCATTTGGCTGTAATAAATCAATAACAGTAGACAAACAAAAGTTAAAGTGAAAGTATAAGGGTCAAGAGTCCAACTAAAGCAAACACTGATCGCCATAACGGTGGCTTACAATTTGTGATTTTCTCCTTCAGTGACTCTGCTTGATAACATCAGGTGTCTTCAATAATGCTCAATTATCACTCAATTAATCACTTAATTATCTCATTAACTTTAACACTCTTGAGTGTTAATTTAACACTCATATCTGCATCATATCTTCCATCTGAAAGCAGGTGAAGGTGATTTACTACTAATCAAGGAACCGGCTTTACTGAAGAGATGCGCATAACAATGTCATGCGATATATCGCCCAGCTCTAGATTCAACTCATTAGCTCATTAACCCATGTGATAATGAGCTGATGAGTTGAATCAGGTGTGTTTGATAAGGGAGACAATGAAAACGTGCAGTGTTGGTGGGTCGCCAGGAAAGGTTTGGGAACCACTGGTCTAAAGTTAGGAAATAAAAACGAATTGTTTTGTTCTGCATGAGCAAAAACGTTTCGTTTTTTCCTCCTCCTTTTTGGTTTTAGAGTTCCAAGGTAGGGCTGGGCGATATATCGCACGATATTGTTATGCGCATCTCGTCAGTAAAGCCGGTTCCTTGATTAGAAGTAAATCGCCTTCACCTGCTTTCAGATGACAGATTTGATGCAGATATGAGTGTTAAAGTTAATGAGATAATTAAGTGATTAATTTAGTGATGATTGAGCATTATTGAAGACACCTGATGTTAACAAGCAGAATCACTGAAGGAGAAAATCACAAATTGTAAGCCACCGTTATGCCGATCAGTGTTTGCTTTAATTGGACTCTGACCCATGAAAATTTGTTTGTCTGCTGTTATTGATTTATAACAGTTAAATGAACACAGAAAAGTGTGATCTGATAGTGTTGCTTATGCTTTGGCATAATCATGCTGTGATCTGAAAATTTAAACTTATTGATATAATTTGGTTGAACTCATTAGTAACAGCTTTATGATTATTAGTGTTTTTCTTAAAAATCAGAGCATTTAATAAACATTGTTCTGATAAAACATTTTCTAATGGATTTATTTAGAAACACAGACATCAATAATCAGCCTGTGAATCTCAACAATGGTGACAATAATAATGCATATTGCAGTGGCTGCCACCAATCACAACTCATTAATGGCTCTCATCATGCATTGCGGTATGAATAAATTATGATCTGAATTGTCTATGTAATTTACTTTTCCTAATTGAATATTCTGACATCTGAATATATTCATTGAATATACTCAATCTTGACATCTGTGTGTGCCTAAAAGAAAGATTTTTTTTTAAAACAACTTTTAAGAAATCCTTTATGTTATATCTACAATTCTGGATATTTATGCAAAATCACAATTATGTTGTAACCAACATCATAAATCACAAACATAAAGATCAAATGATGATTGTCATAATATAACCAATATAATTAGACATTTTATATAATTAGACATTTAATATCCGCGATATTAATGCGATATGGCTCAGCTTGTCAGTTAACTACGGCTCTTTGTAGTAGACATCTGAATGTAGTACTTTTACTTGTACTTGAGTAAAATTTAGCAAGGGGTATCTGTACTTTTACTCAAGTAACAAAGCTCTGTACTCTGTCCGCCTCTGGTTATCAGCAGAGATGGGAGTAAGTCAAGTCTCAAGTCCCTACCATCAAGCAGAGGTAGAAAGTCCAGGGGTCAGAAAGTAAAAGTCCTGCCATATTTTTATTCCACCCATGAACTCACACAGCAAAAACTTGTGTTAAATTAACTTTCCTAAGAGTTCATTTGGTTCCAGACTCAAGAGTGTTAAAGTGTTAAAATTAGTGTTAAATTAACACTCAATAGTGTTAAAGTTAATGAGCTAATTAAGTGATTGATTGAGTGATGATTGACCATTATTGAAGACACCTGATGTGAACAAGCAGAATCACTGAAGGAGAAAATCACAAATTGTAAGCCACCGTTATGGCGATCAGTGTTTGCTTTAGTTGGGCTCTTGACCCTTATTAACTTTAAATTTAGTTTGGCTGTTGTATCTGAGTTATAACTGCCAGATGAACATAGAAAAAAGTGATTTGATGGTGTTGGTTATATTATGACAATCATCATTTGAACTTTGTTTTTTATTTCTGTTGTTGGTTGCAGCCTAACTGAGATTCTGCATAAATATCCAGAATTTTAGCAATAATAAAAAGGATTTCTTAAAAGTTGTTATCTAAAAAAAAAAAAAAAAAACTTCTTTTAGGCACACACAGACGTCAAGATTCAGTCAATGCATCTCAACAATGGTGACGAGCAGAATATTCGATTAGGAAAAGTAAATTATATAGACAATTCAGATCATAATTTATTCATATCACAATGCATCAGTTGTGATTGGTGGCAGCCACTGCAACATGCATTATTATTGTCACCATTGTTGAGATTCACAGGCTGATTATTGATGTCTGTGTTTCTAAAAAAAATAATTTGAAAGTGTTTTGATCAGAACAATGTTTATTAAATATTTTGCATTATAAGAAACATACTGATGTTCATATATGCTGTAGAATCACAAAACTGTTGCTAATAAGATAAACCAATCTATCTCAATAAGTTTCATTTTCAGATCACAGCATGATTATACCATAACATAACCAACACTATTCATTTGACTGTTATAAAAAAATAACAGCAGAAAAACAAATTTAAAGGGAATGTATAAGGTTTAAGAGCCCAACTAAAGCAAACACTGATCGCCATAACGGTGGCTTACAATTTGTGATTTTCTCCTTCAGTGATTCTGCTTGTTCATATCAGGTGTCTTCAATAATGGTCAATCATCACTCAATCAATCACTTAATTAGCTCATTAACTTTAACACTATTGAGTGTTAATTTAACACTAATTTTAACACTTTAACACTCTTGAGTCTGGAGCCAAATGAACTCTTAGGAAAGTTAATTTAACACTGAAGTTTTTGCTGTGTGAGTTCATGGGTGGAATAAAAATATGGCAGGACTTTTACTTTCTGACCCCTGGACTTTCCACCTCTGCTTGATGGTAGGGACTTGAGACTTGACTTACTCCCATCTCTGGTTATCAGTATCTTTCTTATAATCCAAAATATTTAATAATCATTGTTCTGATCAATACACTTCAATAGGAATTTATTTAGAAACAATAAAAATAATATATATATATACATACATTTTCTATTATATTCAATGGGAAAAAAATTATCATAATTATTGCATAAATATTCATTATTTTCATAAAATTCTCTCAAAACACCAAAAAAAAAAATATTATTGAACAAAAATAAATTTCATTGATTTTACTGAAAAAAAATAAACATTGATTTCAGGGGTCCGGTCACTTTCGACCGCGAAGGTCCTGAGTGTGAAACGAAGAACCCTAGAGGGTTAAAATAAAGATTAAATGCATGTTTCGTAGTTTTCCCTCTCGGCGCATACGCTTGTCAAAATAAAAAGGTGAATATGTAGGCGGTACTAATAGAAACTGATGAATCAATGTTATCTTTATCACGTAAGGACATAATAGTAGGATTTGCGCGTCTGTAGATTTGAGTTTGAAAAATGGCAACGCAAATACCAATCAGTAGATTTTTTTTTTATTAAGCCTAAATTGGATATTTCAAGTGTACTGCCTGAAGAAACCAAGTCTACCAATGAATTTGGGCAATCTACAAATAAAGCAAGACCACCTGCAGCTGAATCTGAATCTCCTCCTAATGAGCTTTGCACGTCACCATTAATTAAAGACCGGGCATCTGCTAATGAACCAACAGCGTCTACATCAAATGTTTCATAAACCCCACCACAGGACCTGTCTGACATGGAAGAGCCCCCTATGCAACCCAAATTGCAATGATTTGGATTGACAAATAATGGAGCTGAACAGCAGTTCCATGACGACACCTATGGCTTCATGTATGCTGCTGTTGACTTTTTACCTGGTGCCCACACTTTTGGAGATATATTGACTCACTAACAGTTGCATGCAAACATTTTAACATAGACATTGGTTATGCTGAGCTTATAATGTTCATGTAGCAACCAAAACGGTTGGCTGATACTCGACAGGGCTTCACATCTCTCATGGACGTGTTGGATAACAGTCCTGAGGACATCTTTCCAAATGGTAACAAAATGATACGATTACTCTGATTACTCTGACAATGACATCGTGTCAAGTCAAGTCAAGTCATCTTCATTTATATAGCGCTTTTAACAATGGATTGTTTCAAAGCAGCTTTACAGAGATAAACATATAATTTAAGGTAACAGATTGTTTTGGCATTATAGCGGTTCTTGAATAATGTTATTTCCAGCTAAAATTAACTTTGATTGATTCACCTCCGTCGAAATGATCAGACTTTTAAACGCGAACCTGTGATTAACGCTGACGGCGTTCACATGCTCATTCAGAATTGATTCTATAGTTATGTGCTTTTTAAAATATGTGCGCAGGTTTATAATTCATACAACCCAGCCTAAACAAACTACTTTTCTTGCCTATAAATTTTGATACAGAATTTTGTTTTATTTTATCACTTCGGGGTACGCGAGCCGGAATTCACAACGCTTTATCTGTAGAGTGGGAAAGGGATCCTCCATAGGGAGAGGATAGTGGACACTTCAGCACTGCATTGTCATCGGGTCCAGGCGGATCTCCTTCGTCAGATCTGGACACGGCCTGGATCCGGCAGGCTGCGGGAAAACCTCAGGATAAACAAAGACACTAATATTAGCGTAGATGCCATTCTTCTTATGATGTAGCGAGTACATCAAGATTTAACGGAAGTGTTCCCAGTTCCGGCTGACCTAATCTATGCAGCCTAACATTGAATTTATAGAAGTCTATAGTGCGTTATGTGTATGCTAGGTCAAAGAGATGTGTTTTTAGTCTAGCTTTGAACTGACAGAGTGTGTCTGCTTCCCGGACAATGGTAGGAAGACTGTTCCAAAGTTTTGGTGCTAAATAGGAAAAGGATCTACCGCCTGCAGTCGATTTAGATATTCTAGGTATTATCAACTGACCGGAATTTTGAGATCGCAATGGACGTGAAGGACTATAATACGTTAAAAGCTCGCTCAAGTACTGCGGAGCTAAACCATTTAGTGCTTTGTAGGTAATCAACAATATTTTAAAATTTATACGATGTTTAATAGGGAGCCAATGCAGTGTTGACAGAACCGGGCTAATATGGTCATATTTCCTGGTTCTGGTAAGAACTCGAGCTGCGGCGTTTTGAACTAGCTGTAGTTTATTTATTAAGCGTGCAGGGCAACCACCCAGTAGAGCATTACAATAATCTAGCCTTGAGGTCATGAACGCATGGACTAATTGTTCCGCATTTCCCAATGAGAGCATATGGCGTATTTTAGATATATTTTTAAGATGGAAAAATGCAGTTTTACAGATACTAGACACGTGGCTTTCAAAAGAAAGGTTGGTATCAAAGAGCACACCCAGGTTCCTAACCGACGACGAAGACTTGACAGAGCAGCCATCAAGTGTTAGACAGTATTCTGGGTTATTACGTGTGGAAGTTTTTTGTCCAATAATTAGAATCTCTGTCTTTTCAGAATTTAGTAGTAGGAAATTACTAGTCATCCAATTTTTTATATCAGCTATGCATTCCGTTAATTTTGTGAATTGGTAAGTTTCGTTGGGTTTTGAAGAAATATACAGCTGAGTATCATCGGCATAACAGTGAAAGCTAACTCCATGTTTCCTAATGATATCTCCTAATGGTAGCATGTACAGAGTGAACAGCAGCGGTCCTAGTACTGAGCCTTGTGGTACGCCATACTGAACTTGTGATCGATAAGACATCTCTTCATTTACTGCTACAAACTGATAACGGTCAGATAAGTATGATTTAAACCATGCTAGTGCAATTCCACTAATGCCCACATAGTTTTCTAGTCTATTTAAAAGAATGTTGTGGTCAATTGTGTCAAATGCAGCACTAAGATCGAGTAACACTAATAGAGAGATACAACCACGATCGGATGATAAGAGCAAATCATTTGTGACTCTAATGAGAGCGGTCTCAGTGCTATGGTACGGTCTAAATCCGGACTGAA
Source organism: Tiaroga cobitis (assembly GCA_030578255.1). Classification (NCBI taxonomy): domain Eukaryota; kingdom Metazoa; phylum Chordata; class Actinopteri; order Cypriniformes; family Leuciscidae; genus Tiaroga; species Tiaroga cobitis. The sequence continues at coordinate 45,945,489 of CM060593.1, forward strand.
AATCCTCGCAGATATCATTTCTTTCTAGAAAGGAACACAGTTGTGAAGATACTGCTTTTTCTAATATCTTTGACAGAAAAGGCAGATTCGAGATCGGCCTGTAATTGACTAATTCTGTAGGATCAAGTTGTGTTTTTTTAACAAGCGGTTTTATCATAGCCAGTTTAAAGGTTTTTGGTACGTATCCTAGAGACAAAGATGAATTAATGATATTAAGAAGAGGATATATGACCTCTGGAAACATCTCTTTCAGTAGCTTAGTCGGTATAGGATCTAACATACAAGTTGTCGATTTAGATGAATTAACGAGTTTGCAGAATTCTTCCTCTCCTATAGCAACAAATGAATCAAATTTTTCCTCAGGGAGACTACAATGCACTTCCTGATGCGATACTGTGGTAGACGGTTGCATAGTTATAATTTTGTCCCTGATATTATCAATCTTGTAAGTGAAGAAGTTCATAAAGTCATCACTGCTGTGTTGCTTGGACACTTCTGAGCTTGAAGCTTTCTTTTTCGTTAGTTTAGCCACTGTTTCAAATAAATACCTTGGATTATGTTTATTTTCTTCTAATAGGTTTGAAAAATAAGCAGATCTAGCAGCTTTTAAAGCCTCTCTGTAAGTAATCGAGCTCTCTTTCCATGAAATCCGAAATACCTCTAGTTTAGTTTTCTTCCAGTTGCGCTCCATTTTTCTGGCTGCTCTCTTAAGGGCCCGGGTGTGCTCGCTGTACCACGGCGTTGGGCTATTTTCTTTAATCTTCTTTAAGCGCAACGGAGCAACTGCGTCTAAAGTGCTGGAAAAGAGAGAGTTAAACGTTTCTGTTGCAATATCAAGTTCTTCTAAGCTATCCGGGATGCTGAGATGATGAAACTGATTAGGAAGATTATTGATAAAGCAATCTTTAGTGGCAGAAGTTATAGGTCTAACGTATTTATAACACGGAGTCGGCTTTGCAGCCTTGGCTAAATGTAATTTACATGAGACTAGATAATGATCTGAGATGTCATCGCTCTGCTGCAGAATTTCAACGGTATCAACATCTATTCCATGTGATAATATTAGATCTAGAGTATGATTACGACGATGAGTAGGTCCTGACACGTGTTGTCTAACTCCAATTGAGTTTACAATGTCTTTAAATGCCAATCCAAATGCATCTTTTTCATTATCTACATGTATATTAAAATCACCAACAATTAGTACTTTATCTGCAGCCAATACTAATTCTGATAGGAAGTCCGCAAATTCTTTGATAAAATCTTTATGGTGCCCTGGTGGCCTGTATACAGTAGCCAGCATAATTCTCAAATGTGATTTATCGTTTACACTATAGATTTTTACATTAAGCACCAATACTTCAAAAGAAGTATATTTAAAGCTAGATTTCTTAGTGGTTTTGAAAATATTACTATAAATTACAGCAACACCTCCCCCTTTGCCTTTTAGACGAGGTTCATGTTTATAACTGTAATCTTGTGGGGTTGACTCATTTAAAATAATGTAATCGTTTGGTTTTAGCCAGGTTTCTGTCAAACACAGCATATCAAGATTATAATCTGAAATCATATCATTAACTATGAGAGATTTTGAAGTAAGGGATCGAATATTCAGCAACCCAAGCTTTATCATTTGCTCATCTGTATTATATCTGTTTTTTATTTGTTGAACATCAATTAAATTTTTAACCTGACGTTTTTTGGAGTTCCAAATTCGGGGAACAGACACAGTCTCTATATGATGACATCTAGGTGAAAGAGACTCTATGTGATGGGATTTATCTGACCTTGGTGACGTGAGGCCGCTAGCAGACGGTCGGTTTAGCCAGTCTGTCTGCTTCCTGACCTGAGTGATGAAAGACTGTTCTCCACTAAAAAACACATAAAAACATAAAAACATGTCTACCCTCCTCAATGACTGTTAGACCTTACCAGTAATTTACGCTTAATTGTAAATTTCTTTACTGTAATCTACGTAATCCAATCTGTAATCTAAATACTGAGACCATGCACTAAATCAAAACTTGAGTCAACCGACTTCCTTAAAATGACCAACTGCAGTTTAAATGTATTAATTAATATTTATAATGCACTAATGTGAGCAAAGTACTTCAGTGAACTTATTTCATTTGAGACCACTAAAAAAATATTTAAATAAAGAGATTTCCATTGGATCAGCAATTACACAATCACCTCCTCTTAAATAAAGCAAATCATCAATGTTTCTTTGTCTTCTCCTGGACTGAAGCACAGGCTATACTCTGTAGAAACACAGAGATATCAAAAATCAGCACATGAATCTCAACAATGATGGCAATAAAAAAAAAATGTCATGCTGCAGTGCATGCTGTGAGTTTTATCCTGGAACCCAGCGTGCATTGCAACATTAAACTTTTGATTGTCACCATTGTTGAGATTCATATGCTGATTGTTGATGTCTGTGTGTGTGTGTGTGTCTAAGTCAAGAAGGAATTCAAAATATTTTAATTTAATGCACTATATGATTTCAATATCCTTCAGAATAACTGATTACAGAAACTAGGGTTGGTCAATTAAGCCTCATGAAGCACTGATGCTTTCCCCTGAATATTTCGGGCAAAAATTCAAAGCATCAAGAGTGTTGAAAACAGCACCATCTTGTGGCAGGTCAAATTTATAGCAGCCATGTTCATAAGCAGCTGAGTGCGCAGCGCAGTTGTTTTATCCATTACCCACAAACAAAAGCCTGATAACGCTACATGTTCAGTTTTCTGATAATATAATTCACTTTTTAAAGTATGGCAATAAAATAAATGTAACAATTATATTAATACTAATTATAAAAATACCAACAGAGTTGCCTGATGCAAGTAAATGTTGTTCTAAATATTTTATGGTTTCTATGTTGTTCATGTGTCAGAATATAAGATCATGTAACATAGGCTATAGGTTTATTTATATTTTAAAATAAAATTGTAGTAAATGGACTTAAACTTCCAAAAACCTGTAGAGTCTGGGTTTAAACATTCCGACACGCAAAGTGAAGCATTCACATGACTGGAAAGAAAGTGAGGCTTCGTTTTTCGTTGATCACGTGTTTCTCTGAAAACAACACGCACTCTGGCACGGAGCTTCATGGGAAATTGCGCTGCGTACTTGATACGCTCTTTGAAGCTTCAGTATCAAATGTAACATCACTAACAGAAAGATTGCTATATCTCATGCTGTAGATTCTCAGATATATGATTAATGCAATTTTAAACACCCATAAATTCAAAGTTTTTACACAGGATGAGATCAGAGAATCAGACATGTCAAAGGCATTATCTTTACAGTCAAAAACACCTGATCAAATTCCTTGCCATTATAAATGTGCTTTACAAACAAACAGTCACAGCAGCCAGAGAGAAACCAATGTTATGAAGCCAAGGGTCAAGAGCTCAACTAAAGTATATACTGATCACCATAATGGTGACTTAATTATTTTCAATAAAACATCAACAACTAAATCTCTGTCAATTCTCAACAAGTACTTTTATACATGTAATAAATAAATCATGTTAAACTGGTTTGTAAACTCTTTTAACACTTAGTGTGGCTGGAAGTCAGTTGTAGTTCTTGTGTTTCTCTTATTTCTGTTCTTGTTTCTCTGTCCTTCAGTGATTCTGCTTATCAGGTGTTCATCAGTTTCTCAATTCATGAAACAAGTGGACTATATTAGTGAACTAATGTAGGGAACAGTGAATGAGGGTAAAGGGTGTGATTTGGGACACAGCCTCTGAGTATCGACTTTGAGCAGCGTTAATTCACAGTATATTCCTGTAGGCTATTTCTTTCGAAAACGACAAATATTACCCAGAATACATTGTTTTCTATGGTATATTACTGTTTTAATGGAAACTGATATGCAACAGTATGATACTGTCAGAATTTGTCCTTTTTCTACTGCAAGGGTTAACGGTGCACTGTTCTCCTGAACAATGTATTTATTCTCTTCTTGATTCTCCTTGACACTTGATTACGATGAGAACATCTCCGTTTTTAATCAAAAGCCCCGTTGTCTCAGACTATTGTAGGAGGACATGTAAAAGGTAAATGTACATGTAAATACCAACATTTTCTCAACGTTTTTAGTAAAGAAAATCTAAACATTAATTCATATAGGCAAATATTTATAGGCCTACTTGACAGAAAATAGGATGAGTATTGTGTTTGTTAAAGTGTATATATAGTGAGTATATATGTTGTTAATTGCTATTATTAAATGTTGTTATTTGCTGTTACGGAGTGTTATGCTGCTGCGTTGTATTTTTTTGTTGGTGATTTGGCATGAAGTTTTCATAGGCTACACTGACCACCCTGTTTAATGGAGGCCCACTTGAATATTTCTGCCCTCGCCACTGCTTCAAACCAAACTATTATAAAAAAAAAAAAACATCAACATCTAAACCTCTGTTAATTCTCAAAAAGTCTTAACTAGTTAGTAAAAAGTGAAGCTGGTAATGCGGTTTGTGGAGTTGTTTAATCCTCTGCTGAGATCATGCTAAATATTGAAATCTGTGCGTATATTGTCACAAATATAGAGGGATTGTCAACCCAGTTTCACAAGGTGTGTATGACCTACATTTTAGCATTTTTTAAAAAAAGATAATTTCTTAGGAAGTGTAAGAATTGAGAAATTAGAAAATGGCGGGCAGTCTGGTAGAGGAACGACCCCTCCCTGAGAAGACAAAGGACCTTCCTGGAAATTATGCTCTCTCTTGAGAAACTAGCATACCCGAGTCAATCACCTCCCTCATGTCGTCTCAATCTCACACTGAGATCACCAGATATTAGGTTGGTCAAGCAACATTTTTGCTGCCCTAAACGGAAATTCACTTCTTGTCTTTGCAAACCAAGTACACTTGAATTAGTGCCAAAAATTAGTCGTCACTAATCTGACACAGTCTTGCGGTAACATTCGAATTCGTTTAATCTACTTGGGAAAACAAATTTCAGAGTCAGTCAGAATAAAATCAAATGTAACAATTTATGTCATGTAAATGTATCATGCCAATTTCATAATCAGTTCAAAGATAATAAATACAAAACATCAAATGCTCTGGAATAAAGAGAAAAGAATCGAACCTGACATTAGAAAATACATGATGCTGAAGTCTTTGAGGTCCTTCAACATTATCTGATCTGAGTTACAGAATCGCCCTGAGCCTCTCGCTGCATTTCCTTAAGTACTCAGACTCAGACAGAAACTTCTTTCACATTGAAACATTTGCTAACAATGGGAATTTGCATTCAGGGTTTACACCTTTTGGGAGCGGGAGGCCATTTGCCTGGAAGACACACCCTCCTCTGTGTGCAAGTTATCTTTAAACCCGAACTTTATTACCTTTTGTTTTACTTCTTTGGGGATGAGACCTTTGTACCAGTTGCACTCACTGAGACATTTCAAATGATATCAAACATGTATAAAACTGTATGATAATTATTCACATTAAACCATATTGATTTTTGGGTGAATATCTGGTGATCTCAGTGTGAGATTGAGACGACATGAGGGAGGTGATTGACTCGGGTATGCTAGTTTCTCAAGAGAGAGCATAATTTCCAGGAAGGTCCTTTGTCTTCTCAGGGAGTGGTCGTTCCTCTACCAGACTGCCCGCCATTTTCTAATTTCTCAATTCTTACACTTCCTAAGAAATTATCTTTTTTTTTTAAATGCTAAAATGTAGGTCATACACACCTTGTGAAACTGGGTTGACTCCTAATGAACGAGTACAATATAAAGTAAAGAGTTAAACAGAACAATCAAATGTATTGCTCAACTATATTATTGACCAATAACCAATTGGCAATCTAACTTAAATTTGAGGTCATGATAAAATGGAGTCAGATAAGTTTAATTGTAACTAAATTACTTTAAAGACAATAACACGCAGAGACCTTTGAAGCCCACCATTGGACAGATTTAGACAGGTTTACAGAAGAGATAGAAAGAGAATTACAATAAAATTAATGAAGTTCCAAGTGGCTAACCAAACGAAACACCAATCACCATAATGGTGAGTTCAAACAAAAATATTTTGGTGTGACCTTTACTGACTATTTACTGGTAAGATCCTCAGACGAGAAAACCAATCACAATTGAAGAATGGAAAGAGTGTGTCAGTGAAGGTGGTTATGAATATGTGTAGAGGTGTGTTAGTTACAGGATCAGAGAATGATACGGTTCCTCTGTCATAGTCCAGATCAACTCTTACTCGCTCAAGATCCTGTTCAACATGAAAACCAGACCCAGTCAGTCCATTCTGATGGTACCACACACTCCAGACATCGGTGTTAAAGAAAACACCTCCCTTCCTCTGGTTTGATGCTGTAGTTACTCCAAGACACCAGTATGAACTCTCTTTGACCTCCACATCCCAGCTGTGTGTTCCTGAGTTAAAACCCTCTGAACCCAGAACAGAAAGAAAGTCAAATCTCTCTGGATTATCGGGAAGCGATTGTTTATCCCAGCTGTATCTCAAACTGGTCAGATCATCAGACAGGGCGAGAGATGGATGAGCAGTGTTTGGATCCAGAATCACAGGAGCTGATGAGACACAATCAACAGATGCTTTTATTCTGATGTTCATATAAGGCCTAGGCGATAAAACGGTACAAAATGATGTTCATGATATGATTCAGAGAACTGCTCTTTAAAAAAAAAAAAATGTTGTCTTAAGAACAATATTTGCCCTCTGATCCTCTTCGTTTGGGGGTCAAACTTGGCATGCACAGAGGCTTTTACATTTTCTAATGTAAAAGCCTTGAAATTTTTTCTTTTTTTTTTCAGGAAAAATAATGTAATATATTTTTGTTCAATAACATTTTTTTATTATTATTTAGAATTTAGAGGGGATTTTATGATACTATGCCTATGCAATATTCATAAAAATGTATATGCTACTTTTCCTCATTGAAAATTAGACATTTTTATTTGATTTTTAATTTTATTTAATTTAATTTTTAGTTGAGAATTTTTTTTAGGTCTTAGTTGAAATTTAAAATAATTTTTCAATTAAAGCATTATTCCATGCACTCAAAAAAATGATATGTTGGCTTTAATTAACTTTTTTATGTAAACAGGTTCCACATAACTGGGTTACGTTAAAGGTGCTCTGTAGCTTTTCTTCTAAAATTAATCCTTTTTTTATTGCCTGTGTGTGAAGGGGTTGTAATCACACATTGCAATGATCCACTAGTCGGGTTTTGCTATTACCTCTGAAGGCCAATATTCATATTTATATGTGAAGTCTCCAGGTCGGATTTACCGCGAAATCCAACGGATGTGACGTGCATGTGTGCTCCCGAGCCTTTCTCCTTATACAGTCTATGCGACCGACGGCACTGCAGCTGACGACATGGAGTCTGATAACACCCCAAAACGACCTGCCTCCAGCACAACACAGACTCCAACACAAACTCCACAAAAATATAAAAAACAAAAAAAGTTTTATCTGCTGAAGCTCGTCAGGCCAAACGTGATTCTGATCGTCTCAGGACGAAAACACGGATCAACATCGGCAGAGCTTTTGAATTATTAGTAAACTCTAATGAAATAGCAAGGTAAACTGAATGAGACATGAAATGAATGCAAAAGACTGTTCCAGGATAAGAAAAAGTAGGTGCTTTAGGATGTATACTTGTTTTATGTACTAGATCTACTGTCTAACGTTACTCATCCCACTACTATCATATTGTTTATAATAAACATTTCCAGACACGTTCAGTACAGTAATGTTACTTCCTACTGTCTTACTGTTACACTGACATTGTTCAGTCTAGTTCACCGTTTTCGTTATCATATTATACATTCACCTATGTTGACATTGCTGATTGTGAAAGATACACGAATAGTTAGTGAAATGCCTTATGCTAGATAACATCACATGTCGGCTAAATGCAGTCAATGTAACGTTATAATGGTACGAGCATGGAGCATTAGTTCAACGTCAAGCTGATAAAAGTAGCCTATTATTGTAACGTTGCAGTGGGAGTTTACATGAGTTTCCAGCATGATGTGTGATGCTTTCGCCGTTGCATTGAAAGTCTCCGTGTGGCCGGTAGTGAATGCTCGCTCTTGAGATCGCACACGCAAACGAGCACGAGCACTCTTGTTGCAATCTGAAACATCACCACTAGAGGCCGCTAAAAAATACATAGAGCACCTTTAAACAAACATAATTTGTTCATGTAACTTTAACATAATGGAGTTAAGTAATTTTAAGCGACCCAATTAAACTCTGAGCAGAGTGTTAAATGAACACTGAAGCAGTGTTAAAGTTAATGAGATAATTAAGTGAATAATTGTGTGATGATTGAGCCTTATTAGAGACACACCTGATGTTAACAAGCAGAATCACTGAAAACCGAAAAAGTTACCATTATGGTGATCAGTGTGTGTTTTATTTGTGGTCTTGACCCTCACATCATTCACAAAATTAATGGAATGCATAGCTGATATAAAAATGTGGATGACTAGTAATTTTCTACTACTTAATTCTGAAAAACTGATATTCTAATTATTGGCCAAAAAACTTCCACACGTAATAACCTAGAATACTTTCTAACACTTGATGGTTGCTCTGTCAAGTCTTCGTCGTTGGTCAGGAACCTGTGCTCTTTGATACCAATCTTTCATTTGAAAGTCACGTTTCTAGCATCTGTAAAACCACATTCTTTCATCTTAAAAATATATCTAAATTACGACATATGCTTTCAATGAAAAATGCGGAACAATTAGTTCATGCGTTCATAACATCAAGGCTAGATTATTGTAATGCTTTACTGGGTGGTTGCCCTGCACGCTTAATAAACAAACTACAGCTGGTCCAAAACGCAGCAGCTCGAGTTCTTACCAGAACCAGGAAGTATGACCATATTAGCCCGGTTCTGTCAACACTGCATTGGCTCCCTATTAAACATTGTATACATTTTAAAATATTGCTGACTACCTACAAAGCACTAAATGGTTACTTGAGCGAGCTCTTAACACATTATAGTCCTTCATGTCTATTGCGATCTCAAAATTCTGGCCAGTTGATAATACCTAGAACATCAAAATCAACTTCTGGCGGTAGATCATTTTCCTATTCAGCACATAAACTTTGGAACAGTCTCCCTAACATTGTCCGGGAAGCAGACGCACTCTGTCAGTTTAAATCTAGACTAAAAACACATCTCTTTTACCTGGCATTCACATAGAACATTATACATTTCTTTTTTTCAAATCAGTTAAATGATTATTAGGCTGCATAGATTAGGTCAGCCGGAACCGGGGACACTTCCTACAACATCCAATGTACTCGTTACATCATAAGAAGAATGGCATCTACGGTAATGTTAGTCTTTCCATTTATTCCAAGGTTTACTGAAGTCAGCCGGATCCGGCCGTATCCAGAACAGACGGTGAACCTGCGCCTGGACACGACCACAACGCATCCCTGAAATGCCAGCCTCATCAGCCCTGTGAAGGCCTCATGGACACCTCAACAAACTCGGCTCCATACACTGTCAGAAATAGGGGTACAGTAGGAGTCCATTTCTGTCCCCCAAGGTACATATATGTACCTTTTTGAGGGTCAAAAAGGTACATATATGTCCCCAAGCATTAAAAGGTACATATATATATATCGTTTCTTTTAAAGGTTAAGGTACAATATCAAAAGACAGCCTCTGCTAAGTATTTTTTTTTTTTTTGTAAAAAAAATCGTTTTTTAAAAAGGTTTTAAGGATACCTTAATCATTTAAGGTAGATTTTAACTTATCACTATATTTGACTAGCCTTGAAATAAAGGAAATAAAAGTTTTGTCAGTCAATTTACTGATATTAAATCATTATAAAAGAGCAAAAACTCCAGTGTTAAATTAACTCTCCTGGGAGTTTATATGGCTCAGACTCAAGAGTGATAAAGTGTTCAAATATGACTAGAAAATTAACAAAAATTAATGAGCTAATTAAGTGATTCATTGAGTGATGATTGACCATTATTGAAGACATCTGATGTTAACAAGCAGAATCACTGAAGTAGAAAATAAAATAAAATTAAGACACCGTTATGGTGATCAGTGTTTGCTTTAGTTGGGCTCTTGACCCTTAAACTGATAACATTAGATTTTGTTTCTCTGTTGTGTCTGAGTTACAACTGCCAGATGAACAAAGAGAAAAGTTGATCAGGTGGTGTTGGTTATGTTTTGACAATCATAATTTGACCTCAATCACTGAACTCATTTAAAGTCTAATCTCTGACTTAAATGTATATTTTTAATTACAGCAGCCTTGGATTCAACAGAATACCGTAAAACTTCAAATAATAGCCGAGTCCCAAATAGACGCCTGTCTCTTTTACACGCCTGGTGTGGCTGCAGGTTTGGGTAAATAAAGGCCGGTCTCAAATAGAGGCCGGGTCTGTTTTTTAGTTTCGGGTTGTATTTAATCCTCTAAAACCGTCAGATCGTCCGCTTTTTCGCGGCCGCCAAAGCAATTTTTTGTCCCTCCAAAGCTTTTTTTGATCGATGAGTGATGTAGAATAGAATGACTGCTGCGCTTGACAGGGCGCGTTACGAGCAGAGAGAGAGAGAGAGAGAGAGAGAGAGAGCGCCCCGGCCGCGCGCGCGCACTCTCACATCTTCAAACAACACGAGCGCTGTCTTGCTCTCTCTCCCTCGCGCATATTAATCAAAATCAATTGACGACGCGACAGTAAAAGGTTGGAAGACCGCAGTTTAACGTGGAGCATTTGGAGATTTTTATAGATTAGAGACATACACTCAATGACCAACATCTCAACACTAAATTATAAAGGCCTGACTCATATAGACGCCTGTCTCAAATACAAGCCGGTGCAATTCGACGGTTTGGGAAAATAAAAGCCCGGGCTACTATTTGAAGTTTTACGGTAAGATCCATCGTTTTCTAATCTAAAGGGTTTCTTAAAAGTTTATCTGATAAAACAAATCTTTCATTTAGGCACACACAGACATCAAGAATCAGTGTATTAATCTCAACAATGGTGACAAAAAGAATATTCAATTAGGGAAAGGAAATTAGTAAAACAATTCGGATCATAATTTATTCATACCGCAATGCATGATGGGAGCCATGAATGAGTTTTGATTGGTGGCACCCAGAATGCACTGCAACATTCTTTATTATTGTCACCATTGTTGAGATTCACAGGCTGATTATTGATGTCAGTGAGTCAACATTAAATTTTCTTTTTTTAAAGTCTTTTGATCAGAACAACTTTTAAGAAATATTTTGGATTATATGGAAAATGCTGGAAATCATTTGCTGTATAATCACAGGCTGCTGTAATCATCAATATACATTTAAGACTGAGATTGAGAAAAAGAATGAGTTCAGTGATTCAGGCAAATTATGATTATGTCAAAACATAACCAACACCACCTGATCACCTTTTCGCTTTGTTCATCTGGCAGTTATAGCTCAGATACAACAGCCAAACAAAATCTAAAATTAATGGTTTAAGGGTCAAGAGCCCAACTAAAGCAAACACTGATCACCATAACGGTGTCTTAAAAAATTATATTTTCTCCTTCAGTGATTCTGCTTGTTAACATCAGGTGTCTTCAAAAATGGTCAATCATCACTCAATTAATCACGTAATTATCTCATTAACTTTAACACTCTTGAGTCTGGAGTCATATAAACTCCCAGGAGAGTTCAATTAACACTGGAGTTTTTGCTGTTGGACCTCAAGGTACATACATGTACCTTTTTGAGGGTCAAAAAGAATTAAAAGGTACATATATGTACCGTTTCTTTTAAAGGTTAAGGTACAATATTGTACCCTTGAGGGTACAGCCCCAGTGACAAGCCATTGTACCCCTTAAGGTACAATTATGTACTTTATTTTCTGAGACTGTATGTAGAGCCAGCCCTGATTGGCTGCTTGAATCTCAATTTAAAAGAACGTCCAGTTTGCAGTCTTTCTTTCTTTTGGCCATCGGTGGAGAAGAAGTCATGGCACGGTTACTCATGGTTCTTACAGGGCTTTTAACCGAGGAGGTCCTCCAGAAAATATCAGAAGCAGGCATAGAAGTAACCGACGTCGAGATGAAAGGAGAAGAAATGGACTTTCAGGCAAATGACTCTTACTCAGATGATAATCGTTTATATGTCACAGTTAGACATTGAGTTTAAAATGAAATGTTGGAAAATGTGAAAATTAAAAGGATTTAATCATTTCTGTTTTTAATTCAGCGTGTGTGTAATATATATAAAAATCTCATTATAGTCAACAATTGTAACCTGTCAAAGCCAATTTTGTACCATTTTTGAAGGGTCCATTTTTGCACTGTTAAATAAAGGTACAAAATTGTCACCACAGGTACAAGACTGGTCTCTTAAGGTACAAATCACAAGGGTACAAATATGTACCCTATGCCAAGGGTACAATATTGTACCCTTGAGGGTACAGCCCCAGTGACAAGCCATTGTACCCCTAAAGGTACAATTATGTACTTTATTTTCTGAGAGTGTACCGGCGTGATGACTCCGACCTCCAACCAGATGGAACCACCTCCAACCTTGCCACTGTTGCCTTGGCTTTTGGCTTGCTTAGTTGGGGACATTTAAAATTCAACAATATTATTGATCTGCATTACTTCAGGTGGACGATGACACAATTTTCTTCTAGGAACAAACGTGTTGTATTATTTTCATGTTACTGTGAAGCTGCTTTGATACAATCTGTATTGTAAAAAGCGCTATATAAATAAAGGTGACTTGACTTGACAATAGGTATAGCTCTATATAAAGTGGATAATAAATTCTCTAGTGGTTTTTGGACATAAGTACTTATTTTTATTAAGCGGTTGATATGTATTTATACTTAGACATTCTCAAAGACCACTTGTTGTCAAGGTTTAGATTTTTTTTTTTTGAAATGTTGATTTGAAGTGTCAATTTGAATTTGAAGTCAAACCTGAACACAGAGGAGGACATTTTGTTACACATAACATCACAATCCAATAAAATAAAATAAAAACAAGTATGCTTTATCATAGCTTAATCAATCTAGGTCTGTCACACCAGTTAATTTGTGTGTATAATAGTGTGTGTGTGTGTGTGTGTTAAATTACTGATTTTTTTCACACATTTACAAAAATTTGCTTTGTGTTATAGTAGCTCTAGTTCATATATATATATATATATATATATACACTCAACTAAAGGATTATTAGGAACACCGGTTCAATTTTTCATTAATGCAATTATCTAATCAACCAATCACATGGCAGTTGCTTCAATGCATTTAGGGGTGTGGTCCTGGTCAAGGCAATCTCCTGAACTCCAAACTGAATGTCAGAATGGGAAAGAAAGGTGATTTAAGCAAGTTTGAGCATGGCATGGTTGTTGGTGCCAGACGGGCCGGTCTGAGTATTTCACAATCTGCTCAGTTACTGGGATTTTCACGCACAACCATTTCTAGGGTTTACAAAGAATGGTGTGAAAAGGGAAAAACATCCAGTATGCGGCAGTCCTGTGGGCGAAAATGCCTTGTTGATGCTAGAGGTCAGAGGAGAATGGGCCGACTGATTCAAGCTGATAGAAGAGCAACTTTGACTGAAATAACCACTCGTTACAACCAAGGCATGCACCAAAGCATTTGTGAAGCCACAACACGCACAACCTTGAGGCGGATGGGCTACAACAGCAGAAGACCCCACAGGGTACCACTCATCTCCACTACAAATAGGAAAAAGAGGCTACAATTTGCAAGAGCTCACCAAAATTGGACAGTTGAAGACTGGAAAAATGTTGCCTGGTCTGATGAGTCTCGATTTCTGTTGAGACATTCAGATGGTAGAGTCAGAATTTGGCGTAAACAGAATGAGAACATGGATCCATCATGCCTTGTTACCACTGTGCAGGCTGGTGGTGGTGGTGTAATGGTGTGGGGGATGTTTTCTTGGCACACTTTAGGCCCCTTAGTTCCAATTGGGCATCGTTTAAATGTCACGGCCTACCTGAGCATTGTTTCTGACCATGTCCATCCCTTTATGGCCACCATGTACCCATCCTCTGATGGCTACTTCCAGCAGGATAATGCACCATGTCACAAAGCTTGAATCATTTCAAATTGGTTTCTTGAACATGACAATGAGTTCACTGTACTAAAATGGCCCCCACAGTCACCAGATCTCAACCCAATACAGCATCTTTGGGATGTGGTGGAACGGGAGCTTCGTGCTCTGGATGTGCATCCCACAAATCTCCATCAACTGCAAGATGCTATCCTAACAGATATGGGCCAACATTTCTAAAGAATGCTTTCAGCACCTTGTTGAATCAATGCCACATAGAATTAAGGCAGTTCTGAAGGCGAAAGGGGGTCAAACACAGTATTAGTATGGTGTTCCTAATAATCCTTTAGGTGAGTGTATGTATGTATGTGTGTGGGGGGCGTATAATGTGTCTATTTTGATATTTTAGAGTGTCACCCCTTCATTGGTGTGCAGAACAATTTTTTTTTTTATACCACCAAAAGATTCTCTGAATTTATTTTATTTTATTTGTATGTCGGTCATTTTTGACCACGAAGAAGCCAAGCGTGACTTTTTTTTTTCCACGACTCTTTAACATATCCGAATCATGTCCATGATTTTTTTGTGTGTTCGAATAGCTAATTTGACAAGTCACCAAGTGTCAACCCAATTCGATTAAACAAAAAAAATCTTAAGAACTGACTTTGGGAGACCAAAATTTTCTTAGTAAATCATATTCATTAAATTCCTTGATCATATTCATGACATACTAGAAATATGATATTCACTTACTACAAATCGAAATAATCTAGTACTTTTGTGTCATAAAAAACCTCTGCGTGATTTGCAGTGTGTGTGTAACAGCACAGATTTTCTGCAGACTCACTGTTTTGGACGATGTCCTGCATCTTCTTCCAGACTCTGAACGGCAGGTTGCCCAAGTATCGTGACACATGAATCAAAGCTCCAGAAGCCATCTGTGGATCCGGCTGTGAGATCTGGACTCTGGAGGAACATTCAGGAGTCAGAACTGCAGTGGCTTTGGATCAGAACCAGAGAGACCAGAGACACCAGCAGATCACTCACCTTTCCATTGAGACTAGAAACTTCTGCAGAACAAACACACCATTTATCATCAAGAACTCGATCAATCAATCAATCAATCATCAATCAATCAATCAATGATGTGAAATCAGACCTTCAGAAAGCAGACGTCATTGGCTTTCATCATCTCCTCCATGTCTTTGATTGTGTGTGAAAGATCTGAGATGTGTCTGTCCATCTCCTCCAGCTTCTCCTTCATCATCTGCTTCTTCTGCTCCTCTTCCTCCCTCAGTGCAGTGATTGTAGCTTCTTCTTCATCTCTGAGAAACTGATGAAGCTTCTCAAACTGCTGTTTAATCTGACGCTCTGTGTTCTCAGCGTGAGACTGAAATCAAAATCACTTTCACATTAACTTCAAGGGTCAGGGGTTAGTTTCTTGTAACACTGGATTAATGGTAAAATACTGGCAACTACTGTTACTATTAGCCTACTATAAAATACTGTTCCCCAGCAATTTATTGTTAATAGTACAGTTCTTTACTGTAATCTACTTTACAGTATGTTGTTGTAAATATGACACTATATTAAAGTGAATCATCCTATTTGCAAACCGACTGCCTTAAAGCTGCAGTCCGTAGTTTTTCCTCTTTGTCGTCATCTCTGTTCGAAATCTGCAATTGCAGTCAATCGCGGAATTTTCAACCTTATGTGAGTTGTACATCGGCACGGCACAGCGCGGATGAACACAATGTTTGAGGAGAATGTGCAGCTGTCAGCCGCCCCGCCGGGTGATACTGTCATTCGGAATCACAGATTCTACTTTTTGGAACTATGACCAGGATAAGAATTTTCACCCTAAAATGTCATCTGAATAAGTAAATAACATCGACTTTTTTTCTGACCAACTAACTGAAAAAAAAAAGCATTATAGTAAATCGCGCTGATTAAATCTAATGATCGTTTATCATATCACGTCAAACCGTGCAAATTATACTTTGTTCTCAAATTGTTAATGTTAACAACATCAGCATTGCGTGACTACATTTAATGTCCTTCCAACATCTATCCTTGTTTTCGCATGGGTCCTTTAATGGTTCTTGGTCTTTTGCTGGAGTGAAGCATAGGCTCTACTCTTCAAAACTATGGTGACACAAAACTCAACAGAAACCCTTTAAATCCCAACAGAACATTAAACACTAACAGAACTCTTCTATGTGCAAAACATAAAATAACACTTCATTTCAGCATTTACTGTCATTTTATTGAGTTCAAATAAAAAAAATCTACTAAGTGCAAGGAATATCTGAGTGAAATTAACTTGTTTTATTTAGTATTTGACTTTTAGGGTTTTACAGTACATTAGTGTTCGTGGGTTTGTCGTTTTATCTTATACCTTTAACCCTTTCAACCCCACAGGAACATCCTGTAGTGTCCACACTACAAAGAGTAAAAGTATCATTGATGCAGTGTTTCAATGAGATAATTAAAGCTGCAGTCCGGCGTTTTTCCTCTTTGTCGCCATCTGTGTTTGAAATCTTTAATTGCAGTTATTCGCGGAATTATTAACTTTGCGTGAGTTGTACATCGGCATGACACAGCGCGGATGAACACTGTTTTGAGGAGACTGCGTGTCTGTCAGTCACGGCGACGGTGTGGATACTGACAAGTAGTCATAGTGCTATGAAATAAACGGTTTATGAACTGAATCCCTGTTATGCATAAACGTGTTTTACATAATATAACTCTAATATTTTTTGGGAAAAGAATCATTTTCACTTTACCGATCTGATTCAGATCCAATGCTTGACAATGGAGGAGGCGCGTTTTGTTTTCTTGGAGTAGAGTGATTTACTCCCTCTCATAGCTAGCACAAAATAATTCATATTTACCATAATAGCAAAACGAAAAAAGCCACAACAAAGAAAACTCCGTAACTGTGTGAATTAAGCGAACAAGTGTGCTACTGTTACACGGTTGAACTATTGAAATGTCTTACCTGTCCAACAGAAAAAAAGCCGTTTCTGCGTCCGTTTTGAACCTCTTCAAATATCACGGAGTTCACGCCACCTTTCAAAAGCCCTGCCAATGTTAATCCTTGTTTTCGCGTGGGTCCGGTTGCAATCTTATTTTTGCTCTACCCACTCCGAAGTCCGAATTCTCCTACGCTTTACCCATGGTTTTACCACGGGTGAATCTCCAGTTGTCACTGGTGGTTGTCGTTTGAATCTTTCTGGATCCGCCATGAGTTTAATTATTTGAAGAGCTGTGAGAAAAGGCTAAAAGCTTCCAACTCCAATATCCGCTCACGCAATATAGCCTACTTGCCGGGACTCCTTCTTTATGTGCACAGATGTGACGTTATGACGCAAAGACATGCTCGAATTTCCTGCGGAAATCCACCAGTACCACTGGAATTAAAATCATTATTACAAGCTTACCGTTTTGAATCGAGCAAAGGTAAGCAGATATTTTTGAACACTGGCTGGTTATGTTTTTTTTATTATTATTATTTTGGATCATTTTTAACCCAAAAAAGTTACGGACAGCAGCTTTAAGTGAATATGTAAGTGATTTTTGAGCATTAGTGATGAACACCTGCTGTTAACAAGCAGAATCGCAGAAGGAAAGAGGAACACAAGAACAGAAAAAGAGAAGAGACGAGCAAAAACAGAACTACTACCACTGACTTCCAGCCATTACACATTATTTAAACATAAGTTTGACTTAATTCTTCTCTTTTTTATGTTCTTGTTTCTGTTCTTCAGTAATTCTGCGTGTCAAGTGTTCATCAGTGTCTGAATTCACTCACTTCTGTTTATTCACTATGTCAAATGGATTCAATTAGTGTACTAGGGCAGTGGTTCTCAACTCCAGTCCTCAGGACCCGCTGCTCTGCACATTTTGTATGTCTCTCTTATCTGACACACTCAGTTCTGTTCATAGAGTCTATGCTAACGAGCTGAGGATCTGAATCAGGTGTGTTAAATAAGGGAGACATACACAATATGCAGAGCAGTGGGTCCCGAGGACTGGAGTTGAGAACCACTGTACTAGGGAACAGTGAATGAGGCTATAGGGTGTAATTTGGAACACAGCCTCTGAGTGTCGACTTTGTTTGAGCGCTGGTAATTCACAGTATATTCCTGTAAGCTATTTTCTTGAAAACGACAAATATTACCAGAAATACATGGTTTTCTATGGTGTATTTCTGTTTTAATGTAAAATGGTATGTTACTGTCAGAATGTGGCCTTTTTTACAGCAAGGTTTTACAGTGTACCTTTTGGCACAACCATTACTCCAACGTGCAACTATCCCTCAGATGAAAACACGGAAAGTGAGCACTAGCCAATGAGATTAGCACTGGCACATTAGTCCCAACCACTACTGAGTAACCATGCTGACAGAGGCATCCACGCTTGATCATTGTCATGCGAATGAATACGAACATGAATGTGTGTGAATATGTTTAGAGTCAATATAGAAATGCAATCACTTGTCAGTATTACATTTGTGAATATGTTAAAAAGCATCAATACTCACCGTGATGTGGCAAGCTGTTTTCTCCAACTCTCCTTTAATGTTTACATTGTGTTTAAGTTTCTCCTGTAAGGACAGCAGTGCAGTATTGAGCTCCTCCTAGAATTTAAAGAGAAAATCTATAAGATAACAGACTTTATTATGATCTAATACTATATAATACATAAGCTTTAACAAGTGTTTATCCTCATCTGTAAATCTGTCTTACCTTTAAAACTGGAAAAACTTCACCGATGGGTCTGAATGTGTGATTAACATGTGTCTGTGAATCTCTGCACACTAAACACACAGGCTGTTTGTCCTCCAGACAGAAGAGTTTGAGTTTCTCACTGTGTAAACTGCAGATCTCCTCAGACCCTGATGAACGCCTCTCATTTCTCTCCTTCAGGAACGACTCACACAAGTTCTTTAACACAAGATTACACGGAGGATCATCTCTTGAGGATCTTCTCCTGCAGACAGGACACTCCTGAGTTGTCTTGGTTCTCCAAAACTGTTGAAGACACACTTTACAGAAACTGTGACTACATGACAGAAGAACAGGAGCCATGAAGATTTTATTACACATGCGACAAGAAAAATCGTCTTCAGATAGTGAAGCCATTTTCTCTTAGATCTCCAGCAACCTTCACTTTCTGAATCAAGGTCTCAAAAATGAATAACCATGAGAATCACAAATATCTGTTATCTGTTTAGAAACAAACATAAATCCTTGTTAAAAGTTGTTCTTCCTCATTCTTCATTAACTACTGATTCTTTAATGCTTTTGTCATGACAAAGTCAGTGACAGAAAGGAGAAATAAGAAGTCAGTCTTTTCCTGGTAAGTGTTGTAAGAGCCTGGAGTTGCTCAGTCTTTCCCCTCATACTGACAAGTTCCTTTTCTGCTTAAAGTCTACCACAATCATCCCTGTTCTACAGAAAGCCACACTCAGCAAAATCCCCAGAGTTAAATTAACTCTGCTCAGAGAACATTTGGTCTCACTCTAAAGAGTGTTAGACTAACTCTGAATCTGAGTTAAAGTTAATGAGATAAGTTAATTCAGTGATTAATTAAGTGATGATTGAGCGTTAGTGATGGACACCTGCTGTTAACAAGCAGAATCACTGAAGGAAAGAGAAACACAAGATTGACTTCAGCTACAGACTTAGATGAAATCAACTGAAGATAAAAGAATACATTAAATCTCTCAAGATCTCAGCAGAGGAACAGAAAAACAACTCCACAAACAGCATTACCAGCTTCACTTATTACTTACCAGATTGACTTTATTTCTGTCAGAAGTCTACAGAAGCTCTTATAGAGAATTAACAGAGGTTAAGATGTTGATGATTTATTGAACATTTTTGTAACCATTATGGTGATCAGCGCCTCATTTGGTTGGGCAGTTTGACTCTTGGCTGGTTGTGGTATTTGTAACATTGTATATGAAAACACATCATTTGTTGCCAAGAAAGCCAGCCACAAAGATGATCAGGTGATTAAATTAGGTCAAATAATACACTAATATTTTTCTTGATCAAAAGTGATTTGTTATTAATAGATTTAATTCATCAACAATGTAAGGATGGATTTTCCTAAAACGGAATTAAAAAGTTCGAACCTGCAATAAAACAATATAAACTCACTAATCTGCAAAGGAGATCTAAGGGACAGAGAGCAACCACACAACTGGCCCAATCTAACCTCTTCCCCCCATACTGTATTCCTGACTCTACACACTATCTTCTCTCCTTCAGGGATAACTCAATCAGGCAAATCTCACAACCTCCTGACTCCAGCTGTGCTATAAGGGGGCAAAATAAATACTTCTGGTGCGAGTGGTAAAGGTGTTTCCTTCCCGCAGCAGCAGAACAGTCAGAAAAAGAAAACAATGCCTGTTCTTCTGTTGTGAGAGATGCCCCAATAAAGATTGTTGATAACCATTTGTCTTTATCCCCCAAACTTAGGCATGACCACTTGGGTCACGAGAAAGGGTCCAACAAAGGCTGAATAAATAGTTGGGTGCTAGATGTTTATTGTCCTTTCATGTTCTTGGGTATTTAAAGAGAATTGGCAAACCACTCAAGGAAGCATCTGTAAACAGAACTTCCCACACTGTTGCTGTGTGTCTCTATTGCTAGGTATGCTGACTCTTTTTAACTAATTTTGATATTGCATTTTGAATCATGTTTATATTTTATGCTGATCAGTTATTGTGTATTCTTTTTAATCTTTTCAATTGATTTTAACCATGCCTGGAAAAATAAATGTTACATCTTGATTTATTCTGAAGTATTCTGAAATCATTATTTTAGTAGATTATAGGAGGCTGATGCTACCGCAAGTCTTGCAGGGTAGGTCAAACTAAAGGCGCATGTATGAATGGAGCAGTAGGCACATCATCTGAAGACCTTTTGATTTCTGTCTATCACTGATTTAGCAAGTTGTATGGAAATGGCTAAAGTAAACTACACTTTTTTGTACAAGTGAGCAGTAGGCCACTGACTTAAGAGGTATTAGCTAACCCTGCATCCTCTGACTAAATTCAGAACTGAGAAGTTTGTGTCCGTGAGAAACACGATCCGGCCGACGTGATCTCTGTGCGGCATTGGGTCCATAATGAATTAATAAATGAAAGCATAAGAAACTCAGACTAATCAATGATCTAAATTAAATCACAATTAAAGGTTTGATCAGCTGTTAGGATAGAAAATAAGTTAAAGATAAAGAGTCATTCAAATTTGGAGTCAGATTAAATTATTCATGGGGTAAAGATTAATATTAATAACCGACCATTTAATGAATTAAAGTGATTTTCCCAGAAACGCCCGAAAAGACATACACGCTGAATTCCTTCGACCACACCATTGGATTACGTCGTTGGGCCAGTGGGTGGACCTTACAACAATATTTTGTTGCAACAGATCAGACATTCTGAATTTAGATTTTTGAATCAGATTGTAGGAATGTTTTTCTTGAGACACCCACAGACATCAAGAATCAGCATATTAATCTCAACAACGATGAAATGCGTCATGCCACAATGCTTGCTGGGAGCCACCATAGTATAAGACTCATGCCTCCCAGCATGCATTGTGGCATGAAGCATGTCAATATTGTTGAGATTCATATGCTGATTCTTGATTCTAAAGATTTATTTTCCCACAATATATTTAAAAATCTGAATTCAGAATGTCTGATGACAAGAAAGTGTTACTGGTGAAAATCATCTATTAATAACAAATAATGACTTTTGGACAGTGATGAGATTAGTAAGGATGGCTGGCGCGAAACAGACATTCCGAAGCTTTGCGAGATCCCGAAGCAAAGATGATTCGAAACACTGATCCGAAGCGTGATTCAAAACATCCACGTCACGTGACAACGGCTAAATGAAGCGTCGATGGCCCAATCCCAAATGGCACACTTCATGTGCACTTTCGGTCTTGTGGACTTACAATGGCTGCCGCGTGCGCGTGTCCGTTAAGTCCGTGAGACCGCAGTGTGTCCCATTTGTCATTTTTAGATCTCAGAAGGGTGCTCGCGAGCGCCCCCTCTGCGGTCGATTTGCGCCCTTGATGCGCACTTTTGCAGAGCCCGCGCTGATGCGGACTCCACAGCAGACTTCTTCCCGACATTCAAAGCGGTGTTACGTCGCGAAAGTGCGGACTCAGAGGAAGACCGCGAGTGCTTAGGGTTCCATTTGGGACAGGGCCTAAGTGTTTCATCAGGTGGAGTGCTCCGCCGAATCAGGGTTTCATTGATTGGTCGGTTCGGGAACAAATCACACAATCACACACTATAAAAGTTTTGTCAACGCATTTTCATATCGTGGGTTTTTGTGAGAGGAGTTTGGTTTTGAGATTTTTGGTGATATAGTGACATTTATAGTGCGATTTGTTTAGTTATATTTAGGATTTAATTTACATTTACACATTGACTTAGAGACACACAGAGTACATATAGTGACACAAGATGCATTGATAGAAATATATATATATATATATATATATATATATATGTATATATATATATATATATATATATATATATATATATATATATATATATATATATATATAGATTAATAGATAGATACATATATTACAGATAAATATAGATTATTAGATAGATAGGCTACATATAAAATAGATAGATAGATAGATAGATAGATAGATAGATAGATAGATAGATAGATAGATAGATAGATAGATAGATAGATAGATAGATAGATAGATAGATAGATAGATAGATAGATAGATAGATAGATAGATAGATAGAAATGGAGGCTCCACAGAAGAGATGCCGTACATCTGTGGTGTGGGAGCATTTCCATTTGGAAACCCCAAATAAAGTGAGATGTGTGTATTGTGATCGGCAGCTAGCCTACTGCAACAATACATCATCCATGATGCGCCATTTGAGGAGCATTCATCCTGCCATTCTGCAGGGTGCAGAGACTACAGGTTACAAGCTTCATATATTACAAAAATACATTAATAAAAAAAAAAAACCAACACATTTTTTTATTAGCTCTTTGTAAAGGTTGTTTCAGATCAACACCTGCAAGTGACCACTAGGTGTCACCGTGGAGACGGGTTTCGGATTGATTCGAAGCTTCGAAACAAAATGGCACATTTGCTTCGACTGTTTCATTGCTTCACGAAGCCTCAATCTGCCCATCACTAGAAATTAATGAATTATTATATTAAATATAAGAACGAAAATCACATCACCTGATTGTCTTTGTTTAAGGCTTCCTTTACAACAAATTATGCGTTTTGATATAAAACACCACATACAGAGCCAAGAGTCAAACTGCCCAACTAAAGGAAACACTTATCAGCATAATGGTGACAAAATATTTTCAAAAAACCATTAACATCTAAACCTCATTTAATTAATAATAATAATAAAAAAAAACAGTCACATAAACTCCCAGGAGAGTTAATTTAACACTGGAGTTTTTGCTGTGAGATAAAATAGCAAAAAAAAAAAAAAAATCAACAAGGATAAGTAATGTTATAAATACCCCCTATGGTAAAGCAAAAGCTATGACAATAATCAGTCTAAATAAACTTTGATGAATTTCTAACATTAAATCTTCTCTGTTATATTTCATATTTTCAAAACTGTATAGAGCTTCTAAACGGTCAACACAATAAACCACTTTGTCTGGTTTCACTTCCTCCGGCCACTGCAACCCTACAATAACCGCCATCATCTCTGCCGGATAAACTGATAATTGATCAGATAATCTTTTCCCAATACTTATATTAAATGTTGGTATGTATATTCCTATGCCTACACTGTTAGACCTTACCAGCTTTTTTTACAGTAAAATACTGGCAACACTGTTGCCAGTAAGTTACTGTTAATTGTACAGTTCTTTACTGTAATCTTACTGTAAAAAAAGTGACAGTATCATATCCATTAAACAGTAATATACCGTAGAAAACAATGCATTCTGGGATATATTTGCATTTTCGAGAAAGTAGCCTACAGGAATATACTGTGAGTTAACAGCTCTCAAAGTCGACACTCAGAGGCTGTTTTCCAAACGCCCTGAGATGAGAACGGGTTGACTATTCCCTACATTAGTTCACTAATATAGTCCACTTGAATGAAAAGAAGTGAGTGAATTGAGAAACCGACGAACACCTGATAAGCAGAATCACTGAAGGACAGAGAAACAGGACAGAAAAAATTGCAGGAACTATAACTGACTTCCAGCACACTGAGTGTGAAACCAGTTTACAAACCAGTGTAACATTATTTCTTTCATACATGTACAAAAATTCTTGTTGAGAATTAACAGAGATTTAGATAATAATACAGTTTGTTGTCACCATGATGGAGATCAGTATTTGCTTTAGTTGGTCTCTTGACCCTTGACTCTATAACATTTGTTTCTCGTTGACTGTTGTAACTTTGAGTTAATAAAACACATTTGGTATGGCAAGAAAAAGACAAAATCAATCAGGTGGTTTTGGCCCTTGTTATGATCCTGGACCTGTATGATTCTCTGATCTCATTCTGTGTATAAGCTATGAATGTATAGGTATTTCATATTTATCATATATCTGTGAATCTGCAACATGCAATCCAGCAATGTTTCTGTAATCAGTTATTAAGGATACACAGTTATTTAAAGAAAAGTGTTTGACAGACGTCAACACTAACCAAAAGAGGTTATTTGTTATTAATACATTTTTGCCATTAATACTTCTTTTTGCCACAGATCAAATACACTGTCAGAAATAGGGGTACAGTAGGAGTCCATTTCTGTCCCCCAAGGTACATATATGTCCCCAAGCATTAAAAGGTACATATATATATCGTTTCTTTTAAAGGTTAAGGTACAATATCAAAAGACAGCCTCTGCTAAGTATTTTTTTTTTTTGTAAAAAAAATCGTTTTTTAAAAAGGTTTTAAGGATACCTTAATCATTTAAGGTAGATTTTAACTTATCACTATATTTGACTAGCCTTGAAATAAAGGAAATAAAAGTTTTGTCAGTCAATTTACTGATATTAAATCATTATAAAAGAGCAAAAACTCCAGTGTTAAATTAACTCTCCTGGGAGTTTATATGGCTCAGACTAAAGTGTTCAAATATGACTAGAAAATTAACAAAAATTTATGAGCTAATTAAGTGATTCATTGAGTGATGATTGACCATTATTGAAGACACCTGATGTTAACAAGCAGAATCACTGAAGTAGAAAATAAAATAAAATTAAGACACCGTTATGGTGATCAGTGTTTGCTTTGGTTGGGCTCTTGACCCTTAAACTGATAACATTAGATTTTGTTTCTCTGTTGTGTCTGAGTTACAACTGCCAGATGAACAAAGAGAAAAGTTGATCAGGTGGTGTTGGTTATGTTTTGACAATCATAATTTGACCTGAATCACTGAACTCATTTAAAGTCTAATCTCTGACTTAAATGTATATTTTTAATTACAGCAGCCTTGGATTCAACAGAATAAGATCCATCGTTTTCTAATCTAAAGGGTTTCTTAAAAGTTTATCTGATAAAACAAATCTTTCATTTAGGTACACACAGACATCAAGAATCAGTGTATTAATCTCAACAATGGTGACAAAAAGAATATTCAATTAGGGAAAGGAAATTAGTAAAACAATTCGGATCATAATTTATTCATACCGCAATGCATGATGGGAGCCATGAATGAGTTTTGATTGGTGGCACCCCGAATGCACTGCAACATTCTTTATTATTGTCACCATTGTTGAGATTCACAGGCTGATTATTGATGTCAGTGAGTCAACATTAAATTTTTTTTTTGAAGTCTTTTGATCAGAACAACTTTTAAGAAATATTTTGGATTATATGAAAAATGCTGGAAATCATTTGCTGTAGAATCACAGGCTGCTGTAATCATCAATATACTTTTAAGACTGAGATTGAGAATAAGAATGAGTTCAGTGATTCAGGCAAATTATGATTATGTCAAAACATAACCAACACCACCTGATCACCTTTTCGCTTTGTTCATCTGGCAGTTATAGCTCAGATACAACAGCCAAACAAAATCTAAAATTAATGGTTTAAGGGTCAAGAGCCCAACTAAAGCAAACACTGATCACCATAACGGTGTCTTAAAAAATTATATTTTCTCCTTCAGTGATTCTGCTTGTTAACATCAGGTGTCTTCAATAATGGTCAATCATCACTCAATTAATCACGTAATTATCTCATTAACTTTAACACTCTTGAGTCTGGAGTCATATAAACTCCCAGGAGAGTTCAATTAACACTGGAGTTTTTGCTGTTGGACCTCAAGGTACATACATGTACCTTTTTGAGGGTCAAAAAGAATTAAAAGGTACATATATGTACCGTTTCTTTTAAAGGTTAAGGTACAATATTGTACCCTTGAGGGTACAGCCCCAGTGACAAGCCATTGTACCCCTTAAGGTACAATTATGTACTTTATTTTCTGAGACTGTATGTAGAGCCAGCCCTGATTGGCTGCTTGAATCTCAATTTAAAAGAACGTCCAGTTTGCAGTCTTTCTTTCTTTTGGCCATCGGTGGAGAAGAAGTCATGGCATGGTTACTCATGGTTCTTACAGGGCTTTTAACCGAGGAGGTCCTCCAGAAAATATCAGAAGCAGGCATAGAAGTAACCGACGTCGAGATGAAAGGAGAAGAAATGGACTTTCAGGCAAATGACTCTTACTCAGATGATAATCGTTTATATGTCACAGTTAGACATTGAGTTTAAAATGAAATGTTGGAAAATGTGAAAATTAAAAGGATTTAATCATTTCTGATTTTAATTCAGCGTGTGTGTAATATATATAAAAATCTCATTATAGTCAACAATTGTAACCTGTCAAAGCCAATTTTGTACCATTTTTGAAGGGTCCATTTTTGCACTGTTAAATAAAGGTACAAAATTGTCACCACAGGTACAAGACTGGTCTCTTAAGGTACAAATCACAAGGGTACAAATATGTACCCTATGCCAAGGGTACAATATTGTACCCTTGAGGGTACAGCCCCAGTGACAAGCCATTGTACCCCTAAAGGTACAATTATGTACTTTATTTTCTGAGAGTGATAGCACATTTCATACACAATGGTAATTCAAAGTGCTTTACATAGAAGAAATAAAAAAATTAAAAAAAATTAAAAAAAAATCTAAACACAAAGCAAATATAAACACAAAGCAGTGTTGATTTAACACTGGGGATTTTGCTGTGTGAGGAAGAGTTGAGAATTCTGTGTTGAGGTAAACATAAATACGCTTGAAATAATCTTTGTACACATTTTTCTGCACTGAAAAAAAAATTAGAAACCACTTTAAGGCAGAAATTGCTAGTAGTTTTCACAAATAATTACAATGAAACCACAAATAACATTGAAGTAAACTTTTTTTTTAAGTAGAAAGATTAAAATAGTATTTTATTGTAAAATGTTATCAAATCTTTGTTTTATCTACAACTTTTTACAATGTGTAGGCTAAGGAGCACCAACAGTGTAAAATATAAATTAATGGATTAAAAAGAAAATTGTTTAAAAACCCCGCCCAGCATCAGTTGTTTTTCAGAAGATCCGTGATATTGTGAATTGTTAATCAACTGAAAATGAGGAGCACATTTCTTCTGTTGAGTCTTCTGATTGGTGCTCAGACCTTTCATATTCTACAAATGCCAAACTCTAAAAGTCATCAGGACATCACAAGAATGGCCATCCTACGTGCGACTGAAAAGGTCTGCGAGAGTGTTGACACAGCCTTCAAACCAGTACGAATATATGTATATATTGTACAGAACAATGATTGTATTTTGTTTTTAAAGTTAAAATAGACATAAGCTTCTATCATAATATTCAAACTGTTTGATAGCAGAATAGGTCAGTTTTACTTTAAATGGCATCAATGTTATAATTCTATTTATGTAATATACTCCTGTCACCTTTACTGTTTAAGACTGTTTAATGCCCTATTTAAGACAAGATTTCACAGAATCCCAAGATGTTTGGTTTGAATCATTTTGATTACCATCATCATCATCATCATCATCATCAAAAAAAGGGAATTATTTCAAATACTATAGATATACAAAGATGGTGCACTCATGAATGGGAGAAAGTGCAACATGCAATATGGTGGAATAATGGTGCGTTCACGTGCTATGGAAATTATGATATTTTCCACTTGTGAACTGGTATTTACCAGTGTGTTGCGTTCACCTGCTTTTGTTGTCGTAAACTCGTAATGTGGTAAAAAGATGGAGATCCAGACCTGTTATTTAGCCAGTGTTGGGTAGTAACGCGTTACTAGTAAGTATTAGTAAGTATTACTTTCGACAGTAACTAATACTGTAACGCATTACTTTTTAAATAAATTAACTCCGTTGCCGTTACCATATGGCACGTTGTCCGTTACTTTTTTAAATTAATTAGCTGCTGGAGCGGCTGAGAAGTGTGCGCTGTCATTACACAGTACGAGAGCACTGAAGAGACTGCTAGCATTATACAGAGCGAGAGGACACCTGAGGACACATAACAAACTCACTGGCTGAGTTCTTTACGTACACGTGAGGCAGCGCGAGCACGGAGATTACAAGCTGCGGAGAGCGCTGAGCACTTGATGCGCATTTAAAACACAGACAGCGAAACGGTATGAATACAGAACACTTAAGTACACATTGCCATATCATTATAAAGTAATACATTTTTTGACTAGATGCTGCATCAGCAGAGAAAGAACAGAAGCTTGCCGTCGAGTCTGAGAGGAATAACAGTAGGCTAACGGCTAACTTACCTCAAGCGATTAAAGCAATGTGACAAAAACACACGCAGACCTGACCCACATGTTTTATGTCGCAATTGTTACCATCTATTTGCATTAGTTTATATCCAGCTGGTCACTTTTATGCATTCATTAGCCGGCGAAGTTGTATTTTTAAAACTAGTGACGTGATTGATTGCTTACATTGATATGTTCATGCAGCCGACATCAAGTCTAATCAAGTGTTCTAACATTTAAGCAAATAAAGTGAAAGACTTTACATGTAATATAGGTCTACATTTATGTAATTTTAATGCTCTGGCCTTTGCAGATATTTAAATATGGCCATCTTCTTTAAGCTTGAATCATATAAATGGTAACACTTTACAATAAGATTACAATTTTAGCATTAAATATGGTTAATACATGTTGTAGAAGTATCATTCATTGTTAGATGTATTTGTATCTCCTTAGTTAATGTAGGCCTACTATGAACTAACAAGAATGATCAAGGTACAATTGTATTGCTCAAATATTAATTCATGCAATAAAAACCACAGTGGTAAAAACGTATAGGCCTACTGTCAGCTGCATGAACATATCAATGTTGAGAAAGCAAACAAGTCACTAGCTTTAAAAATGCTTGTTTTGTTATTTATTTCAGAAATCCTTGATATATTCAGTTTGTGCTAGTCTGACTTAAATAAAATAGTGTTTAAAAATTACTTTCTGTTTAAGTCAGTTTTGTGTTTGTATAGACCATAACGCATTAAAGGGCATTAATGGGAACATTTAAGAACTTTCTTTAAAAAAGTAACTAAAAAGTTACTTTTAACAGTAACGCATTACTTTTTGGTGTAAGTAATCAACAAAGTAATTGAGTTACTTTTTGAATGAAGTAACTAGTAACTGTAACTAGTTACTATTTCTTAGTAACTAGCACAACACTGTATTTAGCTAAAACTATTTTAGATTGCTTAAGTCATCTGCTACAGCAAGAAAATGATTTATCAAAACTCAAACGGAGTACATAATTTTTACCATTCACGACTCTCGCGTTGCTCTCCGCCATTTTGAAAAGGTCAAAGGTTATCTCATCTCGGCAACTCGTGCATCAAAATATTCTACGAGCTGCCCAGTGGAAAATACCACATGAGGGGGAGTTCATGTGCATTTTCCACGCCGGCTTTTGGTATTTACCATAATTACCATAGCACGTGAACGCACCATTAGTCCAGCCTTCTAAGTAAAAGAGCCAATCACTGATTGGTAAAGTCACTGCAGCTGCCGTTAGAAGCTCCGGTTGGTATAGAAACAGTCAAGCTGCGTCCGAAATCTCGTACTACATTTGTATTTGAACTTACTTTGTGGCTGTTAAAGTATTTTCTATATAGCATGAAAAGGTGAAGTATGAATGTAATCCGGATGCACTACATCCACCATGTTATCATTATTACGTGACATTATCATGTGACCTACCAGCGACAGTTGCGTCTTTTCACCTACATTTATAAATCCTCTCCTGTGGCCTCATGGGATAGTAAAGTGTCCATTGAATGCACACTTCAGAATCTCGCCGGAAGTAGTAGGTCATCCGGGGGCTTTAACCTACTTTTTTTCAAATACTGTGTATTTTGACTTCCTACTCTGTTGGCGTAGTTTTTTGCGCAGTGTTCTGAGACGCACGCTTGCGCATTAGCTTGGTCCAGTCTAAAAAATGCAATGTTTTGTTGTTTTTGTCATGATTTAAATGTTTGAGAGATTTCAGATAGTCAAGTTGTCAGATTTCATTGGTGATTTCAAATATGAAATTTGTTCATAAGCTTGGAGTAGGCAATGAACATATAGTAAGAATGTGTGTTTTACTTTCTTGAACACAGCCACATCCACTGGACTCGAAGACACTGGCAGAGGCCTGCAATCGAAAAGACTTTGCAAGTAACTTTGAATCAGCCATAAGAACGATCTCATATTACAATGTGATGAGAGATATAGCAAATATTCCTGGTAATCGTCCGGAAGAACATTTTGACAATTAACTATTTCAGAAGGGAAAACAATCAATAACCAGTCGAATTAAGGCTATCACAGAATACATAGCAAAAGAGATATTTGATGATGTAAGAGAGTCCATACTTTACAGGTGAGTGAAAGCTGTATCATTGCATATATGATATAGTGATGAGAGTCAAATGGTCAAGCATCTCATCATAAACAGCTCTTCCATAAGAAATTTAATACTAATATATAGAAGCTGCACAGCCTAATTCACACAAACATTAAACACCATCATGGTAACATGTTGAAATTTAAAAAATGCAATAAGCATTAATTTAACAACATTAAAACCCTAATGTACATAACTGATTAGAAAAAAACTAAGAAAATTATGAAGAAACAGTGATTTAAAAACAAAATACATCAAATGTGAAGTGTCACGCAGGGAATTGTGGGAATGTCAATTTACATTTTTTCACTGTAAATTATACAATGACTTGTTCTTTTTCACTTCCAAAAACTGTAAATTTAACGGTATTTTACTGTAAAATTACATTAAATGTACCATTATATATATCACAGTTATTTACCGTATATAGTAAAGAAACTTTCTGTTAACCAATTAACAGTTTTTCACAGTAGCATTTTTACAGTCTTTTACCATTAAAATCACGATCATTTTTTACAGTGTAGAAGTATTAATTTATGAAATCAGACAGATTACAGTTAAACTGGAGAGATAAAGATTGATTTATACTAAGATGTTCAAAATTTCATTTCACATGATCAATTATTTACTCACACATGTGTTGTTTGATAAATGAAAGGATTTCAGTGGATTGAGCTGAATTACACCGATCCCTGCACTGCCCTGATCAATCCAGAAGAAAACATACCCAACGCTGCAAGTAAGTGTGTGCGTGTTTGCTTCTGAAACATGTAAAGCAATAAAACATTTAAATTTTTCTCCCAGAAGAGGACATTGAGACATGTGATGACTTTTCCAATGGACTTTCTGAAAATATTAAGGAAAGCATTATTAAGGGGAAGTTTCTGACATCAGGATACGCTCTAAAATCCAGACCAAAAGGTAAAACTTTTAAATTACAGGTGTAGAATCGAGTGACATTTACTGAATGAACTACACAGAGTGCAAAGTTTCACGTTAAGCGTTTTCTTAAAGGGGTCATATAATGCAATTTTTGTACAAGCTTTTGTACAAGATTCTTTAGGGTCTAAATTAAAAGTTTGTAATATACTTTAATTACAAATTCTCATTAGTATTGTAAGAAAACACTTATTTTACCTGGTCAAAAACAGCTCTGTTTTCAGCACGCCGTTTCAGTGCATATGACTTTAAATGATAATTAGCTTTGCTCACTCCGCCCCTCTGTTCTGTGGGGCGTTTTGACCAACGCACGTGGAGTGTTGCCTTGACAACAGTTGAGGGTATATTTTGGAGTAATGGCAGCGGGAGTCTCTGAGGACACATCTGTGCAACCGTATCAGTTTGAACCGGAGTCGGACCCAGGAACAAGATGACGGCCGCATAGAAGTTCGACAATTAAGATTTGAACAGGACGTTTCTGAATGGTTGGTTAACGTAATGTCACTTTGATCTATCTTTGTATGTACTGGCAGGATAGAGTAGTGAGATACGAACGCTAACTTATGTGTTTACTGATGTATACGTTAGTTCATTGACAGATTGATGTTACAGCTACAACTTTTTTCCGTGATTTGCAAAGATTAATATAAAGGTTAATAAAACTTTACACTCACTTCTTCTGGAGGTGCAGCGGGGACATGAATAGTTGGTACCGATTCTTTTTTCATGAGCAGCTTCTTAGCAAAACCAGCTTTACACTGACCCTCGTTCATAAAGTAGTCTGGTGAGAAATGATTTGCGCAAACATGAAAGCATTGACGTTGCTCGTGGGGAATATTCCCTTCGAAAACAAATTCAGCCACTGCGTCTTCAGCGTTTCGGATTTAGGAACATCAAAATGACTGCTGTGTTCGTTATTACACCCAAGAACAGAACACCACAATCGCTTAGACGCCATTCTGCTCATAGACAGTGCTCCGGCATATCAACAATGACGGACTATGATGACAGCTCGCTCAGGGCAGGGGTGTGTTGAAACGCTGCTGTCAATCAACAATCGTGGGAGGGGCGTCCGACAGTGTGACGTCACAAAAACGAACGGCTCAATTTGAGGCAGGGGAAAGAAGAAGATTAAAACAAGAAGATTAAAACAAAAACACTGGATGGATTTTTATCATTATATGATGGTTGTGTACAGACACTGCCAACACACATTTCAGTACAATCAACTTATAAAAGTGCATGTACCATTATATGACCCCTTTATATACCTCAATATACTTTGACTGTGTTCATATTCTGGGCTCATCTGCTTGTTTATACACATTAATTAATACCTTATTTACTATAAGGTCTATACTGAATATCACTGTCTTGATGTCACAATCTGTTGTGTTTTCAGTTTTATTTTCAAGGACTTTGTTTGTTCTTCATTTCCTGTGTTTGCCTTTTTTCATCCATTGCCATGGTTACTCATTGTTTCATTGATTACTCTCACCTGTATCTCATCTGTTCTTGTGTATACATTCCCCTCAGGTTATGTCCCTCGTTGTCTGTGCCAGTGCACACTGTTGTTGACTTTCTCTTGTTTAGATTACCTTTGCTGTCAGTTTATACTCTTTTATTTTGTATAATAAAAACTACGCTGCATTTTAGACCTGCTTTGCCTCGCATCATCTTCAACCTCAGCCCACTCGTGACACGTAATATATCAAGGAACATTTAAATTTTTTTTTTTTTTTTTTTTTTAAACAATGGGTTTCTATAGGAGGAAAAGGTTAATGTGATTTCATTTTGACAGGAAAGTGCAGCCATGGAGGTTTTGCTGATTATCCAGATGGTATAAATAAGGATTACAGTGATTCCAGTCACGGTTTTACAGCAAATTATTTACAGCAAATAATTTCCAGCATTTTCCATATAATCCAAAATATTTCTTAAAAGTTGTTCTGATCAAAAGACTTTAAAAAAAAAATATTTTATGTTGACTCACTGACATCAATAATCAGCCTGTGAATCTCAACAATGTTGACAATAATAAAGAATGTTGCAGTGCATTCTGGGTGCCACCAATCAAAACTCATTCATGGCTCCCATCATGCATTGCGGCATGAATAAATTATTATCCGAATTGTTTTACTAATTTCCTTTCCCTAATTGAATATTCTTTTTGTCACCATTGTTGAGATTCATACACTGATTATTGATGTCTGTGTGTGACTAAAAGAAAGATTTGTTTTACCAGATAAACTTTTAAGAAACCCTTTAGATTAGAAAATAACGGATCTTATTCTGTTGAATCATAGGCTGCTGTAATTAAAAATATATATTTCAGTCATAGATTAGACTTTAAATGAGTTCAGTGATTCAGGTCAAATTATGATTGTCAAAACATAACCAACACCACCTGATCAACTTTTTTCTTTGTTCATCTGGTAGTTGTAACTCAGACACAACAGAGAAACAAAATCTAATGTTATAAGTTTAAGGGTCAAGAGCCCAACTAAAGCAAACACTGATCACCATAACGGTGTCTTAATTTTATTTTATTTTCTACTTCAGTGATTCTGCTTGTTAACATCAGGTGTCTTCAATAATGGTCAATCATCACTCAATGAATCACTTAATTAGCTCATTAATTTTTGTTAATTTAACAGTCATATTTTAACACTTTAACACTCTTGAGTCTGAGCCATATAAACTCCCAGGAGAGTTAATTTAACACTGGAGTTTTTGCTCTTTTATAATGATTTAATATCAGTAAATTGACTTACAAAACTTTTATTTCCTTTATTTCAAGGCTAGTCAAATATAGTGATGTTAAAATCTACCTTAAATGATTAAGGTATCCTTAAAACCTTTTTAAAAAACGATTTTTTTACAAAAAAAATAAATTACTTAGCAGAGGCTGTCTTTTTATATTGTACCTTAACCTTTAAAAGAAACGGTATATATATGTACCTTTTAATGCTTGGGGACATATATGTACCTTTTTGACCCTCAAAAAGGTACATATATGTACACTGTTAGACCCTACCAGGTTTTTTACAGTAAAATACTGGCAAAAGGCCAAATTCTGACACTATCATACCATTTCCCATTAAAACAGTAATATACCGTAGAAAACAAAACTAGCCTACAGGAATATACTGTGAATTAACAGCTCTCAAAGTCAACACTCAGAGACTGTGTTCCTAATCACACTCTATACCCTCATTCACTATTCCCTACATTAGTTCACTAATATAGTCCACTTGAATGAAAAGAAGTGAGTGAATTGAGACACTGATGAACACCTGATAAACAGAATCACTGAAGGACAGAAAAAGGTTCAGAGAACAGAAAAGAAAAACACAAAAACTACAACTGACTTCCAGCAACACTGAGTGTGAAACCAGATTACAAACCAGTTTACGATTATTTATTTCATACATGTACAAAAGTTCTTGTTGAGAATTAACAGATCATAAAGTAAAAATATTAAAGTTTGTTGTCACCATAATGGAGATCAGTATTTGCTTTAGTTGGTCTCTTGTCCCTGGACTTCTTGCGTTCATCTCTCTCTGACTGCTCTAACAGTGAATTTGTAAAGCACATTTGTTGTAGCAAGAAAAAGTCAAGTGGAAATTGATCTGATGTAATTGGCTTTTGAGATGATGTGAATCATTCTGGACATGTCTGATTTTCAGATCTTTCCTGTATATATTCTTTGAATGTATTGGTATTTAATATGAAATTTACGTTAATTTATGGGTATAAAATAGGGCTGGGCGATATATCGCATGCGATTGTTATGCGCATCTCGTCAGTAAAGCCGGTTCCTTGATTAGTAGTAAATCGCTTTCACCTGCTTTTAGATGGAGCGGCATTTACTACAAAGAGCCGTAGTTAACTAACAAGCTGAGCCATATCGCATTAATATCGCGGACGTATCGCCAGCGATATTTAATGCGATATGGCTCAGCTTGTCAGTTAACTACGGCTCTTTGTACACAGCAAAAACTCCAGTGTTAAATTAACACTCCTGGGAATGTATATGAGTCCACACTCAAGAGTGTTAAAGTTAATGAGATAATGAAGTGATTAATTGAGTGATGATTGAGCATTATTGAAGACACCTAAGCAGAATCACTGAAGGAGAAAATCTAAAATTGTAAGCCACCGTTATGGCGATCATTGTTTGCTTTAGTTGGGCTCTTGACCCTTATATTATTAACTTTAGATTTAGTTTGTCTGTTGTAGCAGTTGTTCAACTGCCAGTTGGACAAAGAAATAAAAAAGTATCTAACGGTGATGGTTATATTATGACACAAATATCCAGAATTTCAGATATAATATGAAGGATTTCTTAAAGGTTGTTTTAAAAAAAAAAATCATTCTTTTAGGCACACACAGACGTCAAGATTCAGTCAATGCATCTCAACAATGGTGACGAGCAGAATATTCAATTAGGGAAAAGTAAATTACATAGACAATTCAGATCATAATTTATTCATACCGCAATGCATGATGGGAGCCATTAATGAGTTGTGATTGGTGGCAGCCAGAGCAACAAGCATCATTATTGTCACCATTGCTGAGATTCACAGGCTGATTATTGATCTCCGTGTTTCTAAATAAATTCTTTTGAATGTGTTTTTTATAAGAATGATGTTTATTTAAAATTTTGGATTATAAGAAAAATACTGATAATCATATGCTGTAGAATCACAAAACTGCTACTAAGAAGATAAACTAAACTATTTCAAAAAGCTTAATTTTTCAGATCACAGCGTGATTATGCCATAACATAACCAACACAATCAGATCACACTTTTCTTTGTTCATTTAACTGTTATAAATTAATAACAGCAGACAAACAAAATTTAAGTCTAGTAAGTATAAGGGTCAAGAGCCCAACTAAAGCAAACACTCATCGCCATAACGGTGGCTTACAATTTGTGATTTTCTCCTTCAGTGATTCTGCTTGTTAACATCAGGTGTCTTCAATAACGCTCAATCATCACTAAATTAATCACTTAATTATCTCATTAACTTTAACACTCTTGAGTGTTAATTTATCACTCATATCTGCATCATCTTCCATCTGAAAGCAGGTGAAGGCGATTTACTACTAATCAAGGAACCGGCTTTACTGAAGAGATGCGCATAACAATCGCATGCGATATATCGCCCAGCCCTAGTATAAAATAAATCTGTGAATCTCCAACATGAAATCAATATTTCGGTTAATCATGTCTTCTGAAGAATAATGTAATCATGTAATGCATTAAAAAAAATCTTGTCTGACTCAGACACACACAGAAATCAACAAATATAATATGAATCTCAACAATGGTAACAATCAAAACTTTAATGCAGTAGTGCGTGCTGGGTTCCAGGATAGTATAAAACTCCCAGCATGCACTGCTGCATGAAAAAAAAAATATTCCCACCATTGTTGAGATTAATGTGCTAAATTTTGATATCTCTGTGTTTCTACAACACAGTGTAGCTCTGTTTTTTGGGTTTATGTGTTAAAAAAAGGAGTCATTGTAATTTATTTCTGTGGTTTCACAGTGGTGATAAAGTAACACTTTTGTCGAGTAATTAAACTCTGAATGAGTGAGAATGATTCCTTTAATGAATGAACAGGCAATATGATTTTCATATTTTGACAAATCCAATCATTCATAAACTGTGTGTGTGCACAAGTGTGACTTGCAAAAGCACAGCTCAAGCAGCAAAGGAAAAACTCGTGGTATAGCATCTGCATACCAACTAAAGCAAACACTGATCTCTATAATGGTAACGTACATGTATGACAGAAATAAAGCCATACTGGTTAATAATAAGTGTAATAATGTGTAATGGCTGGAAGTCAGTTGTAGTTCTTGTGATCCTCTTTCCTTCAGTGATTCTGCTTGTTAACAGCAGGTGTTCATCACTAATGCTCAACAATCACTTATATATTCTCTTAATTATCTCACTGCAACACTGTCAATGTTACTTTTTACTCTTTGTAGTGTGGATTTTCCTTTGGGGTTGAAAGGGTTAACAGTGAAAGATAAAAAGACACACCCACAAAATGTATTTTAACAGCAATAAACTGAAAGTTATAAAACAGGTTTATACTGGCAACACTGTTGCCAGTAGTTTACTGTAAAATCTTGTTTTTGAGTCACCATTGTGCTGAAGAGTAGAGCCTGTGCTTCAGTCCAGGAGAAGATCTACAAATATTGATGATATGCTGTATATTGCTTTATTTAAAAGACAGGGACTGTGTAGTTGCTGGTCCAGTAGAAATCTCTTTATTTCCAAAAGGTTTTTTTTGTGGTTCTGAATTAAATAAGTTCACAATAATACTTTGCTCACGTTATTAACGCATTATACATTTTAGTTCATACTTTTAAAGGACAGTTTAAGGCAGTCGGTTTCTGCAAGTGAAATTAGTTAACTCGAGTTTTAGTGCATTTTTACAGTAACATACTGTAGATTACAGTAAATAACTGTACAATTAACAGTAAGTTACTGGCAACAGTGAGTTTGTAAAGCACATTTGTTGTAGCAAGAAAAAGTCAAGTGGAAATTGATCTGATGTAATTGGCTTTTGAGATGATGTGAATCATTCTGGACATGTCTGATTTTCAGATCTTTCCTGTATATATTCTTTGAATGTATTGGTATTTAATATGAAATTTACGTTAATTTATGGGTATAAAATAAATCTGTGAATCTCCAACATGAAATCAATATTTCGGTTAATCATGTCTTCTGAAGAATAATGTAATCATGTAATGCATTAAAAAAAATCTTGTCTGACTCAGACACACACAGAAATCAACAAATATAATATGAATCTCAACAATGGTAACAATCAAAACTTTAATGCAGTAGTGCGTGCTGGGTTCCAGGATAGTATAAAACTCCCAGCATGCACTGCTGCATGAAAAAAAAAATATTCCCACCATTGTTGAGATTAATGTGCTAAATTTTGATATCTCTGTGTTTCTACAACACAGTGTAGCTCTGTTTTTTTGGTTTATGTGTTAAAAAAAAGAGTCATTGTAATTTATTTCTGTGGTTTCACAGTGGTGGTAAAGTAACACTTTTGTCGAGTAATTAAACTCTGAATGAGTGAGAATGATTCCTATAATGAATGAACAGGCAATATGATTTTCATATTTTGACAAATCCAATCATTCATAAACTGTGTGTGTGCACAAGTGTGACTTGCAAAAGCACAGCTCAAGCAGCAAAGGAAAAACTTATGGTATAGCATCAGCATACCAACTAAAGCAAACACTGATCTCTATAATGGTAACGTACATGTATGACAGAAATAAAGCCATACTGGTTAATAATAAGTGTAATAATGTGTAATGGCTGGAAGTCAGTTGTAGTTCTTGTGATCCTCTTTCCTTCAGTGATTCTGCTTGTTAACAGCAGGTGTTCATCACTAATGCTCAACAATCACTTATATATTCTCTTAATTATCTCACTGCAACACTGTCAATGTTACTTTTTACTCTTTGTAGTGTGGATTTTCCTTTGGGGTTGAAAGGGTTAACAGTGAAAGATAAAAAGACACACCCACAAAATGTATTTTAACAGCAATAAACTGAAAGTTATAAAACAGGTTTATACTGGCAACACTGTTGCCAGTAGTTTACTGTAAAATCTTGTTTTTGAGTCACCATTGTGCTGAAGAGTAGAGCCTGTGCTTCAGTCCAGGAGAAGATCTACAAATATTGATGATATGCTGTATATTGCTTTATTTAAAAGACAGGGACTGTGTAGTTGCTGGTCCAGTAGAAATCTCTTTATTTCCAAAAGGTTTTTTTGTGGTTCTGAATTAAATAAGTTCACAATAATACTTTGCTCACGTTATTAACGCATTATACATTTTAGTTCATACTTTTAAAGGACAGTTTAAGGCAGTCGGTTTCTGCAAGTGAAATTAGTTAACTCGAGTTTTAGTGCATTTTTACAGTAACATACTGTAGATTACAGTAAATAACTGTACAATTAACAGTAAGTTACTGGCAACAGTGTTGCCAGTATTTTACTGTAAAAAAATCTGGTAAGGTCTAACAGTGTACCTTGGGGGACAGAAATGGACTCCTACTGTACCCCTATTTCTGACAGTGTAGAAACAGCCAATTAATGATTTAAAAAATGAAGTCTATTTACCTTTCTATCTATCTTTACGAAGTTAGTTACATTATATTAATTGACAATCTGTACTTACTTGTTACTGACTGTCTTTGTTTTTTTCTTTCTCAGACTTATGGGGCTTCATTCAGAAAGCCAAAGAGTAAATGGAAACCTCTAATTTCTTTCTTTGACTTCAAACTGAGATAGGATGATTATGTAGAGGTTTAATGCCAGTGTGCGAAACGGCACATTTAACACGTGTGCATTAAATAATGTTTTCAAATCTCTGTTGTTTCCTGTCATCCATCTTTTTCCTCGTGTGATCCGTGGGTAACACTTACAATAATAGTACATGAATAATCATGTACTAATACCTGAATTAATAATTACTTTACTATTAACCAATGATGAGTTAAGACATGTACTAATGAGGAACTAACCTTAACTACGACATGAGTCATATGAATTCCTGCATGAATATACCATCTTAACTACACGTTAGTACATGCTTGTTGTTAATTAATGTATTAATTAACATTTCGGGGTAAACTAAATCAAACTTGCTCTAGACAATGGACACATTTTGTGGCCCAAAAGAAGAGCAAGAACCCTACTGACTAACATCCAACTCCATTATGATACAAAGATAGTAAACCAACAGAGGTGGAAAGAGTAATAAAATATTCTACTCAAGTAAAAGTACTACTACTTCAATGAAATTTTACTTAAGTACAAGTAAAATTACCGGTCTAAAAATCTACTCAAGTAAAAAGTCGCTCATTTAAAATTTACTCAGAGTAAAAGTTACTGAGTTACTTTTTTAACAGCGGGGGTGGGGTGTGGTGGGGGACTCTCCCATGTAGGGTTGTAATGGTAGGAGATTTTTACAGTATGATAACTTCTCAGAAAATATCACGGTTTACAGTATTAATCAATTATTAAATAAACTTTATTATTAAGTTATGGTTATTATTATTATTATCATCAGTTAAAATGACAGTTAAATTAATGAAACGGGTTTTTTGATTGAACAAATGCTTTTAATTATAACAAACTTGAAACCATTTGTTTGTTTTGTTTATTACAATTTCAATAAAACATGTCTAATCAATTAAATTCGATAATTGATAACGAATTAGATCAACAACTTATTTTTAACATTATTTATTACAATGTTCTAAACAATTCAAGTTTGTACTGTTGGGTTACTTTTGAAACATTTGATGAAACTGAAATTTAAAATGAAAAAATTTAAATTAACAATTTTTTGCAAAGATAAAGGCCCAAATATGTTTGCAGTTACATATTAACAAGGTCATGCTCGGGAATATTCAGGCTAAAAAAACAAGAGTAACACAAAAAATCTAGCTTGTATATTGTTGTGTTACTTTTGACCCACCCGTGAGTTACTTTCGTCCCAACTGACGGGGTCGAAAGTAACATGAGCAGTCTTAAGTTCAAAGTGAAATTATACTGAAGTTGTTCTACATTTTTACAAAATATCACCTGGTATTGATAGACCACACTTGTGAGTGACTGACCACAGCAAAAATAGAACTCTGTCTAAACCATCATCTTTTAAAATGATGTTTTTCTGAAAAATGGTACTTTCGGGCGGTACTTTCTGCTCTCCCTACTTTTCTTCTGAAAAAAAAAGAATACTGCTAACATTAATTGTGAACATTGTCTTGCTGAAGGAGAAAATTAAGTAATATGTTGTTCATGTTGTTATTTAGCACGTTTTGAAATGCACTATTCAAACTTAAATGATTGTAATTCAAGAATGCTTTGGAATATAGACCTAATTTTGGTCTTGTTTTAAAGAAAACAGAAAGCACTTTAAAAATGAAAGTATGAAAAAGTTAAGGAAGTTTAAATCTTACATTAAATCAAATATACTGTACTTAATATTTTTTATTTTTTATAAAATATGTATTTTACAAAATATTTTTACTATAAAATTACTATAAAATCAAAGCCATATATCTAACCAAGTTGTGTTCCAAATGTGAAGTTGATATCACAAAAATTGAAGTTCCCGTGAGATTTTGTTTAGGCATAATACCAAAAATAGCCGGGTGACTTACATTCCATTGAATTTAATTGTATGCATTCTGCCATAACAAATTAATAAAATTCTGTCTAAATATCACTTCGGTCACAAAATATGGAACCTTGAGACTCAGACCTTTCTGACCTTTTTGTGTTTTGTCAAGATTAGAAAAGGTTTTGATCATAAATTATGAAACATGACGATGCCCAAAAGGGGAGGAGCCCATTAAAATAATTTAGAGGACCGTTTCTATGGTAGCACAACGTCCAATTTCAAAACGTTTCACAGGCTGAATCTTGAGTTCGTAAGCTTTCGATTGATATATAATTTGTCAACATTAGATCAGGTGAAGTATGGGATATAATTGTTTTAAACATACAGTGGCAGTAACAGTTAACAGATTAATGACTTGGTGGTCCTTTTTTATACCCTATTGTTATGTATTATATTAAAATACTTATACTTGGTAATTCAGCATCTTATTTCAAATAATATGGACTCACTAATTTATATGTTTTATTTATCTGTGTGAGACAGTATAATGTGGATAATTTAACATCTTATTTCATTTAATCCATATTTATATGATTATTTATATGCAATGCTTTTTATTTCTGAAAAAACCTACTTTGTGACATTTCATCTGATCAGGAAGATTTAAGAGTCTGTGACATTATCCAAATAGACGCATAACGATCGACTCATCAAGTTTAACACAGGTTAAAACTTACTTTTAAATATATAATGAATGAAGTTTTATTTTATAAACTTTATTTGTTATCAATGCTATTTCTTTAAACTCATTTTGTTTCATTCTCTCCCACAGACAATATGGATGATGCAGTCCCGGCTGAAAATCATATCCGCGGATCCTCTGTTCATAATTTCAGCGTTCTGTGAACATTATCCTGATATATAATAAAAAGTAAACTTTCCCTGAAAACATTCTTAATAGTCACACCAAGCAGATTGGGGCGTCATAAACACACATCATAAACACACCGGAACCAAGCACGGCCAAAAGGTCACACAAACCACCTGATAGTCATAAAACCCTCCCCATCCTCATATCCTTTCATAAAACAGCTGTCATAACCATAAATCATTTTTGACATAAGCTAAAGTATATTCACTACTCATAAGGCCCTATTAGAACTATGATATTCTATTCTATACTTTTACGAATTCTATAGAGAAATCATGAGGAAAAGGCGAATAAAGACTGAGAGTCAATGTTCAGAAATTACTAATTATTAATATGTTTTGAACTATGTTGTATAGATGTGTTTTCCTGTGTTTGTTGTCAGACACATACATTTGTTTGTTTTTAATTATTAAAAAATGCCATTATTTTATATGAAAAAGGTAATAATTTTTAATATTATTTATAATATTTTAGTTTGTTTGATTAGATCAGATAACATTTTAATATGTTATATCATATGGTCATGTTACAATGTACCCCACCTATGGGGCATGTTGTCACATGTCACATACATTCTTTCGGGTATTAAGAAAAGAGTATTCTGTAATTGTACTAGACATGAGTGAAATTAATGTGGGGGAAAAAAATACTCTGAACCCTAAGTAGATTTACACAAACTGAGAAAGTCAAAAAGCGTTAGACTAGGCTACTTTGTGCCCCGCTCTCCCCTATATATCCTTCACAGGGGATTTAGAGGAGGGGTAATTATCTGGCGGGGTCCAAATTCGCCACTACACCGCTTCACACAGTTGAGGTGCCAGTGAAGGATCTCTCAGCTCCAGCAGATGGCGCTGTGATGTTCTCCATCTCTCGGTGTGTGTGTGTGTGTGTGTGTGTGTGTGTGTGTGTGTGTGTGTGTGTGCGTGTGC
The DNA here is from genome assembly GCA_030578255.1 of Tiaroga cobitis. Taxonomy (NCBI): domain Eukaryota; kingdom Metazoa; phylum Chordata; class Actinopteri; order Cypriniformes; family Leuciscidae; genus Tiaroga; species Tiaroga cobitis. The sequence goes on from CM060593.1 coordinate 45,989,498, forward strand.
GTGTGCGTGTGCGTGTGCGTGTGCGTGTGCGTGTGCGTGTGCGTGTGTGTGTGTGTGTGAACAGAGCTGAAGTCTGTCCGCTTAACACACCGTGTGTTACACACGGCTTCAGTTCTGAGGCTTTTTTTGTGTTTACGCGGCTCTCTGACGCGCTCACGCGCCTGCCAAACAAACACAGGTGCGGAAATAACAGGGATTTCTGGGATTTTTGTGGGCAACCGGTGGAAAGTCGGGAACAAGGCGGCTCTCTGTGACAACACCAGCCGAAGAGTGTGTGTGACGGTGTTGTGGCAAAAATTCTCAAACAAACATCACTGCGTAAGAGACACTCAGAGTCAAATTATATAAAATAGAAGTATTTATTCTTGCAAGAATAGGAGCAGTCTAATACACAGTTGTTACCCTGTGCAGAAGAGTGACACACCCCCCAGACAGACTGAACTAGCTTTTATCTTAGTTTCAAGGCCTTTCTTCCCCCCAGAGCCTTCCTCCCAGTAGTTTTCCATAGACGTCACTAGTTGGCCCACTAAGCTCCCCTGCACCAAATGGCCTTCTGACATCTAGGTCAGAGGTCCTTGTTCGTCTGTTCTCTGGAGTGTCTCCCTCTTCTGCCTCCCCAGGTACATAAACAGTATCCTTTCCCACTACAAGTGAGAGACACACATGTGACATTCTTTGAATCATCTACTAAAGATCAATGAATATCATTAAAATTGCCACTACAACTCCTCACTTTTTATCATTCTGATTACCCATAATCACAATAATAAACAATAAGACAAATTTTAAGTCATATCATCACACTTATACTTTTCATCTCTGATTTTTGCATAAATGATCACTCTCCTTGAACCTGTGAAGAAAAGTTTAGAATGAAGAAGCATAAGGCTGTTTTTGTGGGGGAAAGGCCCCGTAATATTTTAGCAAGCAAGTAAACATAGTAAGGAAACAAAAAAAAAAAATATATATATGAAGTATAATAAAAATCACTCAGTTTCATACCCTATCTTTGTACGCCATCTCGTAACACGGATGACTGCTGCTTTTAACCCTCTTTAAATCTTTTGCCCTTAATCTTTCTCAGAAAATAAACAAATAGAAGAAAAACAAACAGAACATACATTTAACACATATCTCACTGTAGCTCCCACTACCTGTGTCGTCACATAATTTTGTTCATCCTTGGGATAGACTGTCATTTTCACCAATTGAACAGACAGCATGTTTCACCTGTCTGTAATCATATTCACCCATGAATAACAAAATTATTAGAATAACAATCCTAACTCCTATCATTAAGCCTTTTCCATTAATCTACGCCCATCTCCATATTTCACCTCGGTTTTCCTAACCATATTGTTCACTTCTAATTCAATTTAGTAAGCTCTATTTAATGCCATATTTAACAAAATCTAACCAGAGAAGTCTTATAATTTTATCCATTCTTCTAACCAATGCAGTTGTTCAATATTAACTCTAATATTTCCATTACGGACAATCAATATATTTTCTACATTTACAATCAAATCAATACTTTTAATTCAAACATGCTGTGGTTCTACTTAATAAGCTTCAACAATTATCCCTATAATTTACATTAATTAATAGATCTCTTCCCAAAAACATTTTCCTTAAATATTTCCTAATAAGTAACCAATCAAATCTTTTGATCGACTGTATATCAATACTAAGCCCTATTTTGATTTAATCAAATCAAATCCTCAAAATAATCACAAAACCACATTCTTCTGTTAAACTTAAACCATCAGTTGGCAGTTGGTTCCTCCTCCAGGCGTGTTGATAATCTCGTTCGCCCCATGGACCATGGGATGGCCGTGGCCCGTTGGTGTTGTCCAAGGTGAGAGGGTTGGACCCAGGTGTCACATTCTCCAACCATTTTCTGATCCTTATAAGGTTTTCCCTTAAATCACGACCGCACCCCCACTGGAGTGAACTGTCACCTGTGAATGGAGACCTTAAGTATTTTGTTAGTGACCGCTTGTCTAGCCGCTCGTCCCCTTTGGTTTGACCTGTGGATTCAACCTGAAACATTATCACCGGATAATTTCTCGCTCACTTAATAGCACTCAGGATCCTTTTCCCCTGAAAAACAATATTTATACATTTGGAACAGAATCAGTTCTGTTTTCTGCAATCCATCCTGACATTCTGTAAAAGGAAAATTTAAGTTTGCGCTGCGCAGGTGTGGCACCTTTCTGCTACAATAATAACCCAGGCCAGGATAGTTAGTCAAATTCATCCATAGCCATCATTTTATAGGGGACATTCTCCCCTGTATCCAAAAGTCTGCATGCTCTGTAAAGAAAAACAAATGTCGAGGTTATTTTCAGATAGTAAAATACGTAGTTTCTTTTGTCTGCTGTGCTGCCATGGCCTTCGCTGCTGCATCTGCCCTAGCGTTTCCTGTTGAAACAGTCCTGCAAATACATGTACAGACAGCAAATTTTGTTTGGGACCCAAGTAAACCATATTTGGCAATTGTTATACCATCTCCCTCTTGATGCACGACACAACTCGAGCATCAATTTAACATAACATTTAACATAGTGTTTTTAATAAAGTTTGCCATCAACACTAACCCAAACGGCGTCCTTCAGCCAAATTTTGCCCAGACATCCTTCTCTGCCTCTGAAACAAAAAATATTACATTCTTCACTTAAAGCCCAATCTCATCTTCTTATCGAAGTATTTGACGGGCAACGTCCCTCAGTCTCACAGCGAATCTTGCTTTTCAGGCCTGTTGTTTGGTCTCAAGTCAGCCATCACAAACATTTCTAAAGTCATCAATTTTCAGGTCAGGTCGTGCTGTACAGACTTGGTCAATGTCAGTCAATCATTTCTCCCCCTTTGTTCACAATTATCATAAATGTTAAGGGCTCTCTTGATACTTCGAAATTGACTTAGCCAATATGTCATTTTGTTGTTGCCATCAAATCTACAACATTTTCATTTTATCTCAGCCCATGTCAGATGGTGATCTACAACTACACAATTCCAATTTACACAAATACTTAAACTGATCCAGAACATAATTCAAATCGACATCCTGCATGACAAAAGTATTACTACCAGACAGAGCTTGATGTCCAATCAACTTAAAGCTCGTCCCATGTTCTGTATTGTCTTTTCAACCGATCCCCTCAGAATTATCGGCTTCTTTAAAATTTGTCATTTGCCTTAACCCATCTGTAATGATAAAACTGTTCTGTTCTAATTTCAATACTGTTCTAATATTAGTACCCCAAACTAATACATACAACATAAAGTGCTGTCACCATCACACACACACTCATACTAGACACACACATGTTAACTGCTCATTCTCAATGTTTGCCCTTTCCTTATATCATCGTTAAAAGGATTTAAATTTTAAATAAGATTTTAAACTTCACATATTTTCTGTAGCTTTTCCCTAATTTTACATGGTCTCTTAACCACTTTCAAAGCATGTCTTGTTCATTATTCATTAGATTTTTAGACAAGTCAGCTGGGTTGTTTTGGATTCATTATCATTATTTTTCTTCAGCTTGCTCTAGCAGGCCGATAACAGAAAGACAGACACAGTTACCATTCCTTCCTCCAGCTCAAGCAGTCTCTCTCACTATAAATCCATTTCTTATACAAAATGTAATATTAAATTCATTACAATAACCTTTGTTATCCAGACTTAAATCTACAAAGCTGTCTTCATCTTTAGTCACCACCATGTCTAACGACCTTCAGGAGTTAGAACTATGTTATAGATTAGTTCTAAATCAACTTCTATACATTTTCCTTGCCCATAAGGCAACCGACATCAAAAAGTTTTATTACTGTCTCCACAACAATTAATAATGGCAATCCCCCTTACGGTCTCAGCTGGCTCTTGAAAGCCCATTGCCATTAGCTCTTTGTCTATAATTTTCTTCTCCTCAGGGTGTTGTCCCCCCGGTTTAGTTGCAGACACTTGTCACAATGAAAAACAAGCCATACAACTAATGCGGTTTCTTCTGGTGAGTGGTATAGAGGAGCTTTTGCATCATGGGGAAGACTGGCGTGACTCGTCATAGCTTCATCTCCCCCTAACGGTATAAGGACGCTGCTGGCCTCACAGCTCCTGCTCAACTCTCCTACCTGTCTCACATAAAACATCTCCATTCAGGAAATGCCCAGTGACTTTACGTGAGCCCTCTGGCTTGGGTTGCCCCCTGTCTGGCCAAAGAAGGTCTTACCCGTCATGGAGGTGGTCACTCGTGCCCACTGGTGACCGCTTTTTTTTCCCATCACACAATCGGTTTTCTTCAACAGAACTCAGCTGCTTTCTGGAGCTTAGGAAAGGCACGTTCAAGAGTCACCAGAGCCATTCTCATTGCCTAATATTGTTCACACAGGGAGACAGGTCAATAACAACAGTATTTAATCACTTAAATCCATTATTTTATCTTAAAAGCAGAAACCTAGCTGCTTAGACTATACTCAGCGAATTTGGATCATCCGTACGTTCAGTGAACTTTACCTGTAGACGGAGCCATCGGTCCTGAATGGTGGAGACTAAATGAGACAAAGAAGTTACTGGTCCTAAAATAAAATAAAATGTCTTCAAGTTCTGCATTATTATTTTAAAGACTTCTTTAAAGTCATTCAGTTTTACATTTACAAATACAACTTGCCCCTTATGGCAATTGTTTCTTTAAACATCTCTGTCTCTATGATTCTTCAACTGAAACTGTGCTTTACTACAAATAGCTTATCACAGATAACAGCTTTCAGCTGACATTGAATGAGAGAGACTCTGAGGCATTCAGGACTGGCACACTGCACTCTCATAAACTTCTAACATCAAACTTTTATCTACCATCCTATAGCTTTATCCCAGCTTAAGGCATATTTGCCAGAAATTACATGTGTTTCCAAATAAACATAATTTTTATAGTTGTCTTTATTTAGACATTACAAATTTCCACTCAGATTGAGTCTCTGTTGCACTGGCAGTTTCAGCCACAGCACACATTAGATCCAGATAAGCAAACTGTTTCATTACAGCCAATAATAAACTTATCTTTTGAAAGCAAAACATCAGCTTCTAGTTCTTTCATGGTCAACTTTTCAAGCTGTTTGTTTAATCAGCATTCAGCAACTGTTAATCCAGTATTGCTTCTGCTTACTTGATCTTAAATAAAAATAATTATTCCAGTTCTCAATAACGTTTCACATTTCTCAATCAGCATTTTAGTTGTCAAGTTCTCAATTACGTTAACTTTGACAAGGCTAGCACTCTCTGCTTGATACATCTTTTGCAATTATTATAAATCATTCGTGAGATTAGTCTCTCTCCTTAATCTAAACCCTTTCTAAAATGTTTAATTAAAACACAATCATCCTGTTAGTTACTTTGATATATTTTGCAACTCACATTTGTTGGAGTCATTAATTTTACATCAACCTGTATTCATCAGTTCACTATTATAGATCTTTTCTTTCTTATACGATTCACTTTAAGACTTCAATCTTTTGACCTTGTTTTTATCTCTTATTTCTCAGACGAAAAATGTTACTGTCGTCATTTAAACACTGATCTACTTTCAAACCCCACATTATTATCAGAAATGTGTCACTATCACATTTTCAAACACCTTCTTGGTGGGCATTTAGTTACCTATTAAATTGTCCTGATGACCACCAAACACTCTGTCATCTAGTGAATTTGTTTCAGCCTCAACTTCAGCATCAGACACCTGTCCTTGACTATAGTTTGATCACTGTGAGCTTGCAAACGGCTCCAACTTACTGCACACTCTTGAAGCAGTGTGTGTCCCATTTCAGGAATGTAAACAGAGCCACTGATAAGCAGTCCTCTGTATTCCTTTACAGTCCACCATTCGCGGATTTAATCACAATAGCCAAATCATAATCTTCATCATTTTATTGGCGGAACATAATTTCATGAGCAGCACAGAAAATGCTCAAAATATTCGAATTTGTTTTCTGTCTTCACACATTTCTCCCAGCTTATCTTTTACAAAACATCATCTGCAAATCTCTTCAAAGTGAGATCTTCTGAGCAGAGCTGTTTACAGCATTTGCTCTCTTCTGTCTCACTATTTATTTATTTATTTTCCCGGACTGTTCCGTTACTCTTCATAAAGTGTAACAATTTGTACATCATTATTTTCATTACAACTGGTTTGAAGCCTTTTCCCTTCCATCACATTGTTGTCTCAGTCTTATCTCTACTGTTTCTCCAAAACAGATTATATTACTCAGTCCGTAAATTACACAGACAACCATTATAGCTACTTGCTTCAATACCCTTATTTTCTTAAACATTAATAAAATAAAGCAGATATATCATCATTTCAATCCTTATTTTATCAAAATCTAGAATTGTTCCCCATTCTGCTTAAAACATTCCTCATATCATGTTAATCCCTGTCAATCATTCAATGCCTTATTTTATTCTAAAACTGACTTTCCATTTCACAGTTTAAACAGTTAATTTGACTTCCATAAATTCTGTCAGACCATGTCTATTTTCATCACATATAGTTTTCTACTATATTTCTCCTTTCTTTTCCCTACATGCCAGTTCCCTCATTATCCTCTCCTTTCTTTTCTCAAACATGCCAGTTCCTTCATTATCTAACCAGTACATGATTGTTTGAACAATCCCCACACACACATATCTCACACACCAACCTTTTTGTTTTTTCACTTCCCTCTTCCACCAAGTCTCACTTACAGTTCCCTCTATTTCACACAGACAGCCTTATTGCTTCTTGCTACAATCCTTGTCATATAAATTTAAGTTCTATAGACATCTAATGTCATGCATCCATTTACTGGATGAAGAAGTAAAAAAAACATTATTTCTCCTGGCAGTTCGACATTTTATCTTCAAGCCAACAATCCATTATCTGTTCACATTTTTTACACACATGTTGAACGCAGACACAACTTTTGTTTCTCACTGCTCTGTTCAACTGATTCCCGCACCATCTTTAATGTTGTGGCGCTCAATACCTCATTTGACAAAACACCGGTGTACCAAATTTCATAATTTTGCTCTGAGACTTCCCCATACTGGCTGCTTTTTCTGTTCTCTGTGGATTTCTCACCGCGCGTTCTCTCAATCTGTCAGGCGTCCCCACACAGACCCGATTTTTCTTTTAACCCAAATCGGTCGGGTTGCACTTGTTAGTGCCCTCCTAATTAAGGTTTACCAGAAAAAAATCTTTTCTGGCTCCCCCTAATTAGCTTCAGCACCTAAAAACAATTTGCTCCGTGGTGGAACAACTGATTTTCAGGTTACCTATCTGTTTGAAACTTCTTGATCCGCTACAAATCTCAGTTAATCTCAGATACTTTCGTATCTGTTTGAAACCTCTTGATCCGCTACAAATCCCAGTTCATCTCAGATAATTTTCTCTCGTATCTGTTTAAAACCTTCTTGATCTATCTATAGATCTCAGTTAAAATCCAGATTACGCACCACAGAGACAGCCCTCAGCCAATATGGTTCAATTTCACTCTTCCCCCAATTAAACCGAATTTAAATGACCCTTACCAGAGACGTTGTTTCGTGCCACTTGCGGGTTCTTTAGATTCCAGTGGTCGATTCTCCCGGCCCTGATATCGGTCGGCCCCTCTCTCTCAAGTTTACGAGGTAGAGCTGGAACTTACTTAGTCCAGGTGGCCAAACACCGTCCGATCTCAGGTCCAGGAGGCATGTCCAAGGAATATCACTTCTGACACCAAAACTGTTGTGGCAAAAATTCTCAAACAAACATCACTGCGTAAGAGACACTCAGAGTCAAATTATATAAAATAGAAGTATTTATTCTTGCAAGAATAGGAGCAGTCTAATACACAGTTGTTACCCTGTGCAGAAGAGTGACACACCCCCCAGACAGACTGAACTAGCTTTTATCTTAGTTTCAAGGCCTTTCTTCCCCCCAGAGCCTTCCTCCCAGTAGTTTTCCATAGACGTCACTAGTTGGCCCACTAAGCTCCCCTGCACCAAATGGCCTTCTGACATCTAGGTCAGAGGTCCTTGTTCGTCTGTTCTCTGGAGTGTCTCCCTCTTCTGCCTCCCCAGGTACATAAACAGTATCCTTTCCCACTACAAGTGAGAGACACACATGTGACATTCTTTGAATCATCTACTAAAGATCAATGAATATCATTAAAATTGCCACTACAACGGGATAAATAGATGCAGTGAGCGAGCGATCGGTCACTTCTGGGTGTGACTGTTTTAAGATGGAAGGTTTTACCTGTTAACCGTTAAAGACAGCGCTATCAAAATGACCTTTGAACTTTAGCGATCTGGAAATAAGCGATTAGTTACTCAATTATCCTGTCAGCACTAATATTGCTATACCACACGGTAACAATGATTTTTTCGTAGTTGTAAATAAAGATTATTGGAGTACGTTTTACAAGAAAACAGTATTGAAAACTTTCTGTGAACATTGTTTCTTGACCCCAGGCCAAGGTCTATAAATCTCCTAAAAAGATCATTATTTGACATATAGCATGACATTTCTGATTCAAAAATCACTAAAATTATTTTTAGCTTAAAAAAGTTTGAAAAATAATGATTCAGATTTGTTCACTGATGCATTGAAGAAAAATATGTTTGAGCATGATAAAAATATAATAGAAAGTGGTTACAGTCATAAAGTAAAACTTTATGAAAATGTACTTAAATGTTTTTAAACCATATAGAAGCACCACAAGCATAAAGATTAAGTGTCTAATAACATGATTTTCAAAATGTTTTCCTCTTCATCTTCTCAGATCTTTGTGTTTGGCATTGACCCCTGAAGGGAGTCGGGATTTAATAATCATCAGACCCTCACAGGTCATGTGACTGTCTCTGCAGAAACTATGTGTGTGTATTAGGGTGTTTCCGGCGCTGTCAGGTGTGTGAGTGTGTGTGTTTAGGGAGTCAACACAGCAGTTCCTGTTCTGGGTTAAAAATAACCTCAGAGACTAAAATGTTTCTCTCTCTCTCTCTGCCCGTCTCTGCTGGTGTGAAGCAAGACGGTCCAGCGGTGTGTTACACAACCTCCATAATAAACCCTCTTAATTTTAACAACAATATTTGGCTTCTCAGCATTGTTGAGTTGTGATATGATGTGGATATTTCATGTCATACTCTTCAGATCAGTGTTTTGATAAACTCTTATTACACTGTGCCTCGTTTACAAAATAAAATGCTCCGAACCAACATTTAATCCTCAGGCAAATATCAGCCGTTAAGCGACTGAACACCAGTGGGTGGGGCCTATGGTGTGATGATGTATAACTATTGGCCGATGTCTTGCTCTGGAGGCGTGCATTTGCAAATGTGGTTGCCCGTGTGAAATCACAGATCCCACAGTATCAAAACGAGCTGTTTTTGGAGTTTGATTCAATAAATGCTTTGTTTGAAATGAGGACGATTTGAGGATGTTTTATGTTTTAATGGTATAAAGACCTCTTATGTCAAAAGATCAAGACAAATTAGATTTTGCATGTCATGACCCCTTTAAGAAAGTTAATATATATATATATATATATATATATATATATATATATATATATATATATATATATGCACTCACCTAAAGGATTATTAGGAACACCATACTAATACTGTGTTTGACCCCCTTTCGCTTCAGAACTGCCTTAATTCTACGTGCCATTGATTCAACAAGGTGCTGAAAGCATTCTTTAGAAATGTTGGCCCATATTGATAGGATAGCATCTTGCAGTTGATGGAGATTTGTGGGATGCACGTCATCCAGGGCACGAAGCTCCCGTTCCACCACATCCCAAAGATGCTCTATTGGGTTGAGATCTGGTGACTGTGGGGGCCATTTTAGTACAGTGAACTCATTGTCATGTTCAAGAAACCAATTTGAAATGATTCAAGCTTTGTGACATGGTGCACTATCCTGCTGTAAGTAGCCATCAGAGGATGGGTACATGGTGGCCATAAAGGGATGGACATGGTCAGAAACAATGCTCAGGTAGGCTGTGGCATTTAAACGATGCCCAATTGGAACTAAGGGGCCTAAAGTGTGCCAAGAAAACATCCCCCACACCATTGCACCACCACCACCACCAGCCTGCACAGTGGTAACAAGGCATGATGGATCCATGTTCTCATTCTGTTTACGCCAAATTCTGACTCTACCATCTGAATGTCTCAACAGAAATCGAGACTCATCAGACCAGGCAAAATTTTTCCAGTCTTCAACTGTCCAATTTTGGTGAGCTCTTGCAAATTGTAGCCTCTTTTTCCTATTTGTAGTGGAGATGAGTGGTACCCGGTGGGGTCTTCTGCTGTTGTAGCCCATCCGCCTCAAGGTTGTGCGTGTTGTGGCTTCACAAATGCTTTGCTGCATACCTCGGTTGTAACGAGTGGTTACAATATATAAGACATATGTACAGATTTGCACATAAAGTACTGTATAAATATAAATATGTGGCACTTCACAATAAGGTTAATTAGTTAACATTAGTTAATATATTAACTAACATAAACTAACAATGAGCAATACATTTGTTACAGTATTAGTTAATCTTTGTTAATGTTAGTTAAAAATACAGCTAGTGTTCATTGTTTGTTCATGTTAGTTCACGAATGTTAATGTTAACAAATACAACCTTTAATTTTAATAACATAGTAAATGTTGAAATTAATATTAACCAAGATTAATAAATGCTGTAGAAGTATTGTTCATTCTCCTGTTAAGTAGTTAATGAACCTCATTGTGAAGTGTTACCATATGTCTTTACCCATTAAGTATCTATTGCATAAGTATCAATGACTTCAGATAGTAAAATAGTGTTTGGTTCTAGGTTTACTTGATGTGTTAATGTGATGACTACCCGTAAAGAAACATCTCAGACTCTTTCTTTCCTGTTAATGACCTTCAAAAGTCTGAATGTCTTTCTTTCTGTCGCTCTGTGTTTGTACCTTTGCTCAGTCTTTCCCTCCGGTTCTTACACTCAACCTTTGCCCTCCATCTCTCTCTCTCTCTCTCTCTCTCTCTCTCTCTCTCTCTCTCTCTCTCTCTCTCTCTCTCTCTCTCCCCCCCCCCCCCCCCCCCCCCCCCCCACCCCCCACCCCCCACCCCCCACCCACCGGCGTGTTTTTGAGCGTAGTCTGTTTGATCTGGTCCTCACATTCCTCCACCCACACCTTTTTCCACATCACTCCATCCATCTCTCTCTCCATGTGTTAGTCATGCTGAGCTTTTCCACTCCTGAGGAAATTACTCAAAACACCACCTGACCTGAAATATCTCGAATACACTCAAATCTCAACCTTACCGCGGTTTATTTCTATCCAAATGTCTATTTTAAATTCTAGTCCAAGTATCCAAACATCAGCAAAGAATATTGTCCTCATGACAACACAAGTAAAAGAAAAATATATTGTCTTATTTTTTTTTTATTTACTATAGCAACTTATTTTCATGTTTATTGTCCTTTGTTATTGTTATATTGTATAAAAAATTTTTCTTGTAAAGACTTGTTTTGTGCATAATAATATTGTAAACACAATCGCAATCAATAAAGTAGCCTACTTTTAAATTCAAACTGAAAATTGATAAAACTCAAAAAAACAGAAAAATGAAGTGAACGTGAGGAGGCGAAGGAAATAATATGAATAATCAGGCTTCGCTGTGACTTCTGTTTAATTCATCTGATCCATCTCTCCATCAGTCTTCTCATGCAGGAAATCTGCTCTATTAATGCTGCAAACATCACACAGCTGAGTATATTTATCTTGCCTTGCACAAAGCACACAGCGGACAGAGCTGTGCGTGTGAAAGAGACTTTAAAGCATCCATAATATTTTATTAAAACTTAAGTCAATAAACAGCAGACAGCAGCTCTTCTCTGGAATGGAGAAGTTTTTATGAATGACTGCATTCATCGCTGGCCACGCCCACAATCCCGCCCGGGTGGCTAAGTCACGCCCATTTATAAACGTATCCGCACAGCCGCTTTCTGATTGGCCGAGAGGGCGGGACTGCGATGATATCACAACACAGCCGTATAAAGACTCACTGCAGTGTGAAAACTAGTATTGGAAACTTCTGTGCTCGACACATTGTTCGTGCTGGAATAAACGCGCCTGTCTGGAATATTAACGCTCGTCTGTGAGAGTTGACCTGTTTTATTTCGGTTACAGTTTCACTACACTGTCCGTGGACATTGAATGGTTTATTATGAAGATGAGGGATTTAATGTGTCTGTTGGTGTTTGGACTGATCATCTGCACGTCGGTAAGTCAAGAGTTTAATGTCAACAATGTGTTCCGCAACAGTTCATTTCATCAAAAACATTATAAAATGAAGCATATATATCCTATATATATATATATATATATATATATATATATATATATGCTTGTGTGTATATGTATGTGTGTGTGTGATGGTAAAATAAAATGTTTTTTTTATAAAACTTAATCAATTTGCATGATCATATATTGATTAATCGCATTCGCATCTAACATAAAAGTTTTGTCTATGTACACACAGCCACATATGTTTGCTTATATATTCACACACACACACATATCATATATATACATGTATATAATTTACAGATATATTATATGAACAAAAACTTGTATGTTAGATGCGATTAATCGATTTGAAAACACAAATATATATATATATATATATATATATATATTTGTTTTATTATTATTATGATTATTATTATACCGGCATTTCAACAATATTGTGTGAATATTGTTAGTTTTATATATATATATATTTATTTATATATATATATATATATATATATATATATATACACAAACAATTCACACATTATTTTATATAAATATTAATATTCACACAATAATGCATAATAAGATTAATCCTATGTATAATGTCATTTACTATCAACATATAAATTGATATCTATTTTTAGTTCCCTTGTCATTTTTTTAGCCCATTTTAGTGCAAAATAAAGGCTATTTAAAAGTGAAGACACAGTCTGTGATCCATCATAATTAGAAAACATTTGGACTTGGATTAGTCTAGTTGTGTATGTTTGAGGCTGGAGCTGTTGCCCACGATACAGACTGTGTTCTTTTTATGGAGTATAAAAGCAGCACAATGTTCAATGTTCAATTTATTTATAAAGTACATATTAATACAACAACAGTTGACCACAGTGCTGTACCTGAAACAAAGCAAAATAATCATAAAATCACATTCAAATTCTATATCATTACAACACAGTCACAGATAAAACCGGAAAATCAGCAGGATGACACCCAGGAGCCGCTCAGAAGTTAATGAGACTGAGATCTGCACACCTGAGAGACTGGAGTCCTCCTCATGGCTCCTGTGGAGCAGAAATAGACCAGCACAGGCTCAAAATAACCCAAGCACAACAACCCAGCCTCACATCCCACTCCATTAGCCCCGGCTCCAGAACCGACCCCGACTTATGCTTTGATCTCAGATCCACACATGGGTCTCGAGTGACTCAAGAGCTCCTCTCCTCTGGTTTTAAGATGCCGGGCGTTCTCAGAGGACTCGGCTGGGTATTTCACAGAGCCATCGGGATGCCGGGGAAACAGGTGCAGCGCTTTAGGAAGTGATCCAATGGAAATTGGCTTCAATGGAAAAACCCTTCGGAATGACGTGGATCCCGGACAGGGAAACACTCCTTTGAACCCGACTCACCTTGACTTTACGAGAGCCGATCGGATTTCTAGCAGCCGGCCATATCACAATATATGCTAATGCAAGTGAATTATACATTTAAATTCACTTTCATTAGTATTTTTAAATGTATAAAATCACTTTAAATTTGCTAATGAAAATGTATTTAAAATTATATATTGCTGTTTTATGTTAACACAAATTAATACTACATTTAAATACATTTTAATTATATTTCAATATATAAAATCATACATTTTAAGTATGCTAATGAAAATTAAGTTAAATGTAAAAAGTTATATTATATATTTAAATAAATATATATATATATCTAAAGAAAATGTATTTAAATTAAGGTATATGTTTTTTTTTTATCAAACTTAAATCAATTTGCATTATCAAATATTGTGACATATGCACTAATGCATTTTTTTCAAACAAAATTTAAGAACTCAAACATTTTATGTTTATAATACCAGACGGGTAAACACTCCTTTTAGCCGATTCATCTCCAATGAGAGGCGATTGTAGCCGTCAGTTATATCACAATATATGCTAAGGCAAATAAATTATGCATTTAAATTAGTGCTGTCAAATCGATTAATCACATCTAACATAAGGGTATGTAATATATATAAAAATAAAAGTGTGTGTGTATGTTTATATATATATATATATATATATATATATATATATAACACATACTATATATTAACAAACTTTTGTTAAATGCGATTAATCACGATTAATCGATTTGACAGCACTCATTTAAATACATTTTCATTAGCGTTAGTATCAATAATAATAATAATAATAATAATGCAAAAGAATTATGCATTTAAATGAGTCCTGTCAAATCGATTAATCACGATTAATCGCATCTAACATATATACATACATACACATATACTATATATTTACAAACGTTTATGTTCGATGCGATTAATCGATTTGACAGCACTAATTTAAATACATTTTCATCAGCGCTAGCATCATAAATACATTTTATATATATAAATTAATTTTATATGACAGCATTTGCTTTCACAAATTAATTTAAATTTACAAAAATTTGCATTATCATACATCGTGACGTACGCTAATGCAGATTTATAAGAAATCAAACGTTTTCTACATTTAAATGAACAGGCGTCTGAACTTTTTTCGATTTCACAGCTGTCAGCCATCCTGATGCATTTAATTCAGATTAACCATGTTTTTTGTTTTTTTTTGACTAAAGTAAAGTAATAGGAACTGATCATTGGATGAATGCAGAAGTTTTATGTGGCAATTCATTTTCACCGAACCAGTTTAACCACAATTATATTCATGTATTTTTTTACTAAAGTAAAGTAATAAGAACCGATAATTAGATGTATGCATAAGTTTTATGTAGTTGCATCATTCAGTTGCACCGAGCTCAATCTGAACCCCCTGTGTGTGTGCGTGCAGGTTTGTGCGAGGTGTCCTAAGGTGTGCCGGTGTCCGGGCGAGCGTGCCGCGTGCCCGCCGGGTGTGAGCGCGGTGCCCGACGGCTGCGGCTGCTGTACGGTCTGTGCCGCTCAGCTGAACGACGACTGCCACGACCACAGACCCTGCGACCATCACAAGGGCTTGCACTGTAACTATGGCAACGATGTGGCCAGTATCCACGGAATCTGCCGGGGTCAGTCAACTATACAACACACACAATTATTTGAATTCTGGGGATTTCTTTGAAAACCATACATTTTATTCTTGTAAAAAAATCACGATATATGCTAATATAAACTTACAATATATGCTAATACAAACTTTTTCAATTTTATACATTTAAACACATTTTATTTTAATATCTATCTACACATATATCACAATATAATCCTACTACCAATTAATGTAAATTCCTATAATGTATAATTTTTATACACTAATATTTATTTAATGAAAATTAATTTTAATTAAAACACTCTGTTCTAATTTTATGTTCATAAAATGTATTATTCCTGAATATATTTATTGAAAATTTGTACATTTATTCAAAGATTTGAATGCATTCACGTAATGTCCAAACTTTTCAATAACTATCATGAATAATTGATTTAAATACTAATTTTTTAATAATTTAGTTGTAATTGGGGTCACATAGAGCACTGCGGCCGGCCTCTGCTTCAGGTTTTATCTTTATTAAGACATGCACATTCATTTCCGCACATACAGAGCATATTTTGTGCACTGGGTAGTTGCTATATTAAGGCAGGTATTTGAGTTGGACTAAAGGGGGGTTTGAGGGGGCGTCTCAGCACACCCAAAGACTATCTGACGCTCGACGACATTGTAAACAAGTCAAAATTCCACTCGGCCCTAAACATAGAGCCTCTCTCATAAAAGCAGAGGATAGGGTGTCCATCTCTGTTTAACCCCGTACTGGCACTCAGTGCAGGTCATCTGCTTTCTGGACAACAACTGGACAGCAAATCATTCAAGCTTGAACCCTAGGAGCTCAAAACAAATGCCAGTTGATCTAAAGGACGTTTCGATATTTTTACTGGAAAACAACACACTAAACTCCAGCTAACACACATATGGCCTAAGAATGTTTTGCTTATGTTCCCATTAAGTTATGCAAAAAAAAAAAACGTTATTTCTGAATGTTCTCTAAATGTTCAAAATGTCCAAGTCAAGTCAAGTCAAGTCATCTTCATTTATATAGCGCTTAACAATGGATTGTTTCAAAGCAGCTTTACAGAGATAAACATATAATTTAAGGTAACAGATTGTTTTGGCGTTATAGCGGTTCTTGAATAATGTTACTTGAACTTTGATTGATTCACCTCCGTCGAAATGATCAGACTTTAAACGCGAACCTGTGATTAACGCTGACGGCGTTCACATGCTCATTCAGAATTGATTCTATAGTTATGTGCTTTTTAAAATATGTGCGCAGGTTTGTAATTCATACAACCCAGCCTAAACAAACTACTTTTCTTGCCTATAAATTTTGATACAGAATTTTGTTTTATTTTATCACTTCGGGGTACGCGAGCCGAAATTCAGTCCAGTTCCAATTCGGAGTCCAGTATTTTTAATGTTTCTTGTTTCTTGGTTATGCGACCTTTAGGGCAACATTCCAATTTTTATAATTCTTCCATCCCCATTGGTAGATATTTTTTCTTGTTTAAAGTCGGCATGAAACGGAAGTTGAGATTGTAATGTTTTCCTTGTTGTGACGTATATCCGAGTGAAACGGCTTCTGAAATTAGAAAAAAATGTAGGGCGGGGCTTGATTTCGTCCTTCGGGAATTGATTGGATCGTTGGAGGTTGGGCGTTGCAACAAAATGGAGGCAGATTTGAATGCCAGTTTACAGTCAGTTGTGGAGGATTTCTCTCCACCGGACTCCCCACCGTTACCCTCCCATGAAGGATTTTTTATTGAGGACCCCGGCGACGAGGACGAGCAGCTAAATTTTCAGGCAGGAATCAGCCCGTATTTATACGAGCCTCCCGCGAACCAAGATGAGCAGGTTCTCTGAGAGGCGGTGCACCGAAAGCCACACCCTCATCGGCTCTGGCCGCACCCTTTCGCCATGGCACGTGACCGAAAGAGAAGAGAGGTCGTTTCGAGGGGGGAGGGAAGGGTAATGTATTTGATTAAAGATTATAAGGGTACATGAATTTAAAAAAAAATAATGAAGTGCACAGATAAATCATTTATAATAAACACTACAATATTACATATAAAAAGAAGATTTGTCAAATTTGATTTCATGCCGACTTTAAAGCAAAAACAAAATTTAGAATTTATTTTCAGAATATGAGACTGAGGACGAGTTTCCCTTTCAGACGCAAAATTTAGGGGAGGAGAATATTTAAATGAATCACGCAAGGTGAATTACTAAGGTTTGCGCTAGTCAATTTACTGTTTTTTTTTGTGGCATTATTTACCGCCGCAAAAAAAAGCATGTCTTAAATCAAACACTAATCTTGGTAGATTGTGTTGGTTATTATGGAAATGATCCGCTTGCATCTGTGTTCTTCAATTTGAGTAGATCACGCGCTGAACTTTCCACTTCCATCTGCACTTTTATGGGATTGCACTCTCACGCTAATTTGCCCTGTTAAGTAAATCTGGCCCTTAATATCTTAGGTCATTTTGCATCTCAAGTAAATGTATCTGTTTAAGAAAGTTTACATATTTGTACTGAAAAACAAAAAAGGGTGACACTTTATTGTACAGTGTCCTTGTTACATGTACTTACCACAGAAATAACAGTGAGTTACGCATAATTACATGCAACTAACTCTCAACCTAATCCTAACCCTATAAGTACATGTAGTTGCTTAATATTACTCCGTACTTAAACATATAATTACACTGTAACAATGACACCTTCAAATAAAGTGTAACCCAAGAAAGACATGAATTTTTGCAGTGTAATAATAATGGTAGGACTTTATAATAAGGTGTCATTTGTTAACATTAGTTACATTAGATCAGGGGTGCCTAATCCTGCTCCTGGCGATCGACTGTCCTGCACAGTTCATCTCCAACCCTAATCAAACACACCTGAATATAATTTTCAAGTGATCCTAAAGACCTTAATTGGTTGCTTCAGGTGTGTTTGATTAGGGTTTGAGATAAACTGTGCAGGACAGTCGATCGCCAGGAGCAGGATTGGGCACCCCTGCATTAGAACAACAATACTTCTTGTTCTGGAGAGATTGAATGTAATTGTAACTTTAGTTCCCTATACTTTCCTTTCCCGTCTCTCAGCTAAACTGGAAGGTCGCTCTTGTGAATATAACGGCCGGATGTATCAGAACGGAGAGAACTTCCACGCGGGCTGCAAACACCAGTGCACCTGTATTGACGGGGCGGTGGGCTGCGTGCCCCTGTGTCCCACAGATATCCCCCTGGCGTCGCCGTCCTGTCCCGCACCTCGGCTGGTCAAAATCCCGGGCCAGTGCTGCCTCAGTGTGGACTGTCACGGCGAGTCCTCGGTCCTGCCGCCCGTGTTCAGACGCCCACGGCCGCCCCCATACCTGTTCCCGGACCTGCACGCCTTCAAGAAGCCCCGGCCCAAGCCGTACCCCTACAAGCCCAAAGACTCCCTGAGCAACGAGCTCACAGAGGTGGAGCACAAGTGGGACAAACCACGCAGTCGAAAACACCTGCCAGGTGAGGGCGCTGTTTTTTTCTGTGTCCCCAAGTTTTGTAACTAGCACTAGTTCCTTGGTCAACAAGTGTCAATCATTTGCATGTCAAAATCATATTTAAGAGGCCTGTTAAGACGAGACATTACAGGCAAAACCATTGTTTGTTTTCATGCACTGGTCAGTTTTGAGATTTGTCTTCCTTAACTTATTTAGTGAAAAGAAAACGCATTTAAGTGTTTATTTTCATCGCTTCATCTATTTGTCTGTAGATTTCAATTACAGTACATATCTTTAAAGTGTGTGAGTTTTTCCCACCACTTCAGCTGCACTTACACACACCAAACTTTACAGTTTTATTCCTGTCTGTATTCTGAAGGTTTTTACTGAGGGGTTTCTTCATATATCATTCATCTGATTTTATACAACATTTTATTCCTAAAACATGATGAAAATGTATTTTCTTGTGTCCGTTGACAGTATTTTCTGATTTATGGAGTGATAAAAAGAGGTATCCAAAATCCCTTCTGTAAAAACCTTTAACACTAATAAGTTAACAAAATAAAACAAGAACTTTGAATTTGGCTTTATCCAATGTTCAGATTAATCTTCTGGATTTTTTTGTGAATGAATGCAAAATAAATTAGAAAATGCCTCATGTGCATATTTAAACATTTCAGAAAAATTGTTTAACAAAAATAATTTTCTTAATGAACTGTGATTAATCCTGTATGGTGATGACTATTGGTTAAATTGTTTACCCTATTCATCTGTGGCTTCTTGCCCTAATTTCTTTTAACTTAACATGGTGCCTAATGGCTCAGGGTGTTATTCTAGTATCATTGAGGTACTATTATAGTTGTTTTAAATATTTCTTTTTGCATTTTCCATTTTAATTTAATTTAATGTTTTAGTAAATTTATTATGTGTTTTTGTCATTTTATTATTATTGTTTTTTTAACTGTCTATAGTTTTTCATATTTTTATTTCAGTTTTATTTTTATTATTAATTGTATTATTATTGGTGTTATTGTAATACATCAATTTAATCTAAATGAAAAATGCAGTACGTTTTTTTTTAACATTATATATATATTATTTATTTAAATATAATAACCCTGGCTCAGGATGTGAGATGTATTGCTGTCGTCATAGACGTCTGCTTAGCATATGTTTACATAAACCAACAATTAAAAGTATTGCAGCAGAGTGCAAGAATGTGTTCTGTGTGGGTTTCGGTTCAATTAACAATCAGTCCCAATGTGAGCTGTGGCGGTTTCTTCTGCATGCACTTCTGTGTGAGTGTTTGTGTTTAGCAGCCCGCCGCTTCTTTCCCAGTAGATCCTTGTGAACCAGTCCCACACACGCTCCCTAATCACTTTCTCTGTGCGTCAGTGTTCCCTGTTGGGTGAATGGTGCCTGTGTACTAACTTACCCTCTCTCTCTCTCTCTCTCTCTCTCTCTCTCTCTCTCTCTCTCTCTCTCTCCCTAGCGTGGAAGCAAGCGGGACGGCAATGTGTCGCTCAGACGACAAGCTGGACACCTTGTTCCCGCAGCTGCGGGATGGGCGTCTCGTCTCGGGTCACCAATGAGAACGCTCAGTGCAAACTGCTGAAGGAAACCAGACTCTGCAACATTCGTCCCTGTAGTTCTGTGGCTGTGCCTATAAAGGTAAAGATCTCAAAAAGTATCTGCACATTTACCACACGATCCCGCTAAACAGACCAGTGTATCTCTGCATAAAGAGCTTAAGAAATCTTCATTGCTTCACAAAGCACTGAGACCAATCAGCTTCTGAACAACATTTGCACTGCAAAGTATGTTGTCTTGTTTTTCAGTACAAATATCTCAAAGTTCTTAAATGAAGATACAATTACATGAGAAGCAAAATTTTTAAAAAAGTTTTAAAAAAAAGAAAGAAAAAAGAAATCAAAGTTAAGTGACTTCACACTTAAAACTTATTTTTTTGTTTTTCTGACCGTATTGGCACCTTTTTATTTTCTAATTTTAAGCATGAACTCACTTAATATTTTATAATTTTTTCAGAAAACATTACATAATATCTTAAATCTGCAGTCCGTAACTTTTTTTGGGTTAAAAATTATCCAAAATAAAATTGAGCAAGTACATAACCAGCCAGTGTTCAAAACTCTGTGCTTGCCGTAGCTCGATTCAAAACGGTAAGCTTGTAATAATGTGTTTAACTCCAGTGGTACTGGTGGATTTCTGCGGGAGATTCGAGCATGTCTTTGCGTCATTACGTCACATCTGTACACATAAAGAAGGAGTCTCAACTAGTAGGCTATGAGTGTGAGGATGTTGGAGGTGGAGATGTATAGCCTTTTCGCACAGCACTTGATATAATTAAACTTCTCAATTTGATGGCGGATCCAGAAAGGTTCAAACGACAATCACCAGTGACAACTGGAGATTCACCCGATGTAAAATGCAAAAGACTTCGGACTTCGGATCGGCTACAGAAAAAAAGAGACTACAATGTTGTCATACGTCTTATGTTGGTCATACTTCCAAAAAGTAGATTCTGTGATTCTGAATGACAGTACCCACACAGACTGACAGCACATTCTCCTCAAAACATTGGATTCATCCGCGCTGTGCCGTGCCGAGGCACAACCCACGTAAAGTTGATAATTCTGCGAAAAAACTGCAATTGTAGATTTCGAACAGAGAGGGTGACAAAGAGGAAAAACTACGGAACTGCAGCTTTAAGTATTTTTGCTTCTCAAGTAAATGTATCTTGGTGTAAGAATGTTCAGATATTTGTACTGAAACCCAAGAGAAAAATACTGAGAAAGTAATTTATTTTTTGCAGTGTATCTTGGTCCACCACTACAGCAACACAAAACATGTACAAACCAACTAAAAACATTAATTAAATTAAATCCATAAATCTAAACCATGCAATCATTATTTGGCCTTTGGCTCTTTCTTGTGGGAGAAGACCAAAACCAAAATCATAAACATCAGCTTAAAGTAAAAAAGGAAGCCCAATAGTTGTTTACCGTCTTGAATCTAGTTGCCCCTGCAATTCTTATTTTTCTAGTTATAGTATTCGTAACTACCACAGTCTCGTAATGGAAATGCTGCTCTTGCAACGTTTCACAGTGTGTAAGCAAAATGCTTCTCCACGATTATTTTGGAGGATTTTTTAAAAGCCTTACTTGTCTTTGAAAAGGAATCCGATATTAGAAGGAAGCAAAATACAACAATGGTTGTACAATAGTAATAATTAGCAGTACTTTAGCCCTAAAGTAAATAAACTGACTAGAGAAGCAACAAGTACAAGAAACAAGCTTCTATAGAGATTATATGTATTTTGTCATATGTTTGCAAATGAAGCACCACAATCACACACTGAACTGAAGAGCTTAAGTGTGTCCCATTGAGTCTTAAAACACTTGCAATCTTCACGGCCACATTGGCCAAACTCTGCATGCAAATGGAGAAGTGGTCAAGTGCGAAGACCACAAGTGTGGGTATTGGGACAGGCCCTTGGTGTTTAAAAAACATAGTGCACACTGCTAAACTGATGTTTCCTCACGAAACCCATTGAAGTCATCACAGCACACTTGCTTTCCAGTGCAGATGTGAGTGTAACCTGCCTTGTGTTTGTCCAACAGAAGGGGAGGAAGTGTTCCCGTACCCAGAAGTCTCCCGAGCCTCTGCGTCTACGCTACGCCGGCTGTCGCAGCACGCGCCTCTATAGGCCCAACTACTGCGGGATGTGTCTGGACGGGCGATGCTGCTCCCCCCGCCGCACCCGAACGGCCCCCGTGCTCTTCGCCTGTCCCGACGGCGAGCGCTTCGAGAGGGCCGTCATGTTCGTGCAGTCCTGCAAGTGCAACGACGAATGCGGGCACCTGAACGACGCTGCGCTCCCGCCCCAGCGCTGGCTCTACGGGGACATGCACAAGTTCATCGATTAACGGCTCGTTCCTCTGAAGACCTGCCCCTTTGTCCTTCCCCGTCCAATAGAGTAGCGTTTCGAAGTGTAGACGCCAGGCCGAGGCCTCATTATAACGCAAATCCACGAGGAAAAAAAAGGTCAGATCCCTTGTACCAAGAGCCTTAGAGTAGCTGCGCTTTCCCTGAGAATCCGGGACGGGACGTGTCCCTTGTCGTGAATATATACAAATACAAATTGATTTTCTGGTCCTCACCATGAACAGTGATGCATTATGGAGCACCTGCACAATCTAAATGAGACTTTAAGCAGGTTTGGAGAATTAAAAAAAAAACAAGATTAGACACTTAAACATGGTGGGACAGACTCTCAGCTTCACAAGGGCTGGTCTTTACTTCTTTTTGTAGTGATTGCTTTGCCTTGACGTTCAAAGAACCGCCGGCAAATACAAGGGAAACTCAACGGGAAGTCGTTTTAAGCTTTGGCTCGGCTGCTTGTGGACTCGACGCTGAGCCATTTTGTGAGCGCATGACTCCATCAACTCTCCGAGGGATACATGCCAAGCGCCGCAGCTCCCTGGCGTCAAAACGTCGGCTCCTCTGCTCCCAGCTAATTACAATCCTCTTCTATGGGGGCAGAAAGAAACCCAGTAACCCTCTGGTTTGCAATAAAAATATGTTTAAAACACCAGCATCTGATGTAAACATGTAATTTGAAAGTAATGGGTGGGATGGTTCTCTCAAACGCTGCTCTAGTCTGGTCTTTAATCTACCATGTGACGGCAGAGCCTCGTGCAAACGGCACTGTTGTCGGTGTGTTTTATGAAGCAGCGGTCTCTATTTTTGCCTGGCATCGGTGCATGAACTGACGGAGGTGACGTTGTGCCATCTGCCCTGAAGAACAAGGGTTTGAACAGGCTTTGAGACACAAATAACCAAACTTCTGAGGAAAAGAGAAGCCATGTTGTCATAGAATGATTGTGATCTTTTTTTGCTAAGATATGTTTCCCAATCATAAACATGTACCTCAATTAAGTAAAAAAAAAAAAAAAAAAACTACATTTTTACATGTCAGATACCATGTTCGTTTCAGCAGCATGACGTTGTGGAGAAAGCTGCTGACTGAATGAACTGCATAAAATTGGTGACAAGCACATGTAAAGTGATAAAATTGAATGGCTTTCTGTTGTTTCGTGTAAATGAACTATATTAATTGCCTCCTCGAATCAGTTAATTTGCACAAGTTATTACGTGTGTAACATTTACCGTTCAGCGAATTTTCGCGGGCAAAATCCAGTCAGGAATCTACGCGTTCGTGAATGGCAAAATATTTCCTCGCAGATTTTGCATAAGGTAAAGTTAATCACGTGTCAACCCCTTGTTTTATACAGTGTATGGTTAACCCACAGAAATATTGTTGAACATGGTTCAAATGACGGAGGTGCAAGGTTAAGCAGCGAGTTTTTTTTTTTTATATCGTCAAGCAGGAGAAAGTTGTAAGACGATTACAAACCAAGCATCATTGCAATCGATCTGATTTTAGCTGATGTGTGTATGCTTTTATTAAAACATTTTTGTACAACAAAAAAAGTCTTTGATTTATATAATCATCAAATGTTACTGACAGAGTAGCCAATATGTGATTAAATGCTTCATAAGTACCGCATCCATCATGCTACACACTTTGATGCTATTGAAAACCAGACTTAAGATTTGGCGCTGGTATTGAGTTTTGCTCTAGGAAGTTTCTCTCGTCTGTGTTTTACCTCTGAAGAGAGGACAACCACTCACCATGTATCAAATAAACTGGCTTGTAATAACTCACTGCAGACATGTGATTATTTGTTCTAATTTGTTATATTGCAGACCAAGTATAATTATAATAGTATAGTTTATTAGATTGCATAATAGCCTGAATTACATTAAATTAAAAAGGGTAGTTTCTAAGTGAACTAGACATTAAAGAAAACTATTTAACGTGAAAAAACAGTTACATCTTATGGTTTACCATAATAAATATGAATACATGTAAATATTATATAGAAATTACAAGGATTCTTTCGGATTTTAAGAGTAGTCCAGTCAGCCAATGATTGGATGAACAATCATCCTGTTAGGACACTTTACAAAGATGACTTTGGAAAGAAGAAAGTTTCATTTTCTTTGCAAAAACGTTGTTTTTATTTTGGGTTGACATGACCCAGATACAATTAACAGTAAAACAATCAGTTAACCTCAAATAAATGGAGGTTATGACACTGGCCTGCAAGTTTCACAACATCCAGATGAAATATTTCAGAGCAAGGCATTACTAGAAACATGTACTAAAGAAATTTGCAAGCCCAATAAAAACTACTTTTCAAAAAAAAAAAAGAAAAAGAAAAAAAAAAAGACACTCCAGAAGACAAACCCAGCCAGCCAAGGTGTGGTATATAAAAAGTTTTAATTTCATTAAAACCCAAAACAAAAACATGATTTTATGACAAAATCAAAACAGACATCTCGCCCGATCCTCCGACGAGAAGCGGTAAAAACAACTGCGGGTTTGAGGTAAAAAGGAGGCTTTAAAAACAGAGGTTTGTCGTCCTGCCGCAATCCAACATCTGCGGTTCTGGAAACACCAAGACCTTCATCTGGACTGTTCAACTGCACAGAGAAAGAGATAAACGTCAATTAAAATGCAAAATACCACATTCTTTCAACCAGTCACTGCATTTATGAGGGTTTGAATAATTCAGAAGCATTTGCTAACAACGAAACGAATTAAACTATGAAAGCTAAACCAGTGACACCAATATCTAGGATAACAGCTTGGTCTTTAATCTAGTTTAACACTTAAATTTGACCGATTCACTGAAGAAAATCATTATATTCTGGGAAACCAACAATACCAATAACCTCAAAATATCCAATTAACTATAGCCTCGCTTTAGCGACCACATCAGCATCCGCCAATATTACGGTTATCAATTCATCACACCGCTCAGGTTGCATTCAATTTGGAAGCAGATATTATCAGGGTTCATTCCTTCATGCTCAAAACACACAAGACCGAAGACTCACTGTAAGTGGAAATGTCGATCTCCTCGGGTAACTCGGCCACGTTGACCTCAAATCGGTCCTGCACGTCGTTCAGGATTTTGGCATCGGTTTCATCTGACACGAATGTGACGGCCAAACCCTTGGTGCCGAAGCGGCCGGCACGAGCCACCTGAGAACGAGACGAGACTGTGTGAGACGCGGTTCTCCAGAGATCTGAAGCATTGATGCAGGAGGTTGCATTCGTACCCTGTGGAGGTACGTGTCGGAGTCCTCTGGCATGTCGTAGTTGAAGACGATGTTGACCCTCTCGATATCCATTCCTCGACCGAACAGATTCGTGGCCACTAGGATCCTCCGCTGGAAGTCTTTGAACTGCTGATACCGAGACAACCTGCGAGCGGAGATTCAAACAGAAGCCTTTAAACATCCAGTCCTTAAAGAGTCCCAGCTGACCCTCGCGTTTACAAGCTCTAAACTAAAGTGGTTCATCTCATTTTAGCAGCTAAACGTCATTGCAACACTCATATATTAACCTTGCTGAAGGAGGGCCGATCACAAACGTATGAGGAATTAGTACAGTAATTGTTGCTGAAAACACAAGCTATTACTACAGAAATCTGTATTTATACAAGCATGCAATAATTATATAAAGAGACATGCAATTAATGCCTCTTTAATTGTTTAATTGCTGTGTTGTGTCTTTCAGGACTGACTTTAAAACAAGGGTAGAAACTAAGAAACTAATATAGAAACTAATATTAATAGAATGTTAACTAATGTAGTTAACTAGACTTTAATAAATAGAACCTTATTGTAAAGTGTTTCCGATTTATGTCTCTCGAGTTCAGTGTTGGACAGATCAGTTGTTTTAACCATTCATTAAAGTGAATCGGTTCAAAGGAGTCATTAGTTCGCGAATCGGACGTGTCATTAACGGACCACTGCACACATTGTGTGATTATCCCGGCAGTTTAGGACATCGCACAAGATTAGTCTCAACACAGAAAACATTTCATCACTAGATAGATTTTTTGTGTTTATTGAAAGTGTGGTTTGTCATCTGTGGAAAGCTTTTCAGAGAAGATAAAGCAACGTTAGTTTAGCACAACTCACAACCAGTGGTAGTTAAAAAAAAAACATCGTGTTTTCTCAAATGCATTAATATGCGCGAGGGAGGGAGAGAGAGCAAGACAGTTTGAAGACGGTGAGAGTGCACGCGCGACTTTCAGTCTCTCTGCTCGTTCTCTCAGTTAAACAAGCGCAGCAGTCAATCATCTACATCAATCAAACGCTAGGGGATATCTAGTTTCATGCATCAACCGCAGTGAATCAAAGCGCACACACACACCTCTCTTCCTGAGCCATTCCTCTGTGGATGGCGATGGCGGGGAAGTTCTGCTCCACCAGTAACTGTGAAAGAGCCACACAGCGCTGAACTGACTTCACGAAGATCACCACCTGCAGGACAAACACAGAGTCAGCCTCAAGAACACCAAACCCCAACGCACCTCAGCTCAACACTTCTGACACAAACCAGAATACACTGGAACAAGAGAGACGGAGGGGAGGCCAATGCATTTAGATGGACATCATTAAAAAAAAAAAAACTAAAACTTCCTTTGAAGAATCACAACAAGACTGGAGCAAACGGGGTCGAGCTTGATCAGAAGCGTCTGCTAGATGAACACATGAAGACTGGACTCACCTGGTTGAACTCCAGGACGTCGAGCAGGTCGAAGAGCTTGCGGTTCTTCTCGCTGTCCTTCAGTTTGCAGTAGTACTGCTGCAGACCGTGAAGCGTCAGTTTCGTCTCGTCGTCCACAAACACCTCCATCGGCTGAACACACACACCACAACACTTCAGACTACGACGAGCGAAGAGCATCCAGGCTCAAGCAATAACCATACGGGCCAATGTAGCGACAAATACAGCCGGACAACTTATTAAACGCTAACATTTCAATATAATAGCCACTGCACCCAAATCTCAAAATACAAGACAACAAATTGTGGTTATAATGGCATTTTAACTAGTGTTATTTTATATACTAGTTTAATATTTAATTACATTTTTTAATACTGCAACAAATGTATTGCTCATTGTTAGTCAAGGCATTAAGATTAAATGGAAATATTATATTTGTGAGCTTTTCTTCACACATGATGAACGTTTGTACAAGTTGCTTCCTTGATTAAGTTAAAATGGTTTGTTTTGCATCATAAAATGGACCGTTCCGGTCCCCGGTTCTGATTGGTTGAGCCGCATTCAAAGTCATTGTAAATTACTCTACACATACAACTGTGACCTTGTTACATCAAATATTAAAAATATATATATTTTTATGGACTGACTATTTTAACAGCAATAAACCATGTGAAGCCGTGGCTTCCAGTGAATTTCATATTGGTTTATTAAAGTGTCTATATAGGTTTTAAGTTTGTTATATTAGTACTTTCAGCCAATTTACAAGGCAACATTTATTTTATTCGTTTAAGTACTAATATAACAAACTAGAATTGGTTAAAGTTTTGTCCATTTAGTTAATTTTGTTATATTACTATTATTTAAATGAATATAAGAAATGTTGCCTTGGAAATAAGCTGAAATAAGTACCAATATAACATTTAAACTATATGGACACAAAAACATCAACATTTGGACCATTTCAAGGAAGAAAATTGTGCAAACGTTCACCATGTGAACAGAAGAGATCACCAAACCAAGGTTATCTCACTAAAGCGGACAGACGTCACTCACGTCCTGCATGAACTTGCGGCAGACGGGGCGGATCTCTTTGCTGAGGGTGGCGCTGAACATCATGCACTGCTTCTCATGAGGCGTCAGTCTGAAGATGTCCTGTACGTCACGCCTCATATCTGACACAGAAACACACACATGAGAATCGTCACAGGCTCGGTTCGACACACACACTGCACACTTCTTCCAGACGCTCACCGAGCTGCTCCAGCATCTTGTCACACTCGTCCAGGACAAAGTGCTTGACGTTCTTCAGGTTGAGGGTTTTGTTGCGCACCAGCGCGAGGATTCGGCCCGGCGTCCCGACCACGATGTGAGGGCAGCTCTTCTTCAGGACGTCCTCGTCCTTCTTGATGGACATGCCGCCGAAGAACACGGCCACCTTGACCGTTGGCATGTACTTGGAGAAGCGCTCGTACTCCTTGCTGATCTGAAAGGCCAGCTCACGCGTGTGACACATGACCAGCACCGACACCTGCACCACAGGAAACACAATAAGCTCAGAGTTTCATTTATTTATCCTTTATTTTACCAAGATAGTCCCATTGAGATAATCTCTTCTTCCTGGCCAAAACGGCAGCACAAAAAGTTTCACATGTACAATACAAACATAAAACTCAATCTTACATATAATTTTACCCAGCACTCATAAAATGACAACTAAAGTTACTTAAAACAAGCACACGTTTCCTTCAAATAGGTCGATAAGAGATTTTTAAAAACGTTTAAAGAGGGGAGAGGTTATCATTAGTATACTGGACTGCAGCTCATTCCATAACCATTCAATAACCCACGACGGTCTCGAGTTTCGCATGTTACACACCTGTGAACAGTAATTAGGCTTGAATACCAGCATTAATGACTGTGCTGAACAGTTGTGAAACGTTAACAAACGTGTCACCAAACACTTTTAGGCCACCATGGACTTCCATAGTAGGAAAAAAAATATTATGGAAGTCAATAGAGTGCCGAAGTTACGACGTCACTCTGTAGGCCAGAACGCGGAAGTGAGTTAGCATTTTAGCACTCCCGGTTCCCTCGCTCTAAAGTCTATGGGATTTTTGAATGGGTTTTTGCTAAATCGCCTGAAATAATGTCTGTGGTGAACAAAGCCTCTAAATATTTTCACGTTTTGATCTATGACATAGAACACACAGTTATAACCTGCTTGTGGTTTTTTAAACCTTATTGTGTCTGCTTGTGTTTTTAAAAAACTTTATATAGGCTTCAAAACGTATAAATTTTGGATTAACTTGTGACCCTTACATGTTTTGTCTATCAAGATAATCTTTACAACTCTTTGTTAAACACAGATCTTATTTTTTGCGATTTTCCAAAAGTCTATGGGGAAAATGCATAGCTTTTCGGTCGAGGGAACCCATGCGCCGCTAGCTTCCGAGTTGTCCTACAAAGTGGCGTCATCACTTCGGCACTCTATGCTTAGCCAAAAGTGTTTGGTACACAAACATTCTTCAAAATATCTTCCTTCTTGTTCAACAACATGAGGGTAAATCAATGACAGAATTGCCGTTTTCAGTGAACAGAACTGTAAACATGCAAGTGTTAAAGGACCAGTTTATCTGCATGTTTACTTGCACTAAAAAAAATCTTTAATAAGGGTTTCATTTGGATGGTTTTGAATTATATAAATAAGCATTAAAAATGATTTATTCCTCTTAATATTGCATTATGATTTAAGTAACTTCACACCAGAAAATTCATGTTCACGGTTCTTTGTTGATTGTCACGACACAGGAAAAAAAAAAAAAAAAAAAAACTTTAGTAAAGGGTTTAACCCGTTTAATCCCGATTTAATGAATATTTTAATTGAACACCACAAATAACATGTTCAGTTTGTTGATTGGTCACATGAAATTTTTATATAAAAATAAAATTGAATCTTTAAAAGGACTTAAATCAACGTAAAGTTAAAAAGAACGCTTCAATTATTAGACATGTTCAAGGTTCTCTTTTTTAATGTTTTAATAAATGAAGTACAATTAATACACTTATAAAATGTAGTTTTAATTTGGCAGTGACTTAATATTTCAATAATTAACTTGCACAAGATGCAGGCAGACAAAAACAATTTCAAATGTAATAAATTTATTTAAAACAAAACTAATTTTACATTTCAGCATTTACACACACCAAGTTTCATTTTAAAAATGATTTATTAACTTGAAATAATTCAACAGTCACGTGTCCACAACTATTATATCAATTAATGTTAGTTATGCAGAAAAAACTTTAAAAACAATTGATTTTTTTTAATGCAATTTAATTATTAATCAGCTCACAAACACCAGTCTGTGAGACCCCGAGTTAGTGATTTCAAACTCGGAGTATTGTAATTTAAAATAAATATTCAATGTTTTTTTATTTTGTTTATAAGGACTTCAATCAAAAAAGTTATCGAGACTGCTTCAATTATTAAACATGTTCAAGGATCTCTTTTTAAATGCATTTTAATAAATGAATACATTTTCAATTAAATGCACATTTAAAAAAAAAGTATTATATAGAATAAATTTCAATAATTAACTCGCACAAGATGCAGGAAGACAAAAATATGTAATATTTTAAAAATAATTTTCAATTTAGCATTTACACAATCATTTGTGATTTATTAACTGTCGTTGTATTTAAATATGGAATCAAAGTTAGTCACATGTTCACAGCTCTATGATGTCAATTAAAGTTCATGTTATGCAGACTTTTTTTCTAGTGAGTCTTTATAAAAAACAAAAACAAAAAAAACAACAACATTTTCTCTTTATAATTAGAGTTTAATTGAAATGTTTTATACGATTTAAATCAGCTCCCCGAGTTGGTGACTTCAAACCCCTGCGTGCTAATGTTTGATGCGTACACAGAAGCGTCACACACACACACACACACACACTAACCTGTCCTTCCACCGGCTCGATCTGCTGTAGGGTGGCGAGCACAAACACAGCCGTCTTCCCCATACCGGACTTAGCCTGACACAAGATATCCATGCCGAGGATGGCCTGCGGGATGCACTCGTGCTGCACTAAAAACACAAACACCACTTTTACTCTCCGGAATAATCAACATGCACATCCATGCTAACCTGGGCAAAAAAATTGATTTTTCGATTAATCGTTTTTTAAAATGTGGTCGACTCAAAATTGATTCTCAAAGGCAACAAATCTATTTTTTTCCATATATATCCATCCATCACCCAAAGCCAGTATTAGTTTTCCTCCACTGCTCATAGGCTTGCAGCCTCCATGTTACAGCAAATGCTGAGAGATGTTATGCTCGTTTAATCTTAAACATAAAATAACCGGATCCTGTTTGATCAAGACATGTGACTTTCAGCATCAATTATTCATCTTGCATCAAAATCCTGTTTATGGATTGTATGCATTTGAAATGGAGACGGGTTCAGTTTTAAAGAGTTAATTATCCTTTTTTGGGTGAACTATGTCATTAATGACTCTCCCTCATGTCGTCCCAAGCCCGTAAGACCTCCGTTCATCTCCGGGACACAGTTTAAGATATTTTAGATTTAGTCCGAGAGTTTTCTGTCCCTCCATTGAAAATGTATGTACGGTATACTGTCCTTGTCCAGAATGGAAATAAAGACATCATCAAAGTAGTCCATGTCACATCAGTGGGTTAGTTAGAGTGTTTTGGTCCAAAAATAACAAAAACTACGACTTTATTCAGCATTGTATTGTCTTTCGGTTCTGTTGTGGATCCGCGTTCAGTGACGCCGCTGGCGTAAGACGCTCCTGACGTGTGGCTGGTGCATCCGTGTATTCGGGTTCAAATAAATACGGCTGGGCAAAAAAAATGCAAGTCTTCCTCTGTGTGGAAATCCTTAGACATGTTTGCGAAGATTGTTTTGTTTCCAGCATGCGTCTCCCTCAGACTGTGAACGAAGCTCGGGCGCACCAGACACACGTCAGGAGCGTCTTACGTCAGCAGAGTCACTGAACGCGGATCCACAACAGAACTGGAAGACAATACAATGCTGAATAAAGTCGTAGTTTTTGTTTTTTTTGGACCAAAATGAATTTGACGCTTCAAAACATTCAAACTAACCCACTGATGTCACATGGACTTAGGGCTGTCGCGGTTATGGAATTTCCCTTGCGGTAATGTTGAGTGGCTCAATAGCGCGATATGCGGTATTACCGCCATTTATTTATTTCATTTATATGTATTTGTTGCTATATAAATAAAGTTTACGATGTGGACAAAAACGAGGACATTTTCAGTAACCAATATAACCGAAACTAAACAGCGTCTATATGCGCATTGAAAGGCTTTCACTCAGCGCGCATATTGTTATGACAACGGACTTTGAGTGAGTCACAGGGTGAGTCATTAAACCGTTCATTCAACGAACACATTCAAAAAAGCTGATTCATTAAAAGAGATGTAATGAAACAAGGTGTTAATTATTTTTAACTTGCAGTTCCACTTTTCAAGGCTCAGCTGAGCAGCAATGCGTCGCATGTAACGCTGAAGCTGATGCTTCACTTAAATTAGAGACCAATATGGCATTGATTCACTGCGTGACTTGCTGATTTTATTTCCCCACGGCTTCCTCGCGCTGTGGGATGCTGACCAGCGCTGCTGCTGACGCGCATTTATGGGAAATACCCGTGACGTGAACGTTAAAAGGAAGATACGACAAATATTTCGCTTTCCTTTGACACGGCAACCTTTTCACGACTTCAAAGACAGACGCAGGTAATCGCACGCGCTCTGCCGATCTCTCTCATTCACTGTCCGTGTGAAGCCTCAGTCGGCTACACATCACCAAGATAAACGGTCGTTTTATCATTATGAACTTGTTCAACATTCAGTACACATGCATGAAGTTCAAAACAAGAAGGGTATAGCCTTAAAAAAAACGTGAATATCGCGGTTACGTGCAATCCTCTGCGGTTGACTTGTCAGAAGCGCGGTACTACAATATTGCGGTTATCGCGACAGCCCTACATGGACTACTTTGATGATGTCTTTATTTCCTTTCTGGACAAGGACAGTATACCGTACACACATTTTCAATGGAGGGACAGAAAGCTCGCAGACTAAATCTAAAATATCTCAAACTGTGTCCCGAAGATGAACGGAGGGCTTACGGGCTTGGGACGACATGAGGGAGAGTCATTAATGACAATTTTCATTTTTGGGTGAACTAACCCTTTAAATGTACTGATTTTTTTCACTGTTCTTTTTTTTATAAACATAGGATTTGTATAAAATCCATTTTCATCGAGTCGAATCGGGAATCGAAATCGAATCAAGCGCTTGCGCATCTAGCCAGCCCTAAGAAGCGCGCGTCTGACCTTCAGACGGATGCTCGAACCCGCAGTCCACGATTGCCCTCAGCAGCTCCGGCTTGAGCAGAAAGTCCCTGAAGCCCGAGCTGTGGATGGAGACGTACGAGCCCTTCACCTCCTTCTTGCCCACCGGAGCGACGCTCTCCGGGGCTCCTTGAGGCTCCTCGTCCTCTTCGTAATCCAGCAGCTCGTTTTCAACATCATTCTCAGCCATTCTGGAGACAAAAGCAGTGAGAAGACCCAATTATAAAGCAGCAGGGCATTTAAAAATCACACCTCCACCAGATTCACATTTTCACAGTTCAAAAGGAGCGAGCCATTAGGGAACACATGGAGAAAAGTTAGACGACTACGCCATGAAATTAAGCCAAAATAAACCCACAGGACAGAAACCATGTAAACAAACCAGCCTGATCACTATTGAGTCAGGAATGTACACAACTGGGCGTTTTAAACGTTCACAAATAATGTTTTCATAGCTTAGACCAAATGCTCGTGGAACATATTTTGGGAACACTATATTTTGAGGTGACGTAGTTACACATTACTACTAAAGCAAAAACGTGTAACTACTTTAGTAATTACAGTAATTTATGCATAATTAAATGTAACTAAGTACCCTAAACCGTAACTCTTAAGAAGTACACATAGTTAATTAGTATTAAACAGTACTTATTTGAGCGAGTAAAATGTAACTACGTCACATTAAAATAAAGTGTAACCCATATATTTTGTTAACCGAGTACATGGTTCATAGACAAATAGAAAAAGCCAAAGCAGAGCAAAATAAACATCGCGGTACCCATTGTTACTACGCAGCGAATTCGGTGAAACTGGACCGGGCCCCGATTACAAACCATACGGCCATACACGTCAATGTTATGACGCTTTCATATGAACTTATATGTTGATAATCAAAGCGATCACGGTTCTCGCTATTGTGTTGCTGAGCAATAGAGAAATTCACATTAGTCTAGATGTGAAACTCCTGTAACGAACGTTTCGTCGCGAACGCGCGGCGGACAATAGAGCGGCGTTTACTATGGTATATTAATGACGGAGACGCTTAAAAAAGAACTAAATCTCACACACGGGCGTATGTTAAATGCAGTTTACCAGCATCGAAGCCGCGAAACAGTGAAATATATTATAACATCGGAAAATAAATTCGCGCACGCGCTCTCTTCCTATCGTGCGCTGTTGTTAGCACGCGCAGCTAACGAGCCAATGACATAGCGCTTCGATCATAACAAACTTCACTGTTAAATACAACACACATGGGTATATGTATAATAAATAAACTTATGAGGAAAAACCGTGCTAGGTTTAATTGAGAAATCATCTCACATTACCTGTAGGTGATGGTGCGCGAGGAATACGTATGAAGGAAGCACTGCTGTCTCGAACCACACGCGACGACAGGCCGCAGTTTATACTACCGCCCGGATATCCCGCCTCCTGAAGAACAAGCGCGCTCATTGGCTGTGGAACGCGTCAGTCTCATACGAATGAAAAGAAACCGTGTCGTGATTGGATGTTGGAACTTGAACTTTTGGGCGTTGAAGTCGTGCTCGCGTTGGGCGCGTTTGAGGTAGGCGGGATTTTTGTAGCTCTCTTATGAAGTCTGTGAAGGTGATTAAAACGTTTGATTATATTTGCTAGTAGTTTAGGGAGGAATATTCATATAAATGACTTAAAACAGTAAACTTATGCTATTAAATTATTTATATACTGGGCCATATTATGGAAGCCAATTTCCGCTACATAAAAAAAAACATAATTGTGATATAAAAGTCGAAATTATGACATACTAAAACGAAATGACTTAAAAGTCTTGATTAGGACTTCAAAAAAAAAATCGAGATTATGGCTAAAAAGTATAAAATAAAAGGGTAGAACAAATTGCAACAGAAGCAACCTCAACTGATTTGTTTACAGTCTATGGTCCTGAGCTAAAAGAAAAAAAGCCCCAAGAATCCCATTAGGGGAAAGTTTCGAAAAAGACCCAAATATAGCCTATTCATACGCCTATTCGTTATTTTTCTCACGTGAATAGGGTAAAAGTTTTAACCTTTAGAAACAAAAAATGTATTACAATTTTTTTTTAATTGTTTGTTAACATGGACAAACAGTGCATAATCTAATTATGTATGTGCTAATTTGCATAAATACCACAACAGATCTAAACATTGGGCATAGCCAGGTAAAAATGTCTTGTTGAATCTTGTTGACATATAACAGAAACAAAAACTTGTAATAATTTTTTTTTGTATGGGCAATATGACTATTTTATTTGAATTCAACATCTAACAAACACGTAAAAAGGACACGTGGAAAGCAATCAGACATGCATTATAGTTTGCATTGAAGACATAATGCATCATATATGAATATCTGTCATTCTTTATATTTTAAACATTTTTAGTGACAAAACTAGAATGTGCATCACTATTTCATAAAAAAAGGTCTGAACTCGCTTTATGACTCCGATTAGTTATCACAAATTAATAAAAAAAACAGTCACCAAATATGTAATCTAGAGTCGTTAGAGCTTTAAAATGATAGCCTATATAGTTAGTCAAGATTAGAAAGGTTTGCAATGGGTTAATTGGGCCTCACACATTGGGTCAGTGACATCAACCTGTTAATTAAGGTAAAATGTTTTTAATTTTGTCAGTCGTCACATCAGTTTATCCATAGATGTTACATCAAAAGTCTTCTAGGGAAGAGATTGACTCTTCCAGACTCAGTTTAGTAATATTATTATGATAATAATATAGGAATGGTATCATCTTAAAAGTGTATTTAAAAAAAAAAAAGTTCTTTCAGATAATATAATATTAATGAAATAAAAGGCCACTTTAGTGAGTGAAAAAGTAAATGTTCTTTAAGTACAGTTTAAAAAAAAAGTTCACTTAGTAATAATGCCAAATTAAAAGTTTTAGTTCAAAGTACATTTTAAACCTGATGATCTTGTCATGCTTTATCAAAGTACACTTATTATTTTGATTAACATATTAAAACACATGTAATGTACCTTTTAACTACAGCATGTTATTTGATATAACATTTAATAAGTTAATGTTTTTAAATATATTTGTAATCCTATTGATAAAGTAGCAATTTGATATATTTAAAATATGACATACAAGTTTCAATAGAAATGACAATGAAATATTGTGGTTTACTATAAATGCTTGTCATTTAGCAGTACACTTTAAACATATATCAAAGACAATAGAAAAATGGTTTAATGGATTTCTCTATAGAACTTTAGGGTTCTTGACCCAATTTTAAAGAAGCCTTTATGCCAAAAAGGTCCTATAGGGAGAAATTATTGCATAATTCTTTCATGTTTTACAGGTTATTTCAATTTTGCCTAGTGAAAAAGTATGTGTAAGAACTGTTTAATTAATAAAATGGAATGACAATTAAAAATGAATAAACAAATTAAAACATAATCTATAAAATGATCTAATGATAGGAACCAAAAATGATGCGCCTGACATAATCCTTCAAAGTTCCATATAGAACCTTTTCTTCTGAGTGCACACTCATTTCACACTTAAGTGTATTCTTTTAAAGAATATACTTGTTTAGGAAAATATTTGTTGTCTTAATAGGCCGAGTATGACATTTTTCGCCACTAGAGGTCGTTAATTCAAAACAAAGTTATAGCTTGATGAAACCTTGATTTTGTGGTAGGAGTTGTTGTCCTCACCTCTACAGAAATCATATTCATGGATGACCGGTAATGTATTAAAGATTTATTATCGTTATGAAAGCCATTGGAGCGAAACGAGGCCGTTGGAGCGATTGCTAATGAGAGTCAAGCGCAACACACAACCGCTTCTGCTTCTTCTGGTCATGCGCATGTGGGGTAACGCAGCGCTGTTTTATCATATTAGATACATTTGAGTGTGTTGAAAGTTGTTATAATGCTACTTTGTGCATTCGCTCGACAGCTACTATATGAGACACTTGTTGCACACTGCAGTGAGCTAAATCCATATTAGGCCTGGTAAATATGGCACTCGCGGTAAATCAAGGAAACGAGATTTAAACAAAAAGACTAACTGTGTTGAGCTGTATAACAATGATTAGTTTTCTGTCGGTGAATGTATCCAAATAGTTGCTCACCTGTCTAATAAACACATTATATTTAAGCGTCTTTGGTGTTTCCATGGTTTCTAGGAAATAAAAGTGGAAATCGAGGGTTACGCGGGTATGATGTCACCGATAGGTGACGCACGGACACCGTGTCCTGGTTAAAACTGCTTATTTCTCTGTATTTAAACATTCTTAGAAACATTTGGAATAATGTAAGTACACAAATCAACAAAATATATAACATTGTTCTAGTGGTTTTTGAATATTTTGATCCAAAGATCTTACATAGTGTGCCTTTAAGAACTCTTTTTAAAGGTATACTAAAGTGTAAGTGAATCCAATGTATCATCAGCGCTCGGATTCGCTTCCATGGTGCTGTGAAGTAAGACTTGCAGGCTGTGAGGTAAACTAAAGGCTATTGGCTGTTTGAAAAGCGTCCTGTTTCAGTGGAAATTGCGTCAACGCATCAAACAAAGCTGCGCGTTCCATGGCACTTCAGTGGGCCTTTAAAGGCACAATATGTATTTTTTCTGCTTTAAAAATAGCAAAAATAACTGTATCTATGTTATATATTTCTATTAGATATGTACTTACATTATGCCGACAGTTTTCACCAACTTTCAAATCCGGAGAAATTTATAGTTTAATTCGAAGACAAGGGCCGTTTCTTTATTTCCGTTTTGTCGCCCGTCTATGGCGTCATATAACCTTTGACTCCTCTATTTTCTCTAACTTCCTGCGGAACCGCCAAACACAAAGGGGAACACCGGACTACCGCCAATAAAAGCAAAGAAAACGACGAAGGAAAAAAAAGTAGTAGCTAGTATCATTTTGCAACTGCACCAAACTTGACCGAGACTATTATATGTAATATTTATATTAGTCTGTATTATATAGTTATGGACCACGATTACGCTTTGCCTGCACGTTCTGCTGCTGGAGCCAGCTCAGTAAAGCGCAAACGTACGGGTGAAAAATATGACCCGAGAAGGGTTTGGGACAGGAGAAGAAGCATGACACGAGTAAACATTGGGGTTGCATTTAAAAAAATGGAGAGACCTTTGTGACAAGCTAAATCTTCAGAGCGATGCCGATCTCGCTTGTATTCTAATAAACAGCTAAGCACCCATTCAGCTAACTATATCTATCCGTATATTTTGTGAAACGATGTCATGTGTAAAACGCAGACGGGCTAGCTCTCATGTATAGTATAATAAAGTAGAAAGTAGCTTCATATGCAGTTCACTAACGTTATCTTGTTCGATATCATAGTATAAACGTAATTATAATTATTAACGAAAGGTGACCGTGTTTTTTTAACATCTATTAATACGAGCTAGATGGAATATTGATTTAATAGGGGTCTGATAATTCATATCTCTCTGTTCGAAAAAACGTGATTGTCAAAATACTTAGAATGAGTGAGGAATGTGGGGAATGACAGAGCGCGCGTGTTCCAATGAACATCGTATCGCTGGTTCGCGTGCGCACTCCCTCTCTCTCTCCCTCAGAGGGCTGGTTGTCATTGACAGCGACAACAACTCCCGTGAGCTCACGCTCTTTCCCGGTGTCATCAAAGTACCCCAGCTAACAATTTTATGTTCTGGGAACGTTCTGGGAACGTTAGTTTTTGGTTCCCAGAACGTTCTGGGAACGTTCCCAGAATGTTCCCTATTGGTTCTCCAGGAAAGTTTTCTTAACGTAAATAGAACGTCCCCTTAAGGTTAGGGGAACGTTCCGGGAACCTATTCGGAAAATAAAACCTGCAGGGAACGTTCTGGGAAATAATAAAAAATAAAAAATAACCAAATGGGAACCATACGGGAACGTTAGGGGAACGTTCTGTGTTTGCTGGGACGTCTTTTGTTATTATTTTGATTGAGTGTGACCCCTGGTGGCCAAAAATTACGTACTGAACGTTTAAGTATATTATTTTATAAACTTAATCCATAAAATGATCTCATGAAAGGAACAAATGAAAGGTTCAAAAAATGAAAAGGTTCCAAAAATGATGCACCTGACATAATCCTTCAAAGTTCCATTTAGAACCTTTTCTTCTGAGTGCACACTCATTTCACACTTAAGTATATTTTTTTAAAGTACATAGTTTTCTTAAGAACTCTTTTTAAAGGTATACTAAAGTGTACTACTTTTCCCACAAGGGTTGTTAAAATATGGTTTATGAAAAAAGAAACCCCAGAGTCCGTAAGTTCACTTTGAAGCTATCGTTTTATATCCGAGATTCCAGTGCGGAGTGAAAGCTCCACTGCGCAGTTGAAAAGTTAGGAAAACAATCCGAATTGGGTCGTGACGGAGGTTCGGAAGAGCCGATCTGCTGCAGGACGTCCCTGACCTGCCGAGGTAAGGTGTGCATCAGCCAGTTTTCCGCAAGAAACCCGCCTCCACGGAGCCCAAAACAGCACCCCAGCTCGACGGGAAGCTCCTCCAGACTGTTTCCCCGCACATCCAGACGGGACAGCTGAGTCAAGCCGCCCAGACCCGCCGGCAAAGAACCCAGCGAGTTATTCGCAACGTTCAAGCTGCGAAGTTCTACGCAGCTTCCAAACAGCTCTTTGGGAAGGCGTTCGAGTCGGTTAGCACTGAGGTCCAGTTCGCTAAGCAGCGTCAGAGCGCCGACCTCCGCCGGAAGCACTTCCAGAAGATTCCCTGCCAGCAGGAGGCGTCGCAGTCTGCGTAGTGTGAAGAGAGCCGACGGTAAGTTTCGCAGCTGATTATGCGCTAAATCCAAGAGCTCTAGCGAGCGCAGCACTCCTACAGTACCCGGAAGAGCCAAGACTTGATTACAAGCAAGTCGTAGACCGGACAAACGGCGCAGATGCTGCAATCCCAACAGCTCCTCTAAGGTACGCAGGCTATTGTGTTGCAGGTCTAAAATACGTAGACCTGTGAGCGCTAGCAGCGCTGATGGCAACCTTTCCAACTGGCATCCATTCAGCTGCACCTCTGCTAATCCGGTTAAGCGCCTCAGTCCCGTAAGCACCAACAACCTAGTGCCCTCGTTGTATATCTCCAGTTTTACCAGACTCCCAGCTAATTCGCTGAGCTCCCCCGGGATTGTCTGGAGCACGCCGCGCAGCACCAGGACGCGCAGGTGCCGCAGCTGTCGGAGGCTAAGGAGGGCCCAGCCGCGCCCCATCCCGCCCTCGCTGCTCAACCTCCCGCTCAGGTGCAGCTCCTGCAGGCCGCGGAGGGAGTAGACCCAGGCCGGGATCTCGGAGGCGTGGGTGAAGGTGAGGTGCAGGGTCTCCAGGTGTTCCTGAAGGTGTTGCAGGGCTGTGGGCTCCACTGAGGCAGTGCAGTGATAGAGGTGCAGCTCCCTGAGGAGAAGACACGCCTCATCAACTCATACAACAACCTCTGGTCTACAGGACATCTCAGGAACAGTTATGTGTCAGAGTCTTTAGTGCTCATGTCACATTGTGTGCAGTCTGTCTGTCTATCTATCTGTCTGTCTATCTGTCTGTCTATCTATCGATCTATCTGTCTGTCTGTCGGTCTGTCTATCTATATCTGTCTGTCTGTCGGTCTGTCTGTCTGTCTGTCGGTCTGTCTATCTATATTTGTCTGTCTATCTATCTGTCTGTCTATCTATCTATCTATCTGTCTACCTATCTGTTTGTCTATATATAAATCTGTCTGTCTATCTATCTATCTATCTATCTATCTATCTATCTATCTACTGTATATGTCTATCTATCTATCTATCTATCTATCTATCTATCTATCTACTGTATATGTATGTCTATCTATATGTCTGTCTGTCTGTCTGTCTATCTATTAATCTGTCTGTCTATCTACCTGTCTGTCTGTCTTTCTATATCTCTCTGTCTGTCTGACTGTCTATCTATCTGTCTGTCTGTCTATCGGTCTGTTTTTCTATCTATCTGTCTGTTTGTCTGTCTATCTACCTGTCTTTCTGTCTGTCTATCTATCTGTCTGTCTGTCTGTTGTTCTCGCTCTGTCCGTAAGGCCTATAAACTCTCTTTTTTTCCAGTTAAATTGTTAACTAGAAAATTTGAATTCTATATGAATTTAATTCCAGTTAATTTTAATTCCACTTCCTTACATTCAAATTTGAAATGCAACTGGCATTTGAAAAGCATTCTCAATGCAATCAAGCAAACACTAATATCAGCTTATGTATATGTGCACTGTTCTACCTTGACATTGTTCTTTGCCTAAAGCTAAAGGCAGTCTTGTGTGTCGATGTGAACACCCACCTGAGTGCGGCCATGTTAGATATCTGTGCTGTGAGTTTGGCGTCTCCGATCAGCTCCAGCTTCAACGCCTGTAACTGGCTGAGGGTGAAGAGGGCCGGCGGCAGGCGAGGAAGAGCCACGAGCTGCAGCAGAGAGCGGCCCTGCGTGTCACTCGTGATCATCGACCGCAAGCGCTCGGCTCCCCAGCGCCGCTCCAGGCTCTCCTCCAGCAGGCGAGTCTCGCTGACCGGCGACAGGAACACAGACAGGCGCTGGGACAGCAGAGGGTCGTACTGGTCGGCCATGTGCAAGAGGAACGCCAGGTCATTGTGAAGGTCAGGTGCGTCTAGCATGGATCCTTTCTCACGTAGACTCTGGAAAGAGTACTGCCTCAAAGACCTGAGGATTAGGCATATTCAATAAGATTTCATCATAGTTTCATCTCAAACCATTATAGATTACAACTGTCGGTTAAGTAAAAATTGTAAAAAGATTTGTAACATTGACTTATGAACCTTTATGAGCCTGAGTTAATCGATGGTAAATGCTTCTGTTGAAGCCCTATTTTAAAACATACTTTTTTAACTTGTTTAATAGAGGAATTCCTGGTGAAAAACTGTACATTACCCATAATGCTGTTCAGAAAATTCCACCAATCAGAGAGTCGCTGTGAGCAAATTACGCCAAAAGAACTCAAGAACTTTATATTTTGCAATGAGATTAAAATATGTTGAATAAACTATTATAAACTCAAACATATTTTTGATAAAAGTTTGTAATGTTGTGATTCACCTCATAGCTGGTTGGTTTTGTTAAAGGCTTATAACTTTTAAACTAAAGGTCCTTCAAATGCATTTTTTCACACCACTCAAAATGCTTGAAAAACGCAGAAAATCGAACCCGATCCGAATTTGTTTAGGACGGACGAAAGTTTCGGAGGCAGTGTTTAAATGTGATTGACATAACGTGAGGTCGTATTTATTTTTTATCGGCGAAAATTTCGGACAGGAACTTCAGACTTTTTAATATTTCTATGGAAAAAAAGGATAGAAAAAAAAAGTCAAAACCAATGCGGCTGAAAAGTGGGCGGGACTAATGCACTCTATTTGCATTTCGAAATTTTTTAGAACACAAAACGACACGTTGGTTCAGTCACCAGAATCTCTCGACACTCATACATGGAGACAGACTACATGGACACAGTGCTCTCGTGTCTCGGGACGCCCGTACTTGTGGAAGATCCAGAAGAGGGCATAGACGCCCAGCAGGCCGAACAGAAACAGCAGCGAGATGTAGGCCTGCATCAGCTTGCGCAGGACGGAGGACAGCGAGTGACTGCACTGGAAGAGGCTGTAGCCGGTCAGAGCGTGAGAGTGAAGCTGGCAGACGTGACTGAAGCAGATGGAGCTCAGGAGAGGAGTAGTGTAGCTCACGATCAGGACGAACTTCAGGACCTTGAACACCGTCTGAGCAGTGTACACCTACAGGAGGAGGTGTTGAAACGCATGTGAAGATACTTGTTGTTAAAGGGATAGTTCACTCTACTCTACACTGTCAGAAATAGGGGTACAGTAGGAGTCCATTTCTGTCCCCCAAGGTACATATATGTACCTTTATGAGGGTCAAAAAGGTACATATATGTCCCCAAGCATTAAAAGGTACATATATATACCGTTTCTTTTAAAGGTTAAGGTACAATATCAAAAGACAGCCTCTGCTAAGTAATTTTTTTTTTGTAAAAAAATCGTTTTTTAAAAAGGTTTTAAGGATACCTGAATCATTTAAGGGAGATTTTAACTTATCACTATATTTGACTAGCTTTGAAATAAAGGAAATAAAAGTTTTGTAAGTCAATTTACTTTTATTAAATCAACTCTCCTGGGAGTTTATATGGCTCCAGACTCAAAGAGTGTTAAAGTGTTAAAATATGACTGTTAAATTAACAAAAGTTAATGAGCTAATTAAGTGATTCATTGAGTGATGATTGACCATTATTGAAGACACCTGATGTTAACAAGCAGAATCACTGAAGTAGAATTAAAATAAAATTAAGACACCGTTATGGTGATCAGTGTTTGCTTTAGTTGGGCTCTTGACCCTTAAACTGATAACATTAGATTTTGTTTCTCTGTTGTAACTGAGTTACAACTGCCAGATGAACAAAGAGAAAAGTTGATCAGGTGGTATTGGTTATGTTTTGACAGTCATAATTTGATCTGAATCACTGAACTCATTTAAAGTCTAATCTCTGACTTAAATGTATATTTTAATTACAGTAGCCTGTGATTCAACAGAATACGATTCATCCTTTTCTAATCTAAAGGGGTTCTTAAAAGTGTATCTGATAAAACAAATCTTTCTTTTAGGCACACACAGACATCATTAATCGGTGTATGAATCTCAACAATGGTGACAAAAATAATATTCAATTAGGGAAAGGAAATTAGAAAAACAATTCGGATCATAATTTATTCATACCGCAATGCATGATGGGAGCCATGAATGAGTTTTGATTGGTGGCACCCATAATGCACTGCAACATGCTTTATTATTGTCACCATTGTTGAGA
Organism: Tiaroga cobitis; assembly: GCA_030578255.1. NCBI lineage: Eukaryota > Metazoa > Chordata > Actinopteri > Cypriniformes > Leuciscidae > Tiaroga > Tiaroga cobitis. Next base: position 46,034,270 of record CM060593.1, read on the forward strand.
TTCACAGGCTGATTATTGATGTCAGTGAGTCAACATAAAATAATTTTCTTTTAAAGGTCTCTTGATCAGACCAACTTTTAAGAAATATTTTGGATTATATGGAAAATGTTGGAAATCATTTGCTGTAGAATTACAGGCTGCTGTAATCAACAATATACATTTAAGACTGAGAAAAAGAATGAGTTCAGTGATTCAGGCAAATTATGAATATGTCAAAACATAACCAACACCACCTGATCTCCTTTTCGCTTGGTTCATCTGGCAGTTATAGTTCAGATACAACAGCCAAACAAAATCTAAAATTAATAGTTTAAGGGTCAAGAGCCCAACTAAAGCAAACACTGATCACCATAACGGTGTCTTAAAAAATGATATTTTCTCCTTCAGTGATTCTGCTTGTTAACATCAGGTGTCTTCAATAATGGTCAATTATCACTCAATGAATCACGTAATTATCTCATTAACTTTAACACTCTTGAGTCTGGAGTCATGTAAACTCCCAGGAGAGTTCAATTAACACTGGAGTTTTTGCTGTTGGACCTCAAGGTACATACATGTACCTTTTTGAGGGTCAAAAAGCATTAAAAGGTACATATATGTACCGTTTCTTTTAAAGCAGGGGTGCCCAATCCTGCTCCTGGCGATCGACTGTCCTGCACAGTTCATCTCCAACCCTAATCAAACACACCTGAATATAATTTTCAAGTGATCCTAAAGTAGGGCTGGGCGATTTATCGCACATATTGTTATGCGCATCTCTTCAGTAAAGCCGGTAATTAGTAGTAAATCACCTTCACCTGCTTTCAGATGGAAGATATGATGCAGATATGAGTGTTAAATTAACACTCAAGAGTGTTAAAGTTAATGAGATAATTAAGTGATTAATTTAGTGATGATTGAGCATTATGAAGACACCTGATGATAACAAGCAGAATCACTGAAGGAGAAATTTTAAAATTGTAAGCCACCGTTATGGCGATCAGTGTTTGATTTAGTTGGTCTCTTGACACTTATATTGTCACTTTAAATTTTGTTTGTCTGCTGTTATTGATTTATAACAGTTAAACGAACAAAGAAAACTGTGGTCTGATGGTGTTGGTTATGTTATAACAGCATCATGCTGTGATCTGTAAAATGAAACTTCTCAGATGAATTGGTTTGACTTTTTAGCAACAGTTTAATAAGTCTACAGCAGGGGTGCCCAATCCTGCTCCTGGCGATCGACTGTCCTGCACAGTTCATCTCCAACCCTAATCAAACACACCTGAATATAATTTTCAAGTGATCCTAAAGTAGGGCTGGGCGATTTATCGCACGATATTGTTATGCGCATCTCTTCAGTAAAGCCGGTTCCTTATAGTAAATCGCCTTCACCTGCTTTCAGATGGAAGATATGATGCAGATATGAGTGTTAAATTAACACTTAAGAGTGTTAAAGTTAATGAGATAATTAAGTGATTAATTGAGTGATGATTGAGCATTATTGAAGACACCTAAAGCAGAATCACTGAAGGAAAAAATCTAAAATTGTAAGCCACCGTTATGGCAATGAGTGTTTGCTTTAGTTGGGGTCTTGACCCTTATATTATTAACTTTATATTTAAATTGGCTGTTGCATCTAAGTTATACCTGACAGATGAACAAAAAAAATAATTATATAATGATGTTGGTCATGTTATGTATGACATTCATCATTTAAAATGTACGTTTGTGATTTATTTTGTTGGTTACAGTATAACTGAGATTTTGTATATATATACAGAATTTTAGATATAATATAATGGATTTCTTAAAAGTTGTTTTAAAAAAAGATTTATCTTATAGGCACACACACACCTCAAGATTCAGTCAATGCTTCTCAACAATGGTGACGAGCAGAATATTCAATTAGAAAAAGTAAATTACATAGACAATTGAGATCATAATTTATTCATACCGCAATGCATGATGGGAGCCATTAATGAGTTGTGATTGGTGGCAACAAGGGTAATTATTGTCACCACGGTTGAGATACACAGGGTGATTATTGATGTCTGTGTTTCTAGATAAAAATAAAGTGATTTGATCAAAATATTTTTAGTAAATATTTTAGCTTATAAGAAAAATACAGATATGCTTTAGACTCATTAAACTGTTGCTAAAAAGTCAAACCAATTCATCTGAGAAGTTTCATTTTACAGATCACAGCATGATGCTGTTATAACATAATCAACACCATCAGACCACAGTTTTCTTTGTTCATTTAACTGTTAGAAATCAATAACAGCAGACAAACAAAATTTAAAGTGACAATATAAGTGTCAAGAGACCAACTAAATCAAACACTTATCGCCATAACGGTGGCTTACAATTTTAAAATTTCTCCTTCAGTGATTCTGCTTGTTATCATCAGGTGTCTTCATAATGCTCAATCATCACTAAATTAATCACTTAATTATCTCATTAACTTTAACACTCTTGAGTGTTAATTTAACACTCATATCTGCATCATATCTTCCATCTGAAAGCAGGTGAAGGTGATTTACTACTAATTACCGGCTTTACTGAAGAGATGCGCATAACAATATGTGCGATAAATCGCCCAGCCCTACTTTAGGATCACTTGAAAATTATATTCAGGTGTGTTTGATTAGGGTTGGAGATGAACTGTGCAGGACAGTCGATCGCCAGGAGCAGGATTGGGCACCCCTGTTTTAAAGGTTAAGGTACAATATTGTACCCTTGAGGGTACAGCCCCAGTGACAAGCCATTGTACCCCTAAAGGTACAATTATGTACTTTATTTTCTGAGACTATGTAGAGCCAGCCCTGATTGGCTGCTTGAATCTCAATTTAAAAGAACGTCCAGTTTGCGGTCTTTCTTTCTTTTGGCCATCGGTGGAGAAGAAGTCAGAGCACGGTTACTCATGGTTCTTACAGGGTTTTTAACCGAGGAGGTCCTTCAGAAAATATCAGAAGCAGGCATAGAAGTAACCGACGTCGAGATGAAAGGAGATGAAATGGACTTTCAGGCAAATGACTCTTACTCAGATGAGGATCATTTATATGTCACAGTTAAACATTGAGTTTAAAATGAAATGTTGGAAGATGTGAAAATTAAAAGAGTTTAATAAATTCTGATTTTAATTCAGCACGTGTGTAATATATATATATATATAAATCTCATTATAGTCAACGATTGTACCCTGTCAAAGCCAATTTTGTACCATTTTTGAAGGGTCCATTTTTGTACTGTTAAATAAAGGTACAAAATTGTCACCACAGGTACAAGACTGGTCTCTTAAGGTACTAATCACAAGGGTACAAATATGTGCCCTATGCCAAGGGTACAATATTGTACCCTTGAGGGTACAGCCCCAGTGACGAGGCATTGTACCCCTAAAGGTACAATTATGTACTTTATTTTTATGAGAGTGTACTTTATTATATTCTACTCTTTTCTATTCTATTCAGTGTATAACAGTAGTTTTACCACACTATGTTAGTCATTGGGGACCAGCAACTGTCTGAATACCCACATTGTTCAAAATATCTTCTTTTGTGTAAGAAACCACATTTGTGGCTGGTAACCAAAAGTTGCTGTTTTGAGTTTAACAATGACATGAAACTGAAACTAATTCCACCAGTGGTGATAAAGAAAGATTACGTTGTTCTCACCGTTTGCAACTAAAAACGGAAGACTTCTTATGCGTTTTGGTCGTTCATTGACACAACAACAGTGTTTTGGGCGCCTGAAAACGCAAACTTTTGAAAACTGGTTTCAAAGTGCAAGTTTTTGAAAACAGTCTCTGTGTAAACATCAAAAACAAGAATCTCTGAAGACAATGACGTCATGACATGCACATGCGTATTACGTGTTCAATGTATTTCATCGCCATCTAATAGACTGGCAAAAGAATACAGCATTTTTAGTCGTTTTCACGGATCTGTGTGAATGGGAATAGTTTTGACAATGGTGTCGTCTGTACGTGGAAAACTCAAGGGAAAAACTTCTCAGTTTGTCGTTGTCGTGTAAACGTACCCGTAGTCTTCCGGGTTTTGACATCACACCTGCTGCATTCTATAGGTCCTCTTTAATAATAAGACAGAACTGTAAACGTGATGAACTGACTTATAGGTTACCTTATAGATAACATCTGAACTCTCGCAGTGAGTGCGAAACCTGCGCACTCTCTCGAACAGCGCTCTGGCCTGCTCCCTGTCACTGCGGTCCAATGTGTCTCCCGGTCTGGACCCGTCCGGGACTACTTGCGCCGGCAGAAGCGGCTCCTTGAGCGTCCGAGCGGAGAGCGTGGAGCAGTGGGATAAAGTGGAGGGACATGGAGAGGGTTGCGTCGTAGTGGATGCACTATCAGTTCCCGCCAGCAGAGGGCTGTCCGTTCCCGAGTCCAAACTCGACTTGCGCGTTTTGTACGAAGATGTTACCTGAACTTTGGGTCGCGTTACTTGCTCCGCCTCCGAAAAGCGAGTGTCCAGTTTGGCCGTGTGCGAAAGCGCTCTTGTCGTCCAGGGTGATTCGCAACATTTGGCGAGGAGTGACAGGAAGTGCTCGATACGAGCGGACGTGAGCGGGAAGTGGAACCAGAAGCAGCCGCTAGCCAACAGAACCAGCGTGTGGAGCAGCGTCACGTACGGTAGAAAGCGCGAGAACCAGGGCAGCGCCTCGTGATAGCAAACCTGGCTGATGTAGACGTACTGCTGGAAGTCCAAGTTGGTACGTCGCCCCTTTGCTGGACTCCCGAGAGACTGTTTTGCACCTGTGTAAACGAAATCAGACATGGACTCCACAGTAGAGCTGTAGTTGGTGGAGAAGGAGTGTACGGGGACGCACACGACTCCGTCCCGGGACAGCAGAAGAGTCCCGGCGAGGATAGACACCATTAGCATTAGCACCAGCAGGTAGTCCATGAAGACTTCCCACCACGGCTTCAGAAGCTTATAACTGCCCTGACGCTCGCCGCCCGACCACAGCTCAGACAGCGTGAACATCTACAGTCGGAGAGAGAGGAGAAACCACATTCAATCAATTCAACACTGCATCAGATCTAAGAATCTAAAAGGAAACAGCAACTGTTTGTTTGATGTTCTGGGAGTTTGTTAGGCTTGATCTACTGCCGTTCGTGTTGTTACATGTAGCCCAGAGCAGTGGTCGTCGAAAAGTCATATAGGCCTAAAGCACTTTCTAGACACAAGCAGAAACCAGCCAAGTCCACTTTAGTCCTTGCCTGCCACTATTTCAACAGTAAAATCAGTTAACAGCCAAGGTAGCGTGCCTAGTGAGAGCTAATCATGTAACGTTAGCTGCTAGCAGCTTCATCTTTCTAACTAGTATAGCTAGTCGACAACAAAACTATGTCAATAGCTTAAATCAAGTTAAATATGATCCAAGTGACATGGCCTCTTCGTCTAGTTTGTCATAGGGTGTTGTTAGTGTGTCTCTATTCAGTTATTTCAATGTTTTGGGTGGTTGTTAGTGCATTGCTATGCAGTTAGTGTGTTACTGAGTGGTTACTACACAGCAAAATCCCCAGTGTTAAATTAACACTCCTCGGTGTACATATGTGTCCACACTACAGGGTGTTAAAAATGAACACTGAAGCAGTGTTGAAGGTAATGAGATAATTAGGTGATTAATTGATGATTGAGCATTATTGAAGATACTTGATGTTAATAAGCAGAATCATTGAATGAAAGAGAAACACAAGAACTACTGACTTTGAGCCATTATACATTATTGCACGTACTATTACCAGTTTGACTTTATTTCTGTCATACATCTACTCACGGTCTTATTTAGATGTAATAGAAGTTTAGATGGTAATGCTTTATGGAATGTTTCGTTTCAAGTCACCATTATAGTGATCGGTGTTTGCTTTAGTTGGGCTCTTGACCCTTTACTTATTAATATTATTTTTTCTCTGGCTGCTTCAATTCTGTGTTTATAAACCACATTTGTTGTGGCAAGAGAAACTATGACCTGGGCTGCATTTCTTGAAAGAATTGTAAGCCTATTTTGATCATACAGACTATTTATTGCAATTGATCTATGATCAAGTTAGGCTTAAAGGGTTAGTTCACCCAAAAATGAAAATTAAGTCATTAATTACTCACCCCCATGCTGTACCAACCCCGTAAGGCCTTCGTTCGTCTTCGGAACACAAATGAAGAGCATTATGATTAAATCTGAGAGCTGGATCACTCCTCCATAGGCTGCCTAAGGGAATGAAACTTGATGGCCCAGAAAGTCATTAAAGAAAATGTTTAAATATTCCATGTCGCAACAGTGGCTCAACTATAAGTTTATCAAGCGACGAGAATACTTTTTGTGCGAAAAAACAAACAAAAATAACGACTTTATTCGACTATTCCTTTTCTTCCTTGAAGGCCTGAAACGAGACTTCAAGAGATTTCCACGACGCATGCGCGAGAATTGCGATCTCCTTCAACTACTTCAGTTAAGTTCTCGCGCGTGCGCGTCGTGGAAATCTCTTGAAGTCTCGTTTCAGGCCTACAAGGAAGAAAAGGAATAGTCGAATAAAGTCGTTATTTTTGTTTGTTTTTTCGCACAAAAAGTATTCTCGTCGCTTGATAAACTTATAGTTGAGCCACTGTTGCGACATGGAATATTTAAACATTTTTTAATTTCTGTAGCCTCCTCAGACCTGGTTGTCCACATACGTGGACATCACAAAGTCCAGGGGTCAGAAAGTAAAAGTCCTGCCATATTTTTATTACACCCACAGCAAAAACTCCAGTGTTAAATGAACTTTACTGGGAGTTTATTTGGATCCAGACTCAAGAGTGTTAAAGTTAATGAGATAATTAAGTGAATAATTGAGTGATGATTGAGATATTATTGAAGACATCAGATGTTAACTAGCAGAATCACTGAAGGAGAAAATCTATATTTTAGTCACCGTTATGGTGATCAGTGTTTGCTTTAGTTGGGCAGGTGACCTTTAAATGTTTATCTAAATATTTTGTTTGGCTGTTTTAACAGCTGGATGAATAAAGAGATCAGATCAGATCAGATCAGATCAGATCAGATGTTGTAGATCATGTTTAGACGTAATCATCATTTGACCAGAATCACTGAACTCATTTAAAGCCTACTCTCTGACTTAAATGTATAATGATCATAACAGCATCACAGTGATTCTATAACATTATATCCAGATTTTTCAAAATAAACCAAATGATATCTTACACGTTGTTTTGATAAATAAATAATAATCTTTCTTTTAGGCACACACATACATCAAGATTCAGTGTATGAATCTCAAGAATGGTGACAAACAGAATATTCAATTAGGAAAAGGAAATTACTAAGACAATTCAGATCATAATTTATTCATACCGCAATGCATGATGGGAGCCATGAATGAATTTTGATTGGTGACACCCAGAATGCACTGCAACATGCTATATAATTGTCACCATTGTTGAGAATCACAGGCTGATTCTTGATGTCTGTGTGCCCATGAAGTAATTAGAAAAGAATAGCTTTTAAGAAATCTTTCGGATATTATTTAAATTTCTGAACATGTTATACTGTGTAATCAAAAGGTTAGAATCTACAAATGATGATTATGTCAAAACATAACCAACAACAGCACATCAGCTTTCCTTGTTGTTCATCTGGCTGTTATAACTCATGTACATCAGCCAAACAACTTCTAAAATTAAAGAATAAAGGGTCAAGAGCCCAACTAAAGCAGTCACTTATCACCATAATGGTGACTTAAAAAATGTGACGTTCTCCTTCAGTGATTCTGCTTGTTATCATCAGGTGTCTTCAATAATGCTCAATCATCACTCAATTATTCACTTAATTATCTCATTAACTTTAACACTGGAGTTTTTGCTGTGGGTGGAATAAAAATGTGGCAGGACTTTTACTTTCTGACCCCTGGACTTTCCACCTCTGACCAAAACTCGGGTCTTAGGAGGTTAATGACTTTCTGGGCCATCAAGTTTCATTCCCTTAGGCAGCCTATGGAGGAGTGATCCAGCTCTCAGATTTAATCATAAATATCTTTATTTGTGTTCCGAAGACGAACGAAGGCCTTACGGGGTTGGTACAGCATGGGGGTGAGTAATTAATGACTTAATTTTCATTTTTGGGTGAACTAACCCTTTAAGATGTTTATGGGAAACGCATTCCCAGGTCATGATGGTTATGTGTCGATGATGAAATTACTGTAGTGTCCTGATTCACTGATCTCACCCATCATTATAAAGTGATTATACGAATGCTTTAATAATTTTTTATTACAGTAGCTAATTCCAGTAATGCTTTAATAATCTTAAAGTAGGAGAAAAAAAATCACACACAGACATCAATAATCTACATATGAATCTCAACAATGGTGACAATCACACAAATGCTTCATGTTGCAGTGCACGATGGGAGCCACCAATCAAAACACATCCATGGCTCACATCATGCATTACAGCATGAATAAATTATGCAGCTGAATTGTCCTGTAATTTTCATTGTTTTTTTCTGTTTGCTTTTATTTTGCTATTGTTTTGTTATAACTTTAGTAACTTGTTTTGTGATGTTCAGAGTTGATTTGTTTGTCACTAGTTTGTATATTGTCACCATTGTTGAGATTCATATGCTGATTCTTGATGTCTGTGGGTCTAAACACAAGACCTTCTGTGCACACAGTATTTTCAAAATTGTTTATATTGCTGTTGGATCTCAAACTGTAGAATCTCAGGGCTACAATCACCAATGCAAATATCAGACATAAAGCATATAGTCAAAGATTTAGACTCCGAATAACATCAGTGACTCAGGTCACTATATGATGAAAATGTCATCATCAAAACATATTGTGAGCATATCATGTTTTCTCTTGCAGTAACAAATGTGTTTTTAAACACAATGTCAAACCCGTCAGAGAAAATCTAAGCTAATATTAAAACAATGAAAAGGTAGAAGACCCCAACTAAAGCAAACACTAACCACCATAATGGTGACTTGAAATGAAAAATTCCATAAAACATTACCGTCTAAACTTCTGTTGAATCTCAAGAACCTTTGTAGATGTATGACAAAAATAAAGTCAAACTGGTTAATATTAAGTGCAATAATGTGTAATGGCTCAAAGTCAGTTGTAGTTCTTGTGTTTATCTTTTTTCTGTTCTTGTTGTTTCTCTTTCCTTCAGTGATTCTGCTTATTAACATTAGGTGTCACCACTAATGGCCAATCATCACTTAATTAATCAGTTAATTATCAAATTATCTTTAACGCTGCTTCAGTGTTAATTTTAACACCCTGTAGTGTGGACACATATGTACACTGAGGAGTGTTAATTTAACACTGGAGATTTTGCTGTGTAGGGTGTTAGTGTGTTGCTATGTAGTAGCTTCAATGTTCTGGTTGGTTGTTATCACATTGCTATGCGGTTGCCAGGGTGTTTCGATTGGTTGTTAGTGTGTTGCTATGTGGTTACTATGGTGTTAGTGCGTTGCTATGCAGTTGCTTCAATGTTCCGGGTGGTTGTTATTATATTGTTATGCAGTTGCCAGGGTGTTCTGATTGGGTGTTAGTGTGTTACTTTGCGGTTGCTTCAATGTTTTGGGTGGTTGTGAGTGTGCTGCTATGTGGTTATAGGGTGATAATGGGATTTTATGTTCTATATGTTGGTCTCTAGAAATGAGTCTTTAATGTGGCTCTGTGGGTTTTTCCAGCTGTTTTCTGGTCCAGCAGGTGAAAATACAGCATCTGATCACTCAGTAACAGCAGGACACTAGTGATATAACCTCTAAAGGAGCTTCTAAAGGTATGTTTAGTTATGTAGTTTGCTGTAGACTATTAAAATGAAAATGTTTTCTGCTAATGCATTTATAATGAGATCTGATTCGGCACATAAAGCTTTCTAGAAACCCAATGCAGAATCTCATCATACTACATCATCTAACCTATATGCAAAAATACTAAAAGTTAGAGAAATGCACTTACTGTGATATGGTCAGAACCGAAGCCACACTTCATGCAGTGTTGAAAGCCCTGGTCCGGTGCGGGCCGGTTTGTTCTCGTACACTAACTTTCCCCTATTCTCACACACACGGGCCCCAAAGCAGCTTTCAGGTCTCCATGGCAACCTGCACATAATGGGCTCATTCACATTACAACACGACAGAGAGCCGCTGGATTCACAGGCAATACACAGAAATAACAACATGAAATATATATGTGAATGTCAGGTTTTCTGTGTTTACTCAGGACTCTTCTTCAGGTCTTCGAGAACAAACACGTTCCTCTCAAAGCAGTGCAGCAAATGTGAACAGCAGGCGGCGCTCACGAGTCATTTTACATGAGTTTAGACATGCCAAAGCTTTGAGAAATTCATTTAGCTACTGTAGTTTTAGGATTTTGTTTGGAAAGCTAAAATTATGTCCTAAATTATGTTTAGTCAAATTGACTTAAAGTGTATAATTTCAATCACAAGCCACTTTTTCAAAGTTAAACTTGCATGTTTGTAGAAGCAACTTGAAAACTGAAATAAAAAAATAAAGAAATATTGAATTAAATACATTTGATTAAATAATACATTTAATTAAAATGTATATGCAAATAATGTTGTGCAGGAAACCCCTGTTTCCCCGAATATCATCTTGTCGCACATTTTTAGTTTTCTCGCACCGGGGATTTACAAAAAGCCCACACATCAGATTGAGACGCACGCGGAAAGATTTGTGTGAAAACTAAAAGGATTTTCATCAAATATTTCAGAAAAAGAATGATGCCGTTTTGTCAATAATCAATTAACATTTTTAGAAGGGAATGCAAACATTGTTCTTTAAATTAAAGATAGAAAGAAATGATGGTGATGATCAGGTGGATGCTGCAGAACACAGTGTCATATTTCATAAATAGAACAAACATACTTAAATTAAAGTTTCATTTTTATATTTGATGAGCTCACGTGAATGATGGAAACACTTCTGAATTGTTGCAGCTTTTTCTATTTAGTTCTTAAACTCTTTTAGAAAAGGTTCTATATGGAACCTTAAGGGTTTCCTCAGACGCATCATATAGAACCTTCGGGGTTCCATCATGGGATCATTTTATGGATTCATTCATTTAAATTATTTAATGTATATAACTCATTTTTAATTTTAAGTACATTTAATGAATTAAGTAGCTCATAAACACTTTAGAAAAATGTAAATGACCTTTTAAATATGAAAGAATTGTGCAATCCCTTAAGAAATGTTTCCTTATATAGAACCTTTTTGACATAAAATGTTCTTTAAAATTGAATCATTTATAGTTCTATATAGAGGAACCCATTGGATTTTTCTAGAGGTTATGTATATGGGCTTTCTGGAGGTTCTGATCAGTGTTTCACACACATGCAAGTTTTCATGTTATAGTGATAATGAATGAATCTGCATCACTGAAATGTCAGACAGGTCAAACATGTCTGGAAAGACATGAAGGTGATCATTTTTATTTTTGGGTGAACACTCCATTTAATATTCAAATGCGTGCAGTTGAACATTGCTTTTTGCATTTTTTATATGCTGCCACAGAAACACAATTCTATTTTTCACTTGTTTGGTTTTTTGAAGTAGACTATCTAAACTTGAGCACTAGAATTTCAACTTTCTTATTGCTTTATCAATATATACTCATTACAGGTACATCACTTCACATTTAGTTATATTATTAAAAATCTATCATGCAATCTGATCACCATAACTTGAAACGGATGTGCCAAAGGCCTGAGTTGACAAGCTGTTGAGTTGTGTGAGAGTTCAACTTTTTTTTTACCTTTGTTGCCATTGGCTTTTGGCTTGCTCAGTTGGGGACATAAAATTGATCATTTATTCAACAATATTATTGATCTGCCTGCATTGACACCATTATATGAGAATTGTACTGAGCTGGACGATGACATCACGGTTTACTCCAGAGCGGCTATATATATATATATATATATGAACTAAATTAAAAACTTGTTTACAACAAAAATGAAACACCACAGAACTTACTCAAGCTGGACTGTGACGCTATTTTCTTCTAGAAACAAACTTTGTTGGATTATAGTCCTGTTATCTCTGTAAAGCTCTCTGTAAAAAATGTATTGTCAAATTAACAGTAACTTATAGGCAACAATTACCCAGTAGCAAAATTTTGTGTGGTGTTTTTCTCGGTCAATTTGCACTGCTGTATTTAGATTTACAGTAACTGATAATTTCCCAGAATGCATTGAAAATCTACATTAACAACAGAAATCATTTACAGTGCTGCTTTGAAACAATCGGTATTGTAAAAAGCGCTATGTAAATAAAGGTGACTTGACTTCAGCACAGATTCACGCAGCCTGAACTATATGTTTCAGCATTAATGTTCTCGTGTGTATAAATGCGTATCTGTGGGAAATCCTGTGCTGCGCGCATTCATCTCGAGCAGCCCGTGTTTGTGTGACAGAAAAGGCGTCCATCTTCGTGCCTCTCGGACGTGTGGTTTGACACCTCTCGAATCTCTAAACCAGCAGGGTGTGTGTGTGTGTGAATGGGCAGGACTGAACACACCCTGTTCTTCACCAGGCCTCTATATGGGGCTTTTAGAAGAAGATTCTAAATACATCTGGCCTGCATGCGGTTTCCCCGAAAACCTGCGTCCAAGCGCCCCGCATGAGATTCACAGCAATCCTGCATTTAGAGGCTCGGTAAGAAACTATTGAGATTTGTGCTTGTGTGTCCATCATCTTTTGACTGTGACGCTTTGAAGAACGTAAACTCACAATCACACAGACAGCAAGACTCACGAATTCACCAAATTACCGTTTAGTGTTCATTGTTCATTCAGCTCGTGATTTCAGTGTGTTTGATACTTTTGTCTGTTTTCTGAATGTTTTCTATACTTTCAATTGCCTGACATTTTTTTGCACACATTTAATTTAAAAGAAAACATTTTTAATTAAAACGTGTGATACATTTAGAATTTGATCACTAGAAATTACATATTTTAATTTAAATGGCTTTATTTTATTTTATATTTTTATTATATTTTTACTTTCTTTTATTTATTTATTGGTTGGATTTGAGGAGATGCAACAAAAAAAAATCAAACTAGAACCATAACAATTTTTTGTTACTTGAAATAAAATACAAATCAAATTATAGGGATAAAACATTTTATAATTACATTTTATTTCAGCTAGTTGCCAAAGCAACATTTCTCATTTTCAATTAGTTTAACTTTATGTAAAATAACTAAAACTACAACTGAAACTAAAAAAAAATATTATGAAATTAGTGCTTGTGTGTGATTTATATATATATTATATATATATATATATAGTGCATGCATGCATGTATTTGTGTGTGTGTATATATATATATATATATATATATATATATATATGTAGATAATTATTATAGTGTTCATTTATATATACATATATATACAGTGTTATTTTATTTTATCATTAAGATTAAGACTTATTATAATGTTCATATATATATACACATGAACATTATAATAAGTCTTAATCTGGAATAATATAATCTTAAATCTCAATGATAAAATAAAATAGCACTGTTACAGTGATTTTTTTTCCAGCTTATCATATGTAAATTATCTAAAATGTTTAGGAATGAATCATCTTCATTCTTAATTCTGTGTTTGTTTGGTTTCAAACAATGATCAGATCTGAAGTGGAAATGTCTCAGAGATCTTCTGTCTTGAGCTTCAGTAGAAGCTGTCTGATGTGACTCTCGGCAAACACAGCGCCAGATTTTCATCTTATAGATGAAACGGAGAGACAAAGAGTCTGTGATGCATGATGATGTCATCGCCCGGTGCCCGCAGTGAAACTGTGAGTATCTTGAGTACGGTCGAGCAGCGCGATTCACACACCTCCATACACACCTACTCTAGTGCACTCGACAGAAAACAGAAAGCTGAAAAAGACAAGAAAGCAAGTGGTGCCAGGCCGAGGAGGTCGTGGGTCATGGAAAGGCCATTCAGATACAGTCATTCTGACTCCATGACACGCCGAAAACACGCGTGGAGGGGTTTTCAGACGGTCTTATGAAAATGTTCTCATGCTGACATCTTGCATTCCATTCACCAAAGTATCATCTGCTCGTCTGCGTTTATTTGATGAAAATAAATGTTTTATATTTGTCACGACACTGAAACCCATGAAGCTGAAACTGTGACAAACTGAAAGTGCATGAAGTCAATTCATCTTCAAATCGGTCTTCATGTTCAATATCTATTGCTTTAGCACTTAAAACCAACACATGGTTCACTTGTAAAGTGTGTTTGTGCTTCTTTCTTCACTGTAAATTACACTTCCAGTAATGAAATGTGCCATTGTAGGACTGCTATCATCTGATTATCATTCTCTGCATCTGTGTTTAAAGGCTGACGTTTAGTCAACACACACTATACGCCAGCGACGGGTTTCTTAAAACTCAAAAAGGATTTGAGAGAGGTGGGTCGTGAGAAAGTGACACGTTTGTTTGTCACCCTTCCTCTTCATTTTCTCACTGCAACCACAAACAGGTTGTAATGCAGAGCAATAGAGATAATGAGGGAATGATATTATACAGTCGAGAAGGGTCAAGTTTTTTGGACGAATTTCTATCTGTAACTTTCGCAGTTTGGTGAGGTTAAACATGATTTGATTTTGTGCTAATGAAAATTGCGGTTCACTTCAATGCCTGTTTGATAAACACACAGCAGCCAGAAAAGACAAAAGAAATAAGAGTTTTGAGGCCAACTAATGGAAACACTGATCACCATTGTGGTGATTTCAAATGAAACACAATAGAGTTAAACCTCTGTTAATTCTCAATAAGAACTTGTGTAGACGTCTGACAGAAATAAAGTAAATCTGGTCAGTAATAAGTGAAGCTGGAAATGCTGTTTGTGGAGTTGTTTAATCCTCCTCTGCTGAGATCTTCACAGATTTAATGTCTTCTTTTCTCTTCAGTGGATTGGCTGTGTCTGAAGTCAGTTGTAGTTCTTGTGTTTCTGCTCGTCTCTTTTTCTGTTCTCTTCTTTCCTTCAGTGATTCTGCTTGTTAACAGGCTTATTACAGCTGAGATGACTCCATATTTCATACACACAGATTTTGTGGCTCAGATAAAGTCCAGTTCTGGGTTATTTCTTTGCTCTGGCTGACATGTGGCATTGCTATGGCCTGCTTGTGGGCCAGATCTGGCAAACAGGAGCGGTCCGCCCAAGTGCCATCATTACACATGTGCCAGATGTGGGCCGGATCTGGGCTGACACAATGTTGCTATGTGGGGTGCATCTATATGCATGTTCAATTGTTCATTATAAAAATGATGATAATTATAGGTTGATAACAATCAGGGCCGGCGCTCCGCACACGCACATCACGCACTGCGCGTAGGGCACCAAGTGCTTGGGGGGGGGGGGGGGGGCACCAAAAAATCTGGGTCGTGAAAAATCATCACAATAGGCTACTAGTATAAATAACAAATAAAATATGTCTAAAGCATGTTAATATACAAAAGTAATACAAAAGTAATATAGGCCTAGACCAAATTAGTCGAGAAAAAGGTGAATCTCCTGTGCCAGTCTCCCTCTGGTGCCCCCTTCCCCACCTCCCAGTGGTCTGTTCGATTATGCCTCAAAAATGTCAAATTTGGCAGACACTGCCCTCAGACATGGACTCGAAAAGGCACCAAGAGTCGGGGGCGGAAAAAAGGAAAAAGAAGAGAGAGCGGGATGATACTCACGCGTCGCTTACAGGCAGAGGTGTAGTGGTAAAAAAAGAGGTGGGTAAACTATAAATTCTGGTGGACCACGACGTGATCACCCGGTAAGGTGGGCCACTGCCTACCTGATGACATTGCTAACATTGCTCGACATTAAGCCTTTTCCCTTGTCCTTCGGACAAGTAAATCTGTCATTCACTTGTCTGAGTAAAAAAATTGCTCGTCCGCATTTTTTTTTTTTTTTGTGTGTGTTAATTTATTCTGAAACAATATTCTCATTTTTTCTGATTATTCTCATCAGTGTTCAATCAGCTTTGATATTTAAATCGGCAAATTGTAATATCTGCACCTTTAAAGGGCATCCCCTCCCCCTATATTATTAAATGTATGCTTCATCTTTCATTTTAAATTCATAAATTTGGTCAATAAATTCAATTATTTAGAATAATAAGACACTATAGGGCTGTTACCCTAGGGGCTGATCAAATTAAATAATTTACACTGAAAATTTACAATTGTGTAAAATAATGTTATGAAATTGATTTAAATTTACATATAAGAAACATTGGAAAGAATGATACTACTTTTAAACATAACACTAAACCGCCAGTAGGTGGCGGCAGGCGACCGTCTTAATGAGTGAGTCATTGATTAATTCATTCAAACAAACAAACGATTCGTTCAAACGGCTGATTCATTCAAGAATGAGACAGATGTTTATGAATGGGTCATTGAATCTTTGACTCAATCGATTCGGTCAAAATGCTGAATCATTCAGTAATGAAAACAGGTTGATGTTGAGTTCCTGTGAGATGCGCCGTGGTTCTGCTGTGATTTTTGTTTGGAACTATTTTCGCTGCTGAAACAGAACAAAAACAGCCAATATTGCATCTAAAATGTAAGTGACTTAATTTTAACTGTTTATTGAACTGTTGTAGGAAATGTCACATTTTCAATCGTGATGGTGTTCAGGAAAAATAATTGAGGTTGCTTAACATAGGTTAAAAATATAAAAACTCCACGTTTAGATTTTTTATAGGCAGTATGTTGTTAACTGGTTAACTGAGTGTGTGTGTGTGTGTGTGTGTGCGCTCATTTGTGTAGATTTCTCCTCGAGAGGCTGCCCGAGCGTCAACAGCGCAACCTTACCGTCCGTCAGTAAAAGTCAACAACACTGACAGTAATGCAGCGCAATATGAAAGAGTTCGTCTTAGTTTTAACAACCTATGAAACTAATAATGAACAATATGAAACTAAAACGACATAAGCTTAATTTAAAATGTCTTAGGAACTACGGGCTATTTGGAGGTGGGTAAACGCTATTTCCGAATATTGGGAGGTGCGTAAACGGCGTTTTAACACTACATCCCTGCTTACAGGTAAGACAATGTTTTAAATAAAAATGTTAGTTTTGTAGCGCGGGCGCCCTTGCGTCGTGTATGCATGTCCAGGCGGGCGTCACTAGTAGTGCAAATGATCCGGGGCTTTTTTAGCCCTGCATGTTGAATCTTTTATTTTAACGGGGGTCCGGGGGTTTCTCCCCCGGGAAATTTTGAAACTTGGGCTGTTTAAGATGCAGTTAGTTTGTTTGAGAAGAAAAGGAAGACCGCTTAGATACGTTTTTTCGTTGTTGTTCTATGCGGATAATGCGGTCATTTTCAAGAGGTTCATAGGCCAAGGCCCAAGGGCGACATCTGTTGGTGAAACTGCAATTAGAACCCCCCCCCCACAGAGTTATCAAATTATTAGGGCTGGGAAAAGATTAATCGCATCCAAAATAAAAGTTTGTGTCTACATGATATATGTGTGTGTGTGTACTGTGTATAATTATTTTGTATATATAAATACACACACATATGCACGTATATATTTAAGAAATATTTGCATGTATATACTGTATATATTTATATATAATTTATATTATATATACATTTAAATGTTTTATATATAAATAACAAATATTTCTTAATACATACATGCAAATGTGTATTTATATATACAAAATAATTATACACAGTACACACACATATATCATTCATGTAGATACAAACTTTTATTTTGGATACGATTAATCGCGATTAATCCTACAAATTACCTACAGATTATGTACAGAATTATTATATTGTGCCTCATCAGACCTCTTTTAAAGGTAAAATAGAGTTTTGAATTTTAAATGTTCCAGTGACACATAGGCCTATATAAAAGACTAATGTGTGCAATATTTTTGTATGATGGTTATTGATGGTTCAATCAAAAATGCATTTCAGTAGAATCCCTGAATATTTTGTCTTGTATTTCTGAATGCAGGGTCAATGCTAAAATACATGCAAGGAGCAACTCTTTAAACTTTTTTTGCACTTTTTGGTGGGGGCACCACCAAGCATTTGTGCTTAGGGCACCCAAATGGCTAGCGCCGGCCCTGATAACAATAACTATAAATAGGCTATTTACGCGTCCACCAAAACGACAGACAATAACTATGATGATAACAATAACTATAAGACTATAGCGTCTGCAACTGAGTTTTTTTTTTTTTCTATAAGTCTGTCGCTTTAAATCCTCGCGCTCTTTCAAGTCAGATGGATTTTGATTGGCTGTCAATGTTGTCATCGTTCATAAACTGAAAATAAATCGCTCTGACTGTGGTTCCAACAATGTTCCTGCTGTAAATCCGAATAAGTTGGCAAAAAAAATAATTAAAAAAAATGAGGTAATCAGTTACATGATTACCAAGCTCATGCTCCACTCGTCACCACATGATGGTAACTCCCAAATTTCAATGGGAAATGAATCCTTGCGATCGAGATTACGCGTATGGCCGGGAGATTTTCCACACAGATTTTGCTTGTATTCAAGTTCACACTGGTTCTCTATTGTTGGACCATTAGCCCGCGAAATTTGGCTAATGTGACGGCACACTTTACCGATTAACAAAACTCGTTATTTATGGTTGTAGTTATCGTCCTTGATGTGGAGTTTATGTAGGTCATTTTAATTTGTATTTTACACAGGTGTTTCAAAATCATTTGAGATCATAAATGACTTGTTAAGCGCTGTGTGTTTTTCTTTCCTGACCCGCACAGCTGGCGAATCTCACTCAGATGAAGCTGAACTAGATGAATTTCCAGTGTTCAAATCCCCCGAGCCACAAACCCTCAGAGACTCGAGATGCTTATCGCGACTCACTTGTTCCCTCGGCGGGCGCGTAAGGAGCGTCGCTCTGCGGTGAGCGCGGCACGTCTGCAGGCGCAGCAGGTGAAGCGGTGGGCTTGTGGTGGGTAAAGACGAGCAGGAGCTCCAGGGGGAGATGGAGGGACTGGTGGGCTTCTTTGTGCGCATTGGTCTCTTCGTTTTTCAACATTGTCTTCTTTGCATCTTTCTAGGAACTCGACAGAACGCGCTTTGTGAGCTTTCTTGAAAGTGGCTTTTGGTAGGAAAGTGTCTGCAAGTGAAAACGAATGTAAAGTGAGGTGAAGGAACATCTTTACACTGTATTATGATGTTTTAATGTTCCCCTCTCGCTCTTTGCATTATATTAAGCCTTTATGAAGTTGGTTTTAAACACCATTTTGAAAGGTGCGAGTTATGGCAAGTATAATCAATAAGGTTCATTAGTTAACTATTAGTTAACATGAACTAATGAACAAATCTTCTTCAGCATTTATTAAGTTCATATTAATTCCAACATTTACTAATAGGCCTACCTCATTAAAATCAAAGGTTGTATTTGTTAACATTAGTTAAAGCTGCAGTCTGTAGTTTTTCCTCTCTGTCGCCATCTCTGTTCGAAATCAGAAATCGAATGCAGTTGTTTGCGGGATTATCAACTTTACGTGGGTTGTGATTCGACACGACACAGCGCGGATGAACACAATGTTTGAGGAGAACGTGCCGGGCAGCCGCCGCGCCGGTGTGGATACTGGCATTCGCAATCACAGATTCTACTTTTTGGAAGTATGACCAACATAAGAATTTTCACCGGAAAATGTCATCTGAACAAGTAAGTAACATCCACTTTTGTTCTGACCAAAAAAAAAAGCATTGCAGTAAATCACAGTGATTAAATCTAACGATCACGTCAAACCGTGCAAATTATACGGTACGTTGTTCTCAAATTGTTAATGCTAACAACATCTGCATTGCGTGACTACATTTAAAAGGGCTACCTGTAGTTCAGTTTCCATTTCTGTGCAGTCTAATTTCTAATTGTCATACCAACAAATTAATGTTTTATTTATTTATTTACCAGGACAGAGCATATTAACAACAGTACACCTGTAACATGCCAGAATTAGCCAAGGGCTAGTTTTCATCAGTAGTCCCGTTGGCCAGTTGTACAGTGGCATCATATAGGGAAAGCATAAAACCTTGGACAATGGACTACTATGTAAGTACAACTGTAGTTGTACAGCTGTGTTTGTCCGCTACAGAGTGGCTGCAGCAGAGGAACAATATGAACGTGTTGAAAGTCAGTAAAATTAGTTCTGTAAAATACACAGGCAGAAACAGCAAAGAATTTGGTAAAGGCTTAAAAACAGCAATCTAATTATCATGCACTGTCAGTAAAGCAGGGTAAAACATTAGATGAGATCGAAAGATGCTATATGTGTTAATGTCTCTGATTGTTACTGGAATGGCCTTCTCTGTTCCCTAACAGAGAAGGCGGACTGACGAAAAGCACTTTTTCTGAGTGAAATGATACTTAGAAAAACTCCTCTCGTGATTCTATGTGCGGTTGTTCTGAGATTGACAAAATCACCAAGGGGTGGTGGGCCCATCCCGTGTAAGATTGTGTAAACCTGACATGAATTGGTGAACTTAATTCGATTTTCCCAGCTTAGAATATTGTAGTTTAATAAAATGGCGAAGTGATGAAAATGCTTTGGTTTCTAATGGAGTACCTTAAGTGTCTGTTTGTATAAAGACTGTAGTGGTTTCAGAGTGGTGGAGTTAGACTGGGACCAGCTCGTTAAACAGTAGGTAAAATGAGAGACAATCATTGAGTGCATGAACGTTTTGTCAGCTTGAATAGACATTGAATTTCTAACAAATCGGAAATCAGGTTTGCTTTACATGTGATCTAAAATTGAGTTTGGAGTCCAGATGAATGCCGAGGTATGTGTATTCTTGGACATTTTTTTCTCCTGACACTGGGATATCTGCATCTTTGGTTACCTCATGGTTACCTTATCGTGAAAAACATACAGTTTTAGACACATTGAGTTTTAGACAGCATTGATTCAATGTTGTAACTTTGACCGTCACATTTGTGAGTTTGTCAGCTAAATACGAACACTTAGTAATCATTGAGAAAGATATGAGTTTATCCATTTTAATACATTGTCTGAGAGTTTAAAAGAGGATAATTTTGCTAAAAATGTATAAAAAATTTAAAAACAAGAATAAAAGAGAAAAATGCAAAAGATTATACAGTGCATGATAAAGATAATTATTTAGCCTATAATTATTAGAACTCTGGGTTGTTTCAACTCATGTTTGGGTCAAGTATGGGCAAACCTAACAGTTGGGTTTAAAATCGTAGTTTAATGAATTAAATAACCCACCGATTGGGTTTGTTCATATTTGACCCAAACATGAGTTGAAACAACCCAAACCCAACCGGTGGTTTTAATTTATTAAACCAAGATTTTAAACCCAACTGTTAGGTTTGCCCATACTTGACCCAAACATGGGTTGAAACAACCCAGTACTTTTTTTATTGTAGTCTAACAAAAAAACCTGATGGTTTCTGCACTGTAAAAGATCATATGATCAATAAGTTATATGACACATGTCTTCTTTACATTGCTTTAACTCATCAAAATATGTTAAGTAATTTTAACTTTTTTATAAGTTATACAAGATTCAACTTTTTTTTAAGTCAGTTTAATGCAATTTAAGTTGAATAGTTAAAAATCCAAGTTGATTGAACTTAAAAATTGAAGGCAGCAACCTTTTTTTTTTACAGTGTTCTTCAATTTTCTTCCTGTTTGGTAGTTTGTCTTTCCTTGTTCTGCTGAAGACGTTCTTCTTAAATCTGCAAAGTAGTAAAACTACAATGGCTTTGTCCCTCGGCATGCTGGGTAATGTCCCTCAGCTGTACACACTGAAATCACAAACCAAATCACACAGGGTCGTTGTGGGCGCAGCGTTTCACGTCTCTGTGGTCTCATGAACGTTTCTTTAACCCAGCGTCTCTCGCAGCTGCTAAATATTCAGCGTGTGTTTATCATCTGATCGGTCATATAAGTACAGAGAGCAGTTGAAGCTCGTATGAAGTCAAATGATCTCCCAGAAGAACACGGTTAACAGAGGTTAGTCTTTCATCTCAATGGTGTTTTAGTATCAGATGTTAGTTTTTTCCTCAAAATGACCAAATAGGCTACACTCTAAAACATGCTGGGTTATTTTAACCCAATTTTGGGTCAAATATGGGTAAACCCAAACGTGTGGTTAAAAATGTAAATTAAAAATTTAACCCAACGGCTGGGGTTGTCCATATTTGAACCAAATTTGGGTTGAGACAACTCAGCATTTTTTTTTAGACAAGAGTTAAGACCATTAAAATAAACGTGTCTCAGATCAGGTTTGCACTCATATTATCTGCAACAAGTGCTTTAGTGTGTGTCTTGTTTGCATGTTTTAACATCCTATAATCAAGATGCATTTACTTGAGGTGTAAAATGACAAGATAAGAAGTCTTGTTTTCTGAGAAATTGATCAACATGATGTGAGTTTATGCTCAAAACCAGAAGAAATATCTGCTGGTGGGGTCAGAAAAAGAAACTTAATTTAAAGGGATAACAAGTTTTTTCTTTCGGATCCGACTTTGTGGATATTTTTTCACTTTTTAAGCATTCAATTTTGATAGTATTTCCTTATAATTGGTCATGTTGCATTTCATGTAAATGTACACTCTGGAAAATAAAGGTTCTTTAGTGGCATTGAAGGTTCCATTAAGAACCTTTACGGAATCTTTCCATTCCACAAAAGGTTCTTTACAGTGGAACAAAATTCTTTAGATTTTTATCTAAATGTTCTTCACAATAAGAAAAAAATGGTTCTTTTAGGAACCAAAAAAGGGTTCTTCCATGGCATCGCTGTGAAAACCACCTTTTTTGAACCTTTATTTGTAAGAGTTGATTTAAGGATGTTTCAACAAGAAAACAAGACAACAAAACTGAGAAAGAACATCACTTGAAAAGTCTATTTGAAATGATCTGAGCTTCTCTTCACACTCATTTTTACAGCTGTAGACTCTTAGTGGCTTGTTTGAGTCGGGTTTAATTCTCCTGAGGAATTGTTGGAGAAACTTCTGATACTTTGAAATATAACAGAGAAAGTCTCCAACTACATCATGAGACTCACTCAGTTATGATGCCGTATGAATTTGACATGGATTGGCACATTCTGCTCTTTTATCCTGGATGGCCGTGATGCAGAACGAGCAGATTTATAGGCGTCCTGATTTGAAGTCTTGAGGACACACTTCCTGTGAGGCCGTTCCTCCCGCCCGAGTCTGGAGAAGCTTCACAACTGAATCACAACTCAATCAAGCAGAAGCGTCTTCATCATCGCCCGGACGTCCGCCGGTGAGTCTGACACAGACACACAGCTAAATACTCACAGAAAGACCAAAAGAAATTTAACATGGTTGCACATCTAAATTCTTTTGATTTGAAAGAGATTTTTAAAGTGTCGTATAAATGAGTGTCCCGTCACTCTATAGGCTAATCCTCCTTTCACTGTGTCTGTGAAGTGGAGCAGGACAACGTCCCACCATTCCTGGTTTCAGACTCTCATCCACAGACGACTGGGTTTGGGGCATTTTAACTGCGTGAGCACGGCACAACGGTTCATATGTTCATAGTCTCCAAATTATTACCACAATTGGATAAATATTAAGTCTGCTGTTTAAAACAAATAAAGAACCAATGTAGGAGAATGGTTATTAAGCGAAAACAGCGGAAAACTGTTTATATTTTGCAGTGTGCATGTCAAAAAAAAAAAAACGATTCCGATTTGAATCTTTTGACTTGTAAACGCGCACATTAACCCGAACATGTTTCACATCACGATGTTTAGCGTTCATGTAAACTACAATACATTCAGATTCATCTGTCGGAATGAATTCAGTCCGATTAAAACAAAAGTTGTGGATTTAAACATTTCCAGCTCTTAACGAGAATGTGCTCTTGGATGGTTAAATAGTACATGATGGGCTAATGTAGAAAAAAAAATAACTTAATGTCATTCTGGGATGAATATATTCTGGAAATCCTGCTTTGTGTCATTATTAAGGGAAATCATATTGTCTCAGTAACAAGAAGAATGAAGTTTTTTTTTTTGCCCCCACCCTTTTATATTTATTGCATTGCATATTGCACATTCAGGGATGACAGATTGATATGCAGACATGGTATTTATGACTGGATGTAACTTTTTTTACTTTGCGGTAAAAATGTCTCTCCTACTGACTTTGTATCATTGCGGCTCTCATGAAAAAATTGTGAAGACCACTGGGTTAGTGCATCAAAAACAACTTTAAATATGTGCTTATTGGTTTAGTTTAATATAATTTTATCATAAATCATATCATATAATTTTTTTTTTTTTGTCATGAGGGGTGCGTGGTTATGTTCATGTTTTTGGACAAACACAAACTGTCTGTGAGTTACATTGCAACTACAGATGGAAATTACATTGAAATAGTCGCGAGTTTTAATTTCATGCATCCGAGAGTGTTTATTTGGTCCAGAAACAGTATAAATTATATCTAAATGAGACCATAAATGATGTTGAAAATATGTCCACAATGGCCACATGTGAACTAGTTTTTAACCTTGTACGGAGGATCCACAAACATATATCAGACGTGCAGAACACGTCAAAAAAAGACGTCATAAAAACGTTCAGTCTGGCTCCTCATGGACGTCTTTTCAACGTACGACTTTTATGACAAAGACCTTGAAAAGACGTCTTTTAGACATCATTTCTTTTGAATATAATTTTGCTTGGTTGGTAAGATTAAATAAATGCATTTAAACACTAAGGCACCAAATCAGACCAAACTTTTCAAAGTGTAATGAGTTTGAGTGATTAATGAGATGTAAGTTTAATAAATTGTATGGAGGGTTTTCAATAAGTCATAAAGCGTGTGATATTGAGCTGCAGGTGAGCGAGCCGGCGCAGGTGTTTCGCGTCTCTAAACCTCAGATTCTGTGGTCTTCAACTGAACTCACTCTTCAACAGCTGCAACACAGCAACCACACACACACACACACACACACACCGAACACTCAATCTGGTTCACTAGATTATACCTGTCACAGCAACACTAGCTTCACATACAAGCCGTACGTCTATATCAGGATCATATTCTCACAATAATTCAGGAATAATTGGTTCATGTTTACTGTTTATTTGGAGAATTTACCAAAATGATATGCTGATACTAATTATTATATATGAATAAATGTATATATTATATTCTGACAGTTTCTACATAATCATACTTTATTATAAATAATATATAAGTATCAATACATATAGTATTTACTTTTATTTATTGGATCATTTATCTATGATTTGGAGAATTAAGCAAAATAACCATACTGATACTGAATGTGTTTTAGATTATGTTCATTAGGATAATTTCTATATATTCATATTTATGTTTACATATTTTTGTCTCCATTATATATTCTAATTTCTATATATCCATATATTATATCAATATGTTTTATATTTTATGATGTGGATGATTAAGCAACATAACAAGACTAATTATTATATTAATTTATTTAAAAAAAAAAATTGTTTATTATAATACCTTCTAGATAATGATATTGTGATATTAATGATATTTATATTCATATATTAACATTTTTATATGTATTATATTATACTATATTTTTATAGTATTTACCTTCATTTATTGGTTCATTTATCTTCTGATGTGGAGAATGAATCAAAATAACAGTACTGCTATTAATTAATACATCATATGTTTAATACATGTATATTATAATACGTTTAATATTATTTTTCCAATGATTATTTTAAAGTATTTACCTTCATTTACTTTTTGACAATATAACAATACAAAAAAATACTGATGCTAATTATTATATTATATTATGAATAAATTTATACTAAGCCTATATTATATTATAAAATATTATAGACTATTATATAATATTATAAAATATTATATATTATATATATAGACTATTATATGATATTCACCATTATTTATATAGCACTTTTTACGATATAGATTGTTTTAAAGCAGCTTTACCGTAATAACAGAGAAACAATGCAATGAAGTCTGTTTCAGTATAATTATATTATATTATATTTAACTAATTAACTTATTAATAATGTATTCATAATAATAAAACATTTAGGATTTGTTGTGCTTTCATTTCAGATTGTAATCTGACCTCGCCGTCGTGGATTCATTCCCACTGATGAAATGCCTCGATCGTTTTTAGTGAGAAGCAAGAGGGCGGGGCATCACTCCACACGCCCCGCCCACTCTCAGCATCCTGACCAATCACAGGCTCTGGAGATGCTGCCCGGCTCCTCCTCCCCCGACAGCAGCCGGCGGCCCGTGTGCTGGACCGAGAACAGCACTGATGGAGCTGAACCCGAACACACACCAGGTACACACACACACACCATCAGTGACTGCAATACTGGGGCAGATCCACCACGACATGACACACTTGCATTGTGGGAGTTTCTCATCACACCTAAAGACACTCATAATGAAAATAGGGTCTGAATTACAACCGTTAATCATGAGAACATGAGCACTCGCAGCTCATGGTACTTATCATGAAACTAATCTCCCATAAATGACTCCCATGAAGTGATACAATCATGACAACTTGGATGAGCCATTGTGATCTTGTTTTCATTAGCCTAACTAAATACCTCATCACTAACTATTCTTTTCTATTGTGAATAAATTACACCATGTCTCAGCGTGACGATTTGATATTATGCTGTTCATCTTTAAGAATACATTTCCCATAATGCTTTGCGGAGAGAATTAATAGGGAAGACGACTGAGTGAGTGATTCAATGATTGCGCTGCAGAAATTATTACATCCTTGTCTAATACTGCGCGAGAGTTCGGGAAACCGTGGTGACGGGAGAAACCAAGCTTTTGGAAACTCTGGATTAATTGAGCTATTGTTTCCAAGCGCTCTAAACACCGCAGGCGGGCGCCACCTGCTGGTCAAAACAGTGTAAATGCAACAAACACATCTATAATCTCACCTCTTTCAAAACAATTGCACATTTTCATGAAAGTGTAATCTTTAAATGTCATACAACTAATTAAATATGATGGTTTTGTAACATTGTTATTATTATTTTGTAGTGATTGTTTTGTCTGTTATAAGGCGGGGCTTGGCAAACTAGGTTAAATCAAGGTTTAATGACGTAACGAAGCCTTGTTTGCTTAAACCACGTGACTTGGCGAGTCTGTAGCAAGCTGTGAAACACCGATTGAAAGCAGATTTCTAAACGTTTAGAGGCTTCAAGAAGCAGTGTTTCAAAAGCTCCCATCACCTTTCTAGTAACATTGATTTATTTGAAGTCACCATGATTGCACACTGAGAAGAAAACACAACATCTTCTGTTCTGTAGTGTGTGTGATGGCAGGGAAGCAGGTTTATTCGCCGGACCTGTCGTTGTCTTCTGCTGCTGTGGAGAGACCGAGCGATCTTGAGCGTCTGATTCAGGCTTTACTCAGTCACCATCAGATGACCAACGTCCAGACGCCGCTGTGCAAGTGTCCGCTCTGTGCGAAGGTGAGGAACTCAGTCCTCCTGCACGTGTGTGTGTGTGTGTCCTTTATTTTAACACACCTGATGGAAATCATCAGCTCGTCAGCAGAGAACTAATCTATTCCGGGAACGTTTACATGTTTACACGTTTACAATGTTGTACTATGGGTACGTTTACACGACAACAATATGCTTAAAACTTTAAAATATTTTTTCCGCGAACAGACGACGCCATTGTCAAAATGATTGTCACACGGATCCGCGAAAACGACTTAAAAAACGCTGTATTCTGCTGCCAGGCCACTAGATGGCGATGAAACACTGTACACTGAACACGTGATACGCATGCGTGACGTCATCGTCTTCAGAGGTTCGGGTTTTTGTTGTTTACACGAAGACCGTGTTCAAAACTTCCACTTTGAAACCCGTTTTCAAAACTTTGCGTTTTTTAAGCACCTAAAACGCCATTGTCGTTTAAATTAACAGCCAAAACGCATTAATAGTTTTTATGTATTTAGTTGAAAACGGGTGTCGTGTAAACAGCCCCTAAAACTGTTTTTTTTTCCTTTGCGTGTTTGAGAAGTTTTGGGTACAGGCGACAACATTGTCAAAACGATCCCGTTCACACGGACCTGTGAAAACGAGTAAAAACGCTGTATTATGCCAGGCCAGTAGATGGCGATCTCTCTTTATAAAGAAACACTACGCACCATGTAATACGCATGCGCATGACGTCATCGCTTTCACAAATTCACGTTTTGGTATTTGACTTTTTATGTGTTTTGGCCGTTCAGTTACACAGCAATGGCGTTTTGGGGGCCTGAAAATGCAAACTAAAAAAAAAAAAAAAAAAAAACAGGTTTCAAAGTGTACGTTTTTGAAAACGACACCGTTATCATCTTTGTGTAAACTAAAATAAATGTGAAATTTGTGAAAACGGTGATGTCATGCGTTTGTGTAGGTGTTCAGTCTATGTATGTGCGTATTAATCTGCTACTTATTTTAGCTAAATTTAGTATTCATATATGTACATGTTGAGGAAATGAGCCTTTGTTTTTAATTTTAAGATTAAAAATTCAACAATACCTATACACAATGTTGTGTTTAAAAAATAAGAAAGCTGCAAAGTCTGTTTCAATTTGTAAACATTTTCACATTTTTATTTAACTTTTAGGTTTGTCACTGTTTTTTCTTTATATATGTATTTTTTTTTTGTTTACTCAATGTACCCCTTTAACTGCAGTTGTAATTAAAAAAAAAAAATTATTAAATAAAAATGCAGATGCGTAGTGTTTCTTTACAAAGTGACATCGCCATCTACTGGCCTGGCATGAATATTCGGTTGTACGCAAAACTTTTCAAAAACGGGAAGGAAAAACGTTTCTGTTTTTAGTGCATCGTCATCATGTAAATGTACTCAAAAACTTGCTCTTCGAAACCCGTTTTTTTTTTTGCATTTTCAGGCCCACAAAACACAGCTGTTGTGTAAATGAACAGCCAAAACGGATAAAAAGTTTTCTGTTTTTAGTAGTCGTGGAAACGGCCCCTTAGATAGAAACATTTATTTATTCAGCAGATCGAGTGGCTCACGAATGAAAAATATACAAGCCGAAGGGATTTAACAGATGAATGAAGTATTTCTGGAACACTCAGTCAATTATTTTTATTAAGCAAAAATGACAGAACAATAGATTTAAATATAAAGATTATGTATAATTGATGAAGCTGATTTCCCCTTGAGATAGTCCTGATCTGATCACCTGACATGATATTCACACATTTACAATTACATCACATGTGGGTTTCTGTGCGGTTTTTAATCATTCACGTGCACATGCATGTTTCAAACCTCAAATGGGATTTGCATATGATCACGAGATGTGTGTTTTTGATCAATGCCATTTCCATCACTGGTGATATAGTGTGATGTATTAATATTACTATTACTATGTCTTCTGTAGGTCCTTTCCTCTGCTGTCGGTTTGACATCTCGCTTGTGCAAGTCACATGTCAACAGGGCTGCTCTCCCATTGGTCGGCTCCACGAGCCACGCCCAGCAGCACTATGGGTACAGACATCCAGGAATCATCAGGGTGAGAAGAAGTCCTAAAGAAACTTATTTTAAAACTTATTTTACTTCAGATAGTTACCCAGGAAACATTTGCCATTCATTTTTGGGACTTTATGTACTTAAATAACTAAAACTGAAACACAAAATGAAGTAGTATGTATATAAATATAATATATATATATACTTATATATATATATATAAACACAAAATGAAGTAGTGTATATACATAGGCTAAATTTAAGTAACAAAAACTTATAAAAATGACAAAAACACAACAAAATGAATGGTAAATGGACTGCATTTATATAGCGCTTTCACAGACCCAATGGCCACCAAAGCGCTTTACAATTTGCCTCACATTCACCCATTCACTCACTCATTCACACACCGACGGCGGTGTCAGCCGTGCAAGGCGCCATCCAGTTCGTCGGGAGCAGCTTGGGTTAAAGGGGTCATGACATGGTTTTTTGTTTTGTTTTATTATGTTCCCTTAGGTGCAATTATAGTATTACTATAGTTTTTTGTACAAAAAATAAATAAAAAATGTAGTGATTTATGACCTTTTCCCACCCTATTTCTCAACCTCTGATTCAAACAGTCTGTTTTGGAGGTGTTTCCCCTTTAAGAGTTCAGTGTTAACGCCCACTGTTATGATTGGCTAACGTCAGTGCTGCTTATGCATAAATTATTAACGTTAATCATTTTGTATCACATGTAGGCTACCCACAATGCTCCATCACGTGAAACTTCGGTCTTCGATCTTTTACCATCGTGTCAATTCTCAATTGATTTTGATTCATATGCGCGAGGGAGAGAGAGAGAGAGAGAGAGAGCGCAAGAGAGTTTGAAGGTGCGCGTGCGGCCGGGGCTCTCTCTCTCTCTCTCTCTCTCTCTCTCTCTTGTCGTTCTTTCAGTAACATGCGCCCTGTCACACTCATCTACATTACTCACCGAAAAAATAAAGCTTTGGCGGGCTGCATATGCTGCAAATAAACGGCATCCAACTGCTTTCCCTGACGTCTGGATCGTTCGGCGGCATTCAAACATGTTGCTTGTCCACAGCAGGAACAGCACATCTGCGTGGCATCGCAGTCATCCTGTAAACAGACCCACTCGCTGCACGACAGCGCATGCGATTATGCGAAATGAGGCATAGTTGTCTTGCGCTGGAGGCGGTCATATGCAAACGACTGGTACGTCACTTCGTACCGTGACGTCACTAAGAACAAAGGATCTAGAACGAGCTGTATTTAGAGCTTGATTAAATAAATGCTTCGTTTATAATGGGGAGGACGTCTTAAGCTATGAAACTTGCAGGAGGTTTTAATAGTACATAGATCTCTTATATACCAAAATATCAAGGCAAATTTGCTTTCTCATGTCATGACCCCTTTAAGTGTCTTGCTCATGGACACCTCACACTTGGTCAGGTGGAACCGGGGATTGAACCATCAACCTTCCGGTTTATAGACAATCTACATGAACCACTGAGCCACTGCCGCACAGTAATAAAATTTGAACTAAATTTGAAATGAAAATATATACTACATACTATTTTGTTTAAAGTACATGAAGTAGTATGCATCATATGTTTAATTCAGCGAGTGGCATCAGGTTATCATCTCTGAAATAAAAAATAAGAAACTAGTTATTTATTTTTAATCAGATTTTGTGTAAAACGTCGGAAATCTTGGAAGTCTGATCGAATAATACCGAGTACTTAGCCGGTCATCCGGATATCATTCATACAGAAAAACATACACCGTACTGTATACTGCATAAATAAACATAAAGAGCAGAATGTGAGCTGTGTGTGTGTGTGTGTTTCAGGAGAGGAGTTTTGGCTGTAAGGTTTGTGGGAAGGTGTTCAAGAGGTCGTCGACTCTGTCCACACACCTGCTCATACACTCGGACACGCGGCCCTTCCCCTGTCCCTTCTGCGGGAAGAGATTCCACCAGAAATCTGACATGAAGAAACACACCTTCATACACACTGGTAAAATACACACATAATGAGCTTTCTAATGTTTTTACTCTAAGCTAATGATATTTTCTTTTTAACCGAATATTGTTCACACCATGTCCCAACCAGACGCGACGCAGCGACGCGATAAAGGGCATCTTTAATCAGTTTTCTCGATACGCGCGACTATTTTATTTTAGAAACGGGTATTTCTGCGACGTCGCGCTGAAACCACAACAACAATAACAACATGACGTAGGCAGGCTACAACAATTATCTAAAGGTATGATTATGTGCTTTACTTAATGCTCAAAAGAATATATTTTGTGAGTTTGAATATCATTTAGTGTGACCTACTGAACGCCACAATGGATAACTCGCCTCAGATCTCGAAAATAAATTAAACAAAAACGTTCAAACTGTGTGCACAGTGTTCACAAACAAGTGTATTCTACGACAGAGATCGTTTCAGACACTCAGTAATAATGTTAAAACGATGTAATAATTATATATTTTATTACCTATTTATTTCGTTGCAGAGAGGCCCTGCCTACACTCACTCCTGATTGGCTGCGATTTTTTTCAAATATTTTGTTGCATCTGTTGTAGACGCTGGCTGGATCTTATCTCATCGCGTCTGGTTACGTCACGGATGTTAGCAATTAGCTGCATGTGTAGAAAGTAGACAGTAAGGTAGAGCTAATCTGTGTGTGTGTGTGTGTGATCTCTCAGGTGAGAAGCCTCATGTGTGTGTGGTGTGCGGTAAAGCGTTCAGTCAGAGCTCTAATCTGATCACACACAGCAGAAAACACAGCAGCTTCCAGCCGTTCAGCTGCCCGCACTGCTCACTCAGCTTCCAGAGGAGAATGGACCTACAGCGCCACCTACAGACTCACTCAGAGAACCACAGCGGACTGTATCAGAGCAGCACACACACACACCTAGTGTAGGGGGGGTCATGTTTTTTTTAGTTGCTAAAGTTCTCTGTCTAATGTTGTTGTAGCCGACAAAACATTTGCTTTTGTGTAACTGCACATGTTGTTGCATTGTGAAATGAGTCTGAATAATTCATTCACATCACATCCTGTATAGCTTTAAGAACTGTTATAATGGGCTCTTCATGTGTCATGTGGTGTGTTTGTCGTTGTGACGTCATAATCATGGGGATTTATGAGGACATTTTTAAATTCAAATCACCGATTTCAAATGAAATGTTGTTTTCATGTTTTATGGGGACTTTGTCGAATTATTTTTATACTGTACAAACTGCATATTCTGTCCTCTTACACTAAATCTACCCCTAAACGTACCCATCACACACAACTTTCTGCAGTTTAACTTAATATGATTTATTATGGGGACCAAAAAATGTTCCGCCAAGGATTTTGGGTACTTTGTGGGGACATTTTGTTTCCATAATGTATGGCTTACGAGACCCGTCAAATTTATTCAGTAAACACCGCTTTGTGTTGCTTCAGAGACTCACAACAACATGCTTCGTTTGGAACCATTTCTAGGCAGGCTACGACAATTATCTAAAGGTATGATTATGTGCTTTACTTAGTGCTCAAAAGAATATATTTTGTGAGTTTGAATATCATTTAGTGTGACCTACTGAACGCCACAATGGATAACTCGCCTCAGATCTCGAAACAAATCTTTTTTCCCTGTCATTTCGTTCATTTCAGAAGAATGTAGGCCATTTAACATGTTAGCCAAATTCCCCAAACACATCAAATGTTAACCGCATTTAGAATAAGAAAAAAAATTGCAAAGCAAAGAAAAAGGACAAATTATGAGAAACAGAAACGATGAATTAATTGATCTTGGTCTTCAGGCTATGCAGTCTGTTAGTTTAACTCACCTCCCGAAGCTGTTCGTTCATCCCGTGACACCCTCATAAAATCAACTTTGCATAATTCCTTATGTAATACCATACAGGAATAATATTGTAAAGAATTTACCGTGGGAAAAAATATGGTCTTTGTCTCTTAAGTATCTGCTTACCAATAAAATAAAAGGAGTAACATTTAAATTAATTCAGAGATGTTACCCAACCAAAGCCTTTCTTAGGAGATAGTCCGACATTGACCCAGCCAGCACAGCCACATGGGTTTGACCTGGGCTATCTAACTGGGAGTTTTGCTCCCGGTTTCCATGTAGGCCCCACATGGGTTTGCCCAGATGAACTGAACACTGCTCAGTGTGCACACTACAGGCTGTTAAATGTAACACATATCAGTGTTGGAGTTAATGAGATAATGAATTGATTGAGTAATGATTGAGCATTATTGATCAAGCAGAATCACTGAAGGAAAGAGAAACACAAGAACTACTTCCAGACACAGCCTTAGATGAAATCAACTGAAGATAAAATACACGAAATCTCTCAAGATCTGATTAAACAACTCCACAAACAGCATTACCAGCTTCACTTATTACTAACCAGGTTGAATTTATTTCTGTCAGACGTCTACAGAAGTTCTTATTGAGAATTAACAGAGGTTAAGATGTTGATGATTTATTGAAAATAATAGTTTGGTTTGATGCCACCATTATGGTGATCAGTGTGTGCTTTAGTTGGTGTCTTGATTTTTTAACATTAGTTTTTCTCTGCTCAGTTGTATCTGATTGTTATGTTGATAACAGCAAAAAAAGATGCTATAAAGTGTGTGTGTGTGTGTGTGTGTGTGTGTGTGTGTGTGTGTGTGTGTGTGTGTGTGTGTGTGTGTGTGTGTGTGATCTCTCAGGTGAGAAGCCTCATGTGTGTGTGGTGTGCGGTAAAGCGTTCAGTCAGAGCTCTTATCTGATCACACACAGCAGAGAACACAGCAGCTTCAGCTGCCCGCACTGCTCTCTCAGCTTCCAGAGGAGAATCGACCTACAGCGCCACCTACAGATTCACTCAAGAACCTGCGTGTTGCTGCAGAGACCATAGACTGTACAAAAAAGAGACTCACAACAACCAGCAACATGCTTCGTTTGGAACCATTTTTGTTTGCGAAACATTTCTTTTTTTATTATCTTGTTTATTGAATTGTTGCCCTCACACGAAAAGTTGTAGATGTGTGAGAGAGCAAATCTGCGGTTCTAATATAACTAATTTGAATGAAAACTCAGAGAGGGTGCGTAGGCCTACAAGGCTTTACTGAAAACATTCGGGGCTCCCGCCCCTTTAGCCCACCCCTATCGCCGCTCCTGGTCGGTTGAAATGTAATTTTATGTTATTTGTTTATTTTCTTCTGACGAAGCAATTTTTGGAGAAAAACTTCCCCTCCTGACATTTTCAGTCAGTCTCACTTCCACTGTAACTTTACTTCTTCCATAGCCTAATCTGTTCTCGAAACAACTCTGCAACCCTATAATTGTTACCATCTTTCACCCGATATCGACGCCTGTACTGCTGAGACATGGCGGATGTTTTATGGATGCTTTTTGTTGTTTTCTGTCCTTTGGTTCTGTCTGAGAGTGGAGAATCTGGAGATTATGGTAAGTTATTTGAGACTGTACGAGTCATTTGGGTGTGGGTCATGTTTTTGCCAGGGTCATCGTCCCTCCACTTTTTGACTAATCAAGATTTGTTCTCAAACGGGCACTGCTGTTCTCCTGTCACTGTCGGTAATGACATGACTATCGTCAGCCAGAAATCCAAATCAGGATTGAGAACTTGAGCCCATTAATTGCGCTTTAATGCAGTTGACTTTGACTGATTTACAATTTACTTCATTTGAAATGATAACGTTTCATCTGTTAATCTCAAAGATTAATTTCAAACAGTAATCATGCAATCATTTATTTTGTTTATCATGGGTCATAATTGTAGTAGCCTAATAATCTAAATTTTCGGGATGTGATTTACATCACGGGATGTGTTGAAATATTTGCATACCAATTTTAAATCTCACTCTACAACAGTTCCTCATACAAAGGTATGAGGAACTGTTGTAGAGTGAGATTTAAAATTGGTATGTAAATATTTATGATAATCTATCTAATACAGTTGAACATCTTAAAAAGCAGCAAAGAAGCTGTTGTTTGTGGATCCAGCTTTGATTTGCTTGATTGAACTGCTTGCTGTTGAATTCACTTAGTAAATGATCAATCTTTAATTCTCAGACATCTCTCTCTCAAGTTATTAGAGGAACAGATCCAAATTCAAACATTTATTCAGGGATACTTAGCTCCTTCCTCAGTACTGATCTTACTGATCTTTTTTTTAATGACTGGCAGCAGTGCGGCTGCCAAACAAAAAAACGAATGTAAAATATAAATGGCAAAAAAAAAAAAAAAACTGAATTAATTCAAATGACTAGGAGCAACTGAACATTAAACTCTATAACATATCTCTCAGGATCTTCATCTTCACAGCATCTTCGCTTATTACAATACAGATTGACTTTGAGAGGTTTAGAAGTTTTAGATGTCTTATTGAAAAGAAAAAAAAAAACAATGTTTGTAGTCACCATTATGGTGATCAGTATTTGCTTTAGTTGGGCTTTTGACACGTGCATTTGTTTTCTTTTGTCTTTCTTTTTTTATGATTTAACTGTGTTTCTGATTCACATTTGTTATGGCAAAAAATTGCTAGATAAATGCATGGTCATGTTAGTCATGTATTGGTGATGATTAAAGCAATCATCAATCCGCGCGGTGCCTAACAACGCTCCTTAGCTGTTCTAAAGTCACTTTAAATAATGGCTTCAAGGGGCTTATTGCTTTTATAAAACTCATATTACTCTATAAAAATATTAATTTTAATATTAATTTTATTCTTAAAATAAACACCAGCAACAAAAAATATAACTACAGTATAGAAAATGTAGTTTTATCCTCTGAATTAATTTCAGATTGGCCTGATAAAGAAGTGACCTGCACATCCACTTTGACCTTCAAGCAGAATAACCTCACCTGTTCGCTAAATGATGAACCCAAAGAGGAGGTCAAATTCGCAATACTCTGGTATTTCATTAGACATATTTACTATAAATGAATGTGGAATATATATCAGTAATTGAATATTTAAAAATTAAAAAAATAAATAAAAACATTTTTGTTTGATTGTAATGTGAATCAATGTTTGCTCTAAGCACTAATGTTGAACTGAAAATAACAGGTTTTTTTTTTCTTTCCTGTTTAGCCCAATTATTGAGATACAACGTTGTGAACATGCTACTTTAGGACCACAAGACTTTACTTTTGAGAATTTGGGGATTTTTAATACATACAAGCTCCAAGTAAATATAGGAGACAAGGTTATTAAAAAAGACATCGACCTGAGGAAAATCGGCAAGTCTATCTATCCATCCATCCATCCATCCATGCATCCATCCATCCATCAATAACATTGTCCATCTAATCTGTCTTTGTCCTAGCAGTCAAAATCCCAGCTCCTGAGATAAAGCTTGCCACATATATGAATGACATAGAAGAAGTTATCATATGGTCTGAACACAGTCATGAATATGTTACCAACCCTGCCTTTCAAGTGGAAATCTGGGGGGACAAACTTACAAACAAGGTGTTTCTCCCAACAATTCGTTTTTTACACTTTTTAAAAATTAGGATGGAATCATTTTGAGTTCATTTAAAAAATAAACAACACATTTGTTTTCTTTCTTTACAGTCATTCAGGCATGCTATTAATTATAAGTACTTCGGTATCAGCAAGAACACACTTGGTGGAGATGGTGTTTACTATACACGTGTTAGAGCAAAACCTGTAAATTACTTTGAAGGCAATTGGAGTGAGTGGAGTTCAACGGCCAGTTTCACCATAAAAAGTGAGTGGATCATTGTCAAATGTCAGTTACGCGAGAGTATACATAAAAAAATAAGCCAATAGTGTTATGAGTGAATGCTGTATAAACACCTAAGAGGACTTTATCTGAAGGAGCAAAGAAACCTTGTTGGGCTTTTTAACACACATTATTGGGTAGGCGAAGAATCAAATAGCTTTGGGATTGAGAAAATGTGCAAAAACACAAACCATTATTAACCATTATTCATCATGATGATGTAAATGATGACACATGTTCTACATTTACCATCAAAGCAAACAGTACTTCACTATCATCATTTCACATCACCATCATCGGCTGCTCTGTCTTTCTGGTGCTCATCATTATTTTGGCCGTCTTGCTATGGAGAATGCAGTGAGTGTTTATTTTATCTCATAGAAAAACCCACAATAAGCTATTCTATTGTTTTTTTAACCAATATGCTAATTGTTTTCTCACCTAGTGTAAAAGGCTACCTCACACCAAAACATCCCGCACCTGAAAGCAACTCTCGCACAAATGCACAGGGAAAAAGAGGTAATTCAATGTGTCCTGTGTCTCATTGCTTCACTTGACGTTCTGCAAGATTTAAACATGCGAGAAATGTCCTGTGTGCGACTACTGTCATCATCCATGATCCTAAAAGTCCTGAACACATCAAACTGTTGTAAGATATCTGCACTTTTGTCTTAAAGAAGAAACGTGCATCTTGCACAGCCAGTGCCTTGATGCCTGCGGACCCTCGTGCCAAACGCTGCAGCTTCAGGCGCTGTGAACAAGAGGTGACGACTGACGAGAGTGATTATTCAGCTTATATATATATATATACACTCACCTAAAGGATTATTAGGAACACCTCTTCAATTTCTCATTAATGTAATTATCTAATCAACCAATCACATGGCAGTTGCTTCAATGCATTTAGGGGTGTGGTCCTGGTCAAGACAATCTCCTGAACTCAAAACTGAATGTCAGAATGGGAAAGAAAGGTGATTTAAGCAATTTTGAGCGTGGCATGGTTGTTGGTGCCAGACGGGCCGGTCTGAGTATTTCACAATCTGCTCAGTTACTGGGATTTTCACGCACAACCATTTCTAGGGTTTACAAAGAATGGTGTGAAAAGGGAAAAGCATCCAGTATGCGGCAGTCCTGTGGGCGGAAATGCCTTATTGATGCTAGAGGTCAGAGGAGAATGGGCCGACTGATTCAAGCTGATAGAAGAGCAACTTTGACTGAAATAACCACTCATTACAACCGAGGTATGCAGCAAAGCATTTGTGAAGCCACAACACGCACAACCTTGAGGCGGATGGGCTACAACAGCAGAAGACCCCACCAGGTACCACTCATCTCCACTACAAATAGGAAAAAGAGGCTTCAATTTGCAAGAGCTCACCAAAATTGGACAGTTGAAGACTGGAAAAATGTTGCCTGGTCTGATGAGTCTCGATTTCTGTTGAGACATTCAGATGGTAGAGTCAGAATTTGGCGTAAACAGAATGAGAACATGGATCCATCATGCCTTGTTACCACTGTGCAGGCTGGTGGTGGTGGTGCAATGGTGTGGGGGATGTTTTCTTGGCACACTTTAGGCCCCTTAGTGCCAATTGGGCATCGTTTAAATGCCACGGCCTACCTGAGCATTGTTTCTGACCATGTCCATCCCTTTATGGCCACCATGTACCCATCCTCTGATGGCTACTTCCAGCAGGATAATGCACCATGTCACAAAGCTCGAATCATTTCAAATTGGTTTCTTGAACATGACAATGAGTTCACTGTACTAAAATGGCCCCCACAGTCACCAGATCTCAACCCAATAGAGCATCTTTGGGATGTGGCGGAACGGGAGCTTCGTGCCCTGGATGTGCATCCCACAAATCTGCAAGATGCTATCCTATCAATATGGGCCAACATTTCTAAAGAATGCTTTCAGCACCTTGTTGAATCAATGCCACGTAGAATTAAGGCAGTTCTGAAGGCGAAAGGGGGTCAAACACAATATTAGTATGGTGTTCCTAATAATCTTTTAGGTGAGTGTATATAGGAGAGTTTATATCTTAAAAGTAATGGTACCCAGCCAGCAATTCTGCGTCTAAAAGACGTCTAATAGCCGTCCAAACACACCCCGGGCCAGACATCTAGGCTAAAACAAGGCAAAATTTGGGCTGTCAGTGAAAATTAAACCTGTCAGTCTAAACCATAAGAATAGACTAGTCATCAATTAGATAAATAAATTAAATGAGTGAAGAAATGAAACCAAACACCTTGTAATCACTGTTTACTTTGCTTATGATGGAATATCATACATATTGCAAGCTACTTTGGCAAAAACGACTTTAACCAAATTCAAGGTTATTTTGTCTAGAGGTGTGTTACTCATAGCCGGACTATATCGGGTCTATAGTTAACCTAGACGGTGAAATGACGGCTATTGCTTGCTGGGGAACCAATTACAGGATCTTTTCAGGAAGTTTTCACCATTTTTAATCATTTCTTTTCTTTCGCTTGCTCCTTTTTAAATGGTGTAGTGTGATAAATGAATTTTAAAACTACAAATATTCCACATAGCTCATAAACACTGCATGCATTGTAATTACACTATACAATTATATTGCTGAGCGCTGCTAAATAAAAATCCTTTGTTAGCTCAATGTGAAGAGGTCATATTTTTTTCAGCTAAAGTTCAGACTAATGTTGCTGTACCCTACAAAATTTTTCTTCTATCGAACTGCACACTTTGCTGCAATGTGATAGCTTTACACAGTCAATCACATAGCTTTAAGATCTGTTATAATTGGCTCTTCGTGTGTCATGTGGTGTGTTCATGGTTGTGACATCATAATCATGTGGAAACTCTGATTTCAAATTATCAAGAATCATCCGGATAACCATGATATGACTTTTAATAACAAATACAGGAATGCAACTAGGCTTATAAGAACATCAACTGTACAATTTCAGCTTTCTGACAGTACCTCAGGTGTTTATTCTCACGCTCTCAGCAGAAGTTTATATTTAGTTTTGTAAGTGATGTACAGAACTGCCCAAGTACAAATGATAATTAAGATCTTTCCCAACCCTTAAGTTTATTTCTTTAAAACTGACACTTAAAAACATATGTAAGGACTACAAAACACTACAAAAAAAACAATTAAAGAAGTGAAAATTAAATAAAGAACATTTAAGGTGCACGAGATCGTTTCACATAATGTGTTACTTTAGCAGCAAAACAAAAGCAGCAAGTAAAATCATTACGCCTACAAATGAAACCTGTTTCCACCACGAAATAATAAAAAGGTGATTTCGATTTTATATCTCTCAATTCTGACTTTTCCCTCACAATCCCGATTTTATTTATCAACAGAACTGTGAGATAAAAAGTCACAATTACCTTTTTTTATTGTTTTATTCCGTGTCGGACACAAGTTTCCACCGTTAGGCTACAAGCTCCCCAGAACAGTAATACACAAATTCAGCTGTTATCAAAAGCAGAAATCACATGATAGCGCTTTATTTCACATTGGCGGTTTAGTTGGCCTGGTGGAAACTGCTGGTTTGCTCCATCAGTGTCGGCAGGTTTCTGAAGCCGTGTTCTGTCCCGATGTCTCTATAATACCGTCTCTCTGGGTCAAATCACGCCTCCCTGACAGTGACAACCAACAAGCGTGTTTTTAATGGCCAGCCGTCATGTAGGAAAACGTTAGACGATCATTTTGTGTGAGGGAGGGTACCAGTCTGAGTGTAGATGCACCACAGCGCCCCCATCAGGAACAAACCCAGCAGAAACGCTGCGAACACGACCGCCAGCACAGGACCCTCATCTGCACCTGCACACAAACCACAGCGTAAGACATTCGGTGTGAAACACAAGTGAACGAGACGTCTGTGTATCTTCAAAATCAAAATTCAGAAAGTCTGATCTGTTGGAAGAAAGTATTGTTGGTGAATATAATCCATTAATAGCAAATAGCCACTTTTGGTCAGGGATAAGATTAGTGAGTTATTCTACATTATGATGAGGAAAACTATATCACCTGATCATCTTTGTTTCTGGCTTCCTTTGCAACAAATTATGCATTTTGGTAAACACAGTTACGAAGACCATAAACTCCCATAAAAAAAAACAAGAGTCAAACTGACCAACTAAAGGAAACACTGATCACCATAATGATGACCATTGAATATTTTCACTAAGACATCAACATCTAAACATCTGTTAATTCTCAAAAAGAACTTCTGTAGATGAATGACAGAAATAAAGTCAGTCTGGAAAAGTAATAAGCGAAGCTGATAATGCTGTTTGCTGAGATCTTGAGAGATTTATTGTGGCTTTAAGTCAGTTGTAGTTGTGTTTCATTTTCTGAGAGTGCAAGCATGATGTTGAAGCAACATCACATTGTAACATTGATTCAATACCATTACCATTGATTTTTTGTTGAAATTTCAACATTAATTGCGGGGGCAAAAGTGATGTTGATTCAATGCAGTTTACATTGACACAATAATATTGATTTAACATTGTTTTTCGATGCTTGCTTGCTATCTGGGATTTCTGGTTCCCAAAAAACATTAGTGAAAAGTTCTTAAAAGAACCTTCTTTTTTTTCAAATCTAAATAACCCTTTTCCAATATAAAGAACCTTTTGTGGGTTTAAAAAAGACTCCAGGGATGTCCAAATGTCTTCATGGAACGAGAGATGCCAATACAGAACCTTATTTTTAAGAGGGCAAGTAACAGAATAAAGAAGGTGTAACGCACCGCTGTGTGTGGGAGTCTGTCTCGACATCTCAGTGAGTTTACCTGAAACACACAGACACAGAACAAACACAAGTGTTAGTAATGCAAAACATTTGTAGAATGAAACTTCAACGCTGCATTGATTTGTACATACCAGCAGGGGGAGCCAGAAACCCCACAGGATACGTCACCAATACGGGCCGAGACAGACTTCTGTCCTCACACTGTAAGAGAAAGGTGAAAGATAAGAATTATACAGATTTTAATAGTTCTGGTTCCAGTGTCATTCCATTCTTTTAGTAAATTTTACATATATTTGATATACTATATATATATATATATATATATATATATATATATATATATATATATATACATATACATACACTCACCTAAAGGATTATTAGGAACACCTGTTCAATTTCTCATTAATGCAATTATCTAATCAACCAATCATATGGCAGTTGCTTCAATACATTTAGGGGTGTGGTCCTGGTCAAGACAATCTCCTGAACTCCAAACTGAATGTCAGAATGGGAAAGAAAGGTGATTTAAGCAATTTTGAGTGTGGCATGGTTGTTGGTGCCAGACGGACCGGTCTGAGTATTTCACAATCTGTTCAGTTACTGGGATTTTCACGCACAACCGTTTCTAGGGTTTACAAAGAATGGTGTGAAAAGGGAAAAACATCCAGTATGCGGCAGTCCTGTGGGCGAAAATGCCTTGTTGATGCTAGAGGTCAGAGGAGAATGGGCCGACTGATTCAAGCTGATAGAAGAGCAACTTTGACTGAAATAACCACTCGTTACAACCGAGGTATGCAGCAAAGCATTTGTGACACCACTGTGCAGGCTGGTGGTGGTGGTGTAATGGTGTGGGGGATGTTTTCTTGGCACACTTTAGGCCCCTTAGTCCCAATTGGGCATCGTTTAAATGCCACGGGCTACCTGAGCATTGTTTCTGACCATGTCCATCCCTTTATGGCCACCATGTACCCATCCTCTGATGCCTACTTACAGCAGGATAGTGCACCATGTCACAAAGCTCGAATCATTTCAAATTGGTTTCTTGAACATGACAATAAGTTCACTGTACTAAAATGGCCCCCACAGTCACCAGATCTCAACCCAATAGAGCATCTTTGGGATGTGGTGGAACGGGAGCTTCATGCCCTGGATGTGCATCCCACAAATCTCCCTCAACTGCAAGATGCTATCCTATCAATATGGGCCAACATTTCTAAAGAATGCTTTCAGCACCTTGTTGAATCAATGCCACATAGAATTAAGGCAGTTCTGAAGGCGAAAGGGGGTCAAACACTAGCCTCGCGAGACCATCCTGATCTCGCGAGCTTTCAAGTTTTCACTCGCAGATCAGTCTGGATACTTTCCGTTAAAGAAAATTTGGGAGCAGTTCACCAAACGAACGTCCAATCAGTGTTGGCTTAGAGGCGGGTTGAGGTGTGACGCAACGAGAAGTGCGACAGTTAAACCCAAGCGGAAGCAACGCAAGCAAATACGACCTGATCTAGAAACATTTTCGGACAGCGGTAGTCCTATTTCTTTTAGCCGCTCGCTAATGCTTTTTTCTCTTGCATCCTTCTTGTTAAATATAGACCGGGCACCTGAAATGGTGCCTTTTATTCTCAAATTGTCGTTACATAAACGGCAAATATCCTTTGCCGACATGTATCTTATTTGCTGAGCTAACGAGCCTTTACCTGCAGCAGCAAGAGTAGCCTGGCTTGTGGTTTTGTTTTCGTCGTCGCTCTGTTATACGTCATATGCTTCGTTGATCTGATTGGTTGATTTGGCCCGTCTATCACCAATATAGGCCAATCAGCTAACCAGTATTTACGCCCCTTCCCAAAACTACTTCAACGGAAGGTTTCCAGATGGATATGCGG
Source organism: Tiaroga cobitis (assembly GCA_030578255.1). Lineage (NCBI taxonomy): Eukaryota > Metazoa > Chordata > Actinopteri > Cypriniformes > Leuciscidae > Tiaroga > Tiaroga cobitis. The sequence continues at coordinate 46,078,252 of CM060593.1, forward strand.
AGCAAATCCATCTGGCGGAGTCAGGTTAGTCAAACACAGTATTAGTATGGTGTTCCTAATAATCCTTTAGGTGAGTGTATATAGTATATATATACAGTCAAATCAAAAAATTTATTCTGACACCTTCAAAATTTCTCACATTATCACAGTTTATTCGCTATAGTTTAGAAAACGGTAATAAAATATGACTAGAACTCATATGACTAGAGTTATCAGATCAGTGGATATTTCACAAGTTTTGTCCGTCCTTCTGTTAGACTGTCTCTCAAAAGAATTATGTTGAATATCATCAGCTGTTAAATTTAACTACACAATTACATAATACCAGTTTAGCTCAAACAATGACCAAGCAATGCTTCATGTTGTTCAGTCTGTGCTGTAAAAAGTGCATTAGCAATTAAAGAAAAAACACTTCAGCAAAACATGATCAGGTCAAAGTGTCTGAAGAATTTTTGGTCCCAAATTTTTACTGGTAGTCACTGTATGAAAAGCTTTTGGGTGTAATATGTCACAGTTTACTTTATTTTGCTATCCTTACTTACATAGATGAACTATAGTGTCCTGCACACACTAGTAAAATATATAAAAAAATTATATCTGGTGTCTGAATGATTTTTGATTTGTCTGTATATATATATTGATATGATACACCTTTACACTCAAGGTATTTAAAGTTCCTGGACCTCATTACTAACACGCTATGTTTTAATATATCATATAATAATGTTTAATCTAGTTATTAATATAATACGGACTATATTATGGTCTATACATGATATTTGATCTAGTATGATATAAGATATAGTTGACAGTTATTAAAAATATGACAAAGAGCTTGCAGCCATCCCAGTTTCCTCTGGGTAATGACACCAACAGTACCTGTTGAGAAGCAGGCGTGTGTGTGAGAGCAGGAATCCGCGGCCCCTGAGCACAGACCCGAGCGCTGGCCCCTGAGGGCCCCTCGTCCGCCACACACAGACGCAGCTGGCAGTGCAGGAACTGAATGGAGTTATTATAGACCGGCCGCAGGATGAAACTGAAGCGCAGTGAGTGTACCCCCTCGCGCTCATCATCCCTCCTCCTCCGCCTACGCTCCTCAGGCTGCCTGGCTCTGACTCTGTCGGGTCTCTTGTCTTTAAACCGCCTGGCCCTCTCGTCTCTGCCGCGGGGCCCTGTGTGTCTCCAGCGAGGGGTTGGCCGTCTGTCATCCTTCCTCTCGGGCTTCTCCTCGTCCTCCTCGTCTCCGTCGCTCTCGCTCTCTGGGCTGTCTGTTGGTTCCTGGGCTTCTTCGTCGGGAAGTTTGAAGGACGGGTCTGACGGGCAGGAGTCTGTGATGATGGACCAGCCGCTGTGAGCCTGCGGGTCTGAGAGAGGAGAAACCAGACACGACTGGAGCTCCACTGCCTCCGCAGCGCCGGACGCCACCGAGATCTGACAGACACACAGAGAACTTATGTTAATCGAACACTGCTCCCTATAAACCACTCATAACACCCCAGCAACCACATAGCAACAGCCTAGTAACCACCCGGAACACCCCAGCAACCACATAGCAACAGCCTAGTAACCACACGGAACACCCCAGCAACCACATAGCAACAGCTTAGTAACCACCCAGATCACCCCAGCAACCACTTAGCAACAGCCAAGCAAACTCCCAGAGCACCCCAGCAACCACATAGCAACAGCCTAGCAACCTCCCAGAGCGCCCCAGCAACCACATAGCAAATGCCTCTTAACCCCCCAAACCACTGCAAAAACCAGATAGAAACAAGCCTAGCAACCTCCCAGAAGATCCAAGTTTGGGTCAAATATGGACAAACTCAACCACTACACTGTAAAAAAAAATATGCCTCTCCAACATAAAAATTTCTAGTGACCCGAACGCAGCTACAACTGCCAAACAAAACCTAATGTTAACAGTTTAAGGGTCACAAGCCCAACTAAAGCAAACACTGATCACCATAATGGTGGCTTTAAAAAAAATTGATTTTCTTCTTTGGTGATTCTGCTTGTTAACATCAGGTGTCTTCAATAATGGTCAATTCATCACTAAATGAATCACTTAATTAGCTCATTTAACTTTAACACTCTTGGGTCTGGAGCCAAAGAAACTACCAGGAGAGTTCATTTAACACTGGAGTTTTTGCTGTGCATTTCGAATAAGAGTGTGTCACACATACATGATTCGCTGATTCTATATATTGTATGTTGTATGGCATTTTAGAGTGTTTAGTTTAATTGATGAATTTATTAAAGCTTGAGAGCATAAATAATTGAATTTTGTATTGAAAATTGTATCAGTGATTTGCCATCAATTTTGTTTAAATCAAATGTATTTTACAAATTAATGTTCTAGTAGCAATCAATTATTTGGTACTGCTGCAGGCTTTAAAGTTTCAAAACATTTATAATGAAAAATAGACTTTTTGGCCAACATGAAATATTTAAATAATGCAACATTTTATTTCAATTCGAGTCTGCTTGTTGGCCCAACAAGCTATGTTTAGTCAACAGAAAATATTTAATTGACACAACATTCTATTTCAAGTTCAGTCTACATGCAGGGGTAGTCAGCACAACACAAAAAAGTTAGTTTCCGCAACTTAAATTGGGCCAACTAAAAAAATTTTAGGTGCAACGGGTCACTAGAAATTTTTATGTTGGAGAGGCATATTTTTTTTTACAGCGTGGTTTAAATGTTTTACTACAATTTTTAAACCCAACGCTTGGTCCACATTTGACCCAAACATGGGTTGAAACAACCCAGCATTTTATAGAGTGTATTATTTGACTTCACATGAGTTTCCTGATATAAACTCAGCTACACACACACACACAGTTAGTGGAGCGTGTCGATCAGTGGCCTTGACTGTAAACTCCACATGGCGACAGGCGTCTGGGGCCCTTGAGCGACTTTAATCCCTGTTATCGACTCCAGCGCCATCTATCAGCAGCTCTGGCCTTCAGCGACGGCACTGACCTGCACGTAGAGCCGGTCGTACGCGCTGATCACGCAGGGCCCCACGGGCCTCCTCTCCAGGGCCTCGCTCACGAACAGCTCCATGGACAGCAGCGGGACCCAGGGAGGAGCCGCTGCCGGACTGAGGCGCAGAGCTTCCTCGGGACGGGCCGACGGAGTCACGTCTGATGGACTCACCAGAGTCGAATTACAGCTGATCTGAGCACACACACCAGAGGAAACCGCATCATACACACATTTACAGCAGGATTCAGTTGATCAAAAACGAGAGTAAAGACAGTAACAAACAGTGAATCATAATTCAGTACAAATATCAAAAACATTCTTGAATCAAATTTACTTGAAAAGCAAAATAACATAAGTCTTGTTCTCTGAAAAAAATTAGTTTAAAGGTACAATAAGGTTCATTAGTTACAGAGGGGGACAGAGTACACAGCTTCATTACTTGAGTAAAAGTACAGATACCCCTTGCTAAATTTTACTCAAGTACAAGTAAAAGTACTACAGTCAGATGTCTACTTATAAGTACTGAAGTACTTGTTTTTAAAAGTACTTGAGTATCAAGAGTACAAGAGTACATTTTCTAAATATTGCATTAACTGCCACAGTGCTTACATTTATGTACAGAAACGTCCTACATGGAGTTATGAACAATGTTAATGTTAATACCTTGGAGAATGTAAAAGGAATTGAAAGTAAAATCAAGTCATTTTCATCGTTTTAACGTGTTGCTTTATTTAACATTTAAGAAAATTTCAGAAAATTAAATAGTCTGGCGAGGTGGGGCCACGGGTTGGCACATTCACGGGATGGACCTGCTGCGTCTTTATCCATTCTTTCGTCCATGGTTTCGTCTCTTTTCTAAATCTGACCATGGAGTTGACTTTGGCGGAAAGCTGAAGGTGATTGCTGATAGGCTGTCCCAATCAGTGGCGCCTGCACAACCCAATCACGTTTGAGAGGGAAACTACAAATTGAGGGTTTCCAAGATTTTTTTTTTTTCCATTTTCTTTTTTTTTTAGAAGTAGTAACGGGTACTCACGGTTATGGATAGAAATGTAGTGGAGTAAAGAGTACAATATTTGCCTCTCAAATGTACTTGAGTAAAGTCATGAGTACTCCCCAAAAATGATACTTGAGTAAAGTACAGATCCCTCAAAATTGTACTTAAGTACTGTACTCAAGTAAATGTACTCCGTTACTGTCCGGCTCTGATTAGTTAAGAAAATTAGTTAACATGAACTAAGAATGAACAATACTTCTTCAGCATTTATTAATCTTTGTTCATATTAATTTCAACATTTACTAATACGTTATTAAAATCAAAGGTTGTAATTGTTAACATTAGTTAATGCACTGTGAACGAACATGAACAAACAATGAACAGCTGTATTTGTATTAACTAACATTAACACAGATTAATAAATACCGTAACAAATGTATTGCTCATTGTTAGTTTTTGTTAGTTAATACATGAACTAATGTTAACTAATGAACCGTATTGTAAAGTGTTATCAGTTTAAGTTTAAAACAAAAAAAAATGGTGTCAGAAAAATAAACTTAATTTAAAGAGAAAACAAGTTTATTTTTCTGACTCCAGTGGCAGATATTGTTTTTCTTGTTTTGAACTTAAACTCACTTCAGAAAAAAAAGACTGTAATTTTGCTTCTCAAGTTCATGTATCTTGACTCAATAATGTTTAGATATCTGTACTAGAAAACAAGACAAATATACTAAGAAGGAAAATATTTTTTGTGCAGCAAAAGATTTCTAATAAATAGATTTAACCCTTTCATGCATGAATTATTAAAATCTCAGTCAGGATTCTTTTCCTATGTGTTTTTATTGCTCTTAGGGCATGAAAAACACGGTTAATTTTTTTTAACATATTTTTCAAAGAGATTTTCAGATGGACGGTATGGATTTCTGGTTTTAACTGAAGAGATACACAATACAGTGAAAACACAGTAATACTGTGCGTATTTATCAAACCAATGAATGATATAAAATCATGTGAAAACTATAAAATATATATATATAAAAAAACACAATACAGCTTCAATTATTACAAACGCAATTATCAGACAATTTTTTGATGTAACGAGTAAAGCAACGCATTACACGTAACATGCATTACATAATCAGATTACTTTTTGAACTGCAAATTACGTTCTAATAACACAAATTTATTTAGTTTACATTTATTTACAACCAAAAAACATACTGCATATGAAGTATTTCCACAAACAACAGTCACAGTAGTAGAATGAAATGAAGCTTAAATATAGATAGTGATGCACGATGTCCAATTTAGAATAATTGGAATTAATCAGAATTTCCTTCCAATCTAAAATCAACACTTGGAAAATGTTTCAATGATATGACTCCTTACATGTTACTTGATGTTACAACTTAGTTTTTTTTAAGTCTCCTAGGATAGAAGGAATGGATGGATATTTTGGAGTAACTTGGCATTTCTGACTGGTCGTAGCCAAAAAAACAAAAAAATCCAGATACAGAGGCTAACCACCTGGTGGCAGTGTATATGATGATGCACTAGTGTCCACTGGAGTGGTTGATGTGCAATTGTACAATGAAAACCCATGCATATGCAAGAAATGGCTTTTTTGAATAGCTGTCCACTGCAGTGAAAGGGTTCAAATAAAAATTTGTCAAAGAATCCTGAAAAATCATATTTTTGTGAAAACCGTGTTACATTTTAAGCAGCACAATGCATTTTATTACATATGCATTTTATATTTACAGTACTTAACCTGGTGTCTTCATTATTTAATGTATGCTTTAATAAATCTGTCATGAAAAGAAGTTACTACAGGCATCGATTAAATTAACATATCTGAAGCGAAAAAAACATTTCGGTGCATCAATAGAATTCAATAAATAAATAAAAAGTCTAATGTTAATAGAACTATACAAAAAAACTTTTTAAAAATAAGCTTTCGTCCCAGAGTCCCGATTTTGATGCATCACTAATAATAAGAAATGTTTTTTGACCAAACCATCTTACTGACCCAAAACATTTGATAAAAATAATTCTGTGCTCATAAAATCAGTTACGAGGTTCGAGTTTCCTCAGTTTGAATGCTCCCCATTTACTGCACTAGGGTTTGAAACACACTCACATGAACAGCCAGCAGACTCGTCCCATCCAAACCCTCCCAGTCCGTCTCATTGTTCAAACCCTCCGGTGGTTTTTGTTTCCACAGGAACACCTTCAAAACACAATTAAAGTGGATTCAAGTAAGAAATGGACCATTCTTCCCTTTTGTCCTTTGAAGATGTTCCCATCTCCAAACCTGATAATGCTCTGCTGGGTTCGGTGCAGAGTGACCCGGGTCATCTGTTTTTGGTGTGTGCTTACAGCTGACACGTGTATGCCTTCATATGCAACCACACAAACAAACCCAGTGACAGCGAGACGACGTGACCCAGGTCAGATTTAGTTGTTGCACTACAGAAATAATCATAATGAAATGCTATTTTATGATAATTTGATGGATCTTGACAAATCAGTTGTCACTATGAACTGACGCTGCATTAAACTGAATTACACTTTTTCTGTTGTATAACATAATGTTGTGCTGAAAACAATAGAATTACATGGTATATTAATATCACAAAATTTTTTACATTCAATTAACCATATTAAATTATAATTATGTTTATTATGTCTCTCTCTCTCACTCACCGTGTTTGTGTAATGAACTCTTTCATTCGCTCCATCCATTTCTCCCTCCGTCCCACAGGAAATGACTGGGAAAACCAACAGGAAATGGCTTCCGTTAAATTCGGCCTTGCAGCGACGATCCCGCAGGGTCACTGTCGTCACTGGCGAAATCTGTGCGTGTTCAAACAATCCAATTAGTCAAACTCGGTGATATGAGTAATCTTGAATAATACAACTGTTCAAAAATGTAGGGGTCAAAAAAATATTTGATTATTTTTTTAAAAGAAGGCTCTTCTGCTCACCAAGGCTGCATTAATTTGATGAAAAATACTGTAAAAACAGTACAATTTTATGACACGTTTAAAATAAGCTGTTTTCCGTGTGCAAATGTAATTTATTCCTGTGATCAAAGCTGAATTTTCAGCATCATTACTCCAATTCTCAGTCACATGATCCTTCAGAAATCAAAGATTTACAGTTGTGCTCCTTCATATTTTTTTTCGGAAACCATAATACATTTTCAAAATATTTAGATGAATAGAAAGTTCAAAAGAACAGCATTTATGTGGAATAGAAATCTACACATTATAAAAGTCTTTACTAGGAAAGCTTTGTAAAATGGTAAATGGTTATTGAGCTTTTGTCAGAATTTGCAGATTAGAATTGCAAGATATAAACGGCGAAATTATGAAGTAGCGTATGAAGAGACATGTAAATAAAAAATAAAAAATGTTTTGTATATTTTTTTAAAAACTGTTATTTTTATTATTATTCCACGGCGGAAACAGGCTTCCATAGTTTCCTGTCACTTTTGCTCAATTTAATGCATCCTTGATGAATAAAAGTAAAAAAAATAAAAAAATAATAATAAATATATATACAGTATATATATATATCTTACTGACCTCAAATACTTTAAACATGTTTTTCTGGCACTAGTACTTTTCTCACTTTTCTAAGCATAAAGAAAGAAAGACTATTTTGGTCAGTGTGTGTTGTTCACCTGCAGCAAGTGTGTATCCACCGCAACAGAAAGAGCTCCGCCCTCACACTGCCATGTGAACGCCTCTCTGCTTCTGTCCGTCACGATGACCTCTTCCTCGCCTGAGCGCCTCGTCTCAGAGCCTGAGCGTCACGACAAAACCAGTGAGACACTGAGCTGTCTACATAGCAGCTGAAGACTTCTAGACAAATGATCTGTGAATGTGTTGGCAATATGTGATGATAAATGTTCAACAGTAGTATGCCACATTAATGTCACGTGAGCTTGTTATGTTAATTATAAATAGTAATTTTGCATTTGAATATGACTTTTTGTTTAGAAACTCTGATCAAATAATCTGAGTCAGAAGAAAAATGGTGGTTCATGCATCCCACTGGAAATAGAATAACAAATTAAAGATATTTCAGGTGAATAAGGTTACAGAATTAGCTAATAGACATCACTATACATCCGCAGTTGATTGATTATATTAAGAATTTTTTTTTTTTAAATTGTATTAAAAGTTTTCTGATAAGTTCTGTTTAAATACGCAAATGAGCCATTTTCTAATTTCCTATGTGCTAATTTGCATACATTTCCAGAAGATAAATCTGAACATTGGACAAAGCCAGGATCAAAATTCTTATTTGATTTTGTTGACATATTATAGTTAAAGGTTTTTATAGAAGGGATTTTGAATATCTTTTTGTATCACTCTATAAATCAGAAAATACCATCAACAGATAGAAAAAAAAACACTTTTCAGCATGTTTTTAGGAATAAAATGTTATATAAATCAGTGAGAATGATATATGAACAAACCCCTCAGTAAAAGCCTTCAGAATATAGACAGGAATAACACTGTAAAGTTTGGTGTGTGTAAGAGCTGCTGAATTGCTGGGAAAAACTCACAACCTTTAAACACAACAATAAATCAAATCTACTAAAATAAACACTTAAATGTATTTTGGATGTTTTCTTAGCACTAGTCTGAAACAACACGTTATGAAATGGCAAATAACATGAAATCTCAAAATTGACCAGTGCATGAAAAAACAATGGCTTTGCCTTAATGCATTGCATTGTGGGATACAGTCTCATAAAGTGTGATATCAAGGAAAGTCTGTTCAATCCTGACTTCTCAAAAACTACTTGCAGAATTCACAAATAAATTAAATATTTCAAATCAGCAACAAAATCTGACATGAACTGTCCAATAAATGTTGTTTCTTATGCTCAAATAGCGTTAAAAAAAGTGTATTGCGCGTTGCAGTTTTCCCCATTCATAAGTAATAGGAGTGAACCGTCTTTCTTTATCTATAGTCTTTGACTATACTGCACATTTTTGAACATTTTATGTTCATATGATCAGATTATGCACATGTTGCACACATTAAAAATGTCACTCACCTTTTCCACCTTCTCTTAACTTGATCATGAAGCGATTGGCCAGATCAGCCTCGGTGTATGAGGTCACTTTGGGAAAGCCGTTCTGATTGGCCCATTCTAGAAGGTCGGGGGTGCTGTGGAGGTCAGAGGTCACGGTGCTGGTCACGCTGAGGTCGGGGGCCTGAGTTCTGTACGGTAGACTAACGCTGTTGGACGACTGAAAGAAACACAACTTTAGAAAGTGTTTGGACAAGTGCACAGGTTAGAGATACAGATTGATGAAGTTCTGCCTTACATAGACCCTGACGTGACCTCTGACCTCTGGAGCCACCAGAGCCCAGTTGACAGAAACCGCACTGCTGAGGATCAGAACAATCCTGTGGTAACCTGAACGAGCCACAGGGGGCAGCAGAGAGACCGACACCTCCACCTGCAAAGACCTAAAACAGAGATTACTTTATTTTCATGTTTTCATCACTTTATTTTCCACAGCATCTGTGATGGGTTGTCAATTATGACAGAGAAAATATTGTGAGTTTGTTAAATAATAACGGAAAACAGCAATGCTGTTCTGATGGAGCACTGGTCGGGAATTAAACGGTTTAAATGCAGTAAAATGAAGCTTGCTTGTTATTCTAATGAATAGAAATGCAATGCATTATTTGGGCTATTACAATAAAACATTTATTTGATTATTATCATTTTTATGTATGCCTTTAATTTTAATTTCCCCTTTCATTTCAATACATTTATCCATTTCTTCAATTTTTATTTCTTACTTTTTATTGTTATTTATTTATTTCTAATGTACCTTTTTTTTATAGTTTATGTAATTTTACATTAAATATTTATATATTTATATCATTTCATTACATAACATAATTTTGTCAATTTATTATGAAAAAATACTTTGAATTACCATCATGTTAAAGGTGTTATGTATATATATATATATATATATATATATATATATATATATATATATATATATATATATATATATATATATATATATATATAATTTTATTAAAACATTTATTTTATTATTATTGTCATTTTTATGTATGCCTTTTATTTTCATTTCCCCTTTAATTTTAATACATTTATCAATTTCTTTCATTTTTATTTCTTACAGTTTAATTTTTATTTACAGTTTATTTTTTATTTTATTTAGAGTATTTGAAATACTATTTATCTAATTTTACATTAAATATTCATTACATAACATAATTTTGTCAATTTATTATGTAAAGTACTTTGAATTACCATCATGTTAAATGTGATAAATTAGGAAATATTAGGAAATAGAAAACGGATCTGCTCGAGCGCGAGGTTAAAGCGCAAGCAGAACATCTATGGGACAAAGTGTACGCGTGTTGTGGACCCGCCTATAGGCGCATATTACTAACGTGCTCTTTAAATCCTGCACAGGCTATATATATATATATATATATATATAATAAATTAAATATAAATAAATATAATACAAATATAAATAATTATATAAATTAAATGTATTAAAACATTTATTGTATTATTATTGTCCTTTTTATGTATGCCTCTTATTTTCCTCTTATTTTGTGTATTATTTTATTTTAATAATATATATGTATTATATATATATGAATATCTTCAATATTCCTTATGTACTTTATGAATACTATTTATGTGCATTTCAAAAAAATCTTTTAATCTTCACTCTTTTAGTGTCTGCGTCTCGTCTCAGTTTGAGAGTTCCCCCCCTCGGGTTGGAGAGCTGAACTGACCCGCACAGGCCGGAGCCCGAGGACCAGAGCCGGATGATGTGCACCTCCGTCTCCACCGGCTCGCCTGACGGCGTGCAGCCGTGAACCTCCTGATCCTGAATCTCTGAGGACAGATACTTCTGCGACAGAAACAGAGACTGCAGGCGGCACTGGCTCGGCATGCTGGGATCTGCAGGCGGATTGGGAACTGCATTAGGATGCCCCACAGGAAAAAATACTGCAATATATTTTAGTAAAATTCCTCTATACTTTAGTGTTTTTGAATCATATGGTAAATTATAGTAATTTTACTATAATATTCTATAGTATTTTTTCATGTGGGTGGGTGAATACCATCACAAAGTACCATCCTGCATGTCTTTGTTTGTTCTCACCCTCTCCCAGATGAAGGTACACGCGGTTTGCACGCACAGTGTGTGTGAGCGACGAGAGGGTGGCGTGTCTCTGGAGGATCCAGCGCAGAAGGACCCGAGGACGCCGCGGCAGAGACCGAACCTGAGCCACGCGGATCGACAGACTCGGAGACTCGACCGTGGAGTTCAGAGACACCTGGGACAGCAGTGTTGGGAAAAGTTACTTTTAAAAGTAATGTATTTCAATATTACGTTACTCCCTTAATAAATGGAAAGCAATGCGTTACTTTTGCGTAGCTTTCTCTCACCTGGGCTGCGCTTGCTTGTGTTTGAAAAAAAATGAAAAAAACAAAAGATCTGTTTTTGGCAAATGTAAAGGCCTTTCATACTGAGGGCCCTATCACACAGCCGGAGCAATGCAGCTCCAGGCGCGACGCAAGTGTGTTTTGCAAGTTTTCAGCCCTACGCAGTTATCATTTTCACATCCATTGTTTTAATAGCAAATCCATTTGTGCCCATTTGTGCGCCATGGGCTGCTGGTCTGAAAACCAGGTGTGTTCAGGCGCATTGTTGGCGCGTTGCTATATTTAGAGGCAACTGAAATAGACTGCGAAATAGGAAATATTAGGGAATAGGAAACGGATCTGCTCGAGCGCGAGGTTAAAGCGCAAGCACAACATCTACAGGACAAAGTGTACAGACGCATATTAAAGACGCATATTACTAACGCGCTCTTTAAATAACAATAGAAATAAACGTGACTTGACCTGACACGGTAATAAACAGGAAAATAACATCAATTGCAAAATCCATCAACTATGAAATGACTTGAATTTCAGCTATTAAGCAGCTTTACAGAAGAAAAGTGTCATTATTCAGATCAAATCAGTTCAATGTTGATTCAGTTCAGTTCAATAACAGTGTACAATCATGAATTCGATTTCAGATATAAAGCCGCTCCATCTCTGTTTTAGAAACAATCTGCGTTTAGAAATATCTAGTAAATTATACAATTAACTACTGATAAGAAGAAATGCAAAAACACATTCAATTAAACGTGAAATTTTGTAGAAAGTAGAAAGACTTAAATAGTATTTTCTTGCAAAAGAAGAGCAAGCCAGACTGACAAAATTACATCCAATTAAAACACATTTAATAAACTAAAAATATGAATACAAATAGCACAAATAATAAATAGTATTAGCAATAAATACTAATACTGTCAACATTCAATTTAAATTTTGTTCTCATCCGATAGTGTCAGTGCAGTCAAATCAACAATTTACAAAATGACACCCAATCAAAACATATTTATGTAATAATAAAATTAATAAACAGTAAAAATATGAATACAAATAGCATAAATTACAGTTATGTGATCGAGTGAATCACACGCACCTGCACCAGTACGTTGATGTCCTGCGGGAGTCCCTCGTTCTCCAACACCCAGCGCACGGCATGCTGGGAGCTCAGCACCAGAATCACCGGGCGGTTGACGGGCCGCGAGAGGGTCAAAGGTCTCAGCACCACCGTCACCTGTGGACAGGACACCTGAGCTGGACGTGTGCACATCGACGGGATCAACGAGCGGACAGACGGAGGTCCCATACCTGTGTATTGGAGGCTTTGCCTACAGAAATCACATGGGTCTCTTTAGCTCCGCCCTCTCTGGCGGCACAGCCCGTTCCCGCCTCGAAGCGCTCCAGCTGAGCCTGGACTGGGTGCAGCGCCTCCACAGGCCACATGGAGCACTGCAGCTCCCTGCTGGACTCTGGCACACAGACCAAGTTTATTTATATAGCACGTTTCATACACTATGGCAATTCAAAGTGCTTTACAGAAAGGAGGCCATGATTGGCGACGCCAATTGAGGGAATGTGGCCAGGACACCGGGGTTACACCCTTACTCTTTACGAAAAGTGCCATGGGATCTTTAATGACCGCAGAGAGGCAGGACCTCGGTTTAACGTCTCACCCGAAAGATGGAATTTTGTGGTTGAAATTGAAAAAAGGAACAAATCCTTCGCTCGCGGGTCAATTTGACCCCCTTAGGAATGAATGGAATGCAAGGAATGCTTCAGTCCACATAGAAGAACCTAAAAATACTCAAAATTCAAACTACAAATGCTAAAACTTTGCAAAAAAAAATATTTTCTAATGTCCACACGTGTATCTGAATGCAAACTGAGGACAACTGACTTTAGGACCCAGAGGAACAGCTGATTTGCTCCATAAGATGTGAAATTTTGAGTTATTTTGAATTTAAGTTGAAAGAATGTGAGGAATGTGCTTAAATTATTATTTATATCTTATTTATTGATCAAATCTAGTAATTTAAATGTAAATAAAATAATAAATAAAATAAAAATTATAAAAAAATTGCATTAAAAAAGAGAAAAAACATTATCAAAATTAAATAAAATAAGCTTTCTGGACAAAAAAAAAAAAAGCGAGGGAAGGATGAGGGTTAGATATCCTAATTGAAGGCCTAATCCTGGTTTGATAAACTCTGCTTGTGAAACCAAGCCTGAATTAATTAAAAACACAAAACATTTCTGGTGCTGTATTTTCTTTCACTGAAACCAGGGAATTTGCTATCATTGGTAATATGGCATTCTTACAAGAGAGTACAGTGATGCGTCATTATTAATATGATAATTCATGGTACTACCACTGTACTCCAAAACACACACACACCCTAATAGTCACTCACACTTATTTAACATAACAGCTTACGTCCAACTCAGAGACGCAAATGAAACTCACAGTCCCGTCATACACACACACACACACACACACACAATCACCACACGTCTGCTCAAGCTTTCACATGCACCCTTGAGAAATGTGTCTGGCTGCTCCCTCTTTCACCTGCATCGCAGAAATAATCTCATCTTTATAATCTCTTGTTCTCTCGGTGTTACCCAGAGGGCATTTCAAAGTGTGTTTTACCTGCAGTTCCCACCACAGCCTGAAGGAGGCAGAGTAGAGCGCAGACCGTCCAGGGCATCATCCTTCAGCTCTTCACAGAGTCAGACACAGAAGAGTCTTACTTCGGTACTGAGAGATAAATGAAGAGAGAGAGAGAGAGAGAGAGAGAGAGAGAGAGAGAGAGAGAGAGAGAGAGAGTCATAAATTAGCCTAAATAGTTTTCAGTATAGCAAAACAAAGTGAAACAGATGCAAAAACAAGAAATTGTTAAAGCCTGCACCTCAATGTTTAATAACTCGAAGTGTCAGTTCACCCAAAATTTTTAATTCTGTCATCGTTTATTCACCCCCATGTTGTTCCAAACTTGCATGAGTTTCTTCTTCTGAACACAAAAGAAGGTATTTTGAAGAATATCGGAAACCAAGCGTTTATAGGCCGCATTCACTTCCATTCTATATTTTTTTGGTTTGGTTACCGACATTCTTCAAAATATCTTAATGTTGTGTTCAGCAGAAGAAAGAAATCATGCAGGGTTGGAACTAATTAAGGGCGAGTAAATCATAACTGAATTTTCATTTTTGGATTAACTTTTTTGGTAACGCTTTAGATTACAGCCCGGAAAGTACTGGGTAATTAAAGCAATTTTACAGCGTAACCTTCGGTAATTATAGTGTACCTATAACGTACTTACAATATAAGTATAAGGGAACAATATTTTAAGTTTGGGGAATAAAGGGGGAACAACCAGGAGAATTAAAAAAATATTAATATTTGTGAGTATTATAGAACTAAGGGGTACTTATTCTACTATTATGATATAACAATCTTACATTTGTGATCAATTTAGCAAGAACATACACTGCGTACCTTTTTGAAATACTGGTGAACCAGTACATACTGTATAGGCTTTATAAATAGATATAATAGATATGTACCCTGTAATTTTTAAAATGTAATCTTTTTAACAAAAGTGCACTGAAAACGAAAACTATTTAAACTTTTGCTTAAATATTGGGGAAAGATACTCTTGTTTCATGTATTTTGTTACCCTCTTGTTCCATGTAGTTACAGGGTAAGTACAAAAAAAATGCATACACACAATCTTATATCACTGACTCAGAAACTTGTATTTATTATACAAGCACCACTTAACCACATGAAACAAGATATATTTCCCAGTATTTAAAAAAATTGCAATAGTCTTAGCTTTTCTTGCTTTGAAACATGTTAGCCCAAACTTAAACATCTGCACGTTTGCTATCAAAAAAATTTAATAAAAGTAGATATGTACCCTGTCATTTTTAAAAAGCCTATACAGTATGTATTGCCTTGGTACACAATTATTACAAAAAGGTATGCAGTGTATGTTCTCGCTAAATTGCTCACAAATGTAAGATTGTTGTATCATAATAGTAGAATAAGTACCCCTTAGTTCTATAATACTTACAGTATAGATATTTTTTTAATTCCTGGTTGTTACCCCTTTATTCCCCAAACTTTACATATTGTTCCCTTATACTTACATGCAAGTACTTTATAGGTACACTATAATTACTGAAAGTTACTCTGTAAATTCCTCTTAATTACACAGTACTTTCCGGGCTGTAATCTAAAGCGTTACCACTTTTTTTTTTTTTACTATGAGCTAAAATAAAGCATTTTTCAGTATTGTAACACATTGTCCCCTATTTTGTGCCCACCCACCTATTAGGCATGAATTGTATCCCATTACAGAACTGCAAAATAAAAACTATAACAAGAAAAACTTTAAGATAAAATACATGATGAATTTATATATAAATAATTTGTTTAAAAAACAACAACTCTAAGCACAACGCTATAAAATAATCTTAATACGTCAGCAAAATACATTTACATGAAACCTTTCTGATAGTTTTAGGTTATATACGATAAGATAGGATTGTTTTATTTAATGCCATGTCAGCATCTAAGGCTATTTTCATGGCAAAAATTAAATTACAAAAATACAAATATCATATAAATACAATAAAACCAAGCAAACAAACACAACAAGTCATATTATACAATAAAAAAATAATAATAATATATGATAAAAAATCCAAAACCTTTTCAGGCATAATCTTACTAAATAAGTCCTAAAGTGAAATTACTTCATAAAAGAGCATTCTACTTGTATTATACCCAGGAGGAGAGTCCAATATCCAATATGTTTCTAGTTTTATATATTTTCGCATGACTAAAGAATCGCTAATAAATGCAAAAGCTCACCTGCAGCAAGTCTGGGACCTGAAGGACATCACCGAGGCGCTCACCCGTGGGACCCCCAGCAGAGGACAGGACAGGACAGGACAGCGGACCCTTGAATGGACCGTCAAGCCCCACAGAAGAGCTCGTATAGGTGGATCCGTGTCTTCTGATCGGGTGAGAAAAGTTCGGGTCAGATGATGTAGTGTGGAGGGGGCGGGGCCAAGACGCGCGCGCGCGCGAGGTAGAGAGAGGGAGAGAGAGAGAGTTCCCGCGCGCTGATTAACTGTCTGAGGGGGAGCGACAGATTAAAAAGATGCGACGCGTCGAAGAACAGGTATAAAGACACAGAACGATTCAGTTTACCGAGACTTTAAACAAATTATGTTTAAAACGTTTTTTTCTGTGAATAGGACAACTTATAAACAAAAAGTGAGAGGGGTTTTCCCTGAAAATCGCAATGGACCGTTTCCACAGACTGTGATGACGCGTTTTAACGGTCAACAGCATCGTAAAAACGGAAACGTTTTTTATATTTTCATTTAAAATTACATACTTTGCATTATGTGAAGTCTTCTCCTTTTCTCTTCTTCTCTATGAAAGTTGTGAAAACACTTTTGTGGAGTTTTTCTTTTGCTATTTGAGTAAATGGGAACACAGGGCTCCAGACTGCGACCAAAATTTGAGAGTGTGCGACTGAATTTTACATCCAGTCGCACATGTGCGACCAGTAAATTTGTCCTTCTTTTTTTTTTTACCACGTTAAACGTGGAATGGGCTTATCAATGAATCCGGAATGTGTGGCAGGCCAATGAGTGTGAGAAGAATAGGGAATGGCCACTGTATATCCTAGAGATAATCGAGCGCGCGTTTAAACGTCTGTGGGAAGGAGACGGAGACAACCTGCTGTGCGTCTGCGCAATGAACAAGCGAACTATTGACTCGTTCTTCCAATCTGCGGCTAGTGTGCCAGTTAAATTCACTTGCTGGCTTCCCAAATAATACATTACAACAGCGATAATCAAAAAACAAACAAAAAAAAAACGTGAACAAAACGATTACTCTTTGTAAACACTGTTCAATGTGAGTGCCAGATCTCAAAGATGACCTGTAATTTACGCCGTCATCACCCGGGAGTTGATAGCGCACGAGCGCAAACGAGACCTGAACTACAGACGTTACCATCGGTGTTTAAACTAAACTCATTTAAGTTTTGCCAATGTAAACATTCAAGAGCAAGACGCGAAAGTGAACTCGCTTCTAGATTTGTGCGCGTGTGTCTGTGCGCGCACGCGTGTGTGTGTGTGTATGTGTAGGCTACTCTCAGACAGCGCGCAAATATTGAGTTCTCTTTCAAGTCTTGCACTTGAAGGGACTAATTCACACAAAAAGTATGTCAACATGTCCGTCTTGATGAGTGTCCTAGCAGACATAGTCTGTTATTCTTTAAGTGAACTTATATGGTCAAGAAAGACACTCACAGTATTGTGTAGGCCTACTGAATCGGCTCTGAATTGAATAGCTTTTGTAACTTTAATAAGGATTAATCTTTAATTTATATAGTCAAATATGCAATGTTATTTTACATTTGATTATTTTATTCAATTTCTGTACCTGAAAACTAATGTTGGACCTACCTGAAAAGCATCGTTTATTTTATTAGGATCTTTGCTCTATTGTATTTATTTGTGCTTTTGCTTGTGGGTAGATTATTTGTTCATATTTTCTTTATTTTATTTGACAGTAGTCTTTTTTTCCCTGAAGATAGCTCATACCGAAACCGTGAACCTAAAACCGTGATACAAACTGAACCGTGAGCTATTTGAAACGTTGCAGCTAGTACAGTGTCACAGTCGGAAGATGATTCAGAGCTGGGGCGTAGAATTTAATAGGGATATGTCCCTACCAATATCCAGTGACACTGATTTGTCCCTAGCAATAATTTCGATAAAAAAATGTAAATATATTTATATATAACCACTGTTGCCGGGTATGTCTTGTGGGTTTGATATATTTCTTATTTTATTTAACCAGGAAACATCTCATTTAGATTAAAATCTCTTACAAGAGCGTTCTGAGAAAAATGCGCAAATCCTGGAACACAAACGGCTAATAGATCTAGGTCCCGCCTGCTGAACACACATCGCTAAACTGATTGGCTTTGTGTTTTCTTTCTGACTTGTGAGAGGCTGGTTGTGCGAAGCGGCAAAGCTCATTCGAAGGAAACCTAGAGATGCGGTAAACTCGGGTAAACTAGGGAGTAGGCCTAATCTACAGTTCAGTGCACAAAAATACGGGGCAAATCGCGTCAAATAATGATTCAGGGACAGCTCAGTTTTTACAATATAATGTATGTAGGGATGTCAATTTTCACAAATTCCCATGATCGATCGTCGTTTAAATTAACGATCAATTAATCGATTAATCGTTAGCATTAATGGCAAACAGCACAGGGTCTGCAAATGCTGCTCAAAAAGCTATGTTACGCACCAAATTAATAAGAATGTTTTTTAATCTAAATAAAGGCTTAGTAGGATTGTAAAATGTTTTGATGTGATTGATAAATTAAATTAACTATTTAATATATAAATATAACGACAAATACAATGTGTCACCAACGCCGCCTCATATGCGTGCTTGTCAGAATGAGTGACTGTTGTGGAAGTGCTAGAACAACGCACTGAAAACGGCAACTAAGCCCAATGAATTCACAACCATTTAATAAAATATTGTTCTCATGTTATGTAATATTAAAGTCCCAAATTAACCATCGTTATTATTAGTTGTGCATTCTGCTTGAGCGGCGCGCGCTGAATGAATAACCGTTGAGCACTTTGTTAGCGTTTATTTAACTCAAAGAAACGCATCCTATTTGATATTAATCAGATATATACAAAATAAGCAGAATATTACAAAATTATATCTGCACAAAATGACGTGAATGCACAAGTGAACTTAAACTGAGTTGCGTGCCATTCAGAATGACTCATATGTTGTGGTGGATGCGCTCAAAGTCTCTGACGAGCTCTTCCTGGAACAACGCGACATGGCATCTAAACCCAAATAATTCACAATGTTTTATTACAATAGTGTTCTCTTTATAATCTTGTGTAATATGACAGTCCCAATAGTCATTATTAGTCGTGCATTGCCGTTTGAGCTGAGCGCGCTAAAGATCACGTCGATTCTTAACCAAATGCATCCAATATGAGACCAATCAGATATAGATAAGCGTACACAAAATAAACTATTACAACTTACATTTGCACAAAACAAAAGGCTGCGAATGCACACGCAAAGGTATAGTCATGATGAAGGTGTAAAATAGTCCCAAACAACTCCGGGGTGCGTCATTCAGTGGGACTCAACACTTCACCACACCGGCGCGCTCGCTTACATGTTTCGCGGTTGAGCAGCACGCACGCGCATGATCCTGCTTAATCGATGATCGATAAGTTTTATCGATTAAATGTATTATCGACAATTAATCGATCGTCGATTAATCGTTGACATCCCTAAATGTATGACAATCGCGGGATAAGTGGCAAACATAATCGTTAGTGTGTGTGTGTGTGTGTGTGTGTGCGCACGCGCGCAAAGAGCACTGAAACTTAGTAAAAACATCACTTAGTATGATTTATTAGCCGGTTTCCAAAAAAAGGAAACAAAGAAAATACCCGTAAGGACAAGATTTTCGTATATTGCCATTTTTGTAGGGACAAAGACAATAGAGCCCTGCACGGCCCGGCCCTGGCCCGAGACGCTCAGGCCCTAGTCCGGCCCGTGTCCGACAGCTCATCAGAATGATCAGCCCGAGTCCGACCCGAGCCCGTTAAAAAAATAAAAAATAAAAATACACAGCCTGCCCTATGTTGCAGTCAGTAAAACAGATATGTTTTGTTCTAAATGGCAAAGTATTTACCGGTAAGTTTATTTTATTTTCTTTATAAAGTTAATTAAGAAAAATGTTTTGTTTTTTATGACGACCAAGCAGCCGACAGTGAGTTAAACATGTTTGATCCATTTATAGCCTCTCAAATCAACACTTTACTTGGCTACAATAAAATCCAAATATATAAAACAACTTAAGCATATCACACAGACAGTTAACGTTTGTTTAAACGTTTATTGTCATTTATGAAAAGCTGAGACAAACTGCTCTGCTGCTCAGTCGCAACAGCGCTCGCAAACTAAATGAGTTTATACAATACAATACAGAGAATGCAATCTAAACAAATCAAATAAATTACATTAAAAACAAACATCCAGGTTATCTTACCTCAAAAATCAAGTCTTCACTACAGAACATGGCCATTCTTATTTCCAATTGTTTCCAACAGGCTCATGAAGATAAAGTCCAATCAAACAAAAAACAACCTCCTAACATGGCTAAGAACAGTCTCAGAGCATCGTGAAGAAAAAGCACAGCATCCACAGTGGAAGGTTTTAATCCAGTCGTACTTTTTCCAGCTGCGCTGAAGTCACGCTCGCTACCGGGACACTAAACACAGAACGAGCCGATCGCGCCGCCGGGAAACCCGTGTGCTTGTGCGTGAGCAGACTGTCATGTGTCAGTCATGTCAGTGTGATAGGTTATAAAACGTCTTTCTATGTTTGCCTTTCAATCGTCATCTTCTCATATTTTATTTTAATTAATGTCTAAAATAGGCTATAAAAAAAGATAAGCCTAAAACAGGCCCGAGGCCCGGCCCGCGTGTGAACTATGACGTGAAAATTGGCATCGGGCTGAAATGCAGGCCTCTAGAAGACAATATATCTGTTAAACGTATTGCACCCTTATACATTGTATTACGGTATTGACTACCCGTATTGTTTTATTTGAAGGTATAGACGAATCCGGCGAAACTACCGGAAGTAGGCGGGCGCCATAACTGAGCTGTTGCTGGGTAGCGTTGCGCCATTGCCTCCTATTGTTTAAGTTGCAACTTGCGTCCACTGGAATAAACAGCCCGCGATTTACGACTGTCACTAACGTTACAACTTTTATAACGTCGAGTGGGAAAACATGTGCCGTTGGCGGCAATAAAATTTCAATTTGGAAGAGAAAACATTGTGCCCCACTGTATTTCCATTGTATTTTTTTTTTTTTTCTTACTATGGAAGTCACTGGGGTCCATCAACTGTCTAGTTACCAGCATCCTTCAAAATATCTTCCTTTGTGTTCAGTAGAAGAAGGAAATAACCAACTCGTGGGAGAGACAGAATTTTTTATTTTTGGGTGAACTATCCCCTTAACTATCCCCTCAATGACAGATGCAGACTGACATGTGTTTGGCTTCTTCAAAAAGCAAGGAACAAGTCCGTATTGCACTACTGCATTGCACTATGAACGGAGTAAAGTTAAGTCTCTGTTAAACTCTCTTCTTGTCTTTAATAGTTACCATAACATTACAGAATTCATTAACGTATTGTTAAGGTCAATATAGTCTAAAAACCTTAATATTATCCTATTAATCCTATAAATTTTTCTGATTCGTCAGCTTCTGGGAATGTCCCCACCAATCTCAAAACCAAACCTACGCCCTTGATTCAGAGTGAGAGGTTTTTATGGCGAAAAAGGCCAAACCCACCATTTTCGTGAAGACTGGCTGTGAGAATTCAGCTGGTTAAGGTATAAGGAGATGAATTCCATGAACTGCGAATGTTGCAGTCGCTACCCCATAACTGCGGGGAACACGAAGTTTGCCGACAGTGCAGACAGTTTAAACACAATACGCTAGTTAAACACAATCTTAGCCTCAAGCATAGAGTATGCGGTGAGATGTTAATAAATCAAAAAGCAACGCCACTGCCGGTTGCTTTTAGAAGACAAGAGGTTGTAACGTTAAATCAGAGCGCAAAGGCATTGTAATTTCTGCATCTATTATCAAAGTATTTATTAGTAATACACTGGAAATTAGTAGAAATGTGAATATTTGGTTAGTATGTTGATTTGCGGTGTGTGCTCCTAAATTTTCTGGTTGTGCTCCTAAAATTTTCAGTTGGGGGCCACTGTGCTCCTAGTGAAAAAAGTTAGTCTGGAGCCCTGCAACACACAAAATATAGATATTTAATTTAGTCTCTCATTCACCGCTAGTGAAGTTTCCTCAAATATGACCAGAGACAATTGCAATGACTTATGAGAAACCCGGAAATGTGAAAAGGGTCAATGACATTTTTTGATATAGATCTATGCCAAATCGACCATATCCAAAACATCATGGTAATGGTAACTTTTGGTGTTTTGTTAATATATCAACCATTATTTTAGCTAATTGTTCCACTTAATTCTGCGCATATTATGATGAATAAACACACACACACACACACACACACATATATATATATATATATATATATTATTAATTCATAATTAAATTGGTTTCAAGGAAACACTTAGGCTCAATCATCTTTCTTGGTTTCTGGCAGGAAGAAATAAATTGGATTATATGTTGTTTGTTTCACAGAAGAGCAGGTGAGGTTCGGGCCACTAAAGTTTCCCAAAGTGAACCTTTTTCCAAAATATTGCCTGCCCTTGTCTCCATGGTAACTGTATAAAACTGAAGCACTGCCTTAGCAATTACTCAATGTTGGTTCCACATTCGGTTTCCAAAAAAGCACTATAAAAGCCTTTACCAAATAAATGTAATCACAACCATGTCTGTCATGAAACATTACAGTAAAACATTACAGTAACAGCAAAAGCCTGTTCTGTTTGAACCCTTTCAAGGCCCATTTTAGTATCTTAAAACATGCAGTATGCTCAGTGTATCAGATTAATGCTTCTTGATTTTTCCTAATCATATGGCTATATCCCTAATCATAAAAGAATGTTTTTAACTTGATAACATGCATTTATCTCCTCAAATAAAGGTTTAATTCTGGTTGGGGTTTCAGACACCAATATAAAACATAAATTACAATGCAATGTATTTCCATTTTTTTCATGCTAAGATAAGATTGATTGACTCAAACACTAGATATTCACAAAACCACATTACTAAACACATATCTACTTTGTGAGACAAACTGATGGCTAAAGTTGTAATAATATCTACTTACTGCGTTTGTTTTTTTTTATCAGAGGAACAAATTAAACGAATCTGACGGGAAGATAAGAGGTTTATTGAAAATTACTATGACTATTTTCACTTGCACATTCTCTGAGATTTTGGGACCCCGAACATATAAAACAGCTTATTTTAAAGTAGAATTAAAGGGATTTTTTTTGTCCCTGGGAGTCTTTGCAAAATGAAAAAGGTGAGAAAATGCCACCAGACAAGGAAATATCCCACTAAGTGTTGCAAGTTATTAGACAATACTGAATATAGAAGCAGAAATATGACTTTTGTATAACAAAAGTTTTTCTAAGAACAGAAATGGTAAAACGGGTAAAGCTTTGTGAAAAAAAGTCTTCTCTGTTTTCACTTACAGACATGAACAAACACTGATGTTTATTTTACACACATCTTTGTGATGTTTCAACTAAGAAAAGCTGGCTATTTTCAAATTTGGAGATTTTTCACATCTCTTTCTGTCTTTTTTTCATTATTTTTCATGTCTCTGAATGCAGGAAAAACATCACTATGGGTTTCATTCTGGGAAAGCATCACGGACGTCATGGAAATATAAGGTACTGTCCGTGTTTTATGTGTTTTCAGAGATCTCATCCAAACTGGGTATTCAGGTGATTGATGGGGATTTTTTCATTTGAGGGGGGAGTTGGGGAGGGGATTTATTTTGACATTCATTTAAAATTACATCACACCTAAGTGTTTGCTCACTCGTATTTGTGTTTTTACAATTGGGTAATTTTGTTGCTCAAGAGTTTACACAACACAAGAAAGATTGGTTTCAATCTTTGAATTGAATTGAACAGCTCCAATAAATACAATAGAATAACGTTTTCAGGTAGGTCTAACACTATAGTATTCAGGGACAGAAATACTACAGAAACTGAATAAAAAGTAATCAAATTAATGTAAAATAACACTGGATAGTCTTTTAGTCCTGTATAAATGAAATACATGAGATCATAAATCCTGATTCCTTACATTTAAGCCTCTTTTGTTGTTTTATCAACAGTAATGACAGACACATATTGGGCTGCTGTCACTTTAAGAGCTAGTTCATGGTAGGGCTGGGGTAAACGATTATTAATTAAACGATAAGTCAGGCGATTATTTTATCGATTAGTCGACTAATCTTGCGACTAATTGGACGGTTAATATAACGATTATTTTTCTGCTGCTGGATTAATAAAAAAACATAATGTATCTTAAAAAAAATACGAACTGGCGTACTGAATCACTGAAAGCACGAACAAACTGCACGGAGAGCTAAGATGGTTAGCTAGAACCACCGAAGTGTGCAGAGCTCAAGCTACACAACTAGGGGTGTGACGGTTATTATATAACCGTGAGACCGACGGTTATAGTTGAACACCATCATTAGAACTCTATAACCACCCAAACCGTGTTATTAAAATATTTTTACAAACATTTTTATTATAGAGAATATTTAAATACTAATATCAGCTTACGAGGGAAACGGAGGCGGAGTTAGTGGTTCTTCGGAGGCTGATACTGCTGGAGATGATTCGGGAGATCTGTGCACCCCCTCCCAAGAAGAGAAATCTTGGAGATCTCCTTAATAAACGGAGGTCTGAAAACTCTGCCCTTTTAACGATCAGAGCGTGCGCTGACACGGAGTAAAGCCTTGTTTATACTCGACGTGGAGGTGCGCGTGGCAAAAATGACGGTTTAGGCACTGTGGGCGGTCGTGCGCGTTGGGTGCGCAAGACCCCATTTCGCTTGGCTGCGTGCACGGCTTTTTTTTGTAACAGCGCGCGCGGCGCCGTATCCGAGGATGAACGACTTCAAGCCGAATCTGCCCGAGCATGTACGTCTCACCGCACCGGCACGCAGTTTGCGCGTCTAAAGGTTAAGATTTCTTAAGGTTTTGTTTACTGTGTGTGATTCATTTAATGGAAAGCACATTCACTTCTTGTTTTCGTCCTCCATTCTGCAATGTTTCGTCTCCCACGTGAGTGTGGCGAGCTGTACCGCCGGGAACGGTGCAAAAAATAAATAAATAAAGAAGTGTCGACGCAAAAATATAACGTCGGCGCCGCTACAGCACTAGTTCACGGATCCATTATACTGTTACACATGCATTTTCTTTCTCAACTGTTTGCTTATTTAAGACATAACCGACTGTGTTTACGAGGATAATCGCAGAGACGGGAATTTTGACATCATTTTGTGTTTTTGTCCATGAAATCGCTTTAATCTGTGAAATAGAACTCAGTTTTGTTACTCGCGAACGGTTTGTGAGGCGGCGAGAACAGCAGAATCTCTCGGAGAGTGTGCAAGTACTGAATAGTTTAAAATGGCTTGAATGTTTAAATTAGAAAAAGACCTGCAAATGATAAACGTTAGTGAAGATGCAACACTGGCCCGATTGTGCAAGCGACACTTTCCATCAACTGTCCTGACTCCCAAAACGCGAGAGTCTAGTATCACCGTCTTGACGCTTGAATCACTCACTGTTTGTAAAATCACATCTTGCAGAAAGTTTTAAAATGACTGTTTTGATCTTATATGTGGATTAATTTACTCATACAATCTACATGCTAAAGTGAATAAATGTTTGCGGGAACGTCCCGGATTATAAGCATGAGACCTGCGGGAATGATAAAAATTATGCGCAATACCCACGCCGAAATTCCAGCCCTGGATTCTGATTGCCTGTGATTTGCGATCAATTGTATTTTATAAAACAGTATTTTGTCTCGTTCAATGGAAACGGCCATCGCTTGTCGCCGCACTCTTAAAAATAAAGGTTACAAAAGGTGGGGATTTCATAGTGATGCAATAGAAGAACCATTTTTTGGGTTTCCCAAAGAACCTTTAAGTGGACAGTTCCTAAAAGAACCTTCTAATAATCTAAAGAAACTCTTTCCACCATAAAGAACTTTTCTGGATTTGAAAGATTCCATTGATGTTAAAAGTTCTTAATAGAACCATCGATGCCAGTAAATAACCTTTATTTTGAATAAATGGAATACTGGATAAGACACTAAGAGCTCAATCGACTTATGTCATGTTCATTAACCAACTGAATTATAAACCCATTGTTCTACTTACACAGAATCACAGAGATTTTACAATGTAAAGAAAATGTGTAATGGTCTCCAGGGAGAGTGTTTTACCTTTAGATTAGGCCGCAGTTATCTAGGATCATGGCCACAGTTTCTCCCTGAAGTCAACAGTCTGAGGGAATCTGATTTCTGATTGGCTTTGGAGGACTCAATCTACAAGTTAAAGACAAATGATGCACACACACACATACACACACACACACTAAAGTCACTAACAGAAAGAGATATTTTGAGGAGTGTAAACAAATATACCAGATATAATAAAACGGGTCATTTTTTTGGAGTCAGTGAAAGACAGTCATATCTGTTATCTTCACCTTGGGCAAGAAACAAGAGAGTATATGATGGGAACAGTGCGCTCCCGTCTGCAGATGAACAGATTACTCTACCGTTAAGAGACACTCGAATCAAACATCTTGATTGTCAAAAACTCAAACACACATTGTTTTGAAAAGCATCTCAAGGAAAAACAGTGTTTGCTAAAACACGAAAACAAGTATATGAACAAACCATTAATTCAATTCAAGTCACATTTATTTGTATACACTGTAAAAATGAATACGCTATATCTAATCAATAGAATTGTGGCAACAGATTACAAGCAATATTATTAATTAAATTTAACAAATTAGAATTGAGTAATAATTAATCAAATTAATTCCTTAAAAGTTAACCATTTAAAATGAGTAAAATTTACACACATTTTTTTTAAACAAAAATATCTGAATAACAGACAGACGTCAAAGATAAATTAAGAACTCTTTATTTTATATTGCCAACATTGAAGACACCTGATTTTAACGAGCAGAATCACTGAAGGAGAAAACTGTAATTTTAAGTCACCATTATGGTGATCAGTATTTGTTTTAGTTGGGCTCTTGGCCCTTAAGTCATTAACTTTAGATTTTGTTTGGCTGCTGTACCTGCGTTATAACAGCCAGATGAACAAATAGAAAAGGTGATCTGATGGTGTTGGTTGTGTTTTAACATAATCATTATTTCACAATCTTTTGACCTGAATCACTGAACTCATATAGAGCCCAATTTCTGAGTTAAGTTTACTTTATTAATTATAGCAGCACTGTCCTTGTACAGCATCATATTTGTAACTTTTACAATGTAATCCAAATCATTTCTAAAAAGTTTCTCTTATACAAAAAAGTGACACACAGTCTCTCTTTTTTACACAATACACATCGTTTCAAAGCAGCTTTACAGAAAATAATAATAATAATAACAAGTCCACATTACAATTCAGAGTCTGTAATCAGAGGAAACAGTCTAAGTTATACATTTCAGAAATGTGCATATACAAAACACAACAATGTAATGATTTAAGGCAGAAAAGATGAGCTCATTGAAGTAATGAATCCTTGTTTGTTAACAAATGATTATGACATTTAGGATAATGTAGCATTAAGCGTAATCTACACTCTTACAAATGAATATCTTTTATTAGCGCTGATGATTCTATGAAGAAACTTTAGCACACCACGTGGAACCTTTCAAATGCACAAAAGCTTATTCATAGTGGAAAATGGTTCTTCAGATTATTCAAATGAGGGAAAAAATGGTGATCTTCACTGAAAAGTTCTTTGGAGAACCAAAAACGATTCTTCTATGGCATTGCTGCTAAAACCCCCCTATGAAACCGTTATTTTTAAGAGCGTAGTTCCAAACATTAAAGTACAAGAATTTGTTCAGACAAAGAGTACAATATTTGTAATGAGTTCAGCGAAGATACTCTCGTTCAATCAGGGATCAACAGTGCAGAAAAAGTTCAGCTCTATAAAACGTTGAATGAGACGAGACCAGAACACACCTGAGCCTTGTGAATGAGCCCGAGCCACGTGACCACGTGAGTCTGAACCAGCTGGTGCAATCAATGAGAGATGCTCTAAAAAAAGCATGCGGTTTAATTACTTCTAGTCTGGGCTGATGATGTTCAATTATTGCATGTCAGATGTTTTGGTTCGGCTGGAGCGAGATCATTTGGACTGGGCTTTTTTCCTTCTGTCTGAGTGGCTTTCTCTGCATTGGTTCATTGTGAACTACCTGGAAAAACACAGAGTGGAAAGTTGAAAGATATTATCTTTCTACTCTCGCATTCTCTACAAGGCTTCTCAAACTTTATTCATAACCCCTTCTGTTGTACATCAGTGCTTCTCAACTTCAAACTATCTCTTATCTAAATGCATGTAATTTGGATGTACATCACAATATGGAAGAAAATATGTTCCGTTGTACAGCGACTTAAAAATGGTTTAAATAAAAAAAATAGTGTTAACCCTTTAGAACCTGAAGCTAAAATAGGTGTTTTTCTCACGTTTTGGCTGCAAACGTCTAAAACAATGTGCTTTCTTCATGTGCAAGGCGTCATCTTTTTCAGAAAAAGATTAGCTTTCAACAAATTACAGTTATTGACCATTATTGTTTGTGGTGAGCTTGTAAATAGAATTTAAATAGACAAAAAAAAAACCAAAAACAAGAATCAATTTAATGATTTTTATTTAGAAAAAAAGAGAAAAATCACGAACGAAAGAAACTAGCACTTTAAAGTTGAAAAATGAACTATAATACATATATACAAGTCTTTTTTGTGACATTGGGTTGCACAGTTTTCATTTAGGACACTTTTTTTCATACACAAACGCATGCATTCATGATAGGTACACACACATACACCATGTATTTGTTTGTTTCTTTTAGTATTTTATGCAATCCAAAACACTCTAAGCGCGGCAGGCGCTTCGTATCTCTCTGTTCAGATCCTTCCTTCCCGCTGTGCCAGAAAGCTGCTGTCATTTGCTGACAGAAAGCATATAAGCCGTATATTGTCGTATATTGTAAAGATATCACAAATAATAGTAAAATCTATTAAACTTGTTTTTTTGTTTTTGTTTTTTTTTTACACAGTTTTTAGTATTTCTGGAATCACAAAAACGAATTGTGTTTATTTAACATATCAACCCTCCTAGTTTCTGTTGATAAAAAAGTTGGAAATCGCGAAACGCTAGAGGAAAATATCTTACCCTATGTATTGGGGCCTTTTTATAATATTGTGTCGGACAAAGGGAACCACTGCTAAAAATGATTCATGCTGGCCAAGACAGTCCTATACCTATATTAATGGGGAAAATGCACTTCCAGATGCAGGATCTGTAGAGTTCAAAATCACATGTGTTTATTTGTTGGATGATCCTATCACAAGTGGTCAGAAGAGACTAGTTTATTAAGCAAACTCAAATAACTCTCCATTGTCCATTTGCGTTTGTTTTTTATAGAGATTTTCTAGGGAAGGGACTCTGATTTTGTGACTACAAATAAACTTTTAAGACTGGTATTGTGATTGAAATAACCTCGGATAGCTTCACTGTTCCACTTTTGTCCAACATCCTGCAATTATTATGTATTAACTCGAGCATCAGGATGAGACGTGGCCTTGTGCATCACTGACTACCTGCATAGTTTGAGTAATCAAATCAAAAATACCTTTAAGATGATGAACTGGAACCTGCTTTAGATTCATCTTGTTAAAGCAACTGAAATGAATGCACTGTTGGCCATACAAATACATGTTACTAGAGTTTAGTGCAGTGTGACTTGCTTGGAAAAGGCCAAATTATGGACACACAAAGCACAGGAGCAATATCAAGCTCAGATAAACAATCAGCCATTTAGTCCATGTTCAGAATGACAGCAAAAATCAGATTTGTTTTTGCATATCCAGATTTTATCCAGATGGGTTTGTGAAAGTCTGGAAAAGGACTTTTTCAAATATGATTGAACCCTCATCCTTCCCTCGCACTTTGTAACATATCGCTCCCTCGCCGGGTCAAAATGACCCGAAGCTCTAAAAGTTTACTTCTTCTTTTTTTTTTTTTTTTTTCAAGAAAGCTTATTTTATTTCATTTTGATAATATTTTATCTATTTTTTAATTAAATTTTGGCGATTTTTTGTTATTTTTATTTTATTTATGCTACCTTTAAATGACTAGATTTGATCAATAAATAATAAATAAATAGTTCCACATTCCTCACATTCTTTCAACTTAAATTCAAAATAGCACAATTTCATGTATAAACGTTTTTAATTCAGCTCAAAATATCTTACATTGTGTCTTTGCCGACCTCTTGTGGAGAAAAAAAATGATATTTGATGACTCTTGCCACTAGACGGCCTTAGAGCTCTATATGGAGCAAACGAGCTGAGCAAATGTTTAGCAATTTTAGGTTTTTCTATGTGTACTGAAGCATTCCTCGCATTCCTAAGGGGGTCAAATTGACCCGCGAGCGAAGCGTTGTTACTTTTTAAAATTTCAACCACAGAAATCGATTCCATAAATTTTTTTTCGTGTGTATTCGTGGTTCAAGTGTGACAAAAGTCCTAGATCTTGGACCCCTCTGAATGAACATTCGATTAAAAAAAAAATTTATTTCGGTTCAAAATGACCTGACCATGAAATGCAATTCCAATATGATTTTTACAGGTGCGTCTCAAATCGGATTTTAATCTGTCTTTTGCGCCACTCTTAAAGCGACGCACAACGATAACATTAAAACTGGTGACGGAAATGCCTGAAGTATTCATACAGTGTTCAAATGATATGTCCAAAGATCTGCACCTCGACTAGACAGGGCGCATTTTTCCTGAAAGCCTCCGTCGTTTTACCAATGCAACCCATGCTGATAGGGTTGTTATAAGACGGTTTGTTCTTTGAGTGTAGTTTGTTCACAGGACATCATGACCCTTTTTTTAACAGCTCCATCTTTTGGTCTCCATGGATACTTTCTTCTTTGGGCAATGATGAGACATTATCTCAAACCATCCCTCCGTCATGTTTTAAGCAGTGAGGTTCATCACAGCACTGTTTCAGGACTGTCTGCTTTACTCTTATCTGCACTGCCATGACAGATCATGAGTGTTCACATCGACTTTCACATTTACATTTATTTATTTAACAGACGTTTTTATCCAAAGTGACTTACAAATACGACAAGCGATTCATCTTAAGGAGGCAATCTCTTAAACTTCCGTTCATTTTCATAATCATGAAAACATCAACGCAATGTCATAATCATTTGTTAACAGACAAGTATTCATTACTTCAATGATCTCATTGTTTCTGCCTTTAATTGTTACATTGTTTAAATGAATACTTTTTTCGCTAACTGTGATTTTGTATATGCACATTTCTGAAACGCATAACTTAGACAGTTTCCTCTGATAACAGACTCTGAATTGTAATGTGGACTCGATGTGAAACGATGTGTATTGTAAGAAAAGGGCTATACAAATAAATGTGAATTGAATTGAATTTTCATCCTGCACCGCTCATAAACTTCAGGTTTCATCCTGCTTAATTTAGGTCACTTTCCCACTTTAATTAGATTATATTCCTCAGGTCAGTAATCTGTTCATTTTTGTTTAATTATATAAAGAAAATATATTTTATCAGAAAAATAAATCGTCCAACCTCCATTGTGATTTAAAATGTCAAAACGTCAAATTTATTCACATTAAAATTAAACCTGATCTCTTACATGGAACGTGTGCATGTGTAGAGGAATATTAATCCCCCCCAAAAAACAAGAGTTGAGTTGTTTAATATAGTCATTTTCAGGCATAGCATTTCCACAATTAGTCAAGTTTCAGTGAGGAAAAAAAAACAAAAAAAAAAACAGCTAAAATAATCTCTAAAACTACACATATAGCAGTCGATGATGCCGCAGACTCTCATTTCACTAATGGACATGCTCATACTGACACAGTAACAGTGTTTCCACAGCTCTTTCAAACTCTCTGGCGCCCCTGTGTGGTTAAAGGGAGTGTATTACAGAAGTAAACAGTCTCTGAACCATGTGTGATATACAGATACAATGGTAGAAAAAGAAGACGAAGGGGGAATTCAGCGAGTCATTTCCCTGGGGGGGTCAGTGCCATGAAACGGGACTCTGCTAGTTAACGCACTCCCGAAAAGCACTGCATTGATGATGATGCATTTTTGTGGTTCCCCTGGTTCCCTCCACAAAACCTCGATAGGATTTTTCCATGGGCTTTTAGATTATTACAGAACATAAGCTCTGCGACCAACAAGAAGTTTATGATTCTTCCACGTTTTGTTCGTTATGATAACCTTCACAAAATGAACAACTTTTGAAGGCTGAATTCACTCGCCAGAAATAAAAAGCTAAACGTAGGTTAATAAAAAACTGCACCACTGTCACATGACTTACCATTTACTCTCCCCACCATTGACGAGATTAGCCGACATTTATGACACACACACACCATAGAACAGTTTTTCTCGGAATCCATGTTTTCACTAGCCGCTTTATTACAGATTTGAGCAAAACGTTGTTATTTTTTTCCTAAATGTCGATAAAAAAACACTTGCTAAAAGACAAGTCCATTAACTGATGTTATGCGACTAAAACGTCTTTTTTTCCTCTCGCAGTAAGTCCTTACAAAAATCATGGCAACGGATGTTGGTAGGTTCACGAATATATCACAGCCACCGCACTAGCCATTATTTTTAATGGAAGGAGACGTAGGCGTGTTTATTCAAGCATTAATGTCAAGAAAAGCCCCTTAAACTGGGAGCTGATTTCACATATGAGCTGTTTCTCACTCATATCTGCTTCAAGCTCTTGATCAATTATGGCATTTCTTTGTTGTATTGTCTTTTATGAGTTTAATAAAGAACTCTGGCTCGTCTTCTGTCCAAACACACTGTGCCATCTTTAAAGAATGGTCATGTGACTTTTACGTACGTCAGGTGACCTGTAAATGCGAGAAAAAAAAAACATGGCAGTTTTGCGAAATATTCCTTTTTTGAATTGCCTGAAAAACCACCTCATGTGAGAGGAAAACCTTTTTGCGATATATGGGAGTTTTTGCGAAATTGACAGTTGACAATTGAGTTTCCAGTTTTGAGCAATTTGAAGGGTAATGGAAATACGGCCCGGCTACTGTTATACGCTAAGGGTAAATTACGCATGACAATCTCTAGATCCGAAAACATACGAAGAAGCAGAAACAAGCGCTAGAATCATTGCTTACGCACAAGTAAACTAACACGATCATCAAACATATAAATCAAAACTAGGTTACACTTTATTTTAAGGTGTCCTTTTTACAGTGCATTACGGTGTTATAATAATTAACTACACGTACTTCCTATAGGGTGAGGGTTAGGATTGGGTTTGGTTTAGGGTTGGTTGCATGTAATTATGCATAATTTATAGTTATTACTACAGTAACTACATGTAACATGTGTAACAAGGGCACTGTAAAATAAAGCATTACATAACGTTGCCGAATGAAAGTCGCCCCATAAAGAGGAACAGGACTGTGATGGACTCGATCTACTCATCTGTGTTTTGATCATCGTTCTGAATCCGATCTGGACGTAGTCTTTGACAAAAACGCGATTTTCGCAGCTTTTTGTTAAAAATGTTGATTTGTTTATGAAACTTGCCCACATTCAAGTGTTGATAAAATGCATAAAGGCAGAATAAAATGCTTTTTTTGGTTTAAAAGCAGAGGCTCTGTTCTTTCTTTTGATATATTGTGTGTTCAGATATTCATACACAACTAATAATTCTGGGGGCCATGAAAAGTTTTGTGAAAATTATCAAATACGCTGGCGCTGACTGGTGACTTTTTAAAAAAGCTAGCGGGGAAAGAATTAGTTACGTTTCCGACAACTCCTTCAGTCTTCATTTAACAAACATTTTCCTTGAAAGTTTTGAGTTGGAATAGTTTGCAAGAGCGTGATTATAAACACAAAACTAGTGAGTTTACCTGTTCGACATTATGTTTAATGTCCAGACAGCGTCTGTAGTCCCATTAAGACACTTGTTAGCAAATGCTTTATTTAAAGACGTAAAAAAAAACACAAATATGCCGCGGCATAAAAAGTGAAAATATCATTGGAGCTTGTGTTCACCACAGACCTTATTTCAGGCAAAACCCATTTAAAAAACCCATTGACTTCAGGGTGATGGAACTGAACGTGCTAAAAGGCTCGTTTCTGGGTTTAGGACCACAAAAATACATCATCCCTGCAGCAGTCTAGTAATGAGATCCCAGTCGACTACTTGAGCGTCTGGTACTGAGGATTTGGGGAAATGTCATGAACAAGCCTGACTTGTTCATGACATTGAAAAATAGGACGAGAAAACATCCTGGCCACCAGCTTTCAGAAACACCGCAGAGCTTCACATTATCTGGATTCTTGAATCTCTTCATGTTTTATGTGCCTTCTACAGTCATCTGAGGCGTTTAGCCTGTCAGCGTCCCTGTTTCCCTGAGTGAATCCTCAGGATACGCACCCTTGATGGGAACTAGGGTGTGAGAACCACGCTAGGACGTTTTCTCCCACACCTAGCAGCCTCAGTTTGCACCCTTGTGCCCTAGCAGAAGTCCGAGACATAGTCAAAGTCCCTGAAGTAGTCCTGGTCTTTGCGCGAGAGGTTCCGCCGCTCACGAGGAGGTGTCAGCGTTGGAGCCTCGTTGGTGAACTCGGAGTCGAAGTTACTGACGTCTTCTTTTCCTGTCAAGGCGGGAACGAACGGAGGAGGAACTCGCCGCTGCAAAAGCGCATCCCAGTCCATATTCTGCAGAGAAAGAGAGAAGATGGCGACACACTCTGTCAGTTAGATCGCAACCTTGGCTTTATAGACCCCTTTTCAGTTAGTAAACATGTGACGGTTTTTGTGGGCGGCACTTAGGTGGAGGCAGAACGATTCCCCTTGCCACTTCACCAACGTTAGCTAGCTAGCATGATTTGTTAGCTTGTTTGTCAGCTTATAGCAATGACTGGAGAAAATCCAATTTTATCTGAATATGTTAGGTCACTCACTGTCCAGAACCGCGATTGTTATCTGGAAAATTTTACTAACGGACAGAGCCAGATAGGCTGACCAGCATCGTTACACGCTCACTCAATGGATGGAGGATCTGACAGGATTACCTCCACTTATGGCAACTGAAGAAAAGGAGGTGTCACTAACAGTTTCTTCTATGTTTAGTCTCTGGTCGTTAGCTAGCAGTTATCTAACTGCAAGTTGTACGACTAACAAAGTTAGCTAACTTATGCACTAAACAAGTTAGCATTACATGAGAAATCACTTTTTTCCCAATTTCTAATGGTATCTCTAGGTGGCCATGCATGGGGAATCTTTAGACATGTAACCAAACCATAATCCATACCAACAAAAGACAATAGCTTATTGAAATGAAGTGTGCGCTTAAAAAACGCGAGCTGTCGTCTGTTTTTTTGTCAGGCAAAATGCGATAAAATTAAATTAAAGCCTGTACTCCGTCGATTCTGGCACCCAACAACACAGCAAGATGACATTTTAAGCTTCTTATGTAGCCGACTATAAAAAAGAACGGCTGACGAACTAGCTGATTTGTATTGGCTGCCTCCAGCTAACGTCGTGACGTAATTGTGACGTCGGCGCAAAAAGGGTCAATTGTACAGAGCCCCCAAAGGGACACAGCGATGGAGAAAAAATGCGAGGAAAAGGTATATTTGAATGCTTCTCCGTTCTCTCGCAAAACTTTTGCATTCCCCAAATAACTCTCACAAAAGTATTGCATTCCTTCGAGAAACTTGCACTGAAATACAGTTTGAAATAGTTTTTGAAAAGCACAGAAATATAGTTTTTGCGTAAGGCAAATGCGAGTGAATGCAGTTTCTTTGGTGAATGCAATAGTCTTGCAAAAGAGAGAAAATAT
This sequence comes from Tiaroga cobitis, assembly GCA_030578255.1. Classification (NCBI taxonomy): domain Eukaryota; kingdom Metazoa; phylum Chordata; class Actinopteri; order Cypriniformes; family Leuciscidae; genus Tiaroga; species Tiaroga cobitis. The sequence goes on from CM060593.1 coordinate 46,114,480, forward strand.
TTTGCAAAAAATAACACGTTTCACGAGCGAATGCAACGTTTTTTTTGGGAGAAAGTCAGTATTTTTGTGAGTGAACGCAATCGTTTTTAAAGGAACAGCAATAGTTTTGAGGGAGAACACAAATGTTTTGCGAGAAACACAAAGTTTCTGTAACGGTTCCACTGACGCGGAGTCAGTTTTCTGAGCCCAAAGACAGTTAATTCCACAGTGGTGTATCAACAAAGCAATAACTTGGAAATCAACATACCTTAAATACAAACTTGACTAAGTAAAGCATGGCATGGACATGAAACACAAAGCAGTGGATATAGCATCAACAGATGACAAAGCTAGACAAACACACAGCAAACTCAGGGCTATATATACACAGACTAATGAGCAACACCTGAATGTAATGACACCAATAAACCAATGGGAACAACACGAATGAAAACAAAAACGCATGTGGGGATCACATGACACATCAAAACAAAGAGCCCAACCAAACACCAGCCTTACAGTTTCACTGGGGAACGCAATAGTATTGAAAGAGAACGCAAATGTTTTTTGATAAAAAAAGGGGAACGCTATAGTCTTTCAAAAGAATGCAGATGTTTTGCAAGGAAATGCAAAGATTTTGGGGGAATATGTGACAGATTTGTGGGCAAACTCACCTTTTGCAAGCCAACACTAATGGTTAGTTTTGCAAGCGAACGCAAATATTTCTTGAGCGAATGCAAAGTTTCTATGTGAAATGCAATATTTTTATGAGCTAACGCATATGTTTTGAAAGCGAACACAAATTCTCAGGGGGACACAATAGTTTTGAAAGTGAGCACAAATATAATTTTTTACTCCCATCTATTTTTTTTTTGTTTTACCATCACCATGTTCCTCTAGGGGCTCCATATTATTGTACCAAAAAGTCAAAGAACTCTTCATACTCTAAAGAACGGTTGTTTCCGTATGTCCTCTGCGTCTTTTTCCCCGGAGCCCAGCCGTCTCTCGGGATTACGCCTCAGAAGCTGCCAATGGGAAACAAGGAAACAGTTACATGATAGTTTACGTTAAAACCCTGCAAGTCAGATTTTAAATGCAATTCAAATACATAAGGCTTAAATTAAGACCTAAATATTTAACTTGAGTGAACAGACTTACTCGTCTCATGATGCCGATGGCCTCGGTGGAGAGGAATCTTGGGTAACGTACTTCATCGTTTACAATGCTGTCAAACACCTCCTCCTCATCGTCACCTGGGAATGGTGACTGAACACAGATCATGTTTCAGGATTTTGTCTGATACTTAAGTGTCAGTCTTTACTTAAGAAGTACAACTGTACAATATATGTGATACGCTTATTTTCTGGAAAATTGGTTTCTCGTTTTACACACACATTTTGGTCTTGTTTTCCGGCATATTTACCGAAACATTCTTAAATTAAGATACATTTACTTGAGATGCGAAATGACGTCTTGTTTTCAGAGAAATAGCTCAAAATTAAATGAGTTTTTGCTTAAATTGAGAAAAAATTGCCAATAGGATCAGAAAAATAAACAATTCCAAGTGTTGGCACATTTTCCCCTCATATTAAACAAACACCCTTCATTTTTATAAGCTTCTCAGAAAACAAGACTTATTTTATGCCATTTTGCATCTCAAGCAAATGTATCTTGATTTAAGAATGTTTAGATCATTTGTACTGGGAAAAAAAAAACAAGACTAAAATACTAAGGAAGAAAATCACATTTTGAAGTGAAATTTAACAGATTTTGTTAGATTTATGCTTAAAGCAAGAAAAAAACAATTTTACTGGGAAATAATATAAAAATTCTAAGCAAAAAGTGCGCAAACACACACCTCTCCGACCAGCATCTCGTAAATGAGCACGCCGAGACCCCACCAGTCCACGGCTCTCGTGTAGGACGTGTCAGTCAAAACCTCAGGAGCAAGAAACTCTGGAGTGCCACAAAATGTGCTGGTTCTGTCCCCATGACCCATTCCTACAGGACAGAGAGGGGGACAAAAACAAGGCGTTGCGTAGACAGAAAGAGAGGGAGCGAGAGAGAGCGCACAAAGGACATTATGCCATCTTTTTTGTAGTGATTTCTAGATTTTTGGGTTTACAAAATCATCTCAAAATGCAAAAGAACCGGTTTTATGTTCAAAGAAATTAATGATTTTATTCAGCAAAGATGCATTTGATCAGAAGTGACAGCAAAGACATTTATAATGTTACAAAAAATGCCAATTTGAAATAATTTTTTGTTATTAATTTGCTGTTCTTTTGAACTGTGTATTCGTCAAAAAATCCTGAGAAACACAACATATCACGGTTTTCACAAAAATATGAAGCAGTTGAATTGTTTTCAACATTGATAATAATAATAAATGTTTCTTGAGCATCAAATCATCATATTAAGAGTGATTTCTGAAGGATCATGTGACACTGAAGACTGGAGTAATGCTGCTGATGAAATTCTGCTTTGATCACAGGAATAAATTACTTTTTAACATATATTCACATAGAAAACAGTTATTTTAAATTATATTCAAATTTCACAATTTTTTACCGTGTTTTTGGTCAAATAAATGCAGCCTGGGTGAGCATAAGAGACTTCTTGTGTACTATTAAAAATAGTGCGCATTATGCTTGTAATCTGTTCTGCTGACAAGCTGTCATTTCCAGATCGCTCTGATCCAGCAGTGAACAAACATCATGTTTTTACTCCGTTAACTCCATCAACGTCAGGACAGTCTGTGACTGTGACTCACCCTCTTTACAGAGACCGAAGTCTGCGATTTTCACATAGCCTTCAGTATCCAGCAGCAGGTTATCCAGCTTCAGATCTCTAACACACACATAGATGCAGGAAGGAAGTTACTTAATTACAGTTTTTGAAGTTTGTAGTTTTATGCTGTATTTGTGCATGTACTACTCACCGATACACAATCTTATTATCATGAAGAAACTGAAGCCCCAAAACAACACAGGCCGAATAAAACCTGCATAACACACAAACACACATATATGAAGACTACAGTAAAATCCCTACCGTACACTCTTAAAAACCAATGGTTCCATGAAGAACCCTTTAACATTCATAGAATCTTCCCATTCCACAAAAGGTTCTTTAGAATTTTTAAATGAATTTAGAATTTCATTTAAAAAAATGGTTATTTTAAGAACTCTTCACTTAAAGGTTCTCTGGGGAGCAACACATGGTTCTTCTATTGCATCGCTGTGAAAAACCCCTTTTGGAACCTGGTATTTTTTGGTATTGATATCCTTGGTATTTTTAAACACATAATTCCAGGAAAAACACATCCAAAAACACACACTTAACAACTATTGTGTCGCACTTTAACTGGATGAATTACACACACTTACACGGAGCGTGTTTCCGAGAAGACGTCGGCGTGTATGTGCATCATCAGGTCACCGCCGGCCGTGTACTCCATGACGAAACACACGTGTTCCGGCGTCTGAAAACATGCAAACAGGTTCACCAGGAACGGATGCTGCGCGCTGTTCACCGCCTCGAAGATGCGCTTCTCACACATCAAACTGAGAGAGAGAGAGAGAGAGAGAGAGAGAGAGAGAGAGAGAGGGGTTTAGGGTTTAGACTGAAGACGGTGATGTGGCTTAACCAGGTCAAGCTATTTTTCTGTCTTTATGAAAGCAGAGATTCTGCGTGCTGCGAAGACAGTCAGAAAACATGTGATGATGCGCTGAAATTCATTTTATACCGAATCCCAAATTTAAGTTTTCATTTCATGTAATGTTTGTAAGGAAAAATACATCCTGAAGTGAACGCTCACCTCTCGACCTCGTCCCGCGCCACAATGTCCCCTTTCTTCAGAGCTTTGATGGCGTACATCTTTCCTGAGTGTCTGTATTCAGACAGAAGGACCTGGAAACACACACACACACACAAGTCACACTCAATGTGCACACGAGTCTTGATTCCCAAACTGGTGTGTGTCTCGAATAGGGAAGAGAAAACCCTTCTCATAGCTTGTGTTGTTAATTCAATGTAAAACCGGAGTTCAGAAGCAAAACCACTGCTTTAAAACATGAGTTTTCTAGTCAACTATTAAGAAGCATTTCTGATATCTAAAATAAAATATAAATATTAGATTGAAAACTTAAAGTGTTTCCTTGACAACTAACTGAAATAAAAAAAGGTTTAAGTGTGAAGTACTAACATCAAAATGAAATAAAAACTAAAACTGAAAAAATATATAAATTTAAGCTAGAAACTGAAATGTTAAAAAACCAAAACACATAAAAAGACTTAATCGTAAATAAAAAAGAAAACTGAAAATATTCAAAATAAAGTAAATATTCTAAATATAATCAAATAAAAACATTTCAATTTTAAACAAAATTGTTAATGCAATGTAAAATCTGAGTTCAGAAGCAAAACTGCTTTAAAACGTTTGTTTGGAGTTGGACTTGTTATTGTCGTTGTTGTTTTTTTTGTAAACTTTATTTAGTTTTCTAATATGACATTTGTTTTGTTTTTCTGAACAAAGATCCAAAAAAGTAACAATAGCACGGTATATCAAATGTGTAAGAATAAGGGAAATCTAGTTACAGATAAATATCTCTGATACATAAAATAAAAGTGTTCCATACAGATCACTTACTTACACTTAATCCCTTACTTAAAAATAATAATGTTACTGTCGTTGTTGTTAATTAAAACTATTAAAATACATTTGTCAATTGAAATGAAACTGAAATAAAATTAAAATAAAAATATAAAAAAAAAAAAAAAAGCTTAAATGAAACATAAATGTTGCCGTGGGTGCAGGACGTTCTCGGTGTGTGTCGATTCTGTTTTACTAGTGGCTGCAGTTTATATTTAAGACTGAACGTGTTCCAGTTACCTTGCCAAAATGTCCCCGACCGAGCACTGCGATCATTCGGAAATCCTGAAGACACAGGGGGCTTTTGGACGACCTGTGCACACACACACACACACAGACGCACACAGACGCACAGGCCGGATGTAATTAGAAGATAGAATTACTGAAGGTAAGAGCTGGTGTGAGGTCCGAAACTACGTGAGTGTGTGTGTGTGTGTGTGTGTGTGTGTGTGTGTGTGTGTGCGTGTGTGTGTGTGTGTGTGTGTGTGTGTGTGTCACGCTATCTCTTGGCCCGGTCTGGAAGTCATATGTTGTCCGCTATCTCTTGGCCCGGTCTGGAAGTCATATGTTGTGCTGGTAGGACGTGTACCTGCGCTGGGAGTTATGGGAAGTGATCCTGACAGTCCTCTCAGGGGGAGCGGGATCAGGAGGAGAGACCGGCTCCGGCACCAGCCCAATGTCCACCTGACAAATTATTATCATCAACACATTATTATTATTATTCCCTCTTTTGTCACATTCATTCATTACTATTATCTTAGTTTATTTTGCATGTATTATTTTACTGCACTTGCTAATAATCCTTGTTTTACTTGTACTGTTTTGCCATTGTAAACAGCGAATGCTGTCAATATAAATGTACGGTTCATGCCAATAAAAGCACATTATGATTAGAATCGAGAGAAAGTTTTCATTTATTGTAAATATTTTTCCCCCAAAATAAATAAAATCAGTGCAAGTCATATTGTGCTGCTACACTTAAAAATACAGAGGATAAAATATCAAATTCTTTGTTTACAAAATGAACTTAAAACAATCAATTGTGTAAAGACGTAAAATGAAACCTGTGGTGTAATCTTTAATATTAAATATTTAAAAAAAATGTTTAATTGAGTTTTTGAGTGATTTCATTGTATATTTTAAGATTTTCAGTTTTACTTAGTTGTCCAAAAGGAAAAGTTATCAGCCGCATAAAATGATGCATAAAACATTAAGACTAAGCACAAGCTTCTACAAACCATTTGTAAGCTGTAAATGTAGTATGACTCGCAGCCAGAATTAATTAAGCAAATATTAATTATGTTTATGGCTACAAAACACAGTATTTGGGATTGAAATATTAAGGATCATATCGTCCTGTTTGTAACAATATCCGCTCAAATATTCACTGATATGATGTATGAACTAGTAACTTCATAGATTTTCACTTAAATTGTTTTGTGAATCCGTAAAATCACTCCTGTTAAAGATCCATGTATTAAATATGTTATTAAATATTATTGTCATACATATATTAGAGCGCGTTTCTGATTTACCGTCTCGGACCCCTGTGTGTTTTTCCTGGTCACAGACGGAGGAGAGTCGTCGTCCAGCTGGATCTTCTGAATGGAAATCTCGCTGTGGAGAAACGCTCAGAGTCAGTCATGTTGGTCAGGAGGATCACATGTGTGTGTGTGTGTGTGTGTGTGTGTGTGTTACCTGCTGCTGTGTGTGTGGCTGTGTTGTGTGTAGCTGTGTGTGGACGAGCTCATGGGAATGGCGTTCTTCAGCAGCCGGACCCACGTGGCCATGTCTACGTTCATCTGTTTAGCGCGCAGGAACGCTTTCCCTGAGTCACAACAAACAGGACAAAAGTTAAATACTGTGAAAACACGTCACAATATTATAGCATGTCATATATGCTAAATGAGGACTAAAATAGATGAACTCTCTATTGACCTCAAGCTAATTAAAAGGCACTTTTAAATAATTGTTTTAATCATTGTGAATTGTATTATATATCTATCTATGTTTTCACAATGAACTGATTTTATGCTGATTCTAAGCAGTTTAAATAAATGTATTTTAAAGTCCCCCTATGGTGAAAATCAAGCTTTTAATCTTGTTTATATGTCTATGTGGTGTTTTTAATATGCTTTAAGACAAACCATGTGCAAATTCATAAGTCGACAGCATTGCTGAGTATTTTCTGCTTAAAACTGCAGTGAATCAAAGACAGTCTCAAAAACACGGCTTGAAATCGCTGGTGTTTCTGACGTCACACTCTACCTTGTAACCAATCAGATCAACGTGTGATCGTCAACCAGTGGATCTCTGAGCTGAGTGAGTGAGTGGAGGCGGGGCTCATTTGCATATTCATAGAACCGCGTATACTAAATTAGACAAGAGTGTCGAGTTACATTCAAGCTATTTTAAGGCATGAAGACACTTTTTTCAAGGACTTTTAAATGTAATTTTGGTGATAAAAGATAACTTATAAGGGATAAAATTATTGAATACAGGAGGATTTTATAAAATATGATTATTTAAATGAAATCGGTGCACATAGTTAATAATACACTATACCATGATTTTTTTAGGGCAGAAATCTGACCCGTTTCATTTATGACTGACATATATGCATCAAATTAAGATTATTACTGTATTAAAACTACGAAATCCAAATTAATGTGTATTATTTCTTCTGGAGTATACATCCAAAATAAAACTTCAGACTGAAGTTAACCTTGCATACTTTACTGCCACCAATGCATTTAGCATTAGATCCAGTGTTCCCTTTCGAGGGAACTAGTGGTGCGTCGAAAACGTCTCAGGTTACGACTCTAACCCTAGTTCCCTGAGTAGGGAATGAGACACTGCTTTGGGAACGCCCCTGTGTGATTGCGTCTAAAGCACGTGTGTCAACTAGTCCAATGGTGAGAGTGAACGTCATGGGCGGGTGTCGTCACGACCAGGAAAGGATAAAAGTACAACTGATCTGACTGGCATTAGCTTCTGTGCCTCAGCAAGCAAACTGTCAGTCATATTAATTGTTGTCTGTCACGAAATTTGTTTGCTTCTCCCTTCCCTCGTTATCTTAGGGGTGGGGATACACTCAAGTGAGCGTGAGCGTTCCCTGCGGTTCGGGCCCCGCTGCAGCCAAGGCAGCACGGGAGCTCTTAAAGTGGGGATCGCAAATGGATCTCACGACGGGGTTTGAGACGGGTCCCGCCCTTTCTCAGCCTTTACACCGTGGGATCCAGTGCTCTCTCTCCGGAGTTGGAAGCCCGTCCCACGCTTCAGCTGTCTAGTTCCGAGAAACTAGATGTGGGAGAAAGATTAAACGCCAGCTCTTTCCCCAGCGTATGCGGAGCTGGTGGAGGTATTGTCTCGAGCTGTGTCTAAGGTGAATATTTAATGGGGAGCCGAGAAACAAGGCGCTCGTCCCAAAAGTCTATTAGACAGAGCAGCCCCAGCCGTCAAGCTCCTCATACCGTGCGCAACAGAAGGAGAGTATCGCATCTGTGCTCTCGCCTGCCTGTGTCGCCTCGATCCTCACAGTTTAAAAGAAATAAAGCTAGGCCAGTCACTCACTGTTAAACAGTTTCAAAGCTGTTGGGCCTGATGCCAGCCACATCCAACATCATACGATTCGGCCTGATGTACATGAGGCTCAAGACTAAGGGGAACCCACTCCGTACAAATCAAGATAACACGGGAATGTCTATGTGCCTTGGTTATATGGAGGAAACCTTGGTTTCTATCCCAAGGTCCAGTGTTATGAGCTCTTTGCCATCGAGTTTCGCTCTCAACAGATGCTTCCCTCACTGGCTGGGGAGCGGTAATGGAAGGCCACTCAGCTCAGGGTCTGTGGAGGATTCATTATCTTTCGTGGCACATAAACTGCCTGGAGATGATGGCGGTCTTCAAGCGTTGAGACACTTCCTTCCAGACCTGAGGGGTCATCATTCAAGACAATTAACCTGTGGGTCTGGCCTCTGAGGCCCCCAACTTATAGTCTCTGCTCTCTTAACCGAGGTTGTAGAGACCACACTGCACTTCAGAGCTCCATCCACGAGGAAGCGCTATATTTTTTTTGATTGATTTGTTTATTTAAGTGTCAAACACCATAGTGCCCAGCCCTCATGGGCTTATTAGACACTACAGTAATAATTTCACAAATATCTCCAAGTAGCCACGTGACATAACACAGAACCCAACATAGCATAACTAAACCACTAAAAATAAGTACACATACAAATAGAGATGGCTTTTGATATGGGATACAAAATACTTTGCCGCAGATAGGCTATAAACTATAAACCCTGAAATGGAGAGTTTTTACTTGGTGTAATCTACAACAATGGGATCCAGTTAATTGCACTGTTGGTTCAATACTTGAGTTCCTGCAAGATCGTTTTGCTTCAGGGTTATCTCTTTCCACACTGAAGGTTTATGTTGCTGCCATTGTAGCCTACCATGCCCCACTGGGGGGTTTATCCTTTGGAAGAGATCCACTTATAATATGAAGAGGTCTTTTCCAAAACGCTATAAATCCATTTCAATAGTTTTCAGGAAAATTACATTTTTTACCTAGACCCACACATTTTGTGAATATTCAATTTATCCTGTTAAAATGTTTTATTGGCTCAGTCTGAACATGTTGAACAATGATTATTAAATCAAACAACAATATTGTTTATGATAAATTAAAAGTTAATTTATTTTTTTTCCAAAACGCTATAAATCCATCAATTTTTTCCAAAACTGTATGGTTTGTCTTTAAAAAAAAAAAAACGAGAGCATGTAACATATAATCAGGGGCTCATACTATAAATTAAACTTAGTAACACATTTAGGCTAAAAGTCATTTGGTGCAGAACCTGAAAATAGTAATGATATCAATAGCTATTCAATAAGTTATTTAGTAATACATTCAGAGTCATTTTTAGTAAAGTGTCAAACCTGTAACAAGTAGGACCAATTTGTCCACTACATATGCGTAAAAAAAAAAATTTATTAAAAATATTTAATAATGATAACGATATTCAAAAGTAGTGATGGGCACCCCTCCACCACACACACACACACACACACACACACGCGTGTATAGGCTACACAGCATGTGAACAAAGCGGAGCGGCGTGACGCTTACATATAGGCTAAGTTTAAAAAAAAACTTAAACATACGTTTCATATTTATGTTTAATAATATAGGCTAATGTTATTTTTTTTATTTAATCTATGTTGATTATATGAAAAGGGAACCGCATGAGATGAGTATGATAGGATCATAAGATGACCAATATATCGGAAAACATTTGGAATGGGTCAGACATGATTTTGACCACTTATTAAGTTTTGTTTAGTAGAAAGCCTTGCTTTAAAGTGAATTTCGTTTTGTATAAATTGTATCTTCATTTTAATCAATGTTTCATCAACAAATTGACTGGATTAATAATAAATAAATAAGCAAATATATAGCAGACATATAATCAGGACACGGAAGCGCCCGCGCGTGATCTGGAGAGCATCACATAAATGAACCGAAACACAGCGATACTTGCCTCACAATCCTGAGAAGTATATCTATAAAAAGCTTGAAATGTCTACATTTAAACAAAACAATAAAAAACGAAAAGAAATTGGCTACTCTCTGCGTATGTAGGCTAATTCAAAGTGTGCATTTCTCTCTATAGGCGCGTTCACTACTGCGAAGATGGCGAGTCAGCATATCAACTTTATCTTTTCAGCTATATCTGACAGAAAACACTAATTAAAAAATAAACAATTCAAAAGTTTCATGCATAGGCCTAATCATTACTTTTGTCGGTTCTTTGTGGCAAGCTTTATGCGTGAGATGCGGAATAGGCAATTAAAAAAATGGTCATTATGGTTTCTCTCCCATATTTAAATAATTAAATCAATAGAAATATGTGATTAAACTTAAATGAACTACTACTAGTCGATTAGAAAACTCACTCATTTTGAGGAATAAATGAACATAAACAAACCTCTGTTCAGAGCGCCACCCTGTTGGATTGCGTAGAACGTTCACCGAATTCTGATTAGTCGAGAGGATTTATAGCGTTTAGGCTAAAAATAGGTTTGGCGCTTATCGCGTTTTGGAAAGAAACTGCATCTTGTAGTACATTTTAAACAAGGAAATGTAGCGATTTGGCATGAAATGTTGATGGAGCAGTGAATAGGTTCAGTGCACAGCAACATGAGATGACAAACTCATTTTTTTTAAAAATGGCGTTTATCGCGTTTTGGAAAAGACCTCTTCATATGTTTCCTTCATGGCACCCTGAGGCTGAGGCCTGCAGTTCGTACCAGACTACCAGCTTGGGATCTGGCACTTGTTCTACAAGGTTTTTTGCTGCTCCCTTCGAGCCTCTTGATTCTGTCTCCGAAATGTTTGACCCTAGAAATTGTATTCCTTCTAGCCATTTCCTCACAAGGAGATCTTCAGGCCCTATCGTTATCTCCTTCGTGCCTTGAGTTTGCACCCGGGATGGAAACCTGGATATGTACCTAAGGTTCCAATCAATGTTCCACGTCCTATCGTACTGCATGCGTTCTGTCCTCCTCTCTTTAAAGATCAAGACCAGGAGAAATTGAACCTCATCTGTCCATTGAGAGCACTGGACACTTACGTCCACAGAGCTGTCCTGTGGAGAAAGTCTGATCAGCTGCTGGTATGCTTTGGGCCCCCTAAAAAAGGCCTTCCTGCATACAAAAAAAAACTGTTTCTCACTTGCATATGAGGTTCTGTGCCAGCCTTCACCTTTGGCCACTAGAGCCCATTCTACTAGGGGTATGGCGGCCTCCAAGGCCCTAATTTCTGAGGTGCCCCTTCCAGAAGTTTGTGATGCAGTGGGCTGGTCTTCACCACTCACGTTTGACAGATTTTATGACATGGATATCCCTGGGTCAAGAGTTCTCATGGCGTGACAGTTTAACACGACAGGTTCTTGGCCGCATGGCGTTAGGACATTCTCGTTCCCAAAAGCGTCATTGACGCAGCGCAAGTTCCCTTGAAAGGGAACGTCTCAGGTTACGACTGTAACCCCAGTTCCCTGAGTAGGGAATGAGACGCTGCGTCACTTTGCCATACTCCCTGCATCTCTGTGATCGACTTGCTTCGTCCTTATCGAAGCTAATGCCAGTCAGACTGGATGTGCTTTTATCCTTTCCTGTTCATGACGTCACCCACCCGTGACATTCACTCTCGCCATTGGACTAGTTG